>CM049800.1:8363507-9108919 GCA_027422405.1 Ptychobarbus kaznakovi | reverse complement strand
CAGTAGGGTTTCACGGTATAGTGTTGGTATAAAAAAAATCAAAAAATTTTGTTATCAGTAATGAAACCAACAGCAGTTCAGAAAAGTTGCAATGTAATACAATTTACATGACAGCTGGTTTCTTTTACAAAATGGAAATGCACTATACATATACATCATGGCCACATTAATAGGACACCAAAAGCACCACAAGTTGGTTAAATGGCCATGGTGTTGGTGGTGCTTGACTGGCCAGCAAACTCACCAGACCTGAACCACCATAGAGAATCTGTGTGCATTGAAATTTTTTAATACACAAGTTTCACAATTTGAGTGAATTACTGAAAATAAATTAACTTTCCCGAATTCTAATTTATTGAGAGCACCTTATATATTTATTTAATTTATTTATTTATTTAGTCATGTAGCAGACGCTTTTATCCAAAGCGACTTACACATGAGTACATTATAGAGCAATCAAAACAACAAAAAGCAACAACATGCAAGTGCTATTACAAGTCCTGGTTAGCCTAACGCAGTAAACATGGACTTTTTTATTTGAAAACGAGTATATAGAATATAGAAAAAAGATACTTAGTGTAGTAATATACAAGAAAAGCAAGCAGTTAGAGAATAATAATGAAATTGATAGAGTGTTCAATGTCAAATTTTAAAAAAATACAAAATAAATACATACATAACAAGAAAACAGATTAGATAAAATAAATTTTAGAATAGAGAGCTAAGTTAGAGGGTCCAAATTAAGATGAAGAGATTTGTTTTAGCCGTTTCTGAAGATGTAATGGATTCAGCTGCTCGGATTGAGTTAGGCAGGTTCATTCCACAGATGGGAACAGTAAATGAAAAAGTCTGTGAAAGTGAATTTGTGCTCTTTGGGGGTACAGTTATGCGTCGTTCAACTTTGCAGGAACGCAAGCTTCTAGAGGGCATGTAAGTCTGAAGTAATGAATTTAGTAAAGGGGTGCAGAGCCAGAGGTGGTTCTGAAGGCTAACATTAATGCCTTGAATTTAATGCAGCACTATTGGTAAGCCAGTGCAAATTGATGAAAGAGGTGTGAACATGTGCTTTTCGGCTCATTAAAAATTAATCTTGCAGCAGCATTTGGATTATTGTAGAGGTTTGATGAACTGGCTGAAGACCTGCAAGAGAGCATTGCAATAGTCAAGTCTGGACAGAACCAGAGCTTGAACAAGTTTGTGTTGCAAGTTCCGAGAGAAAGGGCCTGATCTTCTTAATATATATAATGCATATCTACAGGACCGCAATATTAATAATGTTTTTGAGAAATTCAGCTTATCATCATCAATCACAAACTCCAAGTTTCCTGGCTGTTTTTTGAAGGAGTTATGGTTTATATATATATAATAATATATATATATATATATAATCTTCTTATTGAGTAAATAATGATAACATTTTCATATTTGCGTAAACTATCCCATAAAAGTTATCCAGTAACTATTCCCATTATATGCAAAGCTATCACATCCATTCAGTTTCGTGTTGAGCCAATCCAACTAAAAGATACCACAGCTTATTGATCCCACACCATCTCTAAAGTTATATATCCAGCAGGTGGGCATAAACATCTAAGGCTACCATAATCAATCAAAATCAACACAGTTTGGCAAAAAATAAAAATTGCAATCAGCCATTGTCTCTCCCCAGGAAATGATTGCAATCCCTAACAGGTGAGCAGGAAGGAAAAGCAAGCTGAGGATGAGATCAATATGCAGTTAAAAGAACCAAGGTCTGAGAGAATAATGAGATCTATACTGCAGAAAAAAGAGGGAAGCCAGAGTTGTAAACCTTTTCACCTTTTCTGTAGGAAGTTGTGAGCTGGACAAGGATCCGAGAACAGAGCGACGGGACCTTTGCCTGTCTCTGCAGGGTATTAACTGCGTTTTGTGATGATGCCGCACTGACTAATCCCCACATTCTTTCATATAATTGTTACCTATAATCCACGGGATTTTAAATGGCACATGGAGAATTAGGTGCAGCTAAAGCGACCTGCTGTGTTGGGGAAATTGACCCTGTCTATCTGCAATTTTCTCCTAGGCCTTTAATTTATTGTGTAAACGTTATGCTACTGGAGTGGTGGTGTATGGGGAAGGAGGATGAAGCACTGAGAGGACCAGATCTGTACCTCTGCAAGCCCTATCCACAAAAATCTATACATTTGCTTACTTGAATTAATGTTTATTCACTTTATCAGATAAAGAATAATCAAAACACAAATGAAGACCTCTTTTAAGGCAACAATCAATGCCATAATAAATGTGCTAGCCACCATAATTATTGAGCAGCCCAGCATGAATTCTGGTGCCCTCAAACAACAAGCGATAACGAGAGAGAGTTTGCCCCTGGTTGACAATGGTTTTGGCACATCCTGTGCATAACAATGATTAAGCTCTATTTTGCTAATCCACCATCACAGCGTGAACTTGAATAATAATGGCTTGATTTAATTGCAGGTAAATTACACACAGTATTTCCTGTCCATTACAAGTAAAGCTGGTTTGGTAGTTAGCTGATAATGGTTTTGCATTTATTAATGTACACAAATGATGTATGCCATTAAAGGTAATTACGGGGATAAGTAAAGCAGAGTACACAAAATCAATTACAAGTTTAGGAGTGTGCTGCAACTAATAAAGTATAATTATAATAATCACAATTAAAATAATGAATATATATGCCAAAATAATTATGAATAAATACTAAACAAATAAAGTGTCTTTATTAATAATTAACTGAATTAAAAACATAAAGACATTATTTAAAAAATCAGGACCAAATTGCATAGATTAAATATCCTAATGTGTATCTGTAATACTATTTGTTTAATAGATAATACAACTAAATTATAGTTACATGTTGATGAATATTTAAATTATATCTAATATAATTTACATATTAATTAATTAAATTAATAAATTTCTTTACATCATGATCTCAAAGCAGAGGAAATTATTTGCTGACTGGCAGGTAAATGGGCACCACTTGTGTAAAGTTTCATTTTTTAACATTAGTTAATGAAGTAACTATCATTAACAATACATTTTTACATCGTGTATTAAGGTATTAACCTGTTAATGTTAGTACATAAAGATTTTCATGTTCATTTTAGTGCACAGTGCATTAACTAATAACGCTTGGTCTTAAAAATGTATTAGTAAATGCTGAGATTAACATCAACTAAGATGAATAAATATAGAAGAACTGGTTCATAGTTAGTTGATGTTAACCTTATTGTAAAGTGTTACCAGGATTATTCCTTACTTGTTTGAGCAACTTCAAGTGCGACCTGTTGGCAGAGACTCCTGCTTGGTCTTTAATCGATTGTTTTATGTGGCTGACTGCAATTTTTTTGTCACTCTTAATTTATAATAACTATTTCCCCCAAAATTCTAAACACCGCTGTGGAAAGGTTACAATGCTAGCAATGTCCCTGTACGTGAGAGGCGACCCATGCGGCACGATGACGTTCTATAAGTGCATTTAGCGATTGAGTTTCACAGCCAAAAACCCTCCCACTGGAATCACTGCTGTGGCTTCTGCGTAGGTGTTTATTCATTATCTAGAGTTTCCACACTATGTAATACAGCAGTGGCCAAACAAAGGAAAGCACAAACAGCAGGATCGGACCATGATGGGAGAACGGGTGCTTGAGGAGGGAGTAATTGAGTCCTGAACATTATAAGATCTCCACTACAACTATTATTTGACTATATATACTACTTTTAATATATATTTTAGAATTGTCCTCTTTTGTTTGTGTAAAACAGTTTTTATTTACTAAGGTGGATGGTGTAAAGCCCAGCTGCAGAAAATAAAAAATGCTATTTGCTTTGATGGCTGAGCCGGTCCTATCACAGATGTGCAAGTAACCTGCCTGACAATGTTATTGTGTGTGCGGCATTTCAATAAAATTAAATTGTCATGGACAATAAATGAGATATTGGGAGATGGAGAGACAAGGTGTCACAGAGCACGAGATAATAGATTAATGTAAGCATATTTAAATGTTTCTCGCACTTTGCATTCTGACAAGTCATGGAGCCCATGCAATAAACCAAAATGAAAAGATAGGAAGATATTTCATGTTAATTGACTTCCATTCGCACTATTGCGAACGCCAAATTCCTCTGAGAAATGAAACATTTGTGTTACCTCTTTAGGCTGAATATGCAAATAAATCATGTGAATATGCATGATTGTGTTCGTAGCGGAGGTCATTGACCTTTTAGGTTCAATTCAGATGCCAGTCTAAAAAGAATGTTCCTAACTTGACGTTTAGACCTTGAAAACTTTTTAGCACACTTGAATATTATTGTCTGCTGTGAATTGTAAGAAACATCTCCCTTAAGGCTTTAAAACAGCCCTTAACACACTCTTAGGTGACATATCGATCGATAGCTGCTTTTTCTTCAGGTGGTTGTTTGGCCGCTACTCATTATCCAACAATTCTCTCTCATTCTCAGAGCCCTGGGCTGTAATAATTGGAAGTGAATACACACACTGATTTTCAAGATGAATCTGATGTATTGGGAACCAAAGACAGAAGTGAGCTCAAGAGGAATTTAACATCCATTTGAAGTGATCTGTCACCGTCGTCCACATTTACATACACTTTTTATTAAAGCGCACATAAATATGGAACAAGCTGTGGCTTTATTGAATTTTTTATTAGTACAGTAGATAAAGGCGATTCATTTTTATGATGAACTATTATATCAAGGGCCAACTACTGTGCAAAAGAAACACAGATATTATTTTCCTCTGCCGCTTCCTATGTCTCATTTTAAGTCTGAGTCTTTTCTTCCTCTGTCTTTCCCCTGAAGATTTTCTGTGCCTCAGGGGAGATGAAGTTTAAGCATTGTACTCACATCTCAGAGGGATAGCTAGTGGCCCTGCTTTCAACTCAAACCTACAGCCATATGTCACCCATGGGACTAAACTATAACTGTTGAATGAGTGAAAGAGGGTGCCTGAGAAACAGAGTAAAGGAACCTAGTTCACCCCATCATGAAACTTCTCTCATTATTTAAGCTGTTTTGTGGAAAATAGCAGCATGAAGATTCTTGAAAAATTCTGTTTGTGTTCCACAGAATAATAATGATAAAAAAGTAATGTAAAATAAAATGAAATATTTTTAATTATAATTTTTAGGGGGAACTATCCCTTTAAAAATCATCAAAATAACTTTCATAATGACTAAAATAGCACAGCTTATGGACATGCATTCACTCACCATATTTATTGATGACACAGGTCCAATACTATTTACGAAGATATCAACGTCAATGACTGTCGGTTTAACTGCAGAGAGATAGAGAGAGACAAAGATGACATTAGACGTATTACCATAAAACAAAAAATGCTTTAACGAAGAGAGCTTTATCTTTGAAAGTGTTTCACAATGCAGTTACTGAATTGCCATCTGTTTATGCATCCTGTGTAAAATCAATTTTATGTTTGACAGTGTATAATGAATGAAGTGTCTGTCATAAACTTGTGATGCCATTATATTGCATAATCTTCTCACCATGAATCCAACCGAAATCTCTATTAAAGGATTTCCTCTTTGAGCAGTTGATTACAATAATCTACAGTTTAAAACATTGGCTTGATTGACATTAAGCGTGGCTGAAAGCACTCGTCACTTCTGAGAGATGAAGTGGAACGGTGGGGGGGGGGGGGGGGGGACAAAGGAAAGGAACTGTGAGAATTTCAATATGAGAGAAAGCCTGGTCTGACAACCCTCCATTAGGAAAGCATTTTGTGTAGCCAAAGAGATGAAGCAGGGATTAATTCTTCACAAACCCAACAAAATTACAAAAAAACTGTGAGTCAAGTATGATCAACTTCATATCATTTTGATAGCAGCATACTAATCCGTCAAGGTAATGTTAATAGCTCTGAAACATCTACATTGTTCTCAAGAAACACACGATTTAGCAAGATCTTAGGCAGCATCATAAGAAGAATTGCAAAAAATAGAAGAAACATTTAGGTCCATTTAATTTGAGATAAAAACAGATGATGTAAAAAGTTTTTTTTTCTTAATCTTTGAAACGTAACAAACGCATCTTGCCTCTTTCCCTCAGTCTTGATGCCTTAGCCAACCTCTGACCACTTCTGTCAGTCCAACAGTGCTCGAGTGGGCACAACCCCCTCAGGTGTGCTTACTCTTAAATATGAGCATGACATTTTCAATCTCCCTTCTCATTTCCTAAATGCCTTCACTGAGTGTGCATCAAAACAAAGATTTCCATCTGTGCAAGAATTAACAGTGTCAGTTGCCTTGATATCTTGCATGTTGTCTAGAATCAATGCAGAACCCTGACTTACAAAGATGCTATAAATTAAATAATAATAAATAAATAAATATTGTATACAGTTAAACATATATATTTAACATATAATGTCCAAGCTGTGTACTTCCACACAGTAAAAGTGGAAGAGGAACAGAGGCTGGGGAAAAACATCCCAGATAAAAGCTGTCCGTATGACTCGTGGACTATTTGTTTCATTTGTTTTCTTAATTTTGTTTTGACTGGACTTTGATTTTTGATTTTAAACCAAAACTGTGTTCCGGCGTAAGTACATCATATGTACAGCTAGGACATGAAGAATTTATTAGGCTCCAAGTCAGAAGCAATACTTTGTACCTGTTTTACATTTTTATTGGATATGTTTGATTCATTATAAAGAACTATAACACACTGCTGTCAACTTTGAACGTGATATGGGAAATAACAGCTAAGTACCATGAATATTTCATTACTCACGTAAGTCACAGTTCATCATCCAATGCTCTATTTCACAGCTGGAAAATTACATTTACAGTTTGTAATTGCTTTCAATCTACAGCAATGATACAAATTAGACAGATATTGTTGCAGTGTGCTATGATAATGTGCAATAAAGTTAATGAGCTTAGTGTTTGAAGATGGACACAGAATGTTTGGTTGTGCTTCCATATATGATTTATAAATCTCTCCCTGCTGTCTGCCAATGCCATTATAGCTGAGCCTCACCATCCACATGTTTGCAAACTTCCTTTTCACAGTCGGGGAGGAAGCATGGCTAATGTTATTCTGTGTAAACTCGTGTTTGGTATTGGTCTGGTGTCCGCTGGCAGCTGTGGGGTGCTGTCGGGAGAGGGGGTCAGGGGCCTGTTTCCGACAGAGGATGTCTGCTCATTAGAGTTAGGATGAGGACAAGCACCTGCGTCAAATGTCACACTAACTCATTAATTGCTTTACACTCAGATGTGGCCACTAAGCCAAGAGAAGAGAAGAGGGAAAAAAGGAACAAATAGGTACAAATAAATATATCAATGACTCCTTGCATAATACTTGCAGGAGGAAAAGCCAGAAGGAAATCAGAGCAGAGAACAGATGTTTAATCTGACCCACAACGATCTAGATCCGGTACCTATTTTAGTGAATCTGCCAACGCTAAACATCTTTGAAAGATATGTATGCTATGAACTGTACATGTGTTACATGAAAATTAGGAATAACAATGTTTTTGATAACCTGCCATGTCCTATTTAACATATCAATAAATCAATTAGCCATACAAGTGTGTGAAATTATTTCACCATTTTATCATGGCACATACGCATGCACATGATGCACTCCCATTAAAAGTCACCAAATTCACTGACTTATATTCACAAAAAGGAGAATGCTCCTTTCTAGCAAAATATTCTAGTAATGCATGTTATAAAGAGACTTAACAATGATTTAGTTCATCTGTTGAGATAATTCACACTAAAAGAAAATCATCGTGAAATTCCCAAAGACTTCACAAACAACCTCATAATTTACAAAAGAAGAACTGATGACAGGAAAATCTTGGGCAGAGAGTGAAATTGTTTTAGGTATATGAATTATAAGTGAATAAAAATAAACTTGCTCTGAGTTAAAAACAAATAAATAACAGTTTTTGGGCTTACAACTTACAAGATATGTATTTTGGTGTTAAAATAGTAACGTTAGGATTTACTAAATGAAGAATTTGTGCTGGAAAGGCACGGACACAGTTATTTTTGCACCTGATCTTATTGAATATGCATTTAGGAGATTCCTTTTCAGATGTGAAATTTATGGGAGGAGAGTGTTAAAATCAAAACGCAACGTGATTTACTAATGTTTGCGCCAGTCAAATTACTGGTATTTGCGCCATTATTTAACACCCAAAAATAGCATAGAGGGAGAAGGAGAAGCGAGAGGAATTTTTCCACAATTATTAATTTATTAATTTATTGGAATTCCCAGAAGAACATGTTATCCGAATCTGAAAATATCCTTAAAAATCCCAAATTTACACTGCGCTTGGTAGATTGTGCTGGTCATTATGGAAATTAGATGTTGTGTCTGTGTTCTTTAATTTGCGCATTGTCAGTAAATCCCCCACAGAAGTTTCCACGCCCATCTGCGCTGTTTTGGAATTGCGCAGTAAATCTAGCCCTATGGCAATTGGGTGAATCGATTCAAAATGAGTAAATCAAACGAAAAGGTATCTTGTACTGAGCCAAACAAATTTGTTCAAATCAATTCTAAGAAATTTGAGGCTTTGAGTCCAAGATTAAAATCAGATCAATTTGGTTGAAGAGTGCGTAAAATATACATGTGATAAAATAAAAGGTGTTTATGGTGCACAAAGAAAGGAAAAGCAAATATCTTCTGTGCTTCAAATAAATGGTAGAGACAAAGTCAATACAAGTTGTGAAACATTTATATGTATTGGAAGACAAAGATAATTACAACCAACGAGTAAGCAAACACAAGAGTATAATCAATGGCAACTAAAGAAAACTAACCAATGAACATTTTAAATACAAGCAACACACCGACTGAGCAAGAATGGTACATTATGCATTTTGAGGCAAGCAAACTTTAAATGCAACTTCCAAAAATAAACAATAGATGATAGATGAACTTAGATGAAAACAATAGATGAAACTTTTAAGCCTTAAGTTATCTTGCCTAGGGTACTGCTTCTGGGGCTTTTGAAGAAAGTATAGGTGTATGACACTCCTGGAATAGTACAACACGTTTTTACATGGGAAATGGAAGAAAAGGGAAAGAGGGTAGAGAAGAAAGGAGACATTAGCTGAAGCTGAATTCTTCTTTGAACCCTGTGACACTCTTGTGCTCTACCTCTCGTTCATCTGTATTCCTGCAGGAGTGCTTTGGACCTCCCTGCATCCTCCACCATGCCTCCACATTATCGAACCATGTCATGAACAATTCATCGGTGGGATTTCATGCTCAGCTTCAACCCAGCATTTAAAGCAATCTTTTACATTTATTAGCGCTCCCTCGCAACAACCAGTCATTCACGCTCGCATGGTAAATTGCACAAACGTCATTATGTAATCCAGTTCAACACAGGCCTTATCTCTTGGCCAATTAAATCAGAGCTGAAAGTTTTGTAGTCTAACAACAGGATTTTGTCACATGCAAACGAAGGAGTTTATCATGCATTTACACCCCATTGTGCCACTGAGGGATATCCCTTCCCTTCAACATCACTGTAATAAAGTGCATGTGCTTTGAAATGCGATTTGACAAATAGTCCTTTGAGACACTAATGGCTTGAGTCCTATTGTTATCAAGCTAACATGTATTGACTGTGGCATATAGCAGAATGCACGCTCCTATAATTTTACAATTTTCTAATGTTATCTAAGGGATGCCGGCTCTAAAGTGGGTGCTCGGTTGCTAAGAAGATGTAAATTGCACTGGGCATGTTGATAGGTTAGACGAGACCGAACTCATAATAGCTGAGAAACTCATGGACATGTCGTCTATCTCACAATATTTGCAACGAAAGCGAAGGAAGTGATCAAAGCGTATCCTGTTCGTCAAGTGACCATGTCATGGCCAAACACAAGGGCAATTTTTGTCTTACGCTTCCTGTCAGCGCAGCCATCATCATAGAAGAGAAACAAATTAGCAGCAATCAACCCTGCATGGCCACATTTAGCCCTTGCACCATTATGTTTCCTCCCAGAGCTGTGCGTGTCCGTCGATGAGAACATTACTATGCAATCTCTCTGCCCAGAATCACCATAGACACACTAATTAAATCACCCGCAACAGACCGAGAGCAGGAACATTAATGATGACATCCTCCACCCCATAAACAGCCATTAAAACTCTCTAAACACAGAAACCCAACCTTGTTAATGATGCAACCATTTAGAGGTAAATAACATTTGATGAAAAGTCTGTGGTGAGCTTACTCTGTGTCCACTATCTATGTGTACATCTGTCTACGTGAACTTAAAGGGAAGTTCATAAGAAACGGATCTGACATGTAGCAAACATTGAGGTAATATCTGGAGTTATACGTTACCCTTCTCGATAATTTAAATGGCTATAGGTTGACTGGCGCATGTGATTTAAAATCTGCCATCTTGAGGGCCTGGTTATATTTATCAGTTGATAGATAAATGCCAGGAAAACTCACAGGAAAATGATGTCATGACAAAACAAATTGGCTGATGGCACCATAGCTGACGGGAAAAACAGGGAAAAATATAAGTACTGTATATACTTAAAAAAAGGATAAAAAAAATCAGAGAATGATAAAACATCTGTAAAAGTATGGTTTCAAAAATACTCCAAAATATGTGTCTAATTTACAATGACAATTAATGAAGAAATATAAGAAAAATACACAACATGTATGTAGCTAATTTAATCGCTTAAACGAATATTGATTATCATTAAGTCACACATTTTTTATTTCCTGTCAATACTGTTTAGTAACGAATTAAAATATGCTTACATTTTATTATGAAAGTTTCCCATTTGTTATTAATCTTTTAGTTGAGCTTGCTACATTGCATAATATTTCCTAATTCACAATGAATACATGCTGGATACAAATGATTTAAAATTATTGTGCACTTTAAATTTCAATCACATTTCCTCCCAAATGGAATTTTAATTGAATATAGAAAAGCCATAAAATGCCCATTGTATGTTTCTGTTTCTGGTGCAGTAGTAGATTATGCAAGCACTCCAGATGAACTCTACTCTATACAGTAAAACACATTCAAAGGAGCTCCTGAAAGAATGTCTGAACCTCCGCCTGCACCGGTTCATGCCATGCTCACTCAAAAGAATAAACAAGAACACAGTTGTGCTTCATTTTTAGCTTTATTTTGTACTTATATTCACATAAAATATTGTCCATTATAGGTTGAGCTTAGAGCTGCTTTAAAATAATCTGTGTACGTGAAGAGAATTTAGGACACAAACACTATTACTATCCATAACATTATAATATTACACTATCAATCTGATAATCAGAAAGATTTTAAACACTTAAATATGTAAATATTTGAAAATCTACATAATGTATAATTCATGATGTATATGAAATATTCTTATATTATCCTTCTTAATATAAACGCTTATATTAGTTTATAAAGGCATAAAGGGAATTTATTTTGATTGTAGAGTGTAAATTCTGACGATCAAATAAGTAGATGACAAAATCATTAAATTGCAATTATCTGTATGACACTTCATTCATAATATCATACACATACATACACTGAATACATATTATGACAAGCCAGTATAATAAGGTCAACCAAACCTCAAATTTCCTTTTGGAGAGCAAGACTGCATCTTTATCCTCATACTTCACCTGCTAAAAGGCAACAGCCTAGCTCAGCAGCTCAGCATAGACTGACAGATAGTAACTAGACTGACAGATAAACAATCATCTCAGAGTGCTGCCTCCAAAGGGCCGACGCTAGCTCTGGTTCTTCACGTCTAGACTTGATCAAAGTCACACTAAGCAAGATCTAATAAAAGAAACAGACAGGTTTCTCATTCCATTTTGCACATTACATTTTAACAGATTTCCCCCCAAACACTTTTCCTTCTTTAAAATACTGCCGTGCTGTGCTTGGCTTTCGAATATGAACGCCTTGGATTTATTCTCTCTGAAGCCATGTGAACATCCATTCATCAGTATTCAAAATGAAATGTGGACAGGAGGGGTTCTGGGAGGATAACATTCGTCTTCACTTACGTCCGAAAAACCCTAATGAAATATTGCTCAGGCAAATCGAGAGTGTACCATCACGGCTCCAAACTGAGACGCTCCAATTCAAATTCCATCCCAATCAGCTGCCTGCAAATATCCATGCCTGCCGGAGCTAATATTAACACCCCAGAAGCTCTGAGAGCTTGTTCGTGTTAGAAAGTGATACAATTTGAATGCTATTCTGAGTGGGAGGAGCTGAGGGAGGGTCGGCCCGTCACATGCAATGGGTAGTAGGAGACATTACTTGAAACTTACACCACTGTGAAGTTTGGTGTAGTTGTTTAGCTCCATTAGAGAAGTGTGTGTTGCCCTCGGGAGAATGTCTGTCTGTACTCTTATTCATTAACCTCAACCAACCTGTGTAAGTGAAATAACAGCAGGGGGAAGCTGAGCACTCACCAATCAGCACTGGCTTGGGGCAAGACGGATGTCCCTCTTGAAACATTTACTGGAAAACATCCAATAGCTGATTTTAAACACTTCTTTGGCTAGGTCTAAAAGAACAACACTGTTTTTCAGCATTCTGCATGATAAGGGTCAAACTACTCTTGGAGAGGAGGAAACAGTGACCTGCCTGCCAAAACAACACCTCTCCCTGTTGCTGTGCTTCTACATTGCTTTACAGACTCTAAAAGGACCTTTGTATTCATTGTTGGCTGACGTTTCCAATGAAACACCTGTCAAAACTGCTAAATCATTGCACATTGTTCCAAATCGCAAGGCTGAAATAAAAAGACTGCATGTTCCTTAAAGCACATTTCTTACCGGAAAGACCTTTCACATCCTTGTGGTGTTTATGAGTCAAAAACAAAGAGTCACTGGCCAACACCTTTCATCTCCTCCTGTTTGGCGTAGGTGTTTTCATAATGTTCTCACAGTGTGCAATCCAAATTTCAGCACAGTTCTGCAACAAGGCAAAGCTTGTGTTTACTCGGCATTTACATATGAGCTTTGATTTCCAGTAAACCTCTAGGCTGCTAATGGATCATAGTAGTATTTGGACCAAAATGCTGTAGAATTTACACCCCAATTTGCTGTATTATTTATAACCTCTCACCAGTTCTCTGTAGAGTGTAAAGTTGGCGATGCAAAAACACTGAATGCATTAATCGTCCAGATTTTCCTGCTCTGGGTGATGATGAACTCTGTGAATGCATCATCAGCCAAGCAGATGTCTTTGAGGCCAGCTTGTATTTTTGTTAAAAACCGCACACAAATCTGATGACATACTCCACTCAAGGTAATACTTTACTTGAAGGGGTGTGCATAAGACTGACATGACACCATGAGGTTTTATGCATATTTATGACAACTGTCATTAAGTGTAATTCGCTCAGTTATGTCATGTTTAATGCAAAGATGACATTATTTGACCTAACCCTAACCTAACCATACCCCTAACCCTAGCCCATAACAAAGACATCTCAAACAATGTCATCTTTGCATTAAAAATTACATAACTGAGCGAATGACACTTAATGACAGTTGTCATAAACATGCATAAAAAACAAGTAAAGTAAAGTGTAACCCCACTCAATACTGCATGCTGTTTTTACAGATTATAACTTACTTTAATATTTTGCTATTTACACCAACACAATATCTCTGCTGTCACTGAACAAACATTCATTTTTAGCCAATAATAAAATGTCATATCCAGTAACAAGCTCCATGTCTATATACAGTGGGATTCTGAAATGTTCAAAAGTTTGGGGTTAGTAAGATTTTCTTACTTTTTTTAAAAAATTAATACTTTCATTCACCAAGAATGAATTAAATAGATCAAAAGTGACAGTAAATGTCACATGTACTACATGTGCAAAATATTTGTCTTTCTAATCAGTTCTGTTCTTTTGAAGATTTCATTCATCAAAGAATCCTGAAAAAAATGTATCACCATTTATACAAAAATACTTAGGCAGCACGACTGTTTCCAACATTAATATCCAAATCATCATGATTATTAGAATGATTTCAGAATGTAAATGTGACAATAAAGAATGGAGTAATGGCTTCTGAATATTCAGATTTGATGTCACAGGAATAACTTACATTTTAAAATTAATGATAATATTATTTTGAAATGTATTATCAGCAATACTTTGGTGAGCATTGTTCTTTGATTTTTCATGCCTTTTAAATAAGTATCTTATGCTCAACATGGCTGTATTTATTTGATAAAAAAACTGTAATTACCAGTAATATTGTAAAATATTAATACAATTTAAAATATGTTTTTATTTAATATACCTTAAAATACTCTAAAACATTTTTGGAACATGTCTGTTTTTTCAGGATTTTTTTTCAGGATATTTAAATTGACAAAAAAAATCTAATAAATACTGAAAGGCTTTTTATTCAAAGGATCCTGGGAAAAAAGAATCACAGGCTCCAATAAATATATTTGCTTACATTTTGAGGAACATTCAGTATCTTTTATTTCAGCTGTGATTTTGCAGAAAAGCTTTTTTTTTTGCATTTAAAAATATATCCATTGTTTGCATGTTGTCCACCATCTGTCCACCTCTCTTACAGCCATAGACAGAATGTTCTGTACTGGTGCATAAAAAGAAATTGCAGGGAGGGAGAATCAACAGATCTTAATCAGATGATGTGGTCATCGTCAGAACCTCAGCAAGGCAGATGATGCCTCCAGAAAGGCTGACGTGGCAGGGAGGGAGTGCTGCTTATCTGTAGCAGGGTAATGACCAGTCAGAGGAGGAGTTTATGTCACAGAGAAGTTGAACCATATCAATGTCAAACACTCAGACGCACAGGAGACATCTGGGAAGATGGGGAGGGCATGATAAACAAGGCTGATATGACCAGTGGGCAACTGATCTCTCTATCATATCTTTCTCCCTCTCCTGTCATTTCTCATCCCCTCTTTGCCTGTTTTCAGCTTTCATAATGTGCCGCATTTATGAATTCTTTCCCTATATATATAATTTGGCCCTGAATAAATGGCATTCAATTAATGCTTCTTTCACGTTTACGGACAACGCATTTCTGTCAGACAGACACCTTTTCCTTCTGGCCCATCAAACATAATTCTTCCAAACATAATTCAGCCGTTCTTTCTGCAATATAGACATACTTAATCAGAAATAGACAATTGTTCATAATCATTTGCCAATAAATCTGTATTATTTCATATTAGGCCATGCATAATGCAACATACTGCAATATGAAATTACAGTACATTTACAAAGTGTCATCAGAGCAGTTACTGTATTAATATGCATGTATTTACATTTATTATTTTTGAGAATTGTATAAATGAATATGTATTTCTTCCACAATGGACACTTAAATGTTCCAGGGCAGTAACATGACAAAAATGTCAGCAAGACAAAATAGTAATAATTTTATTCCAAAAATGTTTAAAATGTAATGTTCATCAAATAATTTCATCGAACAAAATACATTGTTTTAGATGTTTAGTTATTTTCTTGTACCATTTTGGTTCATTAAAAAATTGTGCTGTATGTCCACTGTTAGACATTGTTATTAAATAAATGAATAGTGTGAAAAGTTTATTTTCTAAAAGGCTAATAAAAGGCTAATAGTGTACACAGTTTAATAAACACCCTAATATAGGCATATCGCTGCAGAATGTTAATAAAAGTTAATACAAATGCTAAAATCCATTACTGCACTTGTTGAAAGGAATACAATCTTCTAAGATGCCTGCATTTCAAAAATTATATTTTCTGAATATTATTTAAACAAACAAGATTAGGCAGGTGGATAAAAATATGCTAAACTTTTAAACCACATAACAATTAATTAAGCTCCAATGCAAACCAGTTACTTATAAACATGCTTGTCATCTTTCATAAATGAGTGCCACTACAACTATGTCCAGCTCTCTCAAATCCTCCCCTTCATCTCCGTACATCACATTTATCATTTTATTCACTTCCATTTCTCTTTCGCTATAAGCCCTCACTATAATCAGACAAGAGCCTTTTAGTAATTTTACATGAATGCTGGATTGTAGTGTTGAGTGTGTGTGTGTGTGTGTGTGTGTGTGTGTGTGTGTGTGTGTGTGTGTGTGTGTGTGTGTGTGTGTGTGTGTGTGTGTGTGTGTGTGTGTGTGTGTGTGTGTGTGTGTGTGTGTGTGTGTGTGTGTGTGTGTGTGTGTGTGTGTGTGTGTGTGTGTGTGTGTGTGTGTGTGTGTGTGTGTGTGTGTGTGTGTGTGTGTAAAGGGAAGAGAGAGTGAGAGAAAGACAGAATGTGACAGGGACAGACAGAGAGGAGTCTTGGAATTACACCCTAGTCAATTAGTGTGACATACGCTGACAGAGACGTCGCACAAAACAAAGCTTGTGGCCACAGGCAGAGTTTTGCCTTACTAGTGCAGATCAAATGAATAGTGTCCTTGTCAAGGCAAGTTATTGCATTATTCCCATGGAGAGAAATTAAGAGGCTTGGCAGAGATATTGTATGGTTGCTGATGGCATGAAGGATACAGGAATAGGCGAATGCCTTGTATTTAGTATATGATAACAGGCTTCCCGCACCTTTAGAGCTACAAATTTCCATGACTTATCAATCATTAGTGATTACTGGATAATCACATTCTGTGATTTTCATCTGTACATTAGGAACCTGTCCTTGTAATTAATATATTTAAATTATTATATTTATTATACTGAGAGAGCAACATATAGACAGAAACAAATATTTTCTTTTTTGGCCCACATTGGCCAATAATTGGTGGATAATCTTCAGATTTCAATATATTGAATTTCCAATATACTGTATATTATATAAAATAATCTAATTGAATTAATACATTTTGTTTACATTCCCTGTGTTTTTATCAAATTGTATTATGTATTATGTTTCAATAGTTTGGGGTCCATAAGAATATAAAAAAAACGGATAAATGCTGTTCTTCGGAAAGTTCCATTCATCACAGAGTACTGAAAACAAAATGTACGGTTCCCACAAAATATTAAGCAGCACGACTGTTTAATAATAAGACACTTTTTCTTGAGCCAAAAAATTAAATTCTGCATATTGGAATGATTTGTGAAGGATTATTATGCAACAATGAAGACTGGAGTAACGACTGCTGAGAAAAAATATCAGCTTTGCCATTACAGGAATAAAGCATATTTTAAAATAGAAAACTATGTATTGTAATACATTTTAAAATATTATTGTTTTCCAAACAAAAAAAGTCTTGGTGTCTTTAAAAAACGACGTTTACCAACCCCAAAACTGCATATAACACCTTTTTTTCCCCAAGCATTGAAAGCACAATTTAAAACTCCCTGAAATTCTCAGGTAGTCTGTGGGAACCCTGGTTACAAAAACATGCATTTTATCTATTTTAAGCAATTCATGTTGTCAAAAAATCTAAAGACTGATCTGAAACATACAGATAGGAGTGTTCTTATAACAAAGCTGAAGAAATACACATCTAGCATTTCACAGCAACTAATCTCCGTGTCACTTTGTGTCTGAAGCCGTGCTAACCTGCATGCGATAAGTACTCATGATCCTGTGGAGGAGGGTGATCTTTAAGGCTTACATCCTGGCACAAAGGTGTTAAGCGTTCCTTCATGCTCACCTTTTCTACCTAATCAGGAGCGTCAGACTTCCTGCACACTCGCTGGATTAAGAGGGATTTCAGCATCACTACACTAAATAAATGGGGTCTAGTCCAGGTGAATGAGCAGAAGTGTGTCTGGCTGATGCTTTCTCGCTTCAAGCCAAAAGGGTTTGGATTAATGAAGCCCAGTCTGACTCTCCTTAACTCCCGCCCTCCTTCCTCAGATGCGTATAAGCTCATTACAGGATGAATATGTCAAGAGGTTTTGAAATATTCAATGAGCAGGGGCAGATATTCAAGTCGAGGCCTGGAACATGTCACTGATGCTGAGAGGGAAAGAGACGTATGAGGCAGGTGGCATGGCACGGAGGTAACAGGCCTGTGGAAATGGCTGGGATCAGACTGTCGGCCTGCTGAAGAGCCAGAGGAAAACAGAGTAGCACTCTGACAGCTGGGCTCGCTGACCTTTATTAATAGGGATTAATAAAGACTAGCAGCCATTTCCAGCACAATCACTACTGGTAATGCTTTAACTAGGAGGGTCTTGAAGAGAATTGGTGTTAATGAGGGGTATTTGTTGGTTGACAAGTGATGAATGTCCACTGGACATAGACCTTTAGCTTTAAAGGATAGTGCATGCAAAAATGAAACTGTCATCATTTATTCACCCTCATGTTGTTTCAAACTTGAATGAGGAACACTATAAAATATATTTTGAAGAATGTTTAAACTGGTGTCCTTACAGAGAAAGTCAGTGAGGGCCATGACTATACTGACTTTTTCCCAATTGTATGGGAACAAAAAAACCATACCCTTCCTTAATCTGAATGAAAGAAAATACATTTAATTTCTTCTTATCCAGTTAAAGTCAATTTCACTGAGTTTATTTAATTGGATTATGTAAAATTAATGCTCTTTAGTAGTTTTAAGTCAATGTTATTAAGTTTGTCAAAACTCAATTTACAAAGGATTATTTTATTGATTCCATATCAGTCCAACTTAATTTGGTTTATTATGGATTAGTGTTACTATATAAATCATTATAGCACATGTTAGCATTCCAAATATGATTTTTTTATTATGTGTAGTATTTAATCTAATGTTTACCTCATGCATGAATCACCAGTACAAGCTCCACTATTCAGCTCAATATAACTACTGTAACAAAAATATCTTCTGAAGGACATCTCGAACATAAATGAACACGAATATGGCCTTTCTTTAAAGTTTTGCTAAATAGTCCCATGCCAAGTATAGAAATATAAGTTATAGAATTAATAGAGTAGAATTTAACAAGTGATGTCAGCAAAAATTAACTTGCATATTTTTAACCTAAAAGGATTAAGTAAACTGTCATTTTACAGATTAAAGTGTACCGAACAATGTTAACTGAAGAAATTGAAAAGCAGCAAAAGTCATCATTTTCAGTACAAACAAATTTTGAATGTACACAAATCTTATTTTGTGTTCTTCAGAATAAAGAAATGCATACAGGTTTGGAACAGCATGAGCGTGATTAAATGATGACAGAATTCAGGTGAACTATCTCTTTAAGTGCACTCTTGGCTAAGCAGTTTACCTTGATTGACTTTTACAAGATCTAAAACAAAACAAATAATTATTATGATGGAAAGCCTCCTTCTCTTCCTCCAAATATCTAAAGATTATAAAGTTAATATGCTATTTCAATTCCATCAGCTATATCCATTTTAAAACATCAAGTAAATCAGACCTTGATGATGAATTATTGAATTATTGAAAGAAGTTGAATTATTTAAAGGTTGTTTGCGTGTCCGTCCTTGCCGGCAGCTGCACATCATACTACGGATATTGTTCTGAAATGTCCAAAGGGAAGCTCTTTTTTCTTTTTTTACTTTTAAAGACTAAGATGCCCTCAAGTGAGATGGAAAATGTCAAAGTAATTTTTCTCCATTTTTGAATGTAAAGGTAGCCTGCGACATCGGTTCTTCCTGGAAAATTAGACATTTCATACACAGGCTCTTTTGACTCAGTAAGAACATTCATATAATTTTGTGTGATACTAAACAACCATTCTGATGATTCCAATTTATCACAGTTATATCATATTGCATGCATTCAGTGTTTTTCGTCGCTTCACCCAGACCCCAGAACAGAATGTGCAGATTACATGGAGATGAATGAGTTTCACTGGAACACAGCTCATTAAATAAACATATACATAGAAGACGCAGAGACAAGGAGAGAGGAAACACCGTAAAAGACTGAACAAAGTTAATGAAAGCACATTAAGCCATGTCCTGTGAATATGCTAGTGAATAGAGTTGGGAATCAGGAGCATGGTAATAATAATGTTTAATAGTTTAGTGTAAAACTGTAAATTATTGCAAACTTTTACTCAATATGTTTCTGAATGGCATCTGAATCTATCACTTTTGGTGTGATACTGATAGCATCATGGGGTAAAATATTGCAATATTTTGCTACAGATTTGTTTTACCCTTTTCAATTTTGAGTCAATACTATGCAAACTAAATATACATTTCTTATCAGTATTAAATCGACCAACCTGCTCTCTGGAAATCACCATTTAGCGTTTAAATACCCATATCTGTCTATTTGGCAGTTATGCCACACAATCTCCAGTGGCAAAATCAATCAGCTCTTTGGCAAACATGTCACATAGCTATTCAGAGCAGTGCACAGTGACAGTGGCAGAATGACATATCTGTACATGTGCCAGGACGGTGTGGATAAAGGACTGCCTCTCATATATACATACTATATATATATATATACCCGCCTTGACTTCAATGATCACTCTGAAAGAGAAAAGAAAAAATATGATGAAAAAATAAAGGAAAAGTAAGGGCATTGAAGCCGTTTCTGCACAGCGTTCGCATTCTGCTGATCTTGTGCCTGTGAGAATCAAATATTTTTTTGGTGCTACTTTTGCACACTCATTCTGGCACACGAACACATGCTCTTGTATTTTTTATGTTTAGTGGCTGATGATAAAAAAGAAGATGCTTTTGCTGATGGCAAGAAGGGCTTAGAGGTGAAGGCATGTGCTTGCAAGTCAGCTTTACACACTCTCGCTCTGCATACATACACGCACACAAATTTTCCCACACTGGCACTCTTTTGCCTAAAGGCTTGTGTACAGTACATCTCTCTATACTCCTCTCTCTCTTCCTCCCTCCCACATTCGGTCTCTTTGTTTCTGGCCCATTACTTCTTTCTCACCTCACACTGTCTCTCCGCTGCGATAAAAATCACAACATAGTAATGACCAGACCGCCTCCCCCCACTTTCCCACACCACCTCCACCACGCCCCCAGCTTTCTCCATCTCTCTGCTGCATAGATGAATCTGGGCTAACACAAACTAGCACTTTATAATGAGTGTTTCTCCAGGGGGCTGGTCAGGGGGCTTATCTAAAGCGAAGCGATTCTTTTCCCTCTATTTATGCAGTAGACAGAGCAGATTGCTCTAGCACGTCTGCCACTCGCCATACGCCATCCGCCTTATGAAGGAAACTCGCATGGATGGCCCAGGATCAGCTTCCTAAATTCCAATGCGCATGAGTCACATGCGTTTAATGTCCATAAACCCTCTTATCCAGTCTTTTCTTTACCCTGGTAATGATGTCGCCCGGCTGAGCGAGGCTCAATGCACATGAAAAAGAAGAGAAGAGGGAGGTTGACCCACTTTGAAGGGTTTCCCCTACAGCTCAGCCTAAAAGAGAGCTGACACAATTGGGCTACTGTGACACTGCTACTGCTGCGACAGTTGAGGTGTCAATACCAAAAGTGCACACGCACATGCACACTCCCTGAGATCCATACAGATATTTCATTTAAAGGGACAGTTCATCAAAAAAAAAAAAAACAATTATTTACTCACCCTCATATGGTTCCAAACACAAATACTTTCTATTTTACTGTGAAGCAAAAATATTTTTGTTATGTATAGATTTGATACATTGACAAATTGATATTTTTTGCATTTTATTAATATAAAAAATAAAAAAGTCTATTAGTCTAAGACTTAGTAGGCCTATCTGTTCAAAGTCTTCTGAAGCTATACAATGGCTTGACATAATCCCGATAATCTTCCTCTTTAGTCAGCTAGATCATTTAGTGTGTTTGTATTTGTGAATGAATCAGTCAGATTTGTGAGCAAATTACAGACAAAATCACTGTTTTTCACACACCTGTCAATTAGTGCTGTCAAACGATTAATTGCAATTAATGAAAGTGAATGTGACATGACATGTGGCCAAGTATGGTGACCCATACTCGGAATTAGTGCTCTGCATTTAACCCATCCTCAAGTGCACACAAACAGCAGTGAACACACACACACCGTGAATACACACCCGGAGCAGTGGGCAGCCATTTATGCTGCGGCGCCCGGGGAGCAGTTGGAGGGTTCGGTGTCTTGCTCAAGGGCACCTCAGTCATGGTATTGAGGGTGGAAGAGAGCGTTGTACATTCACTCCCCCCACCGACAATTAATCACATCCAAAATAAAAGTTTTTCTTTACATAATATATGTATGTGTACTGTGTTTTGTATATATTATGTATATATTTATTGTATATATTATGTATATATAAATACACACACATACTGTATACATTTAGAAAATATTTAAATATGTTTATATTCATATCATTTAATTTATATTTAAATATATTTAATATACAAACATATAATTTGTCTTTAATATATACATGCATGTGTGTATATTTATATATACACAATAAATATTATACAGTACACATGCATAGCATGTAATCAAACTTTTATTTTGGATGTGATTAATCATAAGTAATCGTCTTGCAGCCCTACTGACAATTTTGAGATTTTGGGCTTTTTGACTTTTCATGGTATCAAATATTTTTTAGACTAGTGGAAATAAAACATTTAAAATACACGTTTAAGTGTTCCTTTTATAGCACTTTAGCTATTTCTGTCTTTAGACTTCTATTACAATACATATCGTCCTTTTGGACCCTTTATTTTTAAGAGCTTTTAATGTATACATTTTATTAATTCATGGATTCCCTGGGAATCGAACCCATGACCTTAATGTTGCTAGCATCATGATTTTGAGCTTGACGAATGTAAGGAAAAAAATTTAGTAAATAAATATTAATAGAGTTTTTATTTTTGGGTGAACTATTCCTTAACCATATCATAAAGCACTCCCTCGGAGAGTATATCTGAATGATGGACTAAATGAGATGCTATACACTGCATGTCAAAAACTAGCTAATTGGCCTGCTTAAATGCATCCATCTTTTCCAAATTATGTAAATGTGATCTACAGTCTATTACTGTTGTATTCCCTGTTTAAAAAAGCATCTGCCCCCCCCCCCCCTCTAATTGCACCTGCATATTAGCTTTAATGCACCAGTTGTTTTCACCAGTTGTGACCCTTTTAAAAGACAACCTTGTAACTAGCTGATTGAGCTTAGCACAGATGGCACTTTGAACATTGGCCAACAAAAGAAACTAAATCAACAAATGAATGCTGAAGAGGGAAGAGTGCTATCTGGAGCTAATTCCTAGAAGTCAGTGAATCACTGGTCAAATCACTGGCAAAAATGGACCCTAATGAGAAAACAAAGCTGATAAAAACAAGCTCGAAGCAGCAGGTTTTTTGCACACAACTTCCAGGCTTCCAGCTAATTTACTTCCACAGATGCACTACCATCCATTGACAAGCTCCATAAAACACTGGCAAGTTTAAGACTGACGTTAATGTACTATTAATCTAAGGCATTCAGGATAATGCACCAGTGCCATAATCGAATCAAATCTTGTAGACGAGTTCGAGGACAACATCATGGAGATTCAGGAAATTGGCAGTGGCAAGGGTTTACAGAAGCTCCTCTCATCGTAACAGGCATAATAAGAATAGAATAGAAAAATAACCTGAGAGTGCTTTGTACAACCTCTAAGTCAGTAAAATGCAATATTATGACAATAACAATATACTATACATCTGTTTCAGTACAAGGGGATTTTAGAAAGTATGCTGATGAACAGTAAAGGAGTCTGTAATGTACCAGCAGAGCTCTTTGTTTGGGTCTTTGTTCTGTAATCTTCCCATTTTGCAACTGCAATAGGCCTGAATATTTCATTGTTAAAGATGCTGTATGTAAGCATAAAAATACCATTATATGTTTGCAGATATTTAAGAAACATGCTAAGTTAACATACTTGTTAATCTGAAAAACAATGTTACAGTCAGTTCTTCTCCTTTGAAAATGTGCATTCTGGCCCGGAATGTCTGTGTTTGTTGTGGTTTGTGAAACCCGCCCGGCTGCCAGTTTACCCAATTGTATTTGGGGGTACCCCGGGGTTGCCAGATGGTGGAAAACACAGCATATTTAATTTCATTCATTGTCATGTGCGCTCGTTTCTGTTGGTGTTGTTAATCTGGCAACCTGCGTGTGCATCAAGTCTGAGGAGGAGGGGCCAGGTGAAAAAAACCCTCTCCAATATTTTGAATTTGGACTGCAAAACCTAGTTCAACCGCTAGGTTTTAATCCTACATACAGCACCTTTAATATTCACAATACAATGTTGTCTCACACTTGACAACATTTTTTAATAATAATAAGGAATATGCTGCATTTGTAGATATTTTAAAATGTTATGGAGGACACAAGGGAAAACAAGTTCTGCATGTTTCTGCAATAAAATCATCTGCAGGGATTTTCCATAGTGGCAACACAATCAATATTTATCAAATCTCATTGAGGCAGGTTTATTGAACAAACTTGTGATTTATGCACAAATGAAAGGATGAGTCTACAAATAAAACTATTTGCATGCTAATATCAGACTTAATCTGTGTCCAACAAGAACCTGGAATAGTTTTCATCTAGAGCTGATGGTATAAGGTAGAGCTGGCCAGTAAACAATTTCATACATAAGTATGTATGAGTAATTTTGTCCACCAAACTCAAACACTTCTGATGTCTCAATACATGAGGATATGAACACATGAACTTCACCTCCAGAGCTGCTCTGAGAGCCACTTCACAAGATTTCCACCTCATTTGAGAACTATTATTCAACCATCATACAACCAAGATATTTTTTCCAACCACGTTTGAATTTTTTTTTTTACAAGAAAATACAAATGCAATGTTCAGTTGCAAATTAATTGTTATATTTTCATATTACATTTTTGAAAATGCATTAGTTTTATTCATTTCTAATGGTTCATTTCATTAGACACCATTTTGACAATACATTTTTATTAAACCATAAATCAGAAAAAAATCAGAAAATTCAGAAAAAATCTAGTGGATTTCATAAGGCAATAAACTAAAAGTTATCTTACTTTGTGGAGTTTAATTGTGAACAAACAAGTTATGTTTACATTCATTATTGTGGTCTAACAAATATGTGGAAAGCATTTCCTTCCCCATTATTGGTAATTTAATAAATAACACCGTGATAATATTTTGGCCATACCACCTAGCCCTATTATAAGAGACCAGGCGACCATTAGGAGTTGTTTGTTTTTAATCCATCATGAATCATACATATTTGCACTATTTGAAGCAAAGCAATCATAGCTGCTGATTCAATACACACAACTCATCACGAAGCTGAACAGAACAACATAACAGACAACCTTATTTAATAGAGAAACGCTAGCAGATAAATAATTATGGGCAAAAGAGGATTCTATTATTTGCACACTATTCTTGTACTTCATAACAACTTGCATGTGAAAATGGTTCAAGTGCTACTTCTTTATCATAGCTATGAAGTCTGTACGGAGAAAAAAAAGAAAATTAAATTTCTGACTCACAACAAACTGTCTAAAAATGGTGGTAAAGCAAAAAAGTACTACATTAAAGTGTATGTCTGTGTGTGTGTGTGAGAGAGAAAAAGAGAGAGAGAGAGAGAGAGAGAGAGAGAGAGAGAGAGAGAGAGAGAGAGAGAGAGAGAGAGAGAGAGAGAGAGAGAGAGAGGGAGAGAGAGAGAGAGAGAGAGGAGAGAAGAAAAAAGGGTTGAAACAGAAGGTCCAGTTGGAAGAAGTGAATTAGAACCTCTTTCATTGATCCACTATGCACTTGAGTTGACAGATCTGAGACGTGCCCACCATCTTCATTCCTCAGTTTGTGGGGACTTCACTGGCATCTTTCTACTTCCTTAACAGTGTCTCATGTAGCTGTCTTTATACATTGTATCACTGCCATTCAGTGGCATTCTTGATTATTTAGAAGTACAGTTCTCTCCAGACAGACCGAGCTACAAAAGTGAAAAACAAAAGCTATTTCACAGCAAGGTGGCTCTGAGACAATATGCTTGATTTGTGTGGGTTGTTGTGGGTGTGGTGTGTGTAAGAGAGCACATAAATAAACTTAGTCTTCCTCTTAGAAATCAGACATGAGTATAAGAAATATAATTTGGAGACTGTCATCCATCAAACATCGAGGTTGTTCTTCTCATTGAAAGGAAACAAAAAACATGTAGAAACGGTGAGATTTTTTGCAGGGATAAAATGCTTCGAATCCAATAAGATGCAATATATCACAACGATGCCACAAAAACAATAACAGCCCTGACAGATGTGTCAAGAGCGGTTGTGATGTTCTGCGGTGACATCTCAGATTAAGTACAGACCGTGCTGCTTGAATTGCAGATTGTGATTTCCTCTCATGGCACTCTATTTAGTTGCATTTACTAGAAAGTAGCATCAATCTCAACCCTGAGATACGTTGAGAAATGAAAATGTCATGTTATTCTGATGGAACACCTGAAATTTCCTGATGGATCCATGAATCCTGTATTCATAGAGGCACTCTTTAAGCTAATATAACTCGTGAAACCCATGACAAACAAGAAAATCTGTGAGATTACATGCAAAAGTGGATTGTAGTGCAGTCCATGAGACTTTTAAGAGCACAGAGTGTTTAAAAAAGAAAAAAGTAGGGGAAAAACATGAAATGCCTGTATAAATAAGTACAAGATCATAGGAAAATATTCCTCTGCTCCAGGAATTCAATTACTTAATGCAAAACCATAAACCCGCAGTGTAGCTGCTGCTAACTTTCAGTGTCTCTCAAACAGTGAATACATTTGACATTTTTATTCTTCATAGTATAAGGAAAATTGTGTCGCTTAGTGTATTTTGCAGGTTTATTCTCTACTCCACAGTGTGAAGCTAATGCACTTCAACAGTTTACAAAAACATGAGTTGTCGGGGTAAACACAGCAGTTGGACTTTAAAGTAAATTCAATTTATGTGCATGATATATATTGGTAAATGGAGCTCCAAGATGAGTAAGGCTGAATGCAGTAAAGCTGAATGGATTTCAGCACCATGGACAGCTCAATGCCGCTTCACAGAGTAGAAAAGCACTCACCTCCAATATCCGGCCGCAGCTTTTTGTCATATTCCTTTAGTAAGTTGTTTAGTATTTGCGTTGCGTCTGTCTCGTGGGTTTTGGGGGCCAACATTTGATTCACAGTAACGTCGTCGTACTCATCATCCTCAGAAGCGACTGTTTGAGAACTGAAGAAATAAAAGAAAATGTATTCCACAGGTCACCATTGAGGTCTTTATCTATGTTTCAACTTGTGTAAAGACAGTTCAATAATCTATTGTTTTGAACACAATAAGTAATACATTTATGTCAGAATTTAATAGTTACAGCAATGTGGAATAGCAGAAACTTATTAGTCGCCA
Source organism: Ptychobarbus kaznakovi (assembly GCA_027422405.1). Classification (NCBI taxonomy): domain Eukaryota; kingdom Metazoa; phylum Chordata; class Actinopteri; order Cypriniformes; family Cyprinidae; genus Ptychobarbus; species Ptychobarbus kaznakovi. The sequence goes on along the minus strand of CM049800.1, from coordinate 9,081,557 downwards.
TTTTCAGAGAAGGAGGAGTAGTTCGCAAACAATAAAACCAATATGGAAGCAGAAGCCGTTTCACAGTTGCATCTCTCATAAAAATGTCAGTTAAAGGCTGGGTTTCCCAAAGCACTCAGTAGAACTTCTGTCACGAGTACAGTAAGTTATACTTATTCTATACGGCATGCTTCCCAAAAGCAACATAATCCTAGCATGTAAAAAAACATTCATACATTAGCCTCTGACACCATAAGTACATTACATGCAATTTATTTTTTTCCATATTTTAGTATAGAGCAAAATGCATATTAAATTATATAACTTTTTGATTACTTGCAGTTTCTGTAAAATATATTATAATGCATATAATGTTTATATTTATTTAGCATTTTGTCAGTAGAGATAAATCAAAAGATAGAATGAGATATAGATGTAGAAACTAAATTAAATATCAGTTTTAAATATCAGTAATCTGGCACTTAAATATAAAAATAATAGCCAACTGTTTGACCTCTACAGATAAACAATAAATAAACAATAAATAATGTTAATATATGACACTTGAGTAAGAGTGTGCTAAATGAGTGACTCTCTCTTTTTCAACAAGGACAGTTTCGTATCTAATCCATTAGCCTTGTCTGTACCAAGAGTGACTATTCACCTGTTGCATGATGTGTGTGTGTGTGTGTGTGTGTGTGTGTGTGTGTGTGTGTGTGTGTGTGTGTGTGTGTGTGTGTGTGTGTGTGTGTGTGTGTGTGTGTGTGTGTGTGTGTGTGTGTGTGTGTGTGTGTGTGTGTGTGTGTGTGTGTGTGTGATGCATATCTCTTGCAAATCATTCATTACAAGTTGATCAAATTCTTGCCAGAGCACTATCATTTCTATAATTCAATTTAAAATTATTTAACAACTTTAAGCACCTCCACACAAAATAGCGTTCGATTTCCACGTTTGCCAGCATCTACACCCTGTTTTCTGTCTAGAAAGACAAACTTTCGGACATTTGGGAGTTCAGCACCTTTGGAACTGACAGCTCCGGCAACGACGCACACATGCGTTATCTCCACCGTGAAATAAAGCAGCTACATTAGTTAAGATTAATTTAAAAGCGTGATTTGTAACGTTATCAGAAAACCCAGACAAACACCAATCTCACAGAAGACACCTACAGAGATGCTGTCTAGAAGAAAGACAATAAAGATCTAAGTGTTATTCGATTGCGCAACGATATATATATAAAACTACTAATGCAAAGATTGAAATAAAGATACACAAGTCCTTTGAACTACTTAAATAGCAAAAGACGTATTCCTAAAGTTAGGTGTTCAGTGCGTACATCACATCTTCATCGCCAGATTGGCGATATATTATGTGGCATCAGGCTAGACTATCCATAAGAAAACTGCAACAGAATTACCATTATGAACAATAAATGTATGCCAAGATAAAGACGGTAGCAACGTCACTTACCATGCACGGAACACTGACAGAAGTAAGAAGTAGAGGAACAATTTGGTGGACATGTTTTAGGTGAGATTGGCTCCGTGTTGAATGTGGCACACTGCACGGAGACTCTTCTAAGGAAAAAGGTGACACAGCTGCAGCCTTTTCTTCCAGGCTCAATTAAAACAGTGGCGAGTAGTCGAGGTTATAGTCCAACGGGAACGGTAAGACCTCCTCGGCTAGTGTCCGGTGCTTAAAGTTCACTTACATTAGCAATTAGCGGGATCAAATAATAGAAGAGCCCCTCCTGCTCCTTGAAGTTGCGCTGCTTTGGAAGGATTGCAGCACCAGATACACATACTGACGTTCACACAGAGGCAGAGCGCAAACTTCCAAAGTGGACACCTTCAAACCCCAAACGCATCCGCTAGTTTCTGCAAATTACGTCATGAAAACAAAATCTGCCTTCCCAGACGCTTCGGCGGAACTTGAGATCCTCTTCGGGTACAGCGTCAGAATGCTTCGAGGAGAGACATTAAAAGCGGCTGTTTACAGTATCAGCTTGGTAAATGATTACCGCGCGGACTGTGTTCGAAATGGAAATTGGCGCGTAATTGGTGTAATTACTTTGCACGTACATTGATCGCATCGCGATTAACCCGATAATAGAGCAAGATCGAGGGAGAGGAAATGTCATCAACCAATTTGGAGTCGAAAAAAATACTACAGGGTATTATTCAATACATCGCACTGTGATGTTTCTGCATAAATATAGTGACAAACGGATTTTTCTGTAAGTTACTTTGCCATTTGCCGTATTATTGCCAGTGAAATGTCATTCGTCATTCTTTATTTCTTTGTTTTACTATCTGAGACGGTTATATATAACTGCTGCTGCCAATTTAACATTTAAAGCTAGAGAAACGTCTATCCATACGTTGTCCTCGCATTGTTGTCTGTGAGCAGGTGCACATATGCAGTATAATATTTGAGAGACAGCGCCGACATTTATCACCACAGGCAGCTCCCAGTCGCCCACGCACTTTGTAAAAAACTCACAAGCCCCTTTCTCTCTAGCTTTGCTCTGCGTGTGAGATTTTTTTCCCTCTGACTTTTCTCTAGAAGGTTCAGTATATGGGGTACTCTAAACACGCCAAAGGCAAATCTACTTATTAATATTTTAAAATAGTGTTTTGTCATTTCGGCTAAATTTAAATAAATAATGTAACGAAAACGATAAAAACAAATAATAAACAACGAATTCCAATTAGTTAAATGTGTATTCTCGAAAAGCTAGCATCACCCAATGTAATTTATAAAATGGCCATTGTTTCAAACAGGTTTCCCCGTGCATTCCCCCGGCTACCATTGGTCAGCCAAAACAGAAAGTCCCGCCCCAAACGCACGCTATTGGGTGAGTCTTCGACGTACTTGTCGGGAGCGAATGTCTGGTAACCCCACATTGCATCAGTGGTTACATTTTTTTTTAGGAGAAATCCTTACTTCTTTATCTTTGAATATTATGATAAAGTATGTTAACATAAATAAATGACACACTTCCGTTTTAATAACACATAAAACTACATGTCATCCCACTTCGTTTTGTTTCCAAGTTAATATGACGGTATGGTGTCTCCCTTTTTGGGTTAGTGAGAGCATTGACTCAGCCAGTTTACAAGCATGATAGGCTATCCTCTTGTGGCTGATTACAGAAATGCAGATAGGAAGTGGAGCAGGGAGATTAGAACATGCTGAACTAAATACAAGGGAAGCATTTTAAAAAAGGAGTGCGGCTAACCACAGGGTAAAGGATGTGACAAGAACACTATCTTCACTGTCAAAGAATTTAACTCACTCAAATTAAAAGCATAACTTTTGATGTACAAAGTGGTGCCAAACCCTCCAGTGAAAAAATACAACAACAACAAAAACACACATGCTCTTTAAAGACCTCTTTGAATTTAAGCAAATCAAGTTGAAACACACACACACACACACACACACACACACACACACACACACACACACACACACACACACACACACACACACACACACACACACACACACACACACACACACACACACACACACACACACAAACAAACCTCAAAAGTCAAATGAATAAAATCAAGTAGAAGAGATTAATAGGAGTGGATGAAAACACAGACATTCTGAATAATAATGATGCAATTATTCCAGTGTACAAGTGTTTTGAATACTATGCTTTTCAACCATTGTAAATTTTGACATCTCAATGCTTAAATTGTGCATGATCAACGCATATCTGTCAACAAACATGCCACTATCACTTTAAATGGTTAGCTGCCATCTTTGCACAATAGATTAAAATCAAAATAGTGACATAACCAAAGCCCATTTTTGATACCAAAATGCATTTTCAGCTTTAGAAGATGCAATCTATGGGTTTTTCTCAATAATACAATGCAAACAACTAGGTATCTCTTCCTGATACAAACATAAATCTGTAATGACACATCTGAGTGGCAGCTTCTCAACTGTACACTAGTGGAATTCCAGTCCGGCACCAGGAATAGGATTCCAAGCTCTCACTGCACCACTCATGGGATTAAAGGTTTACGGTCCATTGGCATGCTGTGCATTATTGTGTGAGGGTGAGTTTAGTATATTGGAGTGGTTTTACACTTGCCTTGCAACTAAAGGCTTTCTCTAAACCCACAACAAGAGTGTGACATGTCAAATAAATGTCAGTGTGAGTCTAAAACAAAATGACAACATACTTTCATAAAGCATACTTAAGAACGGTGACATATATAAATGCACAGAATACACAAATATCTCATTTGTATATTCCATGACACAAACAGAACACAGCTTCCAGTTTTCAGCAATATGCTAGTATATAATATCACACACGTAATGCAGAAATGCAATTACTTGTAGCACTGGTGCTAGTTTAATTCGATACCATGTATAGGAGCACTGGTTGGGAAAGCAACTTAAGTGAAGCTAAATCCTTCACAAACAGATGTGGGCCAGATGTTGCCAGCACACAGGACCAGAGGAAGGATTCTGTATCCTCCCTGCTTCAGGAACTCTGGTCTTGATGTGTGCATGCATGTGTGTTTTGTATAATCCCAGGAGTAATCCCAGGAAGAATCCTTCTTCCACAGTTACAGTGGCTTCTGCAGCAACCGTTCCATTAGGACAGTATCATACTAAGTTTCATGTGCATGTCTTATTGCCATGGGCCTGTGAAGAGCAGCCATGAACCCAATACAAATAAAACCCCTGCAATCCCGTGGCACATGGTCCAGCATTAACCAAAGCCAACAAACTGCAAACTATTTTTGATGCAAAAAGTCTTTGTTGATCATCGTTCCTGTCTGTTGATCAAATGTGACTGACTTTAACATTCTAGCTCAGGTTAGTTGTAAAGATTTGCAATTAAGAGATATTTTGAGCAACTCAATCGGAAGTAATCACAGAAGTTGGTCAAGAAACATATCAGGCAGAATTTATTGCTTCAGACATGTATGCTTTGAGGAACATCTGTACATTTCGGGAAACATCCATTGTTGTAAAAGGGCACATTACTGACTCACTTGAACTCTTTTAATGATTCATTCTCATATAGGCCTGTGGAACTTAAAGGCTCTCATAGTTGGCCTTTTAATTAGCTACACTTCATCCGTGGGGTCACTTAGTTCTTTGTACCATCTCATTTTCATGTTACAAGTTAACAATAGAATGATTACAAGATAAAACCCGAATCTTTCCGAGTCGCACTTTCGCACTAACAAGGTCATTGTTCGCTCCTCCATTTCATTCCCCAAATAAGCAGCCATGCGTTTCAGTTGAAGGCCAGAGATGGCAATATGGTGTGACATTTCGGTTTCAACAAGATCCATTTTAACATGCTTGACAACAGCAGGTTGCTCCTTTCGGCTCTATACCTGACATTCTTCCTCTCTCTTCTAGAATCTGAAAAATGTATGTATTATTCAATGTAAATGTTTCTTTCATTTTGTTTTCAGACCTTTTTACCTGATCATTTCACATTAGTCTACATGGTAGCACAAAGAAAAATATCACTAGGTGTCAACATTTAAGGCTTTTGCTTTTTCGTTCCTACCTCAAAACCCACTGACCAATTTACAACACAGAGAAAAGTAAGAAAATGACTGTCGCGTAAACAGCATGAAAAGCCAAGTTAAAAACTATTGACTGTAAAGAAATGCCACATTCTGTCAAAGCCTACAATATTTCACAATACAATCTGCGTTTTCGCCATCATTCATGTCGCTTTAGCTGCACATTAGAGTAGCGTATCAGAACCATTTTCAGCTCTTTCACACTAACGTTAAGCCGCATCTACGTTAAAAGCAAAGCATACACAAGCTATTTACAAATGATTCGAAAGTCTTAGCTGCAACCCGACCTTGTTCACCTTGCAGGATATCTTGGTCTAAAGTGTGAAAAGCTGCCTAAGGTGCACAATTCTATTAAGCTACTTCAAAAAAGCTTAGAAAAAATGACAAACGAAAGTGAAATCAGTAATCGCGGGACATTCCCGAACACTCATATGAAGAAATCCCTCTGAAGGCAAAATTTTTAGCATGGCTAAAAACTTAGCATAGCATCTGTCTGCCTTATACCATCGATGATAAAGCTATTAAACAAAGAAGAGAAGCCTCGAGTCCTTCAATACAAAGCAAGGGTTTCATTATAAGCAATTACCCATTGCAACATAGTAGAACATTTTTTTTTTGCATAGCATTTGGCCTTGCTGTACTTCTTTTCATAAATCTTTTTTTATACTGTGATAAATGTTGATGCCAAATGCGTACATTTTTGTTCACGTCCCTTGGAAACTTCATGACTGAAATGGTAGCTTGTGTGGTGCTCAATTCAGTGAAATATGAACGTGATAACCAGTGGAAACCGGGGAAATATAAAGTTGGAAGTCAAGGCAGATATGGCAATTATATTCCCATAGAGCTTTGAATCTATCATGCAATTTATGATATCAGGAGGAAACTTCAACAGGAGCACTCCTCTTATAGATTAGCGAAGTGAGAAGTGCAGTAAATAAGTGCTCTGCATCGTTTCCTGCAAGGGTCAGCTTGTCGTTGAATACTGAAGTGGAGAAGAAAAAGAGGTTGTGCAGGGAATGTAGCGGTGGTGTCTGGTATTTTGCGTGGGCTAAACGGCTCCTTTAATAGCCGGTTCCCTGTTGAGGTATGTGGCCCAGTAAACCAAGTTGAATGTCCCAAAAAGGACCGGGAACACTATCCGGGACATCTTGTCAATTTTGCTGATGCTGTTGTAGGTCTTTTTGGGGTCCATTGCAGGCTTGGTCTCAGCGCTTTTCAACTGGACAGTGGTGCTGTTGGAGATGGTTGAGATAGCAGCATCCTTCATGATGTTGGCAGTGAAGTTAACTCCAGACGAACAGGCATTGTTGGGCTTTTTGGAGAGTGCCAGTGGGTCTTTTTTCTGTGGTTGAGAAATGTGAAGACATTGTTATAGTCAGGAGATTTAAAACAAGGTTGTCAATGTAAGAACAAAGATGCCAACTATGTGCTCAGAGAAAGCCCAGATAATGAACCAGTTTGAAGGTCGTAACCTTTTATTAAAGGTGAAATACAGTCATGGTTAACAAAGATCTGAACATTAAACAATGACCTCTGCAGGGCCAGCAGAAGAGATTAATTAATAAGGTGACAGTATAATAATAGAGCGGTCGAGACTGTGGTTTAGACAAGAGTGGATTGAACTTGACTCACTCAAGGGTATGTACAAGTGACTTTGAGGCACTTTTCCAAGTTAAATATAATTTAGTTTATCACAGTTAAACATCTTCTTGTTCATATATTAAAGTTATACTGCTTTCAAGGACATTTCTCAACAATCAGTATGATTGCTTTAGATAGAAAAGGAAATAAGCAGCAGTTATAGCTCTAAAATCCAGCTGTATTGCTTTTATGTTCCAGTACTTTCAGGTGGGCAGAGGTAATCTGTCACCATGCCAGCTTGTGGGGGTGGCGGACAAAAGGTTCTGAATTGCTTCTAGCCACCCTATTTTTCTACAATTCATCTTTGCTTAAAAGAACAGAGCTTTCAGGTCTAAAAGGGGGTACAAACGCATCATTAAAATAGTCCATAAAAGTATGTGCTCTGTATTACATGTCTTGAGTCATTAGAAAGGAGCGAAAAACACCCACATTTAAGTCAAGTTCATGTGAGAAGTAGTGATGGGTGATTTGCAAATGAGTCTTGAGCCATTTGATCTTATTTGGAACAGAGTTCCTGAGTTCAACTCACAGATTTTATGATCATTGAAAAGAAAGATTATCATTGCATAGCTCGCGTACACACACATAAACACCCTTTTTTTACTTTCTACTCATTAAAGAATTCTGAAATATTATAATTTTTATGTAGAATTATAATTTCTAAAAGATTGTGTGGCACTGAAGGCTGGAGTAATGGCTGATGAAATTCAGTATATTCCAATAGAAATCAGTTTTTTTTAAATTACACAAATTTGCACAATATTACAGTTTTACTGTATTTTTCTTGGAGAGCAAAAGAGACATCTTTCATCTTTGTGTCAGCATTTTGAATACATCACTTCCTGCTCTTTCTTAAAGAAGGGCCTCGCATCAGGGGCTCAGGGTTTTAGAAAGACTCCTCGGCAGGAGACGAGGACAAAGTGTGTGTCTGTTAAAAAAAAAGTGAGGGTGACATTTAAGAAAGCTGTGCTGGAGGTCCAGATCTGACCTTCTGACGTCTGACTGCAGAGCCTTCACTAACAAACTCAGCACAGTGACATGTGCACTGACCGCTCTTTGAATTCTGTTTGTCCACTGCGAATGAAAAATTACCACCTGGGTGAAAATAGATCTTGCATAAGGAGAAACTTGGCATTTACATGTACATCAAACAAGCAGCTCTCAGAAATCTCAATGAAGTGGCTGGTCTGAAGGGCATTCTGGGTAAAGGCTAAATATTCATCCTGTAGAATTTCAAAATGTGACATCCATCAGGAGCTAACACAAATACAGCTCATCTAATAAAGCAGTTGACATTTGAGTGTCACCATCTGAAATGTTGTGCCTAAGCACTCACAAGCTGTTCGGGTGTCTCAAAACAATTAGAAAAAGCATATTATATAACCGTAATGTATTGTAACCTTCATGTCAAACAGAACTGAACTGTCATGTTATGCAACTGCACTCAACAAAGACTCTTTCTGAGTTGTACTAACTTACTTTAGGCTGCTGAGCCTCCAATGCCTTCTTTCCATCCCAAGCCCAGCTGCGTTTGGTGAAGTAGTTGACTGTGGCAAACTCGATAAGCGCAGAAAACACAAAGGCATAGCATACAGCGATGAACCAATCCATTGCAGTGGCATATGCTACTTTGGGGAGAGAGTTGCGGGCGCTGATGCTGAGGGTGGTCATGGTCAACACTGTGGTCACACCTGTGAAGGATCAAGCACAGATTTAAGTTATTATAAAATATGGGCTCTCTAAAGCTGGTCAAACATTTGGAATGATTCAGTTTTTTTAATAATAAAGTCTCTTGTGCTCACCAAGGCTGCATTTATTTGATTAAAAATACAGTAAAAAAACCAGTAATATTGTGAAATATAATTACAATTTAAAATAAATTTATATTTGAACCCATTCTGCTGATGTAAAAGTATTCAGTCAATACTTTTATTCAGCAAGAACACATTTTATTTATCACAAGTGACAGTAAAGACATTCATAATGTTGCAAATGTTTTCTATTTTGAATAAATTATGTTCTTTTGAACTTTCTATTCATCAGAATACTGAAAGATGTATAATGGTTGCCACAAAAATATTAAGCAGCAAAAACACAAATAAAAAATTAATAATAATTGAGCACCAAATCAGTATATTAGAATGATTTCTGAAGGATCACGTGACACTGAAAACTGAAGTAAGAGCTGTTGAAAATGCAGCTTTGTTATCACAGGAAGAAATTACTTTTTAAAATATATTAAAATTAAATAGTTATTGTAAATTATAATATTCTAAAATATTGTTGTCACTGTATTTTTGATCAAATAAACACAGCCTTGGTGAGAGTAAGATATTTATTTCAGAAACATAAAATATCATAATTATTACCAAATAATATATCCAAACTTTTGACAGGTAGTGTAAATGAAAATAATAGACATTATAGTCTAAATCCTTAAAGTCTTATCTTTGTAAAACACCATAAATCAAACAACACGCTTAATTAACAAAATACATTTCTTGAAAACATATAAGAGTTACACCATCATTTATTTGCAAAATATACAGGAATATAATGCTTATAAAATAACATGATTTATGTGCTGGAAACAATCACAGTAATCCATCCAAAAAAAATCAGTAGCAGCAGAATCATTTTATGAAAGCCGCTACCAGTGAGCAGGGAAATGTTGTCTTTCATCCAACATAATTATTTTAATGTTTAAAATACTGTGCATGAATAAAATATTGCTTCATGAATCATAAACTCATCTTAACACAAAAACAAAGCATACCAGCTGGGAATACTGACATTAAAGGTGCCATAGAATGCATTGATACAATATTTAAAATTGTTCTCTGATATCTACATACATAGAAGGTATGTGGCTTAGGTAAGGGCAAAAATTATCCAGAAACAGTTTTTCATGTTCATTTACAACCCTAGTATTTCTCCCCAGAATGAAACGGTCTCTTATTGGCTTATTTGGCAGGGTCATGAATAATAATGTTGAGCTCTGCTCTGATTGGCTGTTTCACAGTGTGGCTCATTTCAGTAGCTCACAGGAGGGAAACACAGGGAAAATATATATTTCAATACTTTCTCAAGCAGGTATATGGTTGGGTAATTATACTGTAAATAAAATGCAGGCATCAGAGAGCTGCTATTAATATACCGGGCATTGAAACTGCTTTCAAATGCACGATTGCGATTAACTTTAACTTTTTAGATGCTTGTCAGTGGTGCTCAGGATCTGTAAATCATTCGCCATCATCCTCAGTCATCTCTCCTTACTCTATTTATGTGGTAAGGGAAATCGTATGTACTGTAACAGGCTACAGCTAGCAAGGAGCTAACCATGTCCCTTAAGTGGCTCGCGTTATTTTATTAGAACGCGTTATTTGCTTTCCGTGCCTTTCTGAATACAGACACCAACACATCCCTGCACTTCACATCCCCTGCACAGCCTAAACATTTATTTCCATGATCTGCCATTTTCGCTGTTGTCCTCGCTTGTTTCTTCACAATACCTGCAGAGCTTCTGATGGTTCGGCTGGTGTCTGGCAAAGAACATGGGCTGGTATACGTTATGCAAATGTTGGGGGCGTAACTATTAGTGATCCAACTGTTACGTCACAGTCGGTGTTATGTTCTGATTCGTCTATTTTTCAGTGGTCTTTTTTATTCACGAGATTTACATAAGAAGGAGGAATCAATGCTGTTTGAGGCTCACGGTATGTCATTTCTATGTACATAACTCTTATTATTCAACTATGCCAAGGTAAAGACAGTTTTCCATTCTATGGCACCCTTAAGATCATTTCATTCCCAGGAATGCAGTCTATCAAAGAAAAATAAACTGTATAGAAGATAGCAATGAAGGGTCAAACACAGCAGCACTGCAGTTCAGATATAAATAGTTTTTTTATATCTATATCTAACATGCCCTTAGAATGATAGTATCATTATAATCCTTTATGCAAAGCATTTGAGAATAGTTCTCGATAAGTATCTGAGGAGCGGAGGTGTGCTGTCCCTTTCAGAGAGAGATCTGCAGATTGCCCCAGGCTGCGGTCACAGAGACTTTTAGACATAAATAGTTATGGTACTACAGTCCCTCAGGCATACGGCTCCGGGATTTCTCAGCCTCGGGCTATGCAAATAAAACACTGTCACATGAGCGATATCAGAGAGTGGGTCTTTGAGCCTCTGTTCATGGATATTTGTATATTTATGTGTGTGAGAAAGCGTTGTTTTGATGTATCCTTTGTTGGCCAGTCATAGAGATGTTGTTTGCGTGGGCCCATATTCCTTATGGACTGTCTGCTCGCTTTGCTGATTATTGCCAAGATACATGCAAGGCCCCAGAAATGAATAGGAACGGCGGTGTGAATTCAAAAACAGTCATCCGAGTGGATTAGCTCTTCATTCCGTCTGATTGCATCAGTCAATTTTGATTTCCATTTTGATGAGAATTATCGATGTACAAAGCAAAACATTAAGTGATAGAACGAAAGGATCAACAGATAAGAATCCATACATGCCAGGTGAGTGAAAATGGAATATAATTATAAAAAAATCCTCTACATTCAAACAGAACTGGAGGAGTAAATACCTGATGCTGATGAGTTTTTAAAGGTGCAAGCATTTTTTTTTTTTTAATCTGTAATAACTGAACAATGCTATTACCATTAGCATGAAGTAGTTCCATGCTAAACCATGCTAGACAGTGTTGTTAATCCTAACTAAAACTATTGAAATATTTTTTGGTAGGGATGTACGATATTGGATTTTGCCGATATGCCGATATTTTTCATCTTACTTTGGCCTATAGCCGATGCCTATATATTTTCTTTTGTTTGGAATTAACACCAAGAGATTCAATTTTTTTTTTTATTTTTGTTAGTTTTGAGCAAAAACTTACTTGTTAGAACTAAATAAACAATAAAGTTATTTTTAAAATGAGAGTACATTGAAAGCTTTGAAAATAACTATTGAAAAATTTAATCACTGGCTTTTTTATTTTCAAACAAATGCAGTGGCAACCTTAACATTTCACCATATCAGCAACATTTTTCATATCAGACAAATGCTGATGTTTGCATTTTAAGCCTGTATCGGCCGATTTTGAAAAAAAAAAACACAAAAAAAAAATATTGTGTGTGTGTGTGTGTGTGTGTGTGTGTGTGTGTGTGTGTGTGTGTGTGTGTGTGTGTGTGTGTGTGTGTGTGTGTGTGTGTGTGTGTGTGTGTGTGTGTGTGTGTGTGTGTGTGTGTGTGTGTGTGTGTGTGTGTGTGTGTGTGTGTGTGTGTGTGTGTGTGTGTGTGTGTGTGTGTGTGTGTGTGTGTGTGTGTGTAAAACTCGAATACTATGGAGATATAAAAGGAAGCACTAACCAAAGACAGTCCTGGCAGGGACAGATTCACGGTTGAGCCAGAATGAGACTTGGGACAGAATGACAGTCATGAAGCAGGGCATGTAGGTCTGAATCACAAAGTAACCGATCTTCCTCTTCAAGTAGAAATGGGCCATCATGACTGTGTATTGACCTACAGAGGGAACAACGAAACAGAAGAAGAATGAAATGAGACAAAGGATGAGAATAGAAAACAGTGATGGAAAAATAAGTAAGAGAAGAATGGAAAGGACTAAGAGAGAGAGGGACAGAGTGTGATTAAACTCTTGGGGGATAAGTGAAAACCAGCTGAGAGGTTTAAAGAGAAAATGAGAAAAGAGAGAGAGAGGTGGTGAGGAACAAGTCAAGGGAAGACAGAGATATAATAATATGAGGCAAATCAAAACAAATGAGAAGTGATGTGATTATAGAATTTTCCAACAGCACTGCAAGTATTCTTTCAGAGTAAAGGGAAACACTTTTACTTTCTAGTTTGTGGTCTCATTAGCACCAAATAGTGGACAGTTACTGTCATGTCTGACCACAAAGATTATTTGATTTTGTTTTAGTGAAAGAGTACAACATAAATAACCTTAAAGGTATAAAAAATGGCATAAATCATCAGAATGGAACAGATTGAATCATCCAAACAAAAGTGACATTTATTGTGTGTTTAAGAGCTGCCACGCTGTGCACTGGAACATGGTGAGGTAAATCATTAACTGGAATAGAAAAGAGAATACAGAGTGAAAAAACATTATATATCCTGTTAACCAAGCGAAGATTGAATTTGAAGCTTTTAAAAAAAAATCCTTTTGAGCCACACAGTCTGATAAACTATAGAAAATCCACTGATGACTGCTGCTTTCTCCTGGCAAAATCGGATATTTGTGTCCCACTAATCCCTTGTCACAATCTGCATCCTGCAGGCTTCTCTCTCTCTCTCTCTCTCTCTCTCTCTCTCTCTCTCTCTCTCTCTCACACACACACACACAAGCTCTTCTGTCACTCACTCTTTCAATAGTTCCATCCATTCTGTCAGGCCAGGCCATCCGCATTTAGGATATACTCTTTCACGGCTTGCAGAGAGAAAGCGAGGGAACAAAAAAGGGGGTAAAACAGAGCAAAAGCGCAAAATCTAGTCGAGATCACAGGGGACAGATCAAGTGGATCAGATGAAGAAGACGACAAGCTGTTGAGCCTTGGAAGTCAAGGAAAAGTTTGAACGTCGTGAAGGCCCTGGGGGCAAAGATGTCCTCGTCATGAGGGGCTCGTCACATTCCCTTCGTCTGGCTCGCCCCTTTATTTCAATGACCGGGAAGAAAGCACAACTGGCAGTGCCCCATTTCATATATTCCACCTTGGATGTGCCCTGCGGGGTGGGACTCTTCTGAGAGCTACAAACATGCGACTGTGGTGGATTTTACTTCTAAGCTTTTGGAGTGTTTATGGAGAACTCCCATTCATAGCAGAGAACAACGCTGCCATGCAGGTCAACTGGTGAGTGGTCTGTTTTTTTTTTGCACTCAAAGAAAAATAGCACAGCGTTGAATGTTGACAGGGACAGCTGAGCACCTGAGGGGGTCAGCTTCTAAATCAAGTTGAAACAGTTGGGAAGGGTAGGTGCTATTTTCTGGATGGGAGTTCTTATTAATAAAAGGTGACAGGTTATCTGGATGTCTTTACAGTGCGGGCCAAGTGATTGAATGTTGACATTTTCCACTGGAGATCATTTTAACCTCTGTTTGGCAGACTCTAGAAGGTATTTTTTCCAATTTCTTTCTTTCTTTCTTTCTTTCTTTCTTTCTTTCTTTCTTTCTTTCTTTCTTTCTTTCTTTCTTTCTTTCTTTCTTTCTTTCTTCTCTACTGGGTTTGAGCTAATGACCCTACGCTCATAAGATGAAATCCTGGTGGATCTATTTTTAATCCTGGTGGACCTCAGATTAGCAGCAGTAATGACCAGCTGACCTTTGTCCTGCAAGTCAGCCAGGCCAAAAATCGGAAGACGGGGGAAGACAGGTTATAAAATCCTGCCAGAAAGGAACGCCATGGCCTCAGAGCTAGTTTCTAAAAGTGTTTCTGGCCACCTGATGACAGCTGGCAAACTTTGATGTCTAAATCATTGGCAGTAAAAAAGAAAGATGGCTCAGCAGGGTTTAAAACATGACATGGTCGGCGTAGTTGATAGCATCTGCCTAGCTCATGATCAGATCATGAAAATGTCTTATTGAATATGAGTGTACGCCTTGCTCAGCACAGTTATCCATATATGTACATCCGTAAAGGCGGAACAAGGGGAAGCCCCCAACCCCACCCACCCTACCCACACATGATTACAAAGCTAGAGGCAGAAATGATATGAGTGTATTACCAGTCATCTTTACATAACCGAATTAGACAGATGCCGCCTAGGCCCTCTTCTCCCCCTCGCTCGTCTCCCATGTGTCTCTTGCCGGCTTGAGCCAATGCTGGCTGACCGACGTCACATGGTAAAAGCACAACTGATGGGCAAGCACAAGGATTAACCCTCCAGACCCAATGGCTCAGGATAAGTGTTGTTTTCTCCCCTCTCTCTCTCTCATCTTCATCTCTTCCTGTACTCTCGCTGGTCCTAGAGACAGCTGGCCATGAGTGGGAGGTGTACTGAAATCCTCATCACTCATTTGTCATCCAGCTTGATTTGAAAAAGCTATAATCACAGAAGGACTATCACTTTATTTAAGAGAGACGACGTCACACGGTGTAGGAAAATGAAACTGAAATGGTGTGATGTAACACATCCTGTTCCTGGAAATAAGGCATTAGATGTAACATCTTAGAAGGTGAGATGAACTGTGAAAGAAAATAAATTATATATTAGCAAGAATGGGCATTGCGTTACAAAACGTTTTGGAGCATGGTCCTAACTGTAAAGCTGAATCACAGATCTGCAATGAATGGGATTAGGTCAGAGAAAGTTATTTACCTCTGCTTGTGCGTATATCTTCCGTACCGACAGTGTGGCCGATGAGATGGTATTGGTTAAGACGTGACCCTTCCTCTGCCACTACCACAGACATGCCAGGGCCTTTAGTCCACTTATACACCACTTCTGAGATAGGGTAGGCATCTGGAAAAAACACAGTTGTTTACACTTATTATGCAATGATAAGAAATTAAATTAAGACGTGGAGTATTCCTATTTTAGTCACATTATTGAAGTGCAATACAGACAGGATACACACACGGCTGTGGTCAACCGTTTGACAGCGAATAAAAGAGCTTCAACACCGCCGTCGTCTGTATGCACGTACAAATAATTAACTGCACTTGAAGCTTTCATAAAATAAAAAATGAAACACCCAAAACTGTATATGGCATCATCACGAAGACAAACTATATGTTTATACGTGAAATTCTGGAGCGGACGTCGGATGGCATCGCGTGGTGACGTAAAGACGTGTGCCATTAATCGATCTATGTACTATAACATGCAAAACGGGAACATGAAAGGATTATTCTAAAGCAACTCATGTAAACACCTGAATCCTAATATTGTCTTATTCAGAATAAGGTAAATAATTAGATCACTAATTTCCATGTAAATGTAATCATTGTCAGTTGATTGCATTGTGATTTGCATGCAAGCAACATTAATTTCTCAGATTTAGGAGGTACAGAATCTACACCTGTCAATCATGGGGAAATATCAGCTTCCTTTATCAACAGGGAGCATGTTTTCTGACTCTGCAATGTGTAGAGCTGGGTAATAAATGTAATCATCTGCATCCATGTTGAAAAATAGGATCAGACCACGAGGGTTTAAAAAAGAGAATTTCATAGACACCTGCACCTCAGTTGAAGACAACAAGAGGAACACTTCAATAAAATTACATGTCTTTGCACATAAAAAATGCGTAACCTTTGTATAGTTGTCCTGCAAAAAAGCAAGAGATATATAAAAAAACAGCCAATCCTTACTGATCAACAAATAAACCTTTTTTTTCAATTTACATTTAATTTTATAATGTACTATGATTATTTTGTATTGTATATTTATGTATTTTCGTTTACATACTTTAATAAACTCATATTCATATTTAACACAATGTGAAACGAAATTTTTAGTAGATGCTAGTTTCACATAAAATGGCCGCAGCTTTACAGAGAGTTTCTTAACACTCTATTTTTTTCCCTTTCACCCCCTCCCACCATTGTGACATTCAATCTTGAAGCAAAACATTAATCCTGCCACTCTCATGCCGGCTGTCTCCATCACAATTAAGATTGACTTCGACCATCTAGACTGAGGGATTATTCTGCCAACAATCTACACGCACAGATGCACGTACCCTTAGATACCCCCAGCAAAATTCCTGCAAACTAATTTGCACTTCACAAATTGTCAATCTCACCACCCCCCCTTTCCCCTGATTAGGAAAATCAAACTTGCTATTGATATTGCTACAAATCTTCTGACTAAGTCATAACTAACATACCCATAACCAGATGCTCCTCTGAATCATTAAATCCATTTTAAGGAAGCACTGACAGAGAGCAGAGTAAGGTAGTTAGTTCAAAATGCTGGCAAGTCCTATCATTTTCTATTTTTAGCAACAGCATTTTGTTATGCAGCACATTTGGGACAAATGAACGGTATGTTTACAGTTCTATAAAAAGTGGGTTTTATTCATGAAACATGAACGGAATTCTTTAATATTTATATAGTTTATGAATTCAAATCAATAGGTAGTCGTTGTTATCTCCCTTTCTTCACACACAAGAACAGAGCACATTACTACTGTCATCATTATTGTGGATTTATGGCATGAACCTTTACTGACTGTGTGACATTTCAGATTTTTTGAGAAAGCCGAACAAAACCTGAAACTCTTTTTTAATGGTTAGATATCAGTTCTCCTAAGGATAGATATTGAAGCTCAGTTCAAGTTCAGGAGCCGGCAACTAAATAAGCTAATGAGTGTGAAGGCAGTGTTGCTGCTAAATATATATGGTGATTGTAAGTGGATCTAATAGGATTGAATTTAGTGGACATCAGCTGATCCAAATAAGCTCTGAACTCGTTTAAATTCAAATGAAAAACTATACACTTTGTCAAGCCTACCATGGATTTAATTAAGGAGGAGACTGAAGTTGTATATAGTGGTAGTGATGATAGAAATCATGGTAGAATTATAAAGGTGCAGAAAATATAGGTTTTGTGTGTTAATATTATACCCAGAAGACTGTGGGAGATGTTATTCTGACTTTTTTGACATACTGTAGTCTGTATACACTAAGAAAACAGCATTTGATAAACCAAAGGAAGTGACAAGGTCTAGCTTCAAGAGGACAACATATTTCTCATAGGTCAAGGGTTGAGACTTGAGGGAAACAAATGCAGCTCTCATTATGACAGGGTCACCACAGCTCAACGGGAGAATGACCTGTAGAATAACCTTCTTACTCACACACGACTGAAACACTTTCCAGTAAAATGAAGTCGTTCGGTGTAGACTGACTTGACAGAATGTGTGCGTTCATATACAAGTTTGGCTATAGTCAAGAGGAGCACATTTTGGGAAATGTCCTCACATGTAGAGTGAAACATCAAACACCCACAAAGTGGCCCTCACTTGATGATGTCCTCATTAATATTGTGAAACCAGCATATGTGTGTTTATTTGTGGTTAGGAATGTTAGTTTTTACAGCTTATTTTATTCCAGGTCTAAATTAATCATTTAATGTCAGAGTTTTCATTTTTGTTTGTGCATCTCATTTACAATCCACTCTTGCTTTTAATGCAATATTGAATGCCTTTCAGCATTTAAAATCAATGACAATGTGAAGTAAGATAAAGCACTTAAGTAGCACTTCAACAATTCATTCCCAAAATGTGACAATCTGCGAAAATTACATGAGTAAATTATTTAAATAAAATTATATTATAATTATGATCATCTTATGTTGTAAAATAAAATGTTGAATATTAAGAAAAGATAAAAAAAATTCAGCAAAATATTTTCCACTATAGCACTGACTTAGGCAATTCCATAAAAAAACGGCAAATTATATCAATTTTTAAAAGTTCCATCTAGAAACAAGCAAACAAATAAATAAATATAAGTATCTCTTTCTCAAACATTTACTAATAAACAAGCTAGAATAAATATGGTAGCATAAGTAACATAAAGTCTATCATTTATACAAAGAAATACAAAATAAACAAATAAATAACACTCGATCCTTTTCTACAAACACCCATACCTTTCAACCTGTCCATATAAAGCCTGTCTTTCTTTACACTGAGGATTATGAGGCTTGGCTGCCCTAAGGTGACCCTAATACTCTATATTCACCAGCTAGAGACATCTTTAGCCATTAGATCAGCAGGTTGAGAAGCAAACACAGACAGTATTTCTGCAGGATATGTTTGTGATTGTAAGGCTTGGTTGTTGAAATGCTGTTTTGTGTGTGTGTGTGTGTGTGTGTGTGTGTGTGTGTGTGTGTGTGTGTGTGTGTGTGTGTGTGTGTGTGTGTGTGTGTGTGTGTGTGTGTGTGTGTGTGTGTGTGTGTGTGTGTGTGTGTGTGTGTGTGTGTGTGTGTGTGTGTGTGTGTGTGTGTGTGTGTGTGTGCACCTATGCCTTATCATATTTCTCTCTCAAAACTTTCTGGGAAGAGATATATTGGATTAATCGGAACAAAAATATGATTCATCATTGGGGACCTTTACAAGGTTGAATCATCCCGCAGTAATCTTTGGTCTGTATAATCTTTTGAGGTGAATCTTCTGGCACGAGAACCTGAAGGCCTTACTGCAGTACGGGAACTCTAAATATACACTATACTGGTACTAACACCATCAAATAAACCTTAATGGATTTGGCAGAAAGTACATATAAAAAATTCATGCAGACGGAAGAATATGGAGTGAAATACAGAGAACAATATCATAAAATAGCGACTTACTATTTTTTGTTTATGCAGTATATTGCTGAATAATGGCTGTATAAATGAGCGTTCATTACCTACAGAGCTTTTCACTCAAGAGTCTCTACATCTAAACTAATATAATAATGTCAATAACCAAAATATTTAATCTCTATTTATTAATTTGTAAAACCATGTTATAGCTGGGTACAGTCAGACAGTCATATATAGTTCAGTTCTCCTAGACAGTCCACAGTCTCTCTCTTCTCACATAATAAAATAATTTTAACTCAAAATCAATATTTCATGTCCAGCCATGCAATAAGTGGGATAATGTACTGTACAGTCAGCCTATCTTTACCTACGAGACCCTAAGCTTCACACCAGGGACTATGCTGTGATATAATGACCAGCTGACTTTACATTAATTGTGAAATGTATGTCTTTGTACCTGATTCTCTCAATGTGCTTAGCCGAAGATGTACATTGTGTCTGTTGAGATTAACAATGAGAATGATTTTCTGTTTCTTTGAAGAGCAGACTATTCCTTAACAAAAGGCTCTGCATTAACATAACGCACACATCAGCTTCACAACTTTTGTCGTTTACATGAACGCCGTTGCCTTTCTAATGCATTTTAGTTGAGATGACGGTTAAAACCAGGCGTCTGTCACTGTTATCCAACCAGCCAAACAAAAGCTGCTAAGTGCAGACAGAATTTATATAACCCTTTACATAACAGAGCACAATACTTCAAGTAAACACATTTGTTGTGCGATTTACAAGTTAAATCACTAATTCTCTACTGCCTTTATATAGAGTAACTTGCACAGAGGAAATGGCATTAAACAAGTCTGTGAACTCTTAAGTTTGTAAGTACATTGAGTCCTAATGAAGCTAAATTTTCAATTACCACCTAACAATGAATAATTAATACCATTTGAGACATTTGAGATAGCTCACAGGGTGTTTTAAATCTTCAGCAGAATGTAAAATTAAATTGAAAAATTAAATGCTGAGAAATTACTAATTAAACAAAATAGCTAAATAATAGAATCCAATCATTTCAAAGGATAGTTGATGTTTATTAACACCGTACTGTTCATTTGTGAAAATCATGCTCAATCTTCATTAAATATTCATAGTGGGTTAAGTAGCTCTTGCTTCTATAAAAAGATAATATGATCAGATCAATGAAAAGAAAAATGAAATCAAGTAAATGTTGTTGGTTATGCTATTATCCATAAAGTAGATATAAACAAAACAAGTTGGTGGGGAAAAAATTAAGCCTTGTTATAATTGTTATTAAAATATTTTCAGTATACCAGAAGAAGAGAGTTTTTTTTTTGTATTGTGCAAAATGTTTTTTTTATGTATCTTAAATTGATGCAGTGTGGCTGGTTTATAAATTTCAAGTATTGTCTGCATATATCAATTTGGATTCGGGTCAAGCTAGGCAGGCAAGCACAGTTTTACTTTTAGAGTGACTAGATTTTATACTGTGCTTCTAACTACGTTGATGTTCTAATTTAACATTCCATCCAATCACATTGCGAAGCCTATGAGATTCCCAAAAGCACTGCATCAGACTAATTTTAGGTCACGGGCCAGATTAGATTAAACATCACCCTATGCTGGCAGATTTTGTATTTATTTATTAAATCTTGACGTACCCATGGAGAGCGTAAGCACAATGCGTGGTTTTATGCAACTACTGAATGAACTTCAGGTCATGAGGGATTTAACTATGCAGCTACAAAAATACAATCAAATATTTAGATATGCACAATCATGAAACATCAGTGGCACCCCTCCTAAGTGCAGTCTGTCATGGTTTCTGCTGTATCCCAACCCAAAGGCTCTCCATGTACAGCCCCATCCTGTAATGCCCTGAACATCAAAGAAAGCTGAGCCCATCTCAGGTCATCCCTGTCTTCTTAGCACCAAAAAGCCTTTTTTGTGTGTGTGGGCAGTACGTACGTGAGCGCAGGAGGGATGGAAGGACACCTTCCTAATCCAGTCCTCAAATCACCCTTCTTTCTGCTAGCACCAGGTGATTATCTTAATCCTGCTCTAGGACAGGATGCCACGTGATAATCAGACTAAACTGGACTCAGTATGTGTTCAGATATAACTTAAACACCAGTCCATCAAGCTGACTAAAGTAGGCCAAGTTAGCATTCATTTACTGAATATTTTGGTATTGAGAACAAATACAGAGAGAAATTAAGATGAAGGCAAATAGGTGCTTGGTACATAATATAAGAAAGATGAATTTCCCATCATCTCCTGCATCGGGAATTCCCTATAAAATGTACACAATGTTGCTCCTATTCCTATCTCTGCTCTGCTAACGTTTCATAAGTGAATTCATGCTGTGCTAAGGCAATGTGTGTGTGTGTGTGTGTGTGTGTGTGTGTGTGTGTGTGTGTGTGTGTGTGTGTGTGTGTGTGTGTGTGTGTGTGTGTGTGTGTGTGTGTGTGTGTGTGTGTGTGTGTGTGTGTGTGTGTGTGTGTGTGTGTGTGTGTGTGTGTGTGTGTGTGTGTGTGTGTGTGTGTGTGTGTGTGTGTGTGTCGTTTTTGTGACATATGAGGACACAAATTTGTATAATGACATGGGTATGACACAGGTATTACAAGGAGAAGGTGATTTATGAGGGAAAATTTCCCATATTTGAAAAGGCTTATAAATCATACAGAATTCGTTTTTAGAGAAAGTAAAAATGCACAAAGTTTCCTGTAAGGGGTAGGTTTAGGTGTAGGGTTGGTGTAGGGCGATAGAAAATATGGTTTGTACAGTATAACCATTACGCCTATGGAATGTCACCAGAATAAAAAAAAAAAAAGTGTGTGTGTGTGTGTGTGTGTGTGTGTGTGTGTGTGTGTGCATATATATATATATAGCAGATTCTGCAATTTTCTACTTGCAACTGAATAAGAGAATAAGATGGTTGCAATCTTGCATTTTGAGTAATACTATATTTCATCAGAGGGATTATTTTAAGATTTCTTGCAATCTGCTATTTTTAAATCTTTTTATAATGGCAATGAAACATGTACAATGGGTTTTTTGGGCAGTGGCAAAGGAATTTTTCTTCATTCAGAATAAAACATTGTGGACTTACAGCTGCCAAATTTGAGTGAGCAGGCATGAGTATCCATGGGGAAATCCTCCAACTGCATGGGACACTCCGCTGATATGGTCAATCTGCAGAGAGAAAAATTTTAAATTAAAATATGATTAAATCTAGATCAGCACATCTGAGTATGTTTTAAAGATTAGTTTTAGTATAAACATGTCTTCAGTCATCATCAGCTTAGTGACAATCATCACTGGAACAGTGAGTAGCTGATTGTAACTAATTCAATCAGTGTTCAATGTCTTATTGAAAATCCTCTTAATGTAGCTATAGGCTTGAATAACTTGTTTATATTAATAGGAAGACTGAGCTAGATAGCGTGATGAGTGCTCTAAGATATATTTATAGAACAAGGGTGCCCTCATGTGCCAGATGTAGGAATGCTGCCAAATCGGTGAAGTAAAGCACTGCTAATTCTGGATTTGCTTATAAGCACTCACACACACACACACACACACACACACACACACACACACACACACACACACACACACACACACACACACACACACACACACACACACACACACACACACACACACACACACACACACACACACACACACACACGTGTTGGTTTTTATGGTTTACAGGGACTCTCCATAGGCGTTATGGTTTTTATACTGTACAAACTGTATGTGCTATTGCCTACACCAACACCCTCACAGGAGACTCTATTCTACTTCCCCCCATTTCTGTATTTTATAAGCGTTTTGAATATGGGGACTGAAAATCCTCATAAATTTCTCCTTGTAATACTGTGTCATACCCATGTCATTATACAAATTTGTGCCTCATAAACAACATCATGCACACACTACTGCATTCTTAAAAAACACAGTTTCTCATGCTGCATACAATAGGATTTCAAAGATCTATTTTGAACTGGCATCGCCACCTATTGGAATAATTGAGGACTACAAGCAAAACAATTAAAAATAATAATAATACTGTGCCATGTCACCCCTAGCAAAAAAAAACAAAAAAACACCTATGCTATAATTATTTGAAAATACATTTATTTCATACTAAGTATACTTCAAATCCATTTTTATTGACATAATTTAAGATATAATATAAAATTATAATTCAATAAATAATATGTATTTATTGCACAATGCACATTTCTTAATGTTATGCCTAAAATGTGTTTTAATATCACTACTAATAAGGATTGTATGTTCTCTGTATAATATCAGTCTTTAAATGCAAGGTATTTAAAGTGTACCTGAAGTATACTTGCACAAGTCCCACTTTAGCACAATCAAATATACTTCCGTATGTCTTTAGTTGGTCGTCAGCACTACTTCCACACAATTAAATTGCATTAAGTACAAAATGAGTTGTTCCAACTTACCAGACTTTAAGTATACCAGTCACAATTGAAGGGTGTTTTATTAATCACAAAAAATAAAACATGTAAATGTATTTGTAATATACTTAGCACGAAATAGATGTATTTAAAAAAAAAATTAATCACTAGGGACTACATTAATTTCTACCACACTAGATTGATTCAATTTAAATTTAATTTTAGTTTAAATTTAAGTTCTTAAATGTACACAAAATTATGTTGTTTATTATATTTTTGCTTTTTTTCCCCTCCTGGGGTTCTCATAAGTGGAAGTCAGCACAGTGATCTCATAGTGCTTCTATGACTTTCCAAAAGAAGGAAAAAAATACTGAGAGACTGATTACGTTGGTCAAAAGAAAGATGTCACTCCCTATGCCGTTACATTATATATAAACACTATAGAACACTGCAGAGGCTCTCCAGTGGCTGAATCTACTATACTGTAGCCCCCTCTAGTGGACCACTTATGAAACACATCTTTTTAATTCTATAACCATATGATTTTCTGAAAAGATCTTAGGCTAAACACATTAAATGTGATGGAAATGGATTTTGCAACATCAATTCATTATATATGAGAAGGTGCCACTGAATTTGATTGCTGGATGTTATAAAGTATATAAGTGATCTAACATGACATAAGAAATATGAAATGGAAGTAGCATCACATTATTATTGTCCTTCTCTTGAACAGCCAGAAGGATTCTGGCACTTCTTGTTACAGCGACGTACGTCCATTAGATTTACAATGCCAGATTGCATAAAGTCAATTTAAATCAATGTTAAAAGTCTGCTGCTAAACCAAAAGTCATCAGCAAGGCCATTTAGCAAAGCAATTATATGAGATCAAGGCTGATCATAGCTAGCATTACCATAATGGCTACAGGATGGCCACCATATTATGCCACCCTCTAGCCATTACGCCTTTCCCTCAACATCCCGGCTGCAGCCTATTCAATGATTTGGTGTAAGCGTCAGCGTTGACCCTCAGTTGACAGCTTAATGAAGTGTTTGATATTGCCACGCTACTAGAACTGCTTAAAAGCTCCATCATCTGCATCTGAGGATGAGACCGGGGTTGAAGGGCCCATGCTTGTATCTCTGACTGGAAATCCTGCGAGAATGTAATTAATGGGGCGGGACACGTGAGGCGCTGTTCTTTCACTTAATCAGTGCAGGGCCTTCATCTCTGACAGCTCCATGATGAATTGCTGTATTGGAAAAATGAAGGACTGTCCTCTAAACTCAACCTCCATTCGACCAGCTCCCACAACTTTATCAAAACCAGCCATATGGGAGGCGAAGGGCTCTCTATGTACTTACTGAACACAGTTAGTGCTGAGGTCAGCATTGCTGGATGTGGAGACGAAATGATGTGGCACTGGGGCCTTGACAAATCATGAGCGTTCAGAGCTTTATAATGACGGTGAGCTTTATTTGGTCTGTGATAGCCCATTAAAGCTCATAAATTACTATTTTCTGTTCTTCCTTTGGCTGTCTTACCAATTTCACATGAATGTTCTGTAGAAGAAGTCCACATCTCTAAATAACGGTTGGCCGATTCTGTGCCAACACTATGGTAATATACAAACATAAGCTGTAATTATAAATAATGCTTAAAATACTACTTTCTTGACGTTTCTTTACACATTAAAGAGATAATATTGTAATAGACTGTGCGTTTTACTTTTAGAAGCATCTACCTTTCATATTGTATATGAAGAGTTTATTTGCAAAAACAGATAACTCTGTTGTTATTAATTTCCATACATGTTTTTTTATTGTGTTATCGTGTTTTTATTTTGTTTTATTGTGTTATTTAGCTGTATTTTTTTCTCGTTATTATTATTTAATCAAAACAACCCAACTGCAGTTTAATTGTATATTAATTGGAATGCAGGATACAAAAAAGTTATCTGTTTTCGCAAATTAACTCTTCATATACAGAGTATGCATGTGTCATTGCAATATATATATAAATTATTGTACATAACAACATACAACAATTTACAGGACTTTGTATTAATTGTCTTTATTAATGAGTGGTATTTTAAGCAGTTATGTATATCCTCAAAGCCTTTTGCACTGTGCTCTTTTGTCATTTAATATTTTATTTTGGTGCATCAATCTGTTATATGTGTGTGTGTGTATATATATATATATATATATATATATACAGTATCTCACAGAAGTGAGTACACCCCTCACATTTTTGTAAATATTTTATAATATCTTTTACCTTGACACTTTGCTACAATGTAAAGTAGTGAGTGTACAGCTTGTATAACAGTGTAAATTTGCTGTCCCCTCAAAATAACTCAACACACAGCCATTAATGTCTAAACCGCTGGCCCCAAAAGTGAGTACACCCCTAAGTGAAAATGTCCAAATTGGGCCTAATTATCCATTTTCTCTCCCCGGTGTCATGTGACTCATTAATTTTACAAGGTCTCAGGTGTGAATGGGGAGCAGGTGTGTTAAATTTGGGCTGTATCCAAAATCGCCCCCTATACCCTCATTCACCATTCAACATTAGTCCACTCGTACAGTTCACTTGAAGGAGTGAATGAAAAAGAGGAAGTGAATTCGGACACTGAAGTGCACCGGAAGGACTGACGCTTTTGCATAGTTTGCTTGCTGTTTACTAATCATTTGAAATGGGCAAATCCAGTAGTAAGATTAAAGGATTTCTCTTGAACTCTGTCATGGAAATTATGTGTAAACCCTAATAGTAAATTTACAATTAATTTGTACCTGTGTTGTATTATGCTGTATTATGCTGTGGACGAGCGCTTATAAATTAAATGAATGGATGATTCAGCTGCAGGCGCTATCTTCTGGCAAGATGCGGAAATTCATTCGGCGCACGACTCTCAAACTGCATCATGGGGATTCTCTAGCCGTTGAGTGTACATCGGTTGTACACTAGTTTTTGCAGTGCATTGTGGGATTGAATGAGTGCACTTGAGAACATCCACTATGGTTTAGAACACCACTTAAAATGACTGTACTAGTCACTGGAAGTTCAACATGGCACCTCATGGCAAATAACTCTCTGAGGATCTGAAAAAAGAAGTGTTGCTCTACATAAAGATGGCGTAGGCTATAAGAAGATTGCCAAGACCCTGAAACTGAGCTGCAGCATGGTGGCCAAGACCATACAGCAGTTTAACAGGACAGGTTCCACTCAGAACAGGCCTCGCCATGGTTGATCAAAGAAGTTGAGTGCACGTGCTCCGCGTCATATCCAAAGGTTGTGTTTGGGAAATAGACGTATGAGTGCTGCCAGCATTGCTGCAGAGGTTGAAGGGGTGGGGAGTCAGCCTGTCAGTGCTCAGACCATACGCTGCACACTGCATCAAATTGGTCTGCATGGCTGTCATCCCAGAAGGAAGCCTCTTCTAAAGATGATGCACAAGAAAGCCAGCAAACAGTTTGCTGAAGACAAGCAGACTAGGGACATGGATTACTGGAACCATGTCCTGTGGTCTGATGAGACCAAGATAAACTTATTTGGTTCAGATGGTGTCAAGCGTGTGTGGCGGCAACCAGGTGAGGAGTACAAAGACAAGTGTGTCTTGTGACTGTAGGTCAAGCATGGTGGTGGGAGTGTCATGGTCTGGGGCTGCATGAGTGCTGCCGGCACTGGGGAGCTACAGTTAATTGAGGGAACCATGAATGCCAACATGTACTGTGACATACTGAAGCAGAGCATGATTCCCTCCCTTCAGAGACTTGGCCGCAGGGCAGTATTCCAACATAACGACCACTGCCTTGCTAAAGAAGCTGAGGGTAAAAGTGATGGACTGGCTAAGCATGTCTCAGACCTAAACCCTATTGAGCGTCTGTGGGGCATCCTCAAACGGAAGGTTGAGGAGCGCAAGGTCTCTAACATCCACCAGCTCCATGATTTCATCATGGAGGAGCGGAAGAGGACTCCTGTGAAGCTCTGGTGAGCTCCATGCCCAAGAGGGTTAAGGCACACAAAATATTGACACTTTGGGCCCAATTTGGACATTTTCACTTAGGGGTGTACTCACTTTTGTGACCAGCGGTTTAGACATTAATGGCTGTGTGTTGAGTTATTTTGAGGGGAAAGCAAATTTACACTGTTATACAAGCTGTACACTCACTACTTTACATTGTAGCAAAGTGTCATTTCTTTAGTGTTGTCACGTGAAAAAATATAATAAAATATCTACAAAAATGTGAGGGGTGTACTCACTTCTGTGAGATACTGTATATATACACTCACTGGCTACTTTATTAGGTACCCCTTGCTAGTACCGGGTTGGACCCCATTTTGCTTTCAGAACTGCCTTAATTCTTCGTGGCATAGATTCAACAAGGTGTTGGAAACATTCCTCAGAGATTTTGGTCCATATTGACATGATAGCAACACGCAGTTGCTGCAGATTTGTCGGCTGCACATCCATGATGCGAATCTCCCGTTCCACCACATCCCAAAGGTGCTCTATTGGATTGATATCTGGTGACTGTGGAGGCCCTTTGAGAAAAGAGAACTCATTGTCATGTTCAAGAAACCAGTCTGAGATTATTTGAGCTTTGTGACATGGTTCATTATCCTGCTGGAAGTAGCCATCAGAAGATGGGTACACTGTAGTCATAAAGGGATGGACATGGTCAGCAACAATACTCAGGTAGGCTGTGGTGTTTAAATGATGCTCAATTGGTACTTAGGGACCCCAAGTGTGCCAAGAAAATATCCCCCATTACACCACCACCAGCAACCTGAACCGTTGAGACAAGGCAGGATGGATCCATGCTTTCATGTTTTTTATGCCAAATTCTGACCCTATTATCTGAATGTCGCAGCAGAAATCGAGACTCATCAGATCAGGCAACGTTTTTCCAATCTACTATTCTCCAATTTTGGTGAGCTTGTGGGAATTGTAGCCTCCGTTTCCTGTTCTTAGCAGACAGGAGTGGCACCCGGTGTAGTCTTCTGCTGCTGTAGCTCATCTGCTTCAGGGTTCGACGTGTTGTGCGTTCAGAGATGGTATTCTGCATACCTTGGTTGTAACGAGTGGTTATTTGAGTTACTGTTGCCTTTCTATCATCTCTAACCAGTCTGCCCATTCCCCTCTGACCTCTGACATCAACAAGGCATTTTCGTCCACACAACTGCCGCTCACTGGATATTTTATCTTTTTCGGACCATTCTCTGTAAACCCTAGAGATGGTTGTGTGTGAAAATCCCAGTAGATCAGCAGTTTTTGAAATACTCAGACCAGCCCGTCTGGCACCAACAACCTGTCCATGTTCAAAGCCACTTAAATCCCCTTTCTTCCCCATTCTTCTGCTCAGTTTGAACTTCAGCAAGTCGTCTTCACCACATCTAGATGCCTAAATGAATTGAGTTGCTGCCATGTGATTGACTGATTAGCAATTTGTGTTACCAAGCAATTTAACAGGTGTACCTAATAAAGTGGCCGGTGAGTGTATTTGTATACACACAAATCCAAAATCCAAACAGATATTCAATATTAAAAGGGATCAAAGGTAAAATATAAAAATTCGTTAATTGAAAAATTCATTTTAGTTGACCATTAATTTGAATATTGAGGTGGACGTGTCCCTTTGAATGTCTAAGTTGGTTATGACTCTGTTTAAAAATGTGTTTACTTTATATTTGCAATTTTTAAATGTATGTTTTCCTACTGCACCATTTGTCTCAACATCAAGCTCAAGCTAAGAAGTTATTTTAAAAACATGGCAGATCCTTCAGAGGATCTGACAGTTTCTAGAACATCTCGCTTTTGTTCGGTCTCATAACCTCCTTTTTAACTCTAATAAAAGCCTGTAGACTGCATTCCACTTTTAGAATGTGGGTGGTGAAACTATTTTGCCCTGCTTTTTCATGGCAGCTAAGGTGCTCCTTTCCATCTCCGCAGGAAAAATAAAAAACCTTACTGCTGATCACTTTTCCGGAAACAATTTGCCCATTAGTGAGTGGTAAAAGGCCCTTTTAATGGTTCGCACTGTTGGGAAATGCAACACTGGGCAGAGTTTATTGTAGGCAAACTACAATAGCTCCACCATTGATTTCTAAATGACATGCTCCGAGTCATTTCCTCTCAGAGTCATTAATGTTTGATTGATGATCTCGTTCAATCTACGATCTAAAAAAGCAGCTCTATATAAGGCCTTCGCAATTGAATAATTTTGTAATAAGCATTTGGTCT
The DNA here is from genome assembly GCA_027422405.1 of Ptychobarbus kaznakovi. NCBI lineage: Eukaryota > Metazoa > Chordata > Actinopteri > Cypriniformes > Cyprinidae > Ptychobarbus > Ptychobarbus kaznakovi. The sequence continues at coordinate 9,051,369 of CM049800.1, read as the reverse complement.
GACAATATACAGCACAGAAAATAATAAAAAAAACAGTGACGCGATGTAAATGAGAAAGGAATGTGTTTCATGTAAATGAAATGATCCATGTTCTTTGACTTTTTCATTTATTTTATATTGCTTTAGCCCCACTCATAATAATCTAATTGTTACCTCTATGAAAAACTCGCCAAATCCCTCTTTGCATTTAAATTTGAGTTAATAAAAACTAATAACTCATTATATAATGTATCATCATAACTGTAACCCTGGGGAATAAAAACAACTAATACATAACCACCACAATCTAAACACTTTACGATTGTGCTCCTCAAAATTCAGCACTTTCTCAAGCAGATTCTACAACAGAGAGGATTTAGTATTGATGCCATTTTACAACAATAATAGCGGCTTTTATACAGCACTAACACAGCAGTGTTCAGTGCTTGGCAGTAGATTGTTGCTGATGATAGCAAACGGAAACTGTTTGTGTGTGATTGTAAGTGTGTGCGTGCATGTTCTCTCCCTCTGCCCTGATACTGCGAGTAATGGAGCAGACAGTCTGTGAAGAACAACTCAACAGCAGGGGCATAAAACATACAGCCACGTGCCCTCTTACACTTTCTCCTTTTCCTTTGTTTCTATCTCTTGCTTTGTCTCACCCCCTTTTGCTTTTTCTCTGGAACACCCTTAGGTTGGCAAACCCTTGGATGACTTGTTCAGGGCACAAAGAGAAACCAAAATATACTAGATGCAGTAGGTACATTTTCTGAATAAAATGTGAGTGGAAAATGTGAAACAAAATTGTAATTTGCCTCTGGGACCTCAGTACACTGCTCAAAGTAATAAAACATTGAACTTGAAAACTAGGCAAAATTATCTAGGCGGATAAAATAAATGTTTTTTTTAAGTGCAACAATGACACATTGGTCTTGATTAGATTAGTCTTGGTAGCATCAGTAATAGTGGACTTAAAGTTACAAAATAATCAGAACACTTTTGCCATGTATACCATAATTTTCCAAATAACATTTAAATAATTTTAAAAAATTAAATTACACAAAATCGAAAAAATCTATATTAATTTGTAATATTTTGTTTTGGGGTCTTTGAACATGTTGGAGGGCAGATGATTATAGATAGATAGAGACAGACAGACAGAGAGAGATAGATAGATAGATAGATAGATAGATAGATAGATAGATAGATAGATAGATAGATAGATAGATAGATAGATAGATAGATAGATAGATAGATAGATAGATAGATAGATAGATAGATAGATAGATAGATAGATAGATAGATAGATAGATAGATAGATAGATAGATAGATAGATAGATAGACTGATGTAACCTCCTGTGAATAGACAGCTTCGGGAAAAAATGTATAGAGAGAAATCTAGCTTTAGCAGGGGCAAACTGAACATTCCCACTGAGATTGTACGAATGTGGAAGATGAGATGCTGAGTTCAGCGGGAGCCGAGTTCATGTGTGCATAACACATCTGTCACATGGCAGAGGGTTCAACAGTGCAAAACAGGGGTGACGAGGGCATAAATGAGATGAAGGTCAAACGTGTAACTGTACTACCTATAACTACTCAAATCCATTCATGCACACAGCAGTTCACATGATGTGAAATGACAAGGCGTTATAGCTTAAACTGGTACCTCATTGTGTAGAGCAATGTCCCATCATCCTTCAGTCTCAGAAGCTTGTTGGGAGTTGTCATGTTATGAGCAATGGATTTTTTGCCATTAAGGAAAAAGGTGTCCGGTGTCCAGATATTACTGGCCAGCAGGTTATTCAGAGGTAGCATCTCCATCGGCCCCTTGAAACACAAACGCTCATCCTTCCAGCTTTGACGGAAAAACACATCAATGGTGTATTCCTGTTGAAAGAAAAACGTTAGTGTCATTAGTGTGCACCTGAAGGCAGGGTCGTTGTGAGGGACCCCAGCTCCTGTGATGAGGAGGAGGGGCCCACTGAGGCCTCCCCATAAACCTTTTCTCCAGTGGCCCATCAATTACAGCAACGACCTTGCCTGAAGACAGAATCAAATGTGTCACATGACTGAATATAAAAATGAACAATAGTATCATTCATCAGATCGTACTGTAACCTATCTAAGATAGTGCATGCAGAATATAAGGGAATGTTATGGAGGCAGGATTTAACAAGGGGGTGAAGAGAGATCTCGGGTGGGAATTTCCAGCTGTAGAGGCTAATGAATGGTGTTTCTTCATGAAGAAAGAAATGGTTGAAATACTTACCATCTCAGTATCTGACACTGGTCCAAAGCTGGTCACAAAGATGTTGGTCTTTATTTCTGTCACTTTCTCTGTAAAAAATAAAAAAAGAATAGCATTTTTTTTTTTTAGATCAAGTTAAATTTTGGTCAGTGCATACATAGTTAGATACATAAATACATCGATTTAGTTATTATAGTTAAATAAAACTATAACTGAAAATAAAATTAAAACCATTAAAAAACTTTACGTTATAGAAAATAAAATAAAAAACTGAAATAAAATATAATACAAAAAATATGCATCTATTATTTCAACTAGTTGCCAAGGTAACATTTTTTCATTTGATTTTAGTTTAACTTTATATACTAAAATAACTAAAACTAAAACTATAGACATATATAAAAAAACAAAAACTATTAAAAATGAAATGCATATATGTGCAAAATGTCCATGAAAGTATATAATTAAATATATATTATGTGTAAATATAATATAAAAATGTCCACTTAAGTATGCTTTAATTCAGCCACATTATTTAGTTGTATTCATTTTTCAGTGAAAAGCAATTAATTGAATCTGCCTGATTGCACTTTCCTTCTCAAGGCACTAAATAAAGTCCAATGCCATCACTTGTCAATTGACATCACGTTGCTGCAGCTACAGTTATGAGATATGCTCCCTTGAACTCTCTCACATGGAAACAGAGCAGCCTGTGTTTATTCTCTATCTCTGCCATGCTTTAGACCTCTGAGAACAATGAACCTGCACTTTTGGAAAAGAATGATAGCTTTCTCAAGGTCAGCAGCCACATTCATATCCCTCTCTCACCCTCGCTCTCTCTCTACCTATGTCTCTAGCAAGAACACTGTAATTGAGAGTGCCGGGAAATAGTGGCCGTTTGATTTTCACAGAGGACCAGGCAATTTCAGCCATCACTTCTTCTCAGTGCAAACATCTGCTGAATAAAAACACAGATTTTTTTTATTTTCTATTTACTTTTCCTTCCAGTTAGTGGATTGAATAGATGCAGCATCTCTCTCTCTCTTTTTAATGAAAGTCCTTCATGCTGCTGTCACGATGGAATGTGCAGGCGTTCTCTCTGTTTTTCAAAATCCATCTGCCTTTATTTGAACACATCTTTTCAGAATAACTCCCGGAGGTCAATGACAGACATAAATGCCATTACTATACAAAGAAAAAACACCTTTCACTAAAGCACGATTTTGCTACAGATCAGGTTTTAGAGATTGGTATCTAGGCAGTTTACCTCCAAGCCCAGGTCGCAGTCTGTTATCATAGCCATCCAGCAATCCATCCAGGATTCGTGTGAAAACTGTGATGTTATCATTGAGCTCTGACTCTTTAGGAATCCCTGTAGTAGTCTGGGAAAGGCTGATGCACAAGACCACAAAGATAATTAATAACTACAAGTATTAACTCCCATCCTCCTTTCAAACATGACCACAATGATATAGCGGTCTGGAAATTTGAATCAGCAATAATTAATTATAAACGTATGATATTTAACATTAACTGACTCCTGCAATAAACAACAACAAAAAAATAATAATAATAGAAAGTTACATGTTAAACATGCAATCTACCTCAGATGGCAGGTGAAAGTCATGTACAAAACACAGACCCACAGACTTCTCATTTTTGCGCTGCAATGTGGTCCATATCCCGTGCCTGCAAAAGTCCAGCATAGGGAGTTCAATCCTGCACTATGATAATCTGACCATTCCCCAGGAAACTGAATTAAGTACACTTTAATTTAAAAATAAAATTATGAGGGAAGGACAAAGTTTTGGGGTGCAAACAAAAAACATCAAATAGGATGACCAGTAAACTAAAAAACAACACAAATATCAAAGCAATTAAGCAAAAGTGTTAACCAAATATTTTTTATTAGTATTATTATTGATGCAATTACAATGCTGTCTTTATTTTATTTTAATTATAATGTAATTAAATTATTTACTAATTAAAGTATTTACTTATTTATATTTACGCAGTTCCAGAATCCGTTCTCTGTTTTTGTGCATGTCCCCTGAATGCCAGTTTACAATATTTCATTCAACGTGATCGTTTGTAAAAGCTGTAGAAGCGCTGAGTTTGCAGCAGCTGTAATTAATAGTTTTAACAACCTCTGGCGTATAAACTTGTCGAACATTTATAGCGAGTCCTACAAAGCAGAGTTGAGCAGAGATAGTGTACAGTAAAAGCCTCGTATATTACCTTAAATACCTGAATGGTGCAGTGGATCCACGTTGAACAACTGCAATGAATTCCTTTTGAAGCAGTGAGCAAAATCCCGCAACGTTCCGCTTACAGCAGTAGTGTGATGCGTTGTTCTTTAGATATTTCCAGTCTTAACCATACAGGCGCATTGTTCGGTCCTTTCTTCCGATTCAGTGACTGAAGAACCGCTGCAGAGCATCCCTTCCTTTCCCCCGCAACCCAAATACCTCTTCATCACTCCTAAATCCAATTGAACGACAGTAACCAGACAGCACAACAGCCCTTAAAACAGTCTTTGTTTTCTCTCTCCCCTATTCCCCTCCAGTCAACACATCCCCTTTAACATACCATTACTTTTCCCCCTTCTTCCCTCTGAGGTAGACTAGTGTACGACATCTCAACGCTTATCTGCGCAACCGTTCAAGCGTTACAGAGTTTAACAGGGTTCTCCGCTTACCGGGTCGCCGGTTTGGACTTCCGTTGCTCTCCCCACTCTATAGCCCGACTGTCAATCTAGTGGCATTTGTTCGTGTCTGGGACCAAAGTAATAGGACGTCACATCTGCGCGCGCTGCATAATTACCCCCCAAGGGAAATTTGAGCGGCCGCTGGGGTTTGAAACTTATCTTGTTTGAGCTTATTCAGAGAAAAGCACGATTACCCCGGCGCCAGCGTGCGTTACGAGCGCGGACGCAAGAAAATGAGCGGATTTCCCAACAATTCTGCTTACTAGGCATTTTGCGCGCGAGCGTTTACCTCTAGGCAGCCCCCCTGCGCCAGGCTGTTTAATGAAGACTGGCTTCCTCTACGCGCGGACTATTATTTCTCCACTGGGGATATTTATGATTTAAAAGTATCAGTTTTAGCCTACTCAATTAAAAAGGGTTGTAAATTAGAGAATCGTCCTGAGGATAAATTAAAGCATGTGTGAAGCCTAGCTATTAGTAATCAAGGTATCAGTCAAAGATGCATAATATTGATTTGATAGGACTAGATTCAAAAACGGTTTGCGAGAGTAGAGTTGATTATTGTTTTATAAAGGCACGAGTAGTAATGAGGACAACCATCAGAGGGAACTCTAATCCCATTTTTCTGATGCTGACTATCACTGCAGTGCTTCAGTCGATAAATGAAAAACTTAAAAAGCTCTACCTGCTCCAGTTTCATGTTGTGCATAAAGAAAATATTGAACTAGTTTCTTTTATAAATGACGACCTATTGCTGATTTGGGCTGACAAGACATCTGGGAAATGTCTTAAATGTAGCACACATCACACAAAAATGTGGCACGGGACTGTTCTAGTGATTATGCAAAACCCTAATCCAAAAGTATTCATATTATAACTTTAAATATAAAACAAGCATGTGTATTAAAGAATCCCAGTAAAACACACTCGCTATGGGTATCTAGAATGAAGTAATGCATGTTGAAGATATAACATTGATTTTCAGCAAGAGAACCAAAGACTCTTTGATTCAAGCGAGTAAATTAAACATCTGCTTTGGGTTGGCTTTAATGGTCACAGCGCTATTGAGGGGGGGCACATATCCGTTAGGACAAGATTATTTCTAGATTCATGAAGATTGTGTACAGACAGTTTTGTTGTGTAGGTATAATATGATGTTGTAGTTATGTGTTTTGAGGATTGATTCATTTTTGAAGTGCTTTTGTCTGACTGCTGATTGACTTCATTGATGTGGACTCCAGAGATTTTCACACGAGAGCAGCTGTTACTTCTACAGTCCACCTGTGTCCTGCGAGCATCTGATAATCCTGATCTAGTTTTGTGTGTGTGTGTGTGTGTGTGTGTGTGTGTGTGTGGTGTGTGTGTGTGTGTGTGTGTGTGTGTGTGTGTGTGTGTGTGTGTGTGTGTGTGTGAGGGCTAAGTTTAGGTGTAGGGTAGGTGTAGTGTACGTGTGTGCCTATGTGTGTGTGTGTGTGTGTGTGTGTGTGTGTGTGTGTGTGTGTGTGTGTGTGTGTGTGTGTGTGTGTGTGTGTGTGTGTGTGTGTGTGTGTGTGTGTGTGTGTGTGTGTGTGTGTGTGTGTGTGTGTGTGTGTGTGTGTGTGTGTGTGTGTGTAATAACACAGAGAATGACACAATAGGAACTCAATACATGCTAAAAGTAATATATTTGGAGATGCTTTTGGAAATCAGAAACATCACAATTGTTTACAAAATGTGTTTATTCTAAAATTAGTAAGAGGTCATTGAATGATGGGAATAGTAACATCACCTCCCTCTGTTTTGCAGGAATGCAGTGGATGGGAATAAAAAGCTGTTTGCAATCTATGACACAAGGTAAGTAACTCATTGTGTATGATACATAAAGTAAATTTCATAGCATTTTTACACTCGCTATTGTTTGCTGCACGCTGGAATTTTTCACCCAAAAATTATAATAAGCTGAGAATTTACCCACCCTCAGGCCATCCAAGATGTGGGTGAGTTTCTTCATATGAATGCATTTGGAAAAATGATAATCACATCACTTGCTCACCAATGGATCTTTTGCAGTGAATGGGTGCCGCCAGAATCAGAGTTCAAACAGCTGGCACATTAAAACAGCTAAAACATAACAATAATCTACAATGTAACCAATCCATCTGTTAACATGTAAAGTGAAAAGCTGCATGTTTGTAATAAACAAATCCATCATTAAGATGTTTTTAACTTCAAACCATTGTTTTCAGCTAAAATACGATTCCTCTATCCATATTGTTGATTTCTCCAGTGGAAAAAATATGTCTAATCTGTATCAGGGAGAAATATGCACAGACCTAACACAGCTAACAAGCAAAAACAGTCCTAAACTGTTCCAAATATATATGTTGGTGGATTTTGATGTAAGAGAATTACAGGGGATGGACTAAAGGAAGCCTTATTATGGACTATTGTGATGTTTTTATTAGCTGTATGAACTCTCATTCTGATGGCACCCATTCATCATAGAGTGATCTCTGGTGAGCAAGTGAGATAATTGCTACATTTCTCCACGTCTGTTGGGATGAAGAAACAAACTAATCTACATCTTAAATGGCCTGGGGGTAAGTAAATCTTCAGCTAATTTTAATTTTTATGTGAACTATTCCTTTAACGTCTCAGGAGGCATCTATGCATCTCTTCTGTAGTATCACATGAGTCTGAATCCTGGAATAGGTATTATGAGTGAATTTGCAGAGTTCTGTCTCAATCTAAAACAAATCAGACCCGCAATGTCAGCCACATACATACATTATTCATTCAGCACAGTGCAATATTAACTCCATCCAGAGGATCTATTTATCTGTGTCCATTTAATCTGGAGGGGTGGTGGGGGGCGTGCGGAGGAGAGAGGACTTCTGCATCTGAAATTTGACACAAATGGAAGGAAAAGCCCTTTCAATGGAAGCCAGTGCAACCATGTTTTAATTCCCCCTTTTGTGATACTACATCACCCCTACAGTAGATCACAAAACCAATGTGATAGTCCAGTGGGTGAAATAAAGCAAAGTGCCTTGTGAACTTGCGGACATGGCCTTATACCTCACAATTAGAGGGGTCAGATGACACCGGTCATTTTAAAGGCAAAGACAGGGATCATAGTAAAAGGTTCCAGTCCTCCCACAGCCTGTTTGACTATTGTTACTTTAAAGACTTTAACAGCATTTGGCTTGGTGTGTGACCGTGACTTGGTGCCATTTGCTCAGCCCACACAGTGAGGAGCCTTTGCATTTGCAGATGATGTGTGAGTGGAGTGCTTTGTTTGGATGATGGGATGTGGGTGTGTGTGGGTAAGTGCTGTTCAGAGCTACCCTCACTTTCCATCTCTCTCCTTATAGTAGCTGCATGCTCTTCATAAACGTTTATGCTGCAAGAAGCTTAGAAATAATTTCCATGGCTTCCATGGCAAACATAATTTGTATGGCTACAAATAAATTCCCAGAAACATTTTTTGCAATGATATTAAAAACGTTATACTCTATTAATCCCAACATTGAGGTTAAAAGGTGAAAAAAGTACACTTGACATGATTCTATGACTTTTAGTTCTGTACAGAAATGGGTTGTTACAAAATTCAAAACTGAATAATTAATATCTTGCCAGTTCATGAGTCTGAACTGTATTGGCCATGCCCTAAATAAACGAAAACGGAATTTTGAAACGTAATGATGCGAAAATACAATTTACTAAATTGCAATTTAGCACAGGTAATGCATTCTGGGAAATGTAGTGTATATTTAACCTTACAAAAAAAAAATTGTATTTAATATGTTTAATGTTGTATGTTAGTCTCATTTCAAAACATCTATCTATCTATCTATCTATCTATCTATCTATCTATCTATCTATCTATCTATCTATCTATCTATCTATCTATCTATCTATCTATCTATCTATCTATCTATCTATCTATCTATCTATCTATCTATCTATCTATCTATCTATCTATCATCTGCCCTCCAACATTTTCACAATCAATCTACAAGTAAAAAAAAAACAGGAAAAAAACAGTTGCCAGGCCAACACTGAAAGTTTTGATAAAATTTGGTTTTCTGCTTAGCATTATATGAATTAAAATTTCAGTTAATTTTTATTTTAATTTACTGTTGCTTCTCTTTTATTGAACCATCTCTTGTTTAAAGCATTATATAAATAACGGTGGCCGTGGCGTGACTTAATTATATTTCCCTTCAAAATCAAATTGCAATTCTGTGTTGTGTTCGGTACCTCAATTCAAATTTCTTATTGAGTTCAAACTCTTTCTTATTGAGTTCAAAAATGGAATTTGAAAGCCATTCAGTGAATGGTAATCCTGGCACAGACAGGACCAACTGTCCTAAAATAGACCAAACAATATTTGATATCAATAAAAAATGAGGAGGGTTTGAATATATCTATCATTATAGACTAATGCAGTCCTAACACTTTTTCGGGCAGTGAATCAAAAGCTAAATATTGCTATACTAACAGAATGCACCCGAGGACACAAGAAGAACAAGCATCTAATATCATTTTAGTGGATTCTCAACCCTCGCCTCTATGGAATAAAGCTTCTGAAACAGTACCAGGAAGCACAGCCACATCCCTTTGCATCCGGCGCCTGCTTCTAAGAGCATTAAGGCGGCATCAGTCCGCTCACTACAGTCTTAATGCAGCGTGAGGGATTTAAGAAGGCCACTAACTTCAACCACTGACCATGTCAAATCCTCCAACAGCTCTCATAAACAGCCTTCCCATTCAATCAGAACAATGCGGAGCTGTTTTTTGAACATAGGTCAAATTAACAGGATTAGTTTAATGAGTTGTTAAGGCTTGGTAGAAGCTATTACACTTGTGTTTAATCTCCAGCAGACAGTCAAGCCTCACTGAAAATCTGATTATGTATAATAAAATTGTCTAGAGGCTAAATGGAGGAGCCTTAATATCCATTGATGGGGAGTGGTAGTGAGAACAAGCAATATATTAGATTAATTGTTTCACAGAAGGTGTCAATAAAGCAGAATTATTCTTCTTCCACTCTGTCACATGATGTTCTGTTTATCACTATTAGTATGCGTGCGCACACGTAAAGGTACAGTACAGGAGATGTCCTAATAAAATAGAAAACACTGCTATCTGATACCACCATACCTTGTTATAGCAGATATGTGCAGTTGAAATGATCTTCTCTGAGAGAAAAGGAGAGATTACTAGTGTCCATAACACTCAAATGGAAGGAATTAGCTGAGTAGCAACTTAACATTGATTGATTGATCGCACACCCTAAATGCATATTTAACCAAAACCAAGTTTTTGTGCAAGCCTATATTTGTGACGTGTACATCCTACTTGCAAATTTTATTTTGTGTCTTGCACATTCTCGTTGTAGTCAAACTTCTGTGATCACATACATTTTGTTGAAAAATACTGAGGAAACGAATCAATACTTTTATGGCCCCTTCCCTAACTTGTGGTTCAACTTCTGACTTCCCGCTCAAGTCACGGTAAGAAACCACCAATGCTGTCTACCTGAACAGAAAATTATGAATTTGCAACACGAGACGTCGTGACTCAGTCATAATTGCGGATTTGTTGTAGGTTGCTTTCTCCAGACAAAGATTTCAAATGTACACCCACCAGCAACAATGGCAAAATACAGGAGATGTTTATTAATAAATCGCCTAAAATACTTACCGTTTTAATGCTCTCCATGAGCGAAGAGTAAAACAGAGGGGAAACCCCTCCCAGTCGTTCCCTTCAACTTTTACTCAAGTGTATTTTTTTACTGGATCATGCACCTGACGAAACCACACGTGTTTAACGATCTATAGTTAAGTTTTTCGTTTGAATTGACTAGTTGTAAATAATTATTTCAATAAACTCCGCGCTACACACCAACAAAACGCCGTTCGCATGCTTGTTGGATGTCACGTGACCACTTTACTTATAGTGAAGTCCTCGTGCTCACATAGCAATTTCATCACACTCCGGCCGTCTTGGTCATCAGTTGTCGAATCAATAGCCGAACTTTCAGTCTTTCGGTTTCCCATTCACACATTTTTCCCGAGCGAACATCTAATAGCAGGCGCATTTTGCTGGGTATATGTGAAAAATAAGTCCTTTGCTTGTAGCTGAAACATAAAAAGAGGCGTAAGACTGAGACTTCGGCAGAGGGTGTAGATTCGGGACAGCACAGCTACTACGGGCGTCAAAACCGAAGGATGGAGATCTGGCTGAGCCCCAAACACCGACTCCCCTGCTGCAAGCTCCGGTAGTGTCTTGGGCAAAATGCATTGTATTTACCGAGCGCCTAACCAAATAACGCAGTCTCCGCAAGAGAGCGAAACCCCGGATCGCAGCGATTTGTTTACGCGCGTTTGACAGTAATTGGAGTTCTTTTCTTTAACAAAGACCCACTGATGGAGTAACGTAACCTCTTACCTACGCAAGGAAAACTTACGCTCGATTCCTTGCCTGAAAGAGTATAAGGAATGTTTGGAATACAGAAACGAAGGCTGTTTGGTGTTCTTTCATTACCGGTAATTGTGGCAGTGATGTGCTGTGCTCAAAGGTAAGAAGAGCTGGTGGAGACCATGGCGCGAGAGCACAGACCTCCTGGGCTCTAATATGATGGAAATAACCTTCTTTATTATTTATTTTCAGCGCCAATGAACCAGGAAACATGTCTTTTGTCAAAGAGACAGTGGACAGGGTTTTGAAAGGCTATGATATTCGTCTTCGACCAGACTTTGGAGGTATGTTGCTCACGTCATTATTTCTTACTTTTAATGTTGCATAAGTATGTCAAGATTGTTTTTAACAATGATATAAGATAAATAAATGCTTTCAGTGAACATGAGGATTCAGTTTTTCTTCTCATTTAAGGTGCACCGGTTGCAGTTGGTATGAGCATCGATGTGTCAAACATAGACATGGTGTCTGAGGTCAACATGGTATGTCTGTTTATATCTTTAATTATTTATTGGGCCATTGATAAGTTAGCAGACCTTTGGACATGTCCTATCATTCTATGTACCAGAAGGAGCTTCTAATGGTGCTGTCTATGGTGCTGAAATCTCGTGGCTTAGTTTCATCTGCCTGTGAGCTTTGATCAATTTGTTTTAGTGCCAAGGTCTAGTAAGGGAAGTGTTTTTAATATTAAAATCCCATCAGTACTACATTGTGGAGGCTGTGGTGTTTTCTCGTCATGCTAATGCTTTCGTAGTGCAGATCAGCACCAGCAAATCACTTCCAATGTCACTTTGGAAAAAAGCTTGAAAGATATCCTACTTGTTTTGTAACTAGAAACTGTATCCACATATTTTTGGCCAGTCAAAGTTTGCAACTACTGGCTGTATTAAAGTATTTACGGTTCATTGATAGATAGTGAGCACAGTTGTTTCATGTACAACATAGATAAACGTTTGATTTGGGGCATTAGTTGATACAATATGAAGTCTAGCATGACTGTGTTACATTTGTTTATATATATTTGACTATTTAGACTGTAGAACTCATGCTGATTTGATTATACCTGTCAGAAATGTTGCATCAAAAGTCCTCAATGGTCCATGTCCACATCAGCATATGAGACCAGGTTGTCTCCATGGTGACCGTGTCAATTTCACTGTCATGAATATGCAGATGGATTAGCCCTCTCACCTGGGCACTGAGTGGAGGATGCTGTCAGCTTGTGTCACAAGGGGATGTGCACATATGCTAAAGACTGTGACACAAGAAGTGATCATCAGTCACCTGTACCTGTGTTTATACGGTTCTAAAGTTGACGGACACTGACATGATGATGACATTTTTCAATATATGTCCTCATCTGGGTAGCTTGATACTGTGTGTCAGTTACAGTGTGGTTCAAAAGGGACATATTTGCACTTTATTTTCAGTTTTTGACATGGTTGTTCTCGTATTGTATTATTTATGAAGGCTTAATCTGATCACCGATACACTGGCTTTTATTCGCTCTGCCATTGTGTCAAATTAGAGGATATGTGTGCTTGAGGTTTGATGTCTGTCACTTGTGGTCTTACCTTTAAAGGTGAGAGTTTGAACAAGGTGCTCTAATCCTAGATTACCCCCAAACTCGTCCTTTGGATCTCAGAGCAGTGAAAGTCACGTATCCCTTGCAGTCACAGAAAATCTTACTCATACAGCTTGAAAAATTACTTCATATCCTATGGAAGACCATTTCTGCCACAGATTAAAATAATAATAAAAAGGTACTTTTGACTTTTCAGCTCACAATTCAGTTTTTTTCTCAGAATTCTGAGAAAAGCCAGAATTGCAAGATATAAATCCAGATATATTTCTGACTTTCTAGCCATTCTGAGTTTATATCTCACAATTGTGCGTTTTTAAATCCGAACTGTGAGTTTATCTCGCAGTTTAGTTTTTTTTCTCTCTCTCTGTATTGCAAGTTTATATCTATAAATTCTGCATTTACATCTCTCACTCCTGACGTATTTCTCAGAATTGTGAGAAAAAAGTCTGAATTGCGAGAGAGAAAGTTCCAATTATATATTTTTTTAACCCCATGGCGGAAACAAACTTCCATCTAGCTCTCTCTGAAATCTAGCTGATTTTCCAGGTTAATGAGCTTTTAGCTTGTATTACTTTTGATTGAGTTCTATCTGTAAGAAAAAAACCCTCCAAACTCATTATTGCATCATCCAGTATTTGTTGTCATGTGAGATGTGCGCTGCTCTGATTGGAGCTGTCTGTAATGCAATGTCACTCAGCCCAACTGTTCTGCCCACATCTTTCCTTTCACTCACTGTAGAGATGCATTGATCAGTGAATTGTGCAATATTAAGATAATTAATAATTAAACGCAACCACGCTTAGTCTTATCAGGTATGTGAATTATTCACTATAGCCACATTTAGCGTTAGTTCTCCCGTGGAGTAAAACTAACCCTGTCAGCATGACATATTAACTCAATGTGTATCTGAAATCAACAGGGCTGCAGAAATCAGCCCGGTTGATGAGGTTAGCCATGTGACTGAACTTAAAACGCTTTTGCACGGGAAGTCTAATGGTAAGGTAATCAAGCAGACGCTAACAGGATTTTCCCGCCTAAGAATTGTGTTTGCTCTTTACAGATTAGTTATTTCTGTACAATGGATTAGCTTTCTTTAGAGGCACAAATTAGGATTACTTGGCCCGTATTGTTAATAGCAGTGATTCAGGCAGGACGAGGATGTGTGTATGTGTGTGGCAGGGGTTGCTTCAGCTCAGCAAAGCTCAACGCAGCCCCGCACAGTGGGGATATCAGGGAAACCTCTGTGCACAGTTGGGATTACAGCAGTCAGTGTGATTATTATTCTGTGAGACAGTTAAGCATCCAGGGAGTGACAGGAATAGAGAGCAATATAAAACATTACCAGCAGAGGCATATCTGTGCACGTGGATACACACACTCTGCCTGTGTATACATGACTGCTTATGCGGGCTGTATGGAATATTTAATCTCTCTTGAGATTATCTTTGAAGTGATATGATTGAGCGCGTGTTTGCGCACTATGGTGAGAAAGGGAAAAAGTATTTTGAAATATTATTACACTTAAAGAGAACTGTTTTCTATATAAATATATATTTTAAAATGTAATTTATTCCTGTAACTTTTCACTAGCCATTACTCCAGTCTTCATCATGTGATCCTTCAGAAATCATTTTAATATGCTTATTTAAAGTGTCATGTGATCCTTCAGTAATCATTTTAATATGCTTATTTAAAGCTCAATAAGCATTTCTTGATTATAAATGTAGAAGTTTCTTATTATTATTAATATTAGTGCTCAGTTATCAGTTATCGGTGACTATTTGTTAATAATGGTTACCATTAGTATTGTAAATGTGCAAGACAGTTTTTGCTGCTTAATATTTTTGTGTAAACTGTCAATTTTTTTCAGGTTTCACTGATGACTAGAAAGTTCAATAGAAAAGCATTTATTTGAAAATGCTATTTCAAAACATAATAAATGTCTCTACTGTCACTTTTTAACAATTTAATGCAAGTCCTTGTCTATTTTATTTTTAATACCCCAAACCTTTTCATGGTAGTGTGTTTCATTTTTTACAAAAATGTGATAACAGTTTTCATAATTAATAATAATAATAAATGTTTCTTGTGCATCAAATCAGCATATTGGAATGATTTCTGAAGGATCATGTTACACTGAAGACTGAAGTAAAGGCTGCTTTGCATCACAGGAATAAATTACATTTTTAAATGTATAAAAAATTCATTAAAAATGACATTAATTTTAATTAATTAATTTAAAAAAATCTTTAAAATTGTAATAATATTTCACAATATTAAATATTTGCTGAAATTTTTATCAAATAAATGCAGCTTTGGTAAGCATAAAAAAGTATTAATTATTTCAATCTTTTGACCGCTAGTGTAAACAGGCAAATGCAAATGCGCTGTCCGGGGTGCTAAAATACTATGCTTATTTTGTGTATAAGATTTAATAAGGAATTTGCATATGTTGAGGTCTTGGCATAGGCTAACTTAACAGTTTGTTACAACTTGAGTACATCAGTTGTTAACCTTATCTAACACAGAATGTAATATAATATAATAATATAATAACACAAATTAGGACAAAAATTGCTTCTTATGAACTTATCTGTACAATATATGTTTTTGACGAGCGTATTACTATGTTTTCCAGATGCTACTGTAATTTTGCATTTCAATTATGTTCAATTCTGTTACTCTGACATTTATTGTCAGACACACACATACATATTCAACAGGACCTTACACTGTCAATATGGCAGATGAAGCAGCTTTCATTTTGTGTTTGGTTAATTTCAATAATAGGCCCCTGGAGTGTTCAGTGCAGATTTTCCTGTAAGTGCGGCTGACAACACCAAAGGCTTTAGGAATTTCAGCTATTTTGAATTTCCTCACTTTGAAATGTATTGTTCTTCAACACAGCAGCTTGAATAGCTCTATTTTATATCAAAGCAGAGTTGTTTCAAGTGTTTACAAGTTTGAATGCAGAATAGTTGCTTGTTGACTTATGCTGATTTAATGATTTATTGCCTCTTGTGTCTCTGTAATCTTCAATCCAGACACAAACACTAAGTATACAGTTTTAAAATATTTTTAGTTACAGCTGAATACACCATTTTATTTAAAACCTTATAGGCAGTGATGCAATTTAATTTAATTTATTTTATTTTTTATTTGTGTTGTTTATTTATTTATTATTTTTATTATTTTTTTCAGCAAAGATGCATTCAGTTGATCAAAAGTCACAGTAAAGACATTTATAATGTTACAAAAGATTTTTTTTAAAAAAAGAAAAAAAAAAAGTAGTATCCAGAACAGTATGTATAGTCTGCAAATATAGGCTAACGGGGCACGCTACCAAATCCTGACCCCCTCAGTGGTGTCCGGTGTCAGTATTTCTCCTGTCTATTTTACAAAACAGAAAGGAGTAAATGATGCTCAAATGTTGACATTTAGACTGTTCAAGCGCAGGTGTAACTGTATGTGATGTGTGTGATGGATTGATAGAGGTAATATAGTGACAGAATTGCACAACTGCCTCATCCAGCCATGATTAGTCCAACCTGTTAATTCTTGCCATTAGCCAGTGAGTGACAGGAAAACATGTTCTGATTGACTGACATATCCACGGCTTTTCTTACACCTCTGTTGACTGTGACAAGGCCTGATTGTGTGGCATAGTGTATAAATAGCCAGCTGCCATGGCAATGAGGCTCACTCTTGCAGAGTGTCAGGTGGGCAGGCAGTGTGTGCGCATGTGTGTGTGTTGAACGTTAAATTGTGGTACCTCATTAGCTAGACTGACGTGCCAGATACGGACATGAAACACATCAAGATTTTAGTTTGCGCGTGTGGTAATGAAACCAAGAATGAAATCAATGAAGTGGATGTTTTTCGAATGTCTTGCCGTCACTTTATATGACAAAAGTAACAGTCCCAGAGGTTCTGTAGTGACATGGATAGACATTACAGGAGAATTTGTGCTTTTCCCACAGCATTCAAGCGCGTAGTCTGAGACAAGGCTGTTAAACTGAGATGCTTTCCAGATTTTTACCCCAGAGGCTTGTTTTTGCAGTTTTCCCTGGGTTTCCTCTGAACATCTTCATTGGTTTTTACTCAAGCTCTAAAATAATCTCTCTTTACTGTGGCAGTTGTGGAAGTTGTGGTCTTAATCATATCATACCCTGAAGTTTGTTCTTGAAAGTTACACCAATGTTTCTGGTGCAGTACAAGTAAGACTATAAGAAGACTATGATCTGTGTAGCATATTGATTACCACAACACAGCGATGTTTTAGTATTATTCATATATTAGTACAGTATTTATTAATATTTTGAATTGGCTTTTATGTTTACATTTTGAAGTTTCCGTTTTCATTTTTAAGTTTTAGTAACTTTTTTTGTCATTTGATCCGTTTTTTTTTGTATTCAGTAGTATTTCAGTTTAAACGTATTAGAATATTAACAACATTTCTACTATATTGGCAATAATTGCCAATAAATTAATGTTTACAAAATTGTCTACAGATAAAAAGTTACAAGAAAAGTCAGTTGATCTTATAATATATAACCAATATATAACCTATATGTAAATTTACGTACCATAACTTTAAATTTGTTTAATAAAGGGATGTTCAGACTTAGAAACCAGCTTTATATTACAGTGGGTGTTAAGTTAACTAATTTAAGCATTAAAACATTAAATCTGTGTTTGAGCTGAAAAGTTTCCTAAATCATAAGTTTAGAGGCGTGGTTATTGTTTTAGCTAGATTAAACTACAGTAATGTGTTATTGTAGGTGAGTTTGTTTAATGTAAAAATCACTTTAAGCATAGATAAATTACATCTCTTCCTATATCCCAGCTTTACATGGTTGTAAAGATTGAAGGATTGGATATAACCTTGCTTTAACAACATTGGTAAGTGATTCAGGCTAGTCATGTTTAACATGTATAATGTGTTATAAAGTGTTAGGTCATACGTAAATGCTTTATAAAATATTTTAAAGTTTATTTTGGTGCATTACCTTGTCCCACTTTCAGTGGAAATGCATTACTGTGAGCACAATCTTTGTTTGCTTGTTTTACCAATAGAGGGACAAGTAGAAATTGTTTTATAGCTGAACTTGTATTGAACCTGGAACATTCCTTTAAAGCAGGTTTATGTTATTTTTCCTCCCAGTTGCTATTTTGGTAGACATCTCCTTACATGCCTGAGTAAAAAAACTATATTGTAGGATTCTGTAAATGGAAATGTATTACATTATGAACCAAATAGCTTCAGCTTGAAATGTGATCCATGCACTGTCTAATAAGGTCTGCTTTTTAATGTCGTGCTCTTGATGTCAGTGTGTGCAGCTGTACAGTCTTCTGTCTTTCTGTCTAAACACTAAAATCTCTCATGCTGTCAGTGGGGTAAACCCAGTGCCTTGAGTAAAATTTTGCCTTATGTACATTACACTTTACTGTACTAGCGCCTCTCTCTCTCGTCTCTTTTAAAATCAGGGAATGGGAATGTCATTACACACACAGAGGCGTATTTTCACTCACAGAGTTGAGCTGTAGTTCAAGAATTATGGCATGAAGTATCCCATTCCAAGACGTCTGTCAGCAAGATTACTTGGAAAAGGCAAAAAAAAGGGTTGAAAATATAACACTATTCCATAAAAATGAATTAAACACAATTTGCATCTAACGGACCATGCTGCTTACACTGCTTACACAGCCTCTCTTGAGGAGCGCCCGGCACAGGCGGTACTAAATTACCCTGTCAAAATGTGCTGTTAGCAAGCAGAATATTTCTCAGAAATCAAAAGCATTCAGACATAATCAATATACTGCTGCTGTTCTAGGTTCAGTCAGGAGGGTCAATCTCACGAAACCTGTCAAGAGCAGTTCTCACACTTCTCAGTCCCAATATTCATATTCGTATATATATATATATATTACACCAAGATAGCCCAAAATGAAAATTTGCTTTAAATTTACTCACCCTCAAGATGCAGATAAGTTTGTTTCTTCATCGGAACAAATTTTAAGAAATTTAGCATTACATCGCTTGCTCACCAATGGATCCTCTGTGGTGAATGGGTGCCGTCAGAGTCCAAACAGCTGATAAAAACATCAATAATCTGTATGTAATCCACATGACTCCAGTCCATCAATTAATGTCTTGTGAAGCAAAAAGCTTTTGTGAAAAAAGTCCTCTATCCATAATATTGCTTTCTCCAGTGGAAAAAGTGTCTGAATCAGGGGGAAAATATGCACCATTTACAAACAAACACAGTTATAAACAAATATGTCTGTGGATTTTGATGTGAGAGGACAATGTTGGGTGAACTTTTTCACTGGAGCGAGCATTATTATGGATCATGGACTGGTTGATGCTGGATTTGCAGCTGCTAAATGCCAAAAAAATTCAAATCTGTTGAAAAACAAATTCATCTACATCTTAATCATGGCCTCCTAATCATCCCCATACACTGATTGGCTTCATCACTCTGTCTCCTCTCCACCAGTAAGCTGGTGTGTGGTGGGCGTTTTGGCACACTATGGCTGCCGTCGCATCATCCAGGTGGATGCTGTACACTGGTGGTGGATGAGGAGATCCCCCCCCCCCCTTACTATGTCAAGCACTTTGAGTGTCTAGAAAAGTGCTATATAAATGTAACAAGTTATTATTAATTATTATTATTATTATTAATGCTAAATTTCTCCAAATCTGGAACAAATTCATCTACATCTTTAATGGCCTGAGGTTTAGACCATTGGGTAAACTATTCATTTTAGCAGTTCATTTTTAAAGTTATTTTCTTTTTTTAATGTTTGCCCACATAAAAAATCTCATTACTACTGTATAATGGAAAAAAATATATTTTAAATGTACTGTATATTTATCACTACCTATCATTTCTGTCAGGACCACTATCGTCAAAATTATAGACACTTACAGTTTGGTTTGGCGGTATGGTTCTGTTCTGGGCAAAAACTCCCTGCGCATCCATGCAGCCTTTCATGAATGACGAGGGAGAGCAGCAATAATAAACCCCCTAGGGTTAACAGAACAGAACAAAGCAGATATCATTAATGTACTTAATTATATATTTAAGTGTAACACATTACTCAAGCTAAAGGAGTCTGATTAAAAAAGGAATATCAGAAAGCCAAGTTTTGACTGTGGCTTAATGAGGAGTTGGGGATGGAGGAGGGTAATTTGTTCCTGAGCAAGCAAAAAGCTGCTGAATAAAACTGACTAGAGCTTGTATAGGAATGCCGTGATAGGTGTCGTATTCTTATAGGTAGATGTGATCAGCTGAGAGTCAGCTGATGCAAGCTTGACTCACGTGACCTGCCAGAACTAACGCTATAGCAGGGGTAGGCAACGTCGGTCCTGGAGTGCCGATTTCCTGCAGAGTTTAGTTCCAACCCTAAAAAAAACCCTCACCTGCCTGTAGCACTAGTGATCCTGAAGACCTTGATTAGCTTGTTCAGGTGTGTTTGATTAGGGCTGGAGCTAAACTCTGCAGGATATCGGCACCCCAGGACCGACGTTGCCTATCCCTGTGCTATACGCTTAATTTTTGCTGATTTCTGATTTAATTTTAAATATATTATTATTGTTTTGTTTAGTTTTTTTTCTTTTAAAGGGGTCATGTGATGCGATTTCTAGTTTTACTTTCTCTTTGGAGTGTGTGATTGTGTGTGTGTGTGTGTGTGTGTGTGTGTGTGTGTGTATTTGTGTGTGTGTGGTGTGTGTACTGTTGTGTGGGAGACGCTGTGTGTTTCTAGTGAAAGCAAAAGCACTTTATTTGTTCTGAGTATTTAGTTATTAAGATTACTTGTGCATTTTATAGATGACATGTACTGACTTTGCTATGACAATCAATCAGCTACTGTATGTTTTGTTATTAGTTTAAGTATTTGCTATTGACTCTTCAAATGTTTTGCGCGTCGTGTGTGTGTGCGTGCTCGCGTTTGAGAGAGGAAGACACGGTCACATCACAATGGTGGCTTGTGTGCAAACACACATGAGCATCATCACTGTCTGTCACGTGATTCTGTTCCCCTCTCAGGCTTGTCTTTACATTAATTTTGAAAGCTAAAGCTCGCGATTATGGAAAGGGACGTTACATTTCCGACGCGGCTTGTGGTGTTCGGCCAATCACAATGCACTGGATCAGTTGGCCAATCAGAGCAGATTGAGCGTTTGAGAGAGGCGGGGTATAGAGGAACTGCAACAATGTACAGTATTTGAAAAATAATGTGTTTTTTAACATTAATATCAAGTGTCAACATATTCTGTTACACCAAATACACAAAATAATGATCTTTAAAAAAGCATCATATGACTCCTTTAAGAAAATTTATAGAAACCTTAAAAAATTACATTTACATTTAGTCATTTAGCAGACGCTTTTATCCAAAGCGACTCACAAATGAGGAAAATAGAAGCAATCAAAACCAACAAAAGAGCGCCAAACATGCAAGTGCTATGACAAGTCTTGGTTAGCCGCAAAAGGTTTTTATTTTAAAGAAAATGAGTGGATAGAATATAGAAAAAAGAAACCTAGTGTTGTTGTTTTTTGGTGTTTTTTTTTTTTATAAGAAACTAGTAGATAGAATAGAAAAAAGAAAGCTAGTGTTATTTTCTCAAGAAACTGATAGAGGGTCAAATGTGTGTTTTTTTGTGTTTTTCTATAAAAAGAAGACAGATAGATAAAATAGAATTAGAATAGAGAGTGCTAGAGTTAAAGGGTCAAATAAAGATGGAAGAGATTTGTTTTTAGCCGTTTCTTGAAGATGGCTAAGGACTGGGATTGAGTTGGGCAGGTCATTCCACCAGATGGGAACAGTTAATGAAAAAGTCAGTGAAAGTGATTTTGTGCCTCTTTGGGATGGTACAGTAATGCGTCGTTCACTTGCAGAACGCAAGCTTCTAGAGGGCACATAGGTCTGAAGTAATGAATTTAGGTAAAGGGGTGCAGAGCCAGAGGTGTTTTTTAGGCAAACATTAATGCCTTGAATTTAATGCGAGCAGCTATTGGTAGCCAGTGCAAATTGATGAACAGAGGTGTGATGTGCGTTCTTTTCGGCTCATTAAAGATTAATCTTGCAGCTGCATTTTGGATTCAATTAAAAAGCCTGTATTCACATGGCTTTACATTAAACATAATGTACATTTTAAATTACAGTTGTTTTTAATGTAAATCTATTTGAATAAAGGCTTTTTTAATTTTTCACTATAATATCGAGTGCCTTGGAGTGATCCGTTTTAGATTAATTTAGGAATCCCGCATCGAAAGAGCACCGATTTATGGACTTTATAACCCAGCAGCATTTTTTGCATATGTTTGATATCTTAAACCCTTCACTCGTTATTTAATTATTTTTCTTAGTTTTTTTAGGTGAAATGTGACTTAAACATGCTTTTGTGAGATTCACATAGGAAAGACTTCCCAGATCACTTTGTATACAATTAAAAGTATATCATGCCTCTCTTTCTCTTTCTCCAAATGCTTTGATGGGCAGTCTGGGCCTTTAGATGCTTTCCTGACAAAATCTGAAGTCAGGGAACATTTTATAAGTGCTACTGAAATTCTCATCCGTGCACAAACACGAATGAAACATATTCAGCGTGATAGTACTGCATGGATACACAGCAGATGATCGCTCTGGCACAATGTGTGTGGCAAGTATAAGTGGTTGCCTGGAAACCAATATCATCTTTAGTCAGAATTTGAAGATGTTTGTGATACTTACCCAGATGAAGGGGAGGTGGGGGTGGCCTTATGAAATTAGAGTTTTTGTATTTATATTAAAAAGAAATGTGGCCCTGAAAGTGTATTTCTACCTACAAAAAAGCTCCCATCGTACCTGCTGCTTTCTGGTCAAGTGTCAAAAAAAAAACTGTCAAATGATTCAGTTGATCTTCATGACACAAAGAAGCTTTCAAAAACATGATGATCCAGTTATGATGAATGCTGGTGATTTCCTTTCATTTACTGCAGCCGTAACCTGACAGTTGAGTTTGGTCGAAGAGCTTTTAAGGTGAAAGCGAGAGAAGGAAAATGCACAGAAAGCAAAGAATGCCCGGAAAGCCTCAGAAACGCACAAGGTATCGGCCTAGAGCTCAGCACGCCTGTGTGGGCGTTCTGCGGAGAGAGAGCGTCGTCAAGGAGACCGGAATTCTTAATATATTTAGTCTTTTGTTTGCTCTCGCCCCCTTTATTTTTAGCCTGATATTCGGCTTTGTGGCCTGTAATTGTTCAATCAGGCGTAATATCAGTGTATAGAAGTGTTAACTCTGAACTTCGCTAAGTGCCTATTATCTCCACCTTTAGGATAAATAGATGTGCTTTGGGAAACGTTTCCTTCCAGCGACTGGCATGTGTCATATGACCTGAAGACAAATGGAGCATGTTGCGGTCTAGTGCCCTCTAAAAACAAGTGGACCATTAGGTGACATTCAGAGGTTCTCCGCTTCAATTATAAATAGAAACGTGTGTTAAGAGGCCATCCAACTGTTTAAATCACCCCAAAATGTCCCGTTGGATACTCTCAGTCTCCTGTTGAAAGTCTTATTAAGTGCAACAAACACAAGATGTTCACACGTGCAGAATGCACTGCAAAGCCCCTGGGCTTGTCCCTGCAGAGACCTAGCAGGCAATGGAGAGGGCAAGCAGCAAGATCACGCTGTGACATCAGCCTCTTTGAACACCATGTTAACTACAGCCTGTTGAGTTTCAGAGCTCTGGGGTGAGTGCCTCTCTCCACTCTTAGGAATTCATCTGCTGTTACTAGGAAGTTTTTTTTTTCATGTGCGCTTTACAATGGTTGTCTTTCCTCCATGCCGTTGTTTGCATGGGAGGAAGCACGTTGATGTCAGGAGGAAATCGATATTATATGAAAGAACTGGCTCAATGACTGATCTGAATCTTGAGCTGCCAGATGTAATTTCTGAGCAGTGGATGCAAGAGCCCAGTGCATCTGGAGTCAAAAGTATTTGGAGCCAATAGGAATTTTTTTACTTTTTTCCATTTCCTTTTTATGATTTTTATGAGCTCCCTGATGCTCCCAGTAGTGTCCATTAATAATTATTTTAGTATATTAAAGAGATAATTCGCTCCAAAATTTAAATTCTGTCATAATTTACGCACCATCACTTTACATGTATTACTTTTTTCTTCTGTGGAGCAAAATAAGATATTGTTGAAAAATGTTGGTATTTGTCATACAATGAAAGTCAATGTTATTTGGACCCATTTCACTTTTAAAAAGAAAACGAAAAGTCTTCATGTTCTAAAGAAGAAAGAAAGGTTTGTAATTACATGAAGACGAGAAAATAAACTACATTTAAGAAATAAATCAATGGCATAGTTTTCATTAATATTTATAAAGTACTATTGACAAAATGCCTAATGCATATCTTTAACTCCATGTTGGAACAGTCAGTAACTACACTGATTTAGGTCTCCTAAATATATAAATATATATATATACTGTGTGTGTATATATATACTGTATACATATATATGTATGTATATGTTTACATGTATAGGTTTCTTTGATGAATAGAAAGCATTTATCTGAAATATAAATCTTTTTTAGCATTATAAATGTCTTTATCATCACTTTTAATCAATTTAAAGCATCCTTGCTAAATAAAAGTATTAATTTCTATAATTTATCCCCCCCCTCCCAAAAAAACATACTGACTCCAAGCCTTTGAATGGTATAGTGTATAATGTTACAAAAGCTTTTTATTTCAGATAAATGCTGATATTTGGATCTTTCTGTTAATCAAAGAATCCTGAAAATATGTACTCAACTGTTGTAAATATTGATAATAATAATAATAATAATAATAATAACTGTTGCTTTAACAGCAAATCAGCATATTATAAACATTTCTAAAGGATCATGTGACACTGAAGACTGGAGTAATGATACTGAAAATTTAGCTTTGAACACAGGAATAAATTACATTTTAATATATATTCAAATAGTAAGCAGTTATTTTAAATAATACAAATATTTAACAATATTACTGCTTTTGCTGTATTTTGGATCAAATAAATGCAGGCTTGGTGAGCAGAAGAGACTTCGTTAAAACATTAAAGATCTTACTATTCTAAAACGTTTGACTGGTAGCGTGTGTATATGTATTTATTGTCATTACTCTTTTTCTCGCAAGTTCAATACCTTTTAGTATGGATCGGTGAAATTTTCACGCTGACATATACACACTGCACAGTGGAATCTCTCTTACTGCTGTTATTCTGGTATTCCCAGTAGACGTGGCGGTGGTAAGTTGACGTAAATGCTCTCTGACTTGCATGCGGAAAGCTTATCTGTGTATGAGAGCACACACTCCTCACCAAGCTGATGACACTATCACCTCACCCTTTCAGAAGGCTTCGTTTATTGACAAAATTTGTCTTTCTTTTTATATGATTAAGCCTTCTCAAATGTTTTAAATTTCAGTATTATGGTGTAAATATTGAAGAAAGTGTAATTTCTTGAGTGCCTCCAAATTGTATAAAAGCAGTAGTAGTAGTAGTATACAATACAAATTAATTTATAGTAAGTAATTTATGATTAAATTACTTTTTTCCCAGCCTAGTTCCCATAAATCCTGTGTAAACTGTAACCAATCTGTATGTAGCATTAGTAAGTCCATCTGCAGTTCTGTTGTAAGCTCCCATGTGTTTGATATCACTCCCTACATTAATAGATTGTCACTTTCAGATTTGAAATAATGTCTCTCTGTTTGTTTCTCTTGCCTTTCATCTGTTATTTTTATCTGTGGGACAGGGAAAGTGGTGTATATGTCAGAACGTGGTGTCATTTTATCGTGGAGAATCCCTCTAGAACCTCTCAGTGGAGAATAACAACAATGATTTACTGAGGAGGCATATCCTCAGATGTAGCAATCCTAAGATTTTAGCCTCTATTTTAACTGTTTTCTTCTTGCTGCTTTGAATGTACTATAATATTTTGCCTAGTAATGAATAATTGATGCCTTTGCTTATATTTTGTGTGACCACTGCGGCACAGTTCCCCAGATATCAAAAATATCAAATCGCTCAGCTGGCACGACAGCATCTGTTTATTCCATTATTAAACAGACATGAAAGTGACACTGGTTTTCACAGTTTTCAGAGCACTTCTGGCTTCGCTGGTTTGTCTGGATCAGGTTGGGTAATAGTACTGAATCATTGCACTCACGCACTGTAGACCCAGAGAACTCACCATAACAAGAGCCTCAAGACACCTCGCTGCAGAACATGCTGATATATGGGAGGCAAAGAGACAGAAAGTCACAGATGGAGAGATACATGACTAACAGTCGCATTTTGGCATTGACTCATCTAGTACATTCCTGAATGCTGATATGCTGGCCTCGTCCCATGTGACCGGTTAGAATTAGCCTTTGTACAGAACAATAGATTATTACACATATGTGATGGATTCTGTTGTTTTAGGTCACCACATACTTCAGAGGGAAGTCAGTTTGTAGCCTGAGGATCAGACAGGCATTCAGAGGAGTCTTTTTGCCCAGTCTTAAAACTGTGCTTAAAAATCAGATATGAACACAATAAAGGTCAACTGTTTATTATTTGCTTTATTTTTGGAAAATCTGTCTTGTGAAACCAAGCATCTATTAGTACAGTGAATTGATGACTGTGTTCTGTAGCTAATGTTTGATTAATGGACTGTGATGATACAGTACATGATTTTGTATAGTAATTCATAACTAAACATTGTGGCTGTGATGGAAATGTCTCTGTACAGAGATGTTGATGATGATATTATATGTAAAATAGTAGCGTATTTATTTATTTATTTTGTTTGTTTGAATTCATAATATTCATAGTTTTATAAACCTTAATTTTTTGAAGTGTGTGAAAAGTGTTTATTCAACATGGTATTTTTTTTTTACAAAAACTGTAAAAAAAAACTGTAATATTTTAACATATTATTACAATTATTACTGCTCTCTATTTGGTAACACTTTATTTCGATAGTCCACTTTAGACATTCTACAGTAAGTAGCTTTGCAACTACATGTCAACTAGCAGTCATTATAGTATAAGTAGACTGTCTGCTTAATATCTTCTAACACTTCATTTTGATGGGTCCACAACATACAACATACTGAGTATGAGAAACTATTAAGTTGGCAAGTATATGTCAACTTATTCTACTAACCCTAAACCTACCCTACCCTACCCTACTGAGAGTTAGTAGACATGTAGTTACAAAGTTACTTATAGTTAGTAGAATGTCTGAAGTGGACTATCGAAATAAAGTGTAACCCTCTATTTTAATAATTTTTAAAATGTAATTTGTTCCTGTGATGAAAAGGCTAAATTTTCAGCAGCCAGTCTTCAGTGTCACATGATCCTTCAGAAATTATTCTAATATGCTGATTTGGTAATTTAGAAAATTTTAATATTATCAGTGTTGAAAACAGTTATGATTCTTAAGATTTGTGTGGAAATATTTTTTTCAGGATTCTTTGATGAATAGAAAGTTCAAAAGAACAGCAATTTCTTTCGGAATAAATGTATTAAAGGGGTCATATGATGAGATTTCAAGTTTTCCTTTCTCTATGAAGTGTTTCAAGCTGATTGTGCTTAGATAAGATCCCTGAAGTTGCAAAGACTAAAGCCTCAAAACCAAAGAGATATTCTTTATAAAAGTTAAGACTCTGTCACGCCCCCCTAAAACGGCTCATTCAAACATGCCCCCATGTCTACGTCACGATGTGGAAATATTTGCATAATGCCGCCCAAATGTTCACGCAAAGAAAGAAGGCGTGGTTTCAGTAACCGCAGTAGTGTTGAAGCAGCCATGACAGGGAGAAGCTGTGTGTTTCTAGGCGAAAGCAAAAGCACAATTACTTACAACAAAACAGCACAACCCAGATGTTATCTCAACGCATTTTATGGACGACTGTTTCGTGAACCTATAGGAGAGGAAGTAATTCTGACTTTGCTATGACAATCTAAAAATGAAGCGCTTGAGAGAGGCGGGGCATAGAGGACATACAATAATGTACAGTATTTGAAAAATTTGTGTTTTTTGAACATTAAATCATGTCAACATATTCTGTTACACCAAATACACCAAATAATGATCTTTAAAAAGCATCTTTAATTTTGCCACTTTTCAACCCAAAATTATGTTTTTTATTATTATAATTTATTCACACTGTTCCACACTTATATGACTTTCTTTCTTCTGTAGAACACTCATAAAAAGAGAGTTTGGTATATCTTTATAATATCTTTAAAAACAAAAAACTATTTTTTTTTTCAAAAGAAGAAAAAGTCATACAGGTTTGGATCAACATGAGGGTGAGTAAATGATAACAGAATGTTCATTTTTGGGTGAACTATCCCTTTAAAAGTTAGCTACGGATTGTGTTAACACTACCCAACACTGACTGGCATATCAAGCATTTTTAATTCTAATTAGCATCTACGCTTTTGATTTGTGGGGTATAATGTATTGTGAGAAAGGGTTGCATCCATCAGTGTCATTTAGGTGGTTAATTAAAACAAAAGCCTTACAGAAATGAATGGAGGGAGAAAGGAGTACAATACGAAGCAGGAGGCAGGACAGTGGTACAAAGAATGGAAGACAGAGAGAGGGGGAATCACAGACATTAGTAATCATAAAGAAGGTGTCCCTGTCATGTCGTCCCCCCTCATCTCGTTAGCTAATGAACTCTACTTACACGCTCTCTTGCACAGCCTCTGCTTTCACAGATCTCCTTGCACACTCTGAAGTCAGCCTCGGGGGCCTAAGCCCGTTCTAACATATGTTTGTAAGTGAATTACTTCTTATTACATCAACAGGTTGTGCACATTGTAGGGGACAGCATATCAGGTCTTCATTTTACCCATGAGTACCTAATATAGCAGTTCAACAGACACATCTGTGCTTCCTACTGGATTTCAACCAGGTTCAGCTCTGGCCCAGGGGACAAATAAAGTCCACTATTTTTTTTATGGATGACCTTTTAAAATTCATTGAGTCTCAGCGATGGCCCAAATATAAGGCCTATTATGCCAATGCTTTAGTTTGATTGAATTTCTATACTGTGAATCGCTGAGGTCATATAGTATAGCTCTACGAGCTGATGTAGAGTGGACTACTGAGACTCTGGCGGTGTAATGGAAATCTATAGTCAGACCAGACTGCCTCGTGGAGATGGCCACGCAGCAAGAATGTAGGCCGAAGGCAGCTTGTTTGCAATCCAACTTTGGCGCTTCTATAAATATCACTCAGACAACAGCAAATCTATTTGCTTAAGGCCACAGTCTTTGGATTTCTGTTCCTGACCTTGACACTTTTGACCCTTTAGGGAAAACAGAGTGTGTGAGCTCTGATATGAAATCTAGGGTGAGTCTGAACGGCATTTTGGAGTCCTTCGAGGACACTTAGAGAAGGGGACACAACCTGAAGGTTTGTTCCAGAACAAAAGTGAGCAGCTGAATACTTTCACAAAAGGCCCTTTTACAAGGCTGTTAGCTAAGGGCACATGTGATGGTCACTTTGAGGAAGTTATTTTGTCATTTATGATCACATGGTCCCAAGTGGATCACATGTGTCCAATTTTTTTTGCTTTAACCAGTGCCACATGCATGAAGAGAGAGTGCACAAATCTAAATAAATATGAAGACAAACATAGGCAATATTTTACATTGTTTATGTTTAGAATAAATACAAAATGCCATAGAAAAAAAATTATATATTTAAAATAAATTTATTTCATACTAAGTATATTTCAAATAACATACTTAATGACATATCACTCAAGACTTACAGATATAACATTTTTTTATTAAACTTTATTTGGACTACTACTTGTGCACAATGCACATTTCTTAATATTGAGCCTAAAATCTGCTGTCACTATTGATGAGAATTGCAATCTTTAAATGCAAGATATTTCAAGTGTACCTGAAGTATACTTGCAATAGTTCCACTTTAGCACAATCAAATATACTTCAGTGTATCTTTAGTTGAACTTCAGCACTATTTCCACACAATTAAAGTGCATTAAGTACAAAATTAGTTGTTCCAATTTTGCAGACTTTAAGTGTTTTAGTTTAGTATTTTAGTAAAAGCACAAATATTGGGTAAAAAATGTAATTACACTGGACTATTTTTATTTATTAAATTACATTTTTTTCTTTAATAAATAATGACAAACTTTAATGTAAATAGTATGGATAAATACTGTAGATGGCTTTTTTTTTGCCTGATAAAATTAACTACTAGCCTAATGATTCTTTTACTTTTCTACAGGACTACACATTGACCATGTATTTCCAGCAGTACTGGAGGGACAAGCGGCTCGCATATTCTGGGATCCCTCTCAATCTCACCCTTGACAACCGGGTAGCCGACCAGCTTTGGGTTCCTGACACGTATTTCCTAAATGACAAGAAGTCTTTTGTCCACGGTGTCACAGTGAAGAACCGCATGATCCGCCTGCACCCGGATGGCACAGTTCTTTATGGATTAAGGTGAGAACTGATCCCATATCTAGAGCCATCAACCAGTATTGCTTGGTGTGAATTTTAATTTTTACCTGGTTCATTTTTCATTTCATTTTTACCTGTCTTTGATGATTAATCAGCTTTTGATCTCTAATAGATATACAGTAATGTGTCAAATAAACGTACAAACATCTTAAACTACAATAAAATACTTAAAAAATATATACTTTTTTAATTTGTTTAATGTAATAAATGTAATCATTTATTATGTTATATGTTATTAATATGTAATAACAGTTTAATAAATTGTAAATTAGTGTATTTTAGCCTTATAATTGAGAATGTTTTTTTTTTTTTTTACTAAAATCTACCTTTCACGTAAATTGTTTTTGTGTTTGACGTTTCAACTTTGGAAAGTGTCTGATAGTACACAGCTTCAGTGGACGCACATCATGAGAGTGTGCCCTGTTTTGGTCAGTGCACTCGCCTACTAAATTGCATAAGTGTTAATGTGTGCCTTTATCTTGTTAAACCCCTTTAGTGTTATCAGACTCTGATCCTAAATGAGCTGCTTTGCTCGTTCCCACGCAGAAGAGCATGGGTATGCCTTCATCCCCTGTACCAGCTGGAGTGCTCTATGAGCCAGTTACCGTAGCCTAATTTAGCCTTTCGTTTTGTTCCAAATGAGATCCTGTGGACTAATGCGGCCATATGCTAATGTAAGGGGTCTTGCTTATAAAGTTTATTGAACCATTTCCATTTTCCTTTTTATGATTTATCTCCTTTCGCTCGAATAGAACATCAGCAATCCATTGAACATCATTTTACAGTTCATAGGGAGTTCCTTGGTCATATAACGCACATATTGTTGTTTGATGAAGCGATAGTGTGGATGGAGGGCTTTTATTTGTTTGCCTGAGCTGGACACCATTAAAGAAAGAAGAGCCTGCATATTTATGGTAAGACATTTGAGTGTGCGCTCATTAAAACAGCTCTGAAGATCCATTTTAATTTACCCACTCGAGGAAGGAAGGACCACAGAAACATAGTAATGACCCACTTCAAACCAATGTTATATGCTCATATGTCAAAATCAAGGGAGAGTGTGTAATACAAAGACAAAAACATTAAATAAATAACTGCTTTAGTATGTTGTTACTTGAATATATAAAAACAGGTAAACAATTTATTTGAATGCATGAGGGATATTTCAGTCCAGAAACGCAGCAAGGACATCGTTAAAATAATCCATTTGTAATTCCATTGTTGTCTATGAGAAGGTAAGGGAGCTCTCAGAATTCATAAAAAAAAAATATCTTAATTTGTGTTTCGAATTTGAACGGAGGTCTTACGGGTTTGGAATGACATGAGGGTGAGGGTGAACTATCCTATGTGCGGTCACATTGGCGAAATTTCACAGACAAAACTAATTAATTGTCTCTTGTCAATGTTATGTTTTCTCCCAAGAAAATCAGGTCCATTGACAATGACTGATCCTGGTTTCTCCCAATGTTTTTTTTTCTCCATTTCTGTCACCGGTGGAGTTCTGGTTCCTTGCCTCCATTGCCTTTAGCTTGCTTAGTTGGGGACGCAAAATTTCTGGCAATATTTATTTAATACTTTATTGCACAGACACTATTAGAAGAGTACTAAACTGGGGTGCGTTTCCCAAAAGCATCGTTAGCTAACTATGGTTGTTTGTTCCATTGAACTCTATTGGTAAAGGCGGAACTTGTGACCATAGTTGCTTTTGGGAAACGCACGCACCCCTGGATGATGAGATCACTGAATCAGCAATGAACTGACTTTAATTGAAAAATGTACTGTTTGTAATTATCTTCTTGCATTATTCACAAACTGCTTTGACACAAGCTGTATTGTAAAAAGCGTTATATAAATAAAGTTGACTTGACTGGTCAATGCAGTGAAGCCATGTGAGCAACTTGCTAAACCAGTTGCGAAATCTATGTGGGTAAATCTTTCATCTTCATGCAAAATTCCCAATTACATGGATTGCTATTGAAATGGCTGAATTTGTCTACAAAAATAACAGTAGGGTAAAAGTGACCAAATTTAAGTAAGGATGTTTTTCCAGGGCTGTAGCTTATGTGACGAGTCGGCTGCCTCCCCCATTATCATCACCACCTCATCCCTTATTCGCTTCCCTTCACCAGGCTCCCGACGGGAGTGGGTGTGTGAGAGAGGAGGGGCGCTGAAACAGCCAGGGCTGGCGGCGTGTGATGAGGCACACCTGAACCGAATGGAGCCTCATCACCGCCGCTGTTTAAATGCCGAGCGCGCCTCTCCTCGGGAGACCGGTCTCTTCCCCGTGCATGCATGCTAGTGTCCTCGTGGGTCCAGGAAGGGAGCGTAAAACTGCATTTTCATATATTCAAACCTCTGTATTATTTGTTCACTGTCCACTCGCCATCCATATTAACATTACAGAGCCTGGGACAAAAAAAAATGAATGCAATAAATTTGAAACGGTATAGCTTACTAGTACCCCCTTGTTTGAAAACTCCTGCCATTGAGGACTTTAGTGAGCCCCACTTGGTTGTACCCCTGACAACAGCCCTGCATTTGTCCAGATAAGATTAGAAGGATTGAACATGATCTTCCACTTACGTACTGCAACTGTTACCAGGAAGAGAAATCGATACCTGGAATGTATCGTTACCTAGATGAGAAGCCAAACCTAACTTTAAATGTTCAATGATATTGACTCACAAAGAACATTTGTCATCATATTTTAGTCTAAGCTCACACTTGTAAAGTGACATGATGAATGGGATGAAATGAGATGTGGGCTTTCCTTGAGCTTGTTTGGCCGCTTGCAGTACCACTACTCAATAGCCACTTTTTTAGGGCAAAAACTGCATTTTCATATATTCAAATCTGTATTATTTGTTCATGTCCACTCATCCATATGCATGCTCTGTGCTATATTTGGTTCAAAAACCTTTTGAAGAGCAGGGGAGCCATATTTTAATATGCTCTATCTTGCTCATCTTGTTCACAATGAGACACACAAGTTTTGCAGTGTTGTTTAGCAAGTGCAGCAGCTGCTGTATGTATAGAACTGTGGCTTTGATTTTTCTGTGACCTGTGTGTGTTTCTGTGTTTCTAGAATCACCACCACTGCCGCGTGCATGATGGATCTGAGAAGGTATCCATTAGATGAGCAGAACTGCACTCTGGAGATAGAGAGTTGTAAGTGTTCTCTCTCACACCCTGCTGCAAAGACCAGCAAACATTTCCATGCTGATTCAAGCTGGTTTATACTGGTCAGTGCTAGTTTAGTGCTTTTCTCACTGGTGAAGCAGCAAAAATATAATGTGCAGTATTACCGAATATAATGTGTTATCTTTCTGATATGCTGCATAAAATAGGAATAATTATTGATTAGGCTTTGTCAATTCAACTTTATTGTTCAACAGAAAATATAATATTACCATATCCAATTAGCATTTGACATTTGTGGTCAGTAAGATTTTTTTTTTTTTTTTTACAAAAGAAGTGTCTTTGCTTACCAAGGCTACAAAAATAGTCAAAACAGTAATACTATTAAATATTTTTACAATTTAAAATTAGTTTTCTATTTTAATATATTTTGAAATGTAATTTGCTCCCGTGATGGTAAAGCTGAATTTTCAGCATCCATTATTCCAGTATTCAGTGTCACATGATCCTTCAGAAATCATTCTGATATGCTGATGGACTTCTCAAGAAACATTAGTTATTATTATTAATGTTGAAAACAATTGCGCTTCGTAATATTTTAAGGAGACCATTTTTTCAGGATTCTGCGATAAACAGAAAGTTTAAAAGAATCACATTTTATTTAAAATATAAATCTTTGTAACATTATAAATGTATTTACTGCCACTTTTGATTAATTTAATGCATCCTTGCTAAATAATAGTAGCTATATATTTTTTTCCAAGAAAAAAAAAACATACTGACCGTAAACATTTAAATGGTAATGTTTCTCAAAATGAAACCTTTTTATGACGTGATTATGAGGTACCTTTTTCTGGATTTGTCATAGAACTGAATGCATAATGGAATTTTAGCTTAGCTTGCTAAACACTCAGTTAGATAAAATGAGACATTTTATTGATTTGGTTACATCAAAAAAGCTATATAGTGATATTTTCAACTCCAAATACCTCAAAAACAAACTTTTACTCTAAGAGACTCTGCAGGGTATTGAATCTTGCATGGCACCTGTAGTAAAACTCTGTTGACACAAGCAGCTTGTTTTGTTTATGCTTATTAACCGTGTTTAAACAATCAACTCTCTGTGGACTGTTACTTTTAATTACATCACTTCTTTAATAACTAGTTGTTGAGTTTAGTAGTGTGCATATTACACAAATTTGAATGACAAAACAGTTGTCACTACCTGATTTTTTTAGCAGGTAAATTCAGTTACAGAATATGGTAAGCACTCCCCTAAACAACCCAACATTAATACACAGTGCTTCATATGCAAACTAAGAAAACCACCTTGCTCATTATGGTTTACAAACATGGCAATGCCGGTATGAAATGGAGCTGTCTGTGTCACAGTGGGAAATCTGACCCATAACAGCTCCCACACTTGTGCAAAACAGATGCTCATATGCATGGTTAGGCTAACAATGCACTTGTGCTGACTTTTTTTTACTTTTCAGCATATGTTACTCACACCAATTATGGAAAATAAATGTTATTTCAAGGAACCATATTTTTAGGATTGTAAAGGAGGAAAAAGTTACATAATATATATATTTTAATATGAATATATACATTTCACTGTCTTGGCTCAGTAAATCTCCCTCTAAAACATGATTTGTGATCTGATATTTACTTTGACCCAGTAATGTGCTGTTTACACTTAATTCATTTTGATTTCTGTTTGTCCTTTAGATGGATACACAACAGATGACATTGAGTTTTACTGGAAGGGAGGAGAAAATGCAGTGACTGGTGTGTCGCGTATCGAGCTCCCACAGTTCTCCATCATGGACTACAAACTTGTATCCAGAAATGTTGTCTTTTCCACAGGTAAAATAGCAAGACAGGTTCAAATTATAACAAGTAAGCCTAAAAAAACATAAAATTAATAAAAAAAAATGTTGACCCTTTTAGTCCCACGTATTAAATATGACATAATATAATATAACTGTTTAAAACTCACAGTTTATACTATGCCTGCCTCTTTATTCAAAATGAAACATATGAAGTGACAAATTATTAATATTTGCAACCTTGAGGTCATGAACCCTTAAGATGCAAAGGTTTATTTTAGCATTACAAACTTGTATTTCTATATTTAATGCAGCAAGTTGATTTGCTTGTGCTTAAAATATTATAAAAATGTCTACAACATAACCTGGATCCAAAAAGTGAACTCAGTGAATCCCTACAAGAATTTTAGTCCTAAAAAAAGGTCTTAAAACTGTTTGCTAGAACTTATTTTTTATTATTTGTGCAAGGCAAGATTTAGCACAATAGTTTGCATCAGGAAAATCAATGAAGGGGTGCCCAAATCATTTGTTACAGTTCTTGTTACAGAGGCAATAACAATTAAATTGATTAAATACTAAAATAGTCAAATGTGTTGTCTTAAGAGTGTAATTTGCTAGTCATGTAATTACGCCTGTGATAAAGTGTATAGCTTAGTGCAGAGACATGGGTCAGAGTGGAAGGGTGCAGGATGTTTACTACCAAAAAAGACCTTGACGTGAAGTCTGTCTGCACAAAATGTGCAATTAGAATGTTTTTTGTAGCATGTTAAAGCTCTAATCAAGCTGAAATGGTTTAATTAAGTGTATTTACAAAGCAGAAAAGTGCTGATTTCTACAGATCATGCCTTTTTTGGTAAGGTTTTTTTTCTGGTTGTCCTGTTTTCTGGCTTCACCCTCACGAGAGTGGTATTCCCATGTACCACTTATTTGAAAAGCTGCCTAATTGGGCCTGTGCATCAGATATCTCTCTTCCTCATGGTAGAACAGACCAGTAATAATGGAGGAGCAATTACCACTCTATTTCCTCAAGCTTCTAAAGAGAAGAACAGAGATGGAAGGGGGGAGCAAGTGAGAGATGGAGTCAGAGAAGAGAAAAAACAGCCGCTTGATACAAACCATCACATATTCATGAGGTAGACGACCCACTGCATAAATTATTCTCTTCTAAAACTAAGGCATTCATAGAGGCAGTGCTGTAATGATAATTCCCCATCCTGAATTAATGACACATAGAAAGAGACTGGCTATCTTCTGCACATAGTGAAAAGGATTATGGGAATTGTGAGGTTTTGATTGAGGAGGATGTGACAGTAATGCTGATGCCATGATAAGCTTTTTCTAGAAGAGGAAAAAATGTCAGAATTCATGACTGTTTTTAATGGCTGTCAATAGAGATTTGATGGTCGTCTTTGGGTCCAAATTGTGTGTAGAAGCCACAACACCTACCAGCAGATGCTAACCGACCCAGGCTAGCCAGCCAAACCATGACCCCTTGACCAGTCCAACACAGCAGCATTAACTCAACCAATAGCATGAGTTTAGGGGCAGGAACATCTATTTATCTGACCAATAGAAGATGAGGGGAGAGTTGTATAGTTTCTTGTGTGTCTGTATGTATTTTATGTGATTAGTGTGGGAAAATTTTTGTGAGGTATACTGTAAGTAATTAATCTGAAGTATGTATAGGTAGCTTAAGTTTATCATGGAGGTTACGTAGCATGTTTTTATAGACTGTGATGTGTGTACAGGTTGCATAATTTGCATCTGTAGGTTGTGTTATGAGTGTAGGATGTGTGATTTTGTTCATAGGTTGTGTGCATGTTTGGGTGTGTATGTGTTGGCTGAATGCTTGTTAGTTGTTGTTGTTTTTTCACCTCCATAAATAACTAAGCAGAGATTTCTCATCACATAAGCTGCATGGCATTATAAGGCATAATGTGTTTATATTAACTTATTTTCTTTGGATTGAAGAGTTGAACAGATTAACAATTTACCTTTAACCCCTCAAACCCCTAACCCTAAAGGTCACATTAGTGAAATTTCTATTGGCTTTTGTCAATAGTGTAGCAATGTTTCTTATCACAGTACACACAGAAGTCACTTTCAAAGAAAGCAGCTTTATGGAAGCTTTTGCACAACCAACTTTAACATTGCTCAATTTTTCACCTTCACATGAAATTCCAAATTGTGTGGGCGTCTATTGAAATTACTGCATTTTGTCGGCAAAAATTAATTACTCACTCTCATGTTGTTCCAAACCCATAAGACCTTCATTCATCTTCAGAACACAAATTAAGATATTTTTTTATAAAATCCGAGAGCTTTTTGACCCTGCATAGACAGCAATGCAACTGACACGTTCAAGACCCAGAAAGTTAGTAAGGACATCGTAAAAACAGTCCATGTGGCATCAGTGGTTCAACCATAATTTTATGAAGCTACGAGAATACGAAAACAAAACAAAACAAAAGCAAAGAAAACAAAAATAACTTCAGTGTCAGTCTTTAACACACTTTTCATGACAGTACCACAATGTATGCATCTACATCAGAATGTCGGCTACAGTGTCAGTAGCATCACACGCATGCGTCGTGGTACTGTTATGAACATGCCTCAAAGACTGACACGGAAGAGAAGAAATTGTTGAATAAAGTCATTATTTTTGTTTTCTTTGCGCACAAAATATATTCTCATAATTTCAGAATTTTACAGTTGAACAACAGATGTCGCATGGACTATTTTAACGATGTCCTTACTACCTATCTGGGCCTTGAACGTGTCAGTTGTGTTGCTGTCTATGGAGGGTCAGAAAGCTCTTGGATTTCATCAAAAATATGATGAACGAATGTCTTATAGGTTTGGAACGACATGAGGTGGAGTAATGATAGAATTTTCTTTTTTGGGCGAACTGTCCCTTTAAATAAATCTCTTGACAAGTGCAATAGAATTTCTGTCCAGTTCTGTCTTGGGTCCTGGGCCAAAAATGTCACCTAATACAACAAAAATACTTAAAACTGTGTTGTTCTTGATGTTGGTGACTGTAAGTTTTTTTTTTTTTGATCTGACATTTCACTATTCGAAGTATGATTCAAGTTGAATATAAAAATGTTTGACATAAAATGACAGTAAATCAAATATGTAGTTAGAATTAATTTACCCCCCCCCAAAAAAAAAAATTAGGATCAATTTCATGGGGTGAATATTGCTCTTAATTAGAAAAGTGAATTTCTGACACTGCTTTGCTGACATATTTCCATTTGACAAAGGAAGTTTGGAGAGTATATTAATCTGCTGTAGTAGAATTTGATTGAAAAATGTCTGTAGTGCTCATTAAGTACCTGTACATTTTAAATTTGTATTGTGTATTTGTATTATTTTTTTCAACTCTTAAAAGTGTTATATTGAATATATATGGCTTCAAAACTAATAGACATGGACTACAAGCCATAAAAGTCTTGTTTTGATTTCATAGGGGACTTTAACATTTAATGTTTACTCACTATTTCATTCTCTTTTCTTGTCTCCTTTCACACTGTGGTGTTTGTGCTCAAGGCTAAGCTACAACAAATCACAATATTTTTTTTTGTCCACGCTTGCCAGTTGCCATAGCAACAAAAGCTACTCGTGCTGCCAGTGCTACTGATGTAAAATGTAAAGCCTTCTCCAAAGCCTTTTTGAAATAAATATCCG
The DNA here is from genome assembly GCA_027422405.1 of Ptychobarbus kaznakovi. Taxonomy (NCBI): domain Eukaryota; kingdom Metazoa; phylum Chordata; class Actinopteri; order Cypriniformes; family Cyprinidae; genus Ptychobarbus; species Ptychobarbus kaznakovi. The sequence goes on along the minus strand of CM049800.1, from coordinate 9,012,178 downwards.
TCTTTTTCCTCTCTCGTGTCTCCCTGTTTACTTCTTTTCCTCGCAGTCTTTGCTTCTCTTTCTCTTTCATATATATTTCTTATCTCTTTAACAGGTGCCTATCCTCGACTATCTTTGAGCTTCAAGCTAAAAAGAAACATCGGCTACTTCATCCTGCAGACCTACATGCCCTCAAACCTGATCACCATCCTGTCCTGGGTCTCCTTCTGGATAAACTACGATGCCTCAGCAGCCAGAGTGGCATTAGGTATGCTATTTACTTCATTAGGATGCCCTGTATACAGCTGACAGGATGTATGTCATCTGTCGTTTCCGCTGTGGAAGTGCATGCTTTATTTAACAGCGCATCGTTGGATGTTCCAATAACTAGAATGCCAACATTCGCTATTCTGTTTGAATTGCTACTTTTTCTGTACGCACGCCAGGTCTCCTCAGAGTCCTCACCCTCCCTTTGGTTTACTTTTTCTTGGATCCTGCCTCCAGACATACACAGACACACACATATACACTCAGACACATACACGACAGATATTATTGGGGCGCATGCATCATTTAGCAAGGCACTGGGTAGACCCAGGTTGCCACAAACCCATTGCTTTTGACACACTACAGCGACTGCTCGCAGAGAGAGAGAGACCGATTCCAGTGTGCCTTTGCTCTGATGTTATTCCAGAATGAGGAGTGACTCAGTTTGCCCGAAATGCTACAGAACCTCTCCAGCTGCAGTGAGTAGCAGGACACAAAAGCTCTTTCAAAACCCAGCATAAACAGCCTTTTAAGGCACACTCCCGTTGCGAAGGCGGTTCCAAATGCTGCCTAAACACTAAGGAAGGCAAAAATCTCAGCAATATAATCACTTTACTCTTTGAATTTATATAGTATGTAATATTTGTGTGTGGCATGTGTTGTTTAAACAAGGAGTGCTACATTGAAAACAATTTCAGTCAGAAATCGCTAGAAAATGTGACAAACAGTTGCAAATAAACGGAAAGGAACAAATTGAATGAAATGTGAAATTCCTTGACAAATTTAAATTATATTTCAATTATATTTTTACAATGTATATGTGTGGCTTACTTACTACATTTTTCAATAGAGAGACAGTTCACAAAAAAGGATGTAGCTACTTTTTACACAAACTTACGAGTAGCAAAAACAATCTAGATTTGCAGCTGAGTGAACTAAAAAAATAAATATTCCTAAATTGTACACTGTTTAAAATCAGTGTTTAAAATGTTTGCACTGAAACACAAAATAATATTGTAATACTTATTTCAGTCATTTTAAAATCTAGTAATATCGCTTTCTATATGTAAAATTGTATACACACACTACAATTCAAAAGTTTGTTTATTTTTTTAAAGCTTCATTTACTTATTTTTATTTTTTATTCATTGCTTACTTTTATCAGCATATTAGAATGATTTCTGAAGACTATAGTAATGACTGCTGAAAATTCAGTTTTGTCATTACATGAATAAATTAAGTTTTAAAATATATTAATTAAAGTTTTAGTAATATTTTAACAATATTAATGTATTTTTTATCAAATAAATGCAGCATGAGAGACATTTTTTAAAAACCTTAGCAAATCTTACCACAGATTATGAACGTTGTATTTATGGTTTTATTTAATAATAGCATACATAAGCATAATTTGCTCCACTATTAAAACAACTTTAAAAGTAGTTTAAATTTAGTCTTTTTTTATTCGCCTGTAGTACTGCTAGCTACCTTTATACACAAAGATATGTGGTGGTTTCCGCCTTTTCTGTGAAGAATCACTCTTGAAGTCTTGGGGTTTTGGTGCCAGAATATAGACTTTATTATCATTGGACAATAAGGCCGAGAAAACTCTGCAGAGAAATCTCCAGAATGATATTCTGCATATACAGCTCTTTCTCTAGGCGTGTTCAATACATTGTATACATGTTTGTTATGGGATCACAATGCAGTCAAGAGGCAGTCAGGAGGCCTTAATTTTATGTTCCGTGAAAACAAGGGTCCCATTATATACTTTGCCTAAAGGAAAAAACATGACAAGCAGCTTCTCCTTATGTCTGCACTTCTCATACAGATTTCTATACACGCAGGCAATCACATGATTATAATAGTAGGATGAGTTGATACATTAAATGGCTTTATTCACATTGATTATATTCAAATCATTTATATCTTGATTAGAAAAACTTTTCCTCAGATACTGTGTAGTTGAACTGGTTTGAATTATGAGCAGTTCCATTTCAGTCAGTATGCTGCCTTAGGCAGTTTAGACAGTTGCCAGCAAGGCAGCTTTCTTGGTTGTAAAACAGAGCTACTGTGAGCGGCTTTTAAACTCAATTTAAACTGCCTTCAGCCTACTCAATGCCAGTGGACAGCACAGAGCATATGAGCTCAGATTTACACCAGCTTCTACTGAAGAGACTTCAGTGCATGTACAATATTACCATCTGGGCATTTTTAAATCACAGAGATAGATCACAGAGCGCAGTACAATATTTTTTTAATCACATGTTTAATGTGTGCGAGAGTGTGTTTGTTCATGCACCCAGGTATATGACTCTTTGAGATGGATGTGATATGTTAGATATGGGCCTTCTTTAGGGAAATTGTCCTCATTAACCATGTTAAGTGAAGAAACGAGAACACTTTACACTGGGAGGAAGGAATCTCCTGGGTCCCCCACACACATACCACTCATCTCACCTGCCTCTACACATCATTACAAGACCCCCACCCCCGTCTATCTATTTTCTTACTCTCTCTCTCTCTCTCTCTCTTCTCTCTCTCTCTCTCTCTGTTTCTATTCCTCTTTTTTGTCGTTTTCTGCTGTCCTCCCACAGCCAGGCAGCCAAATGAAAACAAAGGGATCAATGCAGCTAGAAAACAATTACATTTAACTTCCATTTCAATCCCAAGGCATGCTGCAGCACAGATGAATCTCTGCCTTAAATGCCTCTGTCTCGCCGCCTCCCACTGCTCGCTGACTCCATCTATTCTCTGCAGCCACATCCGGCCCGGCCTCGGCCCTGTATCTCGCACTGCATTACTGCAGCACACTTAAAGACTTGATTCACTTCAGAAAGGAAGTTATCAAAGGATGCAAGAAGCAAACATATCGAATGATGTAGATGATGTTTCATTGATGCCGAGTAGATTTTCAGATGAGATTATTAGACTGTAAGATCTCAAGACTGGTTAATGACTAAAGCAGAGCATATTGTGAGTTATATTTGTAGTCCAGCTTTTTTTTTTTGTGTACATTCCTAGTCTCATTAAAATTACCAATTGCCAATTATCTATTTTGGCAGTATTTATTTATTTATTATAATTTTAGAAAACTTGCATTGTGTTTGGCTCCATTCTAATATTAATCAGCCACTTTTTATGATTCAACCCAAAGATGTTATCAAGATGGCCACTGAATTTATACAAAGGAATAGTTGACATGAAAGTTCTGTCATTTAGTCACCTCAATGTCATTCCAAACCTGTATGAAACCTCTCCGTTCTTAGAACACAAATTGTATGTAATGTACTGGTTTCTCTTTCTCAGTGGAATTACAATGAATAGGAACTGAAGCTTTCAAGAATGAAAAAAGCACTAAATAATATCAGTTGTCTTCTCAAATCATCACAGATTTGTGTGAATTCAGTTCTTGAACAAATCATTTAGAAAGTTTTTGTGCACTGGATCAACAGATTTATTGAACAGATTGGACTCAAAATAACAATTCATTTATGAGTTGCTGCTTCTTCCAGGACAGATGTCAAAGATTTTCAGTGAATATTGTATTATTTTGATCTGTTCCTCCTCACACAAATCTATCATTAACCTTTATTTAACCAGGCAAGTCACTTTAGTTCTTATTTGCAGCAACATGTGGCTTTAGAAGATCTTCCCTTTCATTGTATTGAAAGCCTTCAAAAAATCTCCTTGTGTTTTGTATAGTAGATGCCGTACTGTACAGGTTTGGAATTACATGAAGGTAAATCATATAAAGAAAAAGTTTTCATTTTTGGTTGAACTATTTCTTTAAAGGAACTTTAACACATCTGGTCAAAGTGCCTGAAAACAGTCCGAAATAGATCTTGAGTGCTTGCCGATGTTGTGCATTTCACTTTCAAAAGTCTAACTCAAAAGAACGACGTCTCACTATTCACTGCAGACAGGTCTGTGTGAAGGTAGATGTTTGTTCTGGTTAGGTAACTCCTCTGCGCTGAACTCTGTGCAGAGCTGAGTTTGATCCTCCCTTGCTGTGACCTGGTCATGCACAAATCAATGCAGTGTGCTCCACGTACAGCCCTCTTTCTCACACCAGAATGCTGCTTTTGAGTTTACGTAAGCTAGGATAGGCATCCATCTGCCCACACATGTCCTCTCTCACTCCGGGGACTCAGGCCTTTACAGTGAACGCACTGTGGGAGTGAAGTGCCGACCATTTTCTTTGGTCTCTGCTTGTTAAATTGTATTCTACATTCTAATATTCAACTCCAGTAATAAAGCTTGTGAATAAAAGGTCTGAGAGGCTAGACATGCTAATTTTAGTTGACTATTTTGTGCAGTTCTGTGACAGCTCACCTTTTTCTAGAACATTGGATGGTGGTGTGTAAAGTTAATTCTGTGAGATTACATACATTTATGACAGATGGGTCATTGATTCTAATGAGCACTGATTCTTAACCAATCTGCAGCAACACTAAGGGTAAGTATTGCTTAATAAAATTACATCTAAAACAATGACTATAAATGTGTTATAAAATGTGAATAATATACACATTATTCATGCAACATTCAAAAGTTATGGGTCAATTTTTTTTCTTGCATTCAATTGACCAAAAGTGACAGTAACATTGTTAAATTAATTTCAATTTTAAGTAAATGCTGAACTTTCTATTTGTCAAAGAATCCTTAAAAACAAAAAAGTTGCGACACTGAAGACTAAAGTAATGGCTGCTGAAAATTCAGCTTTGCCATCACAGGAATAAGTTGCATTTTAAAATATATTAAAATAGAAAACAATTATTTAAATATGTAATACAATTTCACAATATTACTGTTTAAGTACAGTGTTTTGTATAGTTATAACATTCACCTTATTTATAAGCCAAGAAAGCAAAACCTTATTTAAAAAAAAATAATAATAGTTTAGATGAAAATGTGCATTTAGACTATATAAAGTCAGCAGACAAAAAGTTATTGCATCACTTTAGTTGATTCATAGTGCTGATTTATACCCAGTGCTATTAAAAATTTTAAAAACACTGTTAAAGAATATGCATAATGTATGTGAACGTAAAAGATGTTCACCTCAAAATTCTGTACAAAAATCACTTTATTCAGTGGGAAACCCGTTCTCTGCAGCATTGGGGTTAACACTAAATTATTAAAGCCATTTAAATAGTCAGGGGACAAGAGAAAATAAGAAAATCATGTACATTCTTTTAAAATCCACTATTTTAGATGTTCTGGGCAGTCAGAGTCTCGGTTGAAAAGTGCCTGGATTGTAATTCCAGGAATTGTGCTTAATGTAACTTTAAATGTTAATGTAATGCTGCTCAGAGTCGAAACTAGGACATGGCTGCTTTGTAGTCAGTCGACGGGCCCTCTTTCTCGTTAACGAGGTAACGGCATTCCTTAGGGAGTGTGAATGTGACGGAGACAAGGTCCTCTGTAGAGTACACTGCCCTGCACTAATTACACTTTAATTAGAGGACAAACCAAAAGTAACGGTCTGTAACTTTAGTGCTCGAGATCTAAGCTATGATCAGGCTTGTCATAGTCGGGATGTACGCTCATCTCTTCCTTGTAGTTTTGCAATGTGGTTTGGAGAGAAAGTTGGCAGTTTGTTTGAGAAATTAGCTCAGCTATGATGGAGTCTTGCTGTGTTTGTTGCAAAAGAGGTCGGTCCTTTGCAGGGCAACAGAAATATTGACAGTTTCATTTCTTGCTCCAGTCAGGCATATTCACACTTATATCCCACCACAGCTACAGCAGAGTCAGCAACAAACACGGTGATTTGAGTGGCAGTGTTAACCGGGAGCCGACGTTCGTAAAGCAGATTTATGTCTAATCTGAAAATGAGATTTGCAGGAAGGTAGAACTACTAAATATGCAGAGCAGATGTGAAACATAGGGTCATGTTAAAGTGTCACCTAAAAGGATCGTGTCACCTAAAAATGAAAGTGTTTTCATTAGCCTCTTCGAGTTACTTTCTTTTACAGAACACAAACGGATATATTTTAATGAACGTTGGGGTTCAAAAAACATCTAATCTAATTAACTTTCTTTGCATGGACTAAAAGCCTTTTTTTAAGAAACTGTTTTTAAACTCAAATGTGTTTTAGACATTTTTTGCACATAGACAGTGATTTTGTTTTGACAGTAAGGAAATCTCCTTGAAAGCAGTGATAAGTTACATCAAGATAAGTCACAAATAGTCTCAATCTGAGGACGGCATGTCCTCAGACTGCCCACAGTCTGTTCGCTGACCATCTGACTGATGCATATTGCTCACAAAACTGGAAAGCACTTTCTCAATCTGGCAAGCTCCAATCTGATTGGCTGACTTCACACAAGTCGTGGGAGTGAAGGCATGGAGGTTTTTTTTTTTTTTATCATTGTGCCTTATGAAAGTCATATTTACAAGTTACTTGGTTGATAAAAGCACTTTTGACAATTACATAATTGCTGGATTTGCTAAAGTTTGTCAGGTTAGTGGCATCAAATCTTACAAAAATATGTGAAGTTATTAATAGTTATATTCGGGAGGAATACGCCCATCTAATCTTCCAATTAATATCAGAGTATAAAAACAGCCTCTTACCACTTCCATAGTTAGTTATTTCGGCATCCCTCCACCTCCCCATCTCCTCCTTTATGCATATTTATTTAATTTATCCTTCTGTCTAAAGGGGGGCTATCAGAGCTCGAGTAGAATAGTCTCTCTGAGCCCTCCATTGCATACATCAAGCCAAATCCATATACCACTAATGCTAAGATTATATGGGCACACAAACTCATGCAATATACATTGTGGCACTTAGTACAATGTCAAATTTTCTTAGACACAATGTCAAAATGTTCTGCTATGCTTCTCTACAAACAATATGGAATGACATCCTTTTTAATGCAACCGGTCTATTATTGAGGTATAGACTGTATGAATTGTGGCAGGTTGCTTTATATGTCAGTCAGAGAGTCTCTTCCTCTTCCTTATCTATGACCATTATTTCCTAAAAATCACCACACATGAACAACTGAATGAAGGACAGATTATGCCTGTTGTTTGGAACAAAAATTGAAAAATAATGGAGATATTTTACAGAGTGGAAGTTTGGACAGTGTGTGTGTGTGTGTGTGTGTGATATCTGAGTGGGTGTTTGAGCAGTTTGAGCAGTCCTTTTTGAACTCACAGTGATACTGACTCAGGATTGACTCACACAATAAACAGAATAGAGTATCATAGCATAGAATCAACAAAATGCTATTGACTTTTCTATTTTTATAATATAATCTATAATATAAGACATTCTATTAAATATGAATAGCGTTTGGGAAAGCTTTGGGGAAAGGGAGAAAGACACTCAAGGAAAAAACAACAACAGTGCTGGCCTCTTCTCTTCAGATGCGGCCAAGTTGATCAGTCATGCTGTTTTATACCCTGTATGTTATTCTCAATTTCTCAGATTTGGCCTCTGTACAAATGAAATCAACATAATCAACTAATTAGGTCAGTGTTCACATAATGCATAATATACAAAAGGGTGCAGCATTGTGGCTTTGTAGTGGCAATTATAGGTTGGGAAACTGTCAGTTAAGGGATAAAACAGCATTTTATTTAGTATTGCAATCAATTATGAAGTTAACCAGGCTTCTACCATCATAAGTGGATTATTCATAGCTAGATTTGACAGTGTTGTGGTTGTGTAATTCCGTTTACTAAGCAGGGCTCGGATCTGGCATTTTAAACATTGTGACAGCACTCAATCTGTAGCACCCCTTCTGAGAGTCCAGATTCATGGTGGGCGTTGGAACAGAGGTGTCAAATGAGAGCGCTTTCATCCCTGGCTGAGTCCTTCTCTCCAATCTCAGTGTCAATGTGTTCTGCCTTCCATAAGCTTGTACTTTCAAATTAGTTACACTTGGTTGTACTGAGACTGACTGTGTAAACCTTAAAGTGTGCATGTACTTCATAGCTCATACGTTGCAATGGTTAGCTCACTCAAAAATGAATGAATGTCATTATTTGAATAACCTTCATGGTGATTCTAACTTGTATCCTGTTGTTATTTTTTTGCAACATTATACATTTGTTTTTACTTTTTGATTTTTGCTCAACTATTTTTTATTATTTATATATTATTAATAATAATATTTTTTTTTCCATACAGGTATTACCACTGTGCTGACCATGACCACCATCAACACCCACCTGAGAGAAACACTTCCCAAGATCCCCTATGTCAAAGCCATAGACATGTATTTGATGGGCTGCTTCGTCTTTGTGTTCTTGGCTCTGCTGGAATATGCTTTTGTCAACTACATTTTCTTTGGACGAGGGCCTCAGATGCAGAAAAAGTTGGCTGAGAAAGCTGAGAAAGTCAATAATGACCGCAACAAGTACGACGGAAACAAGGTAAAAGTCATTATCTATTGCAAAGCCAGTTTGGAGAATGACTGTATTGTGTGCTAAAGAAGAGTGTAAGCATGTTAGACTTTAAATGTTTAATTTTTTGGGTAAAAGTTTGTTATCTTAGCTCTGAGGGATGCAATTAGGGATGCACCGATATGAACATTTTGGCCGATACCGATAACCGATAATTCTTTATATTTGAAAGCCGATAACCGATATGTTGGCCGATAAATCTATATCCAATTTGTATATACTTTTTGAGAGTATAAAAAAAGGTCTCATCATTAAAAGCCACATCCAAACACTTAAACATAAACAGCCTAGTTTGAACAGTGTAAGTTTAAAAAAAAGATATTTTACTCTGCCATTACCAAATTTCACCATAAAAAAGTCTCACAAATAAAATAATGCATAAATAATGCAAACAAGTCATTGGACATCGTTACATGTGTAAAGAATCAAAATGCATGTGCCATGGATGAATAAAACAAAAGAGCCATCTGCATGGACAATAATGAAATGATATTATTTACTAAACCATATTGTTGATGAAAATAATAAGAGAAAATTAAAGTGGTGGTTATTATTAATAATGCTTCAGTAATTTAGAAAAAGTAACAAATTAATAGGCTAACACTGTTTTAAATAGCAGCTGTTTGAGCTACGTGTGCTGTATGAAGCTGAATTAAACGTAAACTGAAGCATTTGTTATAGCGGGATAATTAGGCTACATGAGAATCAGATATTTATAGAACATAAACATAATATTACAACTTATATATGCACAGAAATACGGAAATGCACAAGTTATTTTGAACTAAGTTATGCGCTAGTCAGATGTGTAACTCGTGGACGCGCACTTGGCTTTCCGTAACAATGCGCTGAAACACGGCAACTAAACACAAATAATTCACAACGTTTTATTATAATAATGTTCCCATTAGAATGTTATATACACAACAGTCCCAATCATAGTTATTAGTTGTGCACTGCTGCTTGAGCTGCGTGCGCTGAGCTAAAGATGATCACCGGCAAACTGAAGCGCTCTATTAATGCTCTATTAACTTAACCAAATGCATTCTATATGAGATATACATCAAATAAACACAATATTACTATGTACAATTGCACGAAAGGCTGCAAATGCACAAGGGAACTTAACTGGCATGGAGGTGTAGCTCCGTTGTGGACGCGTTCAATACCCGCACAACTCCACAACGTCATTTACAGTAATGTTCTTATAATAATTTTATGTAGCCTTTATGACAGACTTGCTCTGCACATGTTGCACATACGTGTATTGTCCTTTTCAAAGTGATTCCAATTATATTTCAAGCGTTTCAAAACCATCATGGCGAACAGCGCACATCTGAAGTGTCTCTGAAGGAAATAATGCATTATTTATCGGCTTAAAGATATCAGCCAAATTATCTTATCGGGCCGATAACCGATAACAGAAAAATGGGCATTTATCGGCCGATACCGATATACTGGCCGACATATCGTGCATCCCTAGATGCAATACTATATGAGTGAAGAAGAGGAAAAAATACAAATGTGAAGTTTCTAAGTAACAGTAATTAAGTTTATGAAAATGTTGCAATTAAAAATAATTAAATTCTTACTGTTCTACAGAATTAGTAACAATGCAACATCATTAGCTGACAACACGGCAAAAATAAAATAAATAAATATTTGTAGCCTTCAAAATGCTTTGGACTACTTAGGGTAGTACTGTGCAACACTGGTTTATAACTGATAAAAATAAATATAAACCATGAACCAAAAACATGTCCTAACCAGACATGATGTGACGCATGACAGGATTCTATTTTAGAAACGGTTTCTATTTCTGCAACGTCGAGGGTGGAACAACAACATACAAAAAATGACAATGATAACCTCAAGGGCTTTATTTAATGTTAAAAGTGTCTAAAACAAGTCTGAATGTCAATTTGCATGACCTTTATAGCCATGCGGAAAATGACAGAGGATAATTTACCTCAGATCTTGAAAATAAAGGAAACACGAACACACAACTGTATTCCATAACAAAGATTGTATCAGTCTTCAGTCATTTAGTATGTATATTTAATAATGTTAAACAATTTTAATATGTATGAATTAAATTATATACTCATCCATTTTGTTTTGCAGAGAATCCACCCACATGCTCTTGTGATTGACTGTGATTTGTGATTGATTATTGATATATTTGTGATTTGACAAATTGTTTTTTTACTGGAATCTTATCACATAGTGTCTGGTTAAGGCAAGTTGTGAATATGATCAAATTAAGCAACATTTTTGCTAAGCTATAAGCTGTTTCCATGCCGCACTTCTTCTAGTGGTACAGTTTTGAGACCTGGAAAAATACTGATTTATTTCTCTTTATTAAGTTTAAGAAATCTCCTAGTACTGATGAAAGTCAATATTCCTCCTGCATGTTTACTCCTGGAATGTTGTGTGAGAAATATGGCCACTGTCATTTGCATGTGAATGGGTACGCAACAACAACGTCCCGAAATGTGTCATTTTTTCTTTTAATCACAAAACAAATTCCAGACTCAAGTTGAAATTTTTTAGGTTAAAGCAGATGAAGAACAAATTCTTGTTTGTGTTTTTCTGACCCGTCTGTTCAGGAGGGAGGCAACTGCAAGCCATCATCTGTTAAACAGTCCAATCAGGTACAAGGCCACCATCACTCACGAGGGGTGAGTGTGTGTATTGCTGACTGTTTTGTCAACATTTGTAAGCTTCCTTCTGAAATCCTCCGAGCAACAGTTTTACTCGGTGTTCGAACTATACCGTGGACTTTGGGGGAGCCCACTTTTTTTATATAATGGGGGGGGGGGGTGTTTGTGCACTTGCGATGGATTTACAAAGATACATAACAGCTAAAAGTGTATGCACTACTTGCTTTATGCAAGCACTATATAGGATAAATCACTATACAGGATTTACCCTATTATACGTTATCAACACAAATTGATAGGTGAAACAACAAACAGCCACCCACAAATAGTTTATAAACCAAGCATCAGGCTGTCTTTGAGTTCACATGAACAACAATTAAATTTACTCATCAGGCTACAGAAGAATCCCATAATTCCTCATATTAGGCCTAAGACATCGAGAGTCACGCAGACCTACATAACAACCCAGCCACAACACATAATTGCGAATAACATGCAACCTTAACACAGAATCGACCACAGAGGCCTGGGAATCGGTGAATCGGTCGTGGCTATTAACGTCATCACTACACAATTTCTTAGTAAAAACCTAAATTAATTAAACTGTCTTTTGTTCTTTTTTGCCATGGTGGCTATATGATGCTAACTGCAGAATGGATTTCAAGGACTTCGCGTGCAGATCAAACAGCCTCCAACGTTTATATTTGTTTCTACAAATCCTTGAGTTAACATGTACTAAACATGAGTGGAATTTGCACCGCAGCGCCCCCACACCTTGATGCTCATGACAAGAATAGCATGTATAGTTATCTTTATTGAAGTGAATTGTTTAAATCGCCGTCATGCATGAATACATTTTTTGTTTTGTGCAATTTTACACATAATAATCCACGATCACATTACACAAAACTGAAATTGCACGTCAAAATAACACATTGTCATTATTTTTTGAGACCCCCAAAATTTCACAAATCACGTTTTCAGGGGAGCCCATGTCTTATTAGGGGGGTCTTAATAAGCTCTCCCTAGCTCCCGTAGTTCGCACCCTGGTTTTACTGCATGACAGTGTTCCTCAACTGGTAGGTTGTATATTTGTTCTCGCATCAAGGAAAAGGGTGTATTAACTTTTAAAAGCTTGAAAATAGTTCCCATGTTGTTAATATCCAAAACTTGAGTATTCAATGGCTGTAATCACTTGGTAGAAGATAGTCAGATTATAGATCTGTATCTATAGATATATCTATAGATATATTGTACTGTATGCTTGAAACCATCAAAATAAAAAAAAACATCTTAAATGTATTTTTTGTACTATTCTATCATATACATTTTGGATTTTATTTTATTTTGAAGTTTGCTAATGCAGTTCATGTAATGCCAATATATTGCAATGTTTAATTTTAGAGACATTTCATTTTAACATTTTTTTTTTTTTGGTCATTGCATGATATCCAATGTAAATCTGGGTCCTCATTCATAACCAGTTGAGAACCACTGAAGTTATTTTTTGCCTTCTTCCTTCATATGTAATGGTGTGATGTCTGGTCCAGCTGAAAGTTCTGTAAGAACCAGAAATCCACTTGTGATGTTCTTCATTCAGTTGAACATGGTTCAGTGCACACCATCGATATACTACACTCATGTTGTATTGATGTTCTCTCATTCACCCCATCACAAACACTGATCAAGATTACAATGTGAGCTTGAGCCGTAATGATATTTTAGAGAAAAAAAAATGCTGAATTATGTATTTCTGCAGAGACTCTGAGGTAACCGTAAATAAACAATTAATCTCACAGAGGGACCTCCTCTTGTGAAATAACCTGAACTTGTTTTTTCGGTAAAATAGCAATTACTTTCATACTGTTATTTTAATTAATCCACATTAATTGTGTTCTGTGTGTGCACATTAAATTAGAATATGACAAATATATTGCTTTTTGCGGCTCTTACATTGTCCACATTACATTGCAGTTTCAAACCTGAAACTTATAGATTAAAACTTCTACTTTCTAATATGATCCTTGTGAGGTTACCAGCTTACGCAACTTGTTCTTTTTTTTATAGTAGTCCCGATTCAGCTCATTAACAAAACAGCCGTTTATAACCTAAATATGATGAATATTACTTTTTGAAATTGTGGCTTGTTTAGAGCGTCTCATTATCATATTGTTGTTATAATGATGCATTAGCATGTTGATGTTTGATTGTAAAATGAGTGCTGTTCAATTCTGTATGCTATACTGGAGAGCCCAGCACTTCAGCAGTAATTAATGTCTGGGGCATGTGTCTATGGCAGTGTGTTACATATATACCATTATTATTTTTTCTTGTGAGCATTCCATATAGTGGTTACATAATGTAACTGAAGAATCTTATTCAAATGACAAGACTATGATAAAATATGGCCATTTGAAGCTAGTTGTCTTTTACATTAACACATGAGGCGCTCACCTCCATTGTAACTCGTCTAACTATCCTCTCTTAATTCATCAAATCCCCACTTTAAAAAAAATCTCTTCCTTGCTTTGATAATGTCTTTTTGGAGCTTTGTAGAATAACTTCCTTTTAATATCACTGTTTGTTCTGTTCAATTTATTTAACCATTTAAAGCCTGACGAGTATTGATCATGGCCTTAGAAATTTGCGTATCAAATATAATACAGTAGGATTTATGGAGTTAAAGAAAAATGTGGTAACCAGGATTGTCTCTGCTTGCAGGTGGACTCCCAGGGAAATATCCTAATGACCACTCTGGAGATCCACAATGAGGTGGCCGGGAACGAGATCACCACCAGCGTCAGCGAGGCTCGCAACTCCACTTCAATGGTGTTCGATAACTCAGGGATCCAGTATCGTAAACAGAGCGCAGCACGGCCTGAGGGCCGCCACAGCATGGACCGGAACGCACAGCCCAAGAAACCGCGGCTACGCAGACGCTCCTCCCAGCTCAAAATCAAAATCCCTGACCTCACAGACGTGAACACCATCGATCGATGGTCACGGATAATATTTCCTTCAGCTTTCGGTCTTTTCAACTTGATCTACTGGCTGTATTATGTGAATTAGGCCTGAGACGTCAATTATTTTTTTTTTCCCTTCACAATGTTGCCAAGTGGAAAATAGAGACTTTTGTTTTGCTCTGACGTACTTTTATGGGATGTACCTATGCGGCATATATATATATCAAGGTTTTCTACAATTGAACCTTTGCGATGTTGTGAAGGGTTCAGAAGGAATGCTACCTGCACCAAAACCCATTCTCACATACAGTACATATGTACTCGAACATTCCCATTCACACATGCACAAAATCAGTTTTCTAAAGACTATCTCTGTACATACGTTGCAATTTTTGAAGCCACAGGACTTCCGCATGATGCACTCAGAACTGTTTTTAATTTGTACATGTTGCTGTGTTATTCTGATTGAAAGATTCTAATTGCAAATGCCAATAAATCTTTATGGTTGGAGCGCTGGAGATTAATATTGAAAGAAGATTATATAGTTGTGGAAATGCAATATAACAAGGGTTGTAGGTTAAATCATGTCTTCACTTTCAAAGCTTGCTACGTAAACATCAGCTGCACTAAACATTGCTGTTATGATCTTGTTTACACAAAGTCTGTATATAATCATGTTATGGTATGCTTTTGGAACATGATTTCCATCCGCCTTGGGTTGATATGATTATACGCCACTTTTTGCAATCATGTAAAGTGCTTCAGCACATGTAAGATAAGATAATAATTGTACACTTATCTCATTCCAAGGATATCAAAATGAAGAACAAGAACAAAAAAACATGCAAATGTGGAGTATTTAAATCAGGGCCTGCTAAGGATTTCCACAATGCCATCATGAACATCAAGCATAAGTAGATGAACAATCCTGACATTGTGTTTTGCTTTTTATTAGTAGATGTGTAGCATTACTGTATGATTTTCAAGTGAGAGGTTTGGGTGTTTTATCCCCCTCCATTTTTTTTAAGAATGCCTGAGTCATTTCAGATATCATTGTGGGCCTGATGTAAACACCGTATGGTCCATTTACAAAACATCACTTCATTTCCTTCCCTTCCAGCGAGGGTTATTTTCATTGAAGGTAAATGGAAAAGCTCGTAATGCATTCGAGGGAATTATACGTTGGCATCAATACACAACTTGTCTCAGGTTCTCGTCCAACATGAAAATGACCCAAATTTTTCCAATTGTCAGTATTCATATCATATTTGTTGTGATTAATTTGTATTATATCCTTGTGTACAGCAACACATTACATAGATTTAGACAGCATGATATTGTTTGCACTTAGAGATTCTACACTTATATATGATTTTGTTTTGGGAGATTTCTTTACCACCGGTCACATGCACTTACTCTTTTTCAGGGACTGAAAACTGTCTGGTTGAGAGTAACGTTGTATACTCATACTTGCAAATCATCTAAATATATTTATAAATCTCTTTAAAATATCCCATTAACATGTCATTTTAACAGGTTGCTTTGCAGTTGCATTGTGTCAGTAAATGCTCATTAATTATTTGATTACTTTTCTTCCATCTTCTATTGTATGTTGTAAATATATAGCCCACAATCCACACATGTGACACATTTCTTTCTTTCTTTTTTCTAATATTCACTTCTTAGGTTTTATTCTGTACAGTCAACCCCACAAACAACCAGATCTCTATTTATGAAATGTATTTAAATAATTAGATAAATGAGGGCTGAATGTCCTGAGGACAATATGAGAAAATGGAATAAAATTTACTATTTCAAGTAATTGGTTTTCCTTCTTTCAAATTCTGATTAGGTGTTTTTAATATATTTTAATTGTTGTCATTATCAACATCATTACGCATACAATTATGCATGCCTCCTCCCAATCATTTCAGGTAGGACACGTATTTATGAGTCCAAGTACTGGGAAGAGGAATGGTTTAAAAATAAATGAAATAAAAATATAAAACTATTACTGACGAGCTATGGACATTGGAATTACTTTCCTGAGGTAAACGTAAAGTCTCATGGAATGTTGTATTAACAGTGGTTTTATTGATATTTGGAGGGTTGGGCAAGAGCTTATAGACAGAAGTGACCCCCCCCCCCCCTGGTTATTTGTTCAGGGCCCCCCCTTAACGTAAACACGCCCCTGCTTATAGATTTCAAAAAGCTGTGCTGTACCTTTCAACACGTTCTAATGTTAATTTACGTCTTTCCGCATTATGAACGAATCGATCTCCCACTCCACGTTAAAAGCATCAATACAACATTTATTGTTCCGTTAATAATAATGTTATTAATGCCAAGAATTAATCTAATTATTATTGTTGTTTTACTTGCTTATAATCGCGTTTCTCGACATACAGTTCATGGTTTCAAATGACAGAACGTGTTACATATTTGGTTATTAATGCTGTGCAACGATTAATCGTGATTAATCGCATTCAAAATAAAAGTTTGTGTGTACATAATACAGTATCTCACAGAAGTGAGTACATCCTTCACATTTTTGTCAATATTTTATAATATCTTTTCATGTGACAACACTGAAGAAATGACACTTTGCTACAATGTAAAGTAGTGAATGTACAGCTTGTATAACAGTGCTAATTTGCTGTCCCCTCAAAATAACTCAACACACAGCATTAATGTCTAAACCGCTGGCCTCAAAAGTGAGTACACCCCTAAGTGAAAATGTCCAAATTGAGCCCAAAGTGTCAATATTTTGTGTGGCCACCATTATTTTCCAGCACTGCCTTAACCCTCTTGGGCATGGAGTTCACCAGAGCTTCATAGGTTGCCACTGGAGTCCTCTTCCACTCCTCCATGACAACATCACGGAGCTGGTGGATGTTAGAGAGACCTTGCGCTCCTCCACCTTACGTTTGAGGATGCCCCACAGATTACCTTTACCCTCAGCTTCTTTAGCAAGGCAGTGGTCGTCTTGGAGGTGTGTTTGGGGTTGTTATCATGTTGGAATACTGCCTTGCGGCCCAGTCTCTGAAGGGAGGGGATCATGCTCTGCTTCAGTATGTCACAGTACATGTTGGCATTCATGGTTCCCTCAATTAACTGTAGCTCCCCAGTGCCGGCAGCACTCATGCAGCCCCAGACACTCCCACCACCATGCTTGACTGTAGACAAGACACACTTATCTTTGTACTCCTCACCTGGTTGCCGCCACACACGCTTGACACCATCTGAACCAAATAAGTTTATCTTGGTCTCATCAGACCACAGGGCATGGTTCAAGTTATCCATGTCCTTAGTCTGCTTGTCTTCAGCAAACTGTTTGCGGGCTTTCTTGTGCATCATCTTTAGAAGAGTCTTCCTTCTGGGACGACAGCCATGCAGACCAATTTGATGCAGTGTGCGGCGTATGGTCTGAGCACTGACAGGCTGACTCCCCACCCCTTCAACCTCTGCAGCAGTGCTGGCAGCACTCATTCGTCTATTTCCCAAACACAACCTCTGGATATGATGCTGAGCACATGCACTCAACTTCTTTGGTCGACCATGGCGAGGCCTGTTCTGAGTGGAACCTGTCCTGTTAAACTGCTGTATGGTCTTGGCCACCGTGCTGCAGCTCAGTTTCAGGGTCTTGGCAATCTTCTTATAGCCTACGCCATCTTTATGTAGAGCAACACTTCTTTTTTCAGATCCTCAGAGAGTTCTTTGTCATGAGGTGCCATGTTGAGCTTCCAGTTAGAGGTCTGCGCGGGATTGTTTTTTAAGTCACGCTCCCACAAGGTTATATCCTGCACCCACCCGCTCCCGTTATATATTCACTCTTTGTTCACCCGCTGTCCGCTTTGAATAATTTTCTTCCTTACCCGACCATTCCCGCTAAATTTAGATCTCGTTTCCAGAATCACACATTTAAATATCCTCTAATGAAAGAAAGAGAGATAGGCTAACAAATACAAGTGTAGTATCTATGCACACATTGTATTTGTTATTTTATTCGTCTTGTAAAGAGTATTTTATTGACAGAAAAATGTTATTGACAGCAAAATGTAAGACACAAAATTAATTTAACATTTTGCTGCCAACACAGTAGGTAAAAAATTGTCACAGAGAAAATAAAAATGTTGTACAAAAATTGTATTCCTTATTTTTAATCTTCCTGTCAAGATACAATTTTTTTAACATTTACAACACAATAGGAACAAGTGTCGCAGAGAGAAAAAAAATGAAGGTTGTACAAAAATGGCCTATTATAGTTTTATTCGTCTTGTAAATATACTAAATTCATTTAACATCTTGCTGTAAACACAGTAGCCTAGGAAAAGTGTCGCAGAGAAAAATAAATAATTAAATACATTTGACATCTGTCATTTAAAATTATTGGCTAAGCAAAATATAAACAAAACCGAGTTGAACATTCTTCAAGGACAGCGCATCCACACTTTTCTCCATCGTATTCTGCTCTGTCACTCATTGATCTGTCTGCAGGCTGTATATTCACCACTGGTAGGCTAGCCTGCTCTGAGCATCGTTATGCACATGCTGCACACAGACCCCGCAAATAAAATGAAGCACTGGTTCATGCGTGCAGCGCGTGCATAACAGTCAGGCTGTACTGGTGCTTGAAAAGAATAAAGGGAGATATGCTGTTCTGAAAGGACGTTGGTAACGGGATATTGTTAGACCGTCCGCTCCCGTTCAATTTGCACCAGAGTTACCGACAACTACTGCGTTGTATTCGGAATTTAATCCCGCATCGCAAGAAATCTGGTCGGTGATTTCTGCTCACATGAAAAATGGATGGGTTCAAACAAAAGGTGATATATTCTAAGTTGTGTGTCAGATCCAGATGTAAATACCTGGATATAAAAGCCGGCATGTAAATCTCTTTTGATGTCAAACCCAAATATTTTCAGTCTATAGCGAAAATAAAGGAATTGGCCTCACTGTCCCAATACTTTTGGAGGAGAGTGTATATATGTCATGCTCTGCTAGTGTGTTGGAGACGAAGGCGATTCACATTCAACTGTCTTTATTCATCCACATAAAGCCACACAGGAACCAAGCAGGAAACACACTTGTAGCAAGGGGGTTAGACATACAATACCGGACAATCAAGACAAGGAAACACAGGGCTTAAGAACATTAGGTAATTACTAAAACACAGCTGGAGCAAATTAACATAATTGGAACTAAATGAGGACAGGAAACAGGAAGGACCAAATAAGCGCATAAGGGAGCACAAGGGGAACAAAACACAAGACAAGTCTGACAATATATTTATATATAATATGAATTATATTAATATATACATGTAAATATATGTAAATATTTTCAAAATATGTACTTTATGTGTGTGCTTTTATATACACATAATCAACATACACAGTACACACACATGTATTATGTAAACAAAAAACTTTTATTTTGGATGCGATTAATCACAATTAATCGTTGTTCCGCACTATTGGTTATATATCGATGTTAAAATAGGCTACTTCCTCCTACCCTCCAAATTAATACACAGAAACATGTAAATCAATTCTAGGTTGATTTCTCGATTTCTCTTGCATCACATGAGTAAACACTGTGGGCACTATCAAATCAGATAGTACTCTCTGTTACTCTCAGGTACTCTCTGTTTTTCCGAGCAGTGGCAGACAGGGAGTGTTCTGTGTTTATTTTTCGTTTAACACATTTTCTATCATCCTGATGAGCCCAGCCTGTGAGAAGGTAATTCATTTACTTTTTATATATATATATATATATATATATATATATATATATATTTTATTTTTTTTTTACAGCATTATCAAGTGTTTAGATAGGGCAGATTGGACAAGCTTGCATCAGGTTTGCAAATCCTGAGCACAACACTCCATCATGCATCCAATTTAATAGTAATTCGAAGGCAGTATGAGGGAATAATAACTCTGAATACAAACTCCAGCTTATTGGGTTTGAGCAGTGTTGGGAATAAATACAGTATCTGACACTATAATAACAGAAACTGGGGAAAATTAAGAAAATCTGAAAGGAGACCATTTTTGAGAACATACCTATAATGCCAATAAAACCATCAAACTCAGACCCGCATTTATGAAGAAAACAGACAAACCCTCCCCCATCTGCAGTGCTTCTAAAGCAAGCTGAGATGAACATAAAGGGTTATACATCATAAACATGACTAATGTTAATGGCATATGTAACTGCTATCATTTAATAGATGTATTAATCAGCGGCCATTTTGAAACAGTAATGCTGCTCGGATCATATCTTGCCAATATAGCTGAACAAGTTCTTAACGAGTGATTCATCAGTTCACCATCAATCATCTAAAGGACGCTGTGTATGTGATGGGGAAAGCACTAGGTTGATACTTATGTTTCATAATTGTTTTTCTGTTTTCATTTTGCTGACTGGGAGACTCCTATTTTACCTCTACATACCTCTTTTAGTTGCTGCACATAGACATTAAATCTCACATTACATATCAAAGTTCTAATTGTCAGCCATATTCTATAACACACACAGCTAATTGGCATTCAGAATAATATGACTCATCTGTATGTAAAAGCCTCAAATGCAAGTGAGTTCAAAGTTAGACTTACTTTAGTATATATTATTTTATTTTCTCCCCTTTACCTGTAACCTGTAGCCCTTTACCTGTAGCCTATGCTGAAAAATAAAGGTTCTTTATGCCATCTGTGGTCCCACGAAGAACCTTTAACAAAGCATCTATAATCTTTAAAAAGCTTTCTATAGATTATTCAAATGTTCTTCACACTAAGTGCCCATTTAAATAAAGATAGATAACTATATTAGCATACACACCAACACACAATAACGTTATGTTTATAAGCTTGCTTATTGTCCTGCCACTTTAAATTCTTAGCTCTTTAAAGCAGAGTGGATTCTGATTGGCAGTCATTGTTTTTAGTTTTCATCAAAGACTTTAGAAACTTAAAGACGCTGCTCTCATATTACTTATGAACAGTGTTGGGGAGGCTACTCTGGAAATGCATCAGGTTACAGATTACAAGTTACTCTAATTAAAATGTATCATGTAGTGTAACTATTTCAATCGATGTAACTGTGTTACGGGGCGAACGAGACGTGAGACGTGCGGATCCATTTGCAGGCTTTTATTTGACATAGAGACGTGGTCGTAACAGGCTTGGTTCAAACAGTGGCAAACAGGTACATATCAGGCTAGACAAAGTATTGCTAGGGCAAGCGTGGGTTTCCGATCGGCAAACAATATCCAGAGGGCTTGACAAGAGGGGTAATCCGATAACGTGAGTAATAGTCCGAGCAGGAGCAAACAGAGTACAAAACGACAAGACTAAAGAGAGATCCAAGGAAGGCTATAAACTTCAGGGCAGGCAGAGATCAGACAAGAAACCATATACACAGTCTAGGATGAAGATATGAATGACTCAGGCGATAAACTAGATTTAAACTTAGACTCAGAAATCACGGAAGGGCTCCGTAAAGTAGCTATCACTGGGAGAGCAATAAACGCTAGACAATCCTCGGCAGCGAGAAAGAGGAAGTCCATAGCTTATGTAGCATGTCTGATTTAATTCAGCTGTGTATGTGTAATCAGTGCAATGGATGATGGGAACTGTAGTCCGGGGTGAAGTGCAACAGTTAGTGTGGTGCAAGAGTCCATAGTAGTGAGCGGGTGATCTCTGGTGGTGAGAGAACGGAAGTGTATGAACAGGATTCGTGACAAACTGATTAAATGTGATTACTTTTTGATTACACTCAACTATTAAACATTTTGAAACATTTAAAGAAGGCGGTCTTAACCTTGCAGGACTCAACTCTGATTACTATCAGACTTTCAAAATCCTTCATCACTTGAATTAAAATGTAAAAAAAAAAAAATTAAAGCAGAGCCACTGCAAAATTTTGACTTTTTGCTTTGCAATCGTTCGAAAATATAGTTTAATAGCTATGATACTGTTTTTGAAATCAAATCTTTGCATAGCCATGACAGCAAACACTGGCATCTAACAATGCTTAAAAAAAACAAAAGTTAATCTTAAAAACAGCACACACCCAAAAGTATATACATATAAACTATAAACCCATTTAAACCCAAAAAGCAAATAAAACAGTTATCAAATAAGCATGCGTTCTATTCTGTGTCCTTAACTCCTGAAACACTGGTGTCTCATATTTGAAAGCAGTCAGTGCTATTTGAGAGAAAAAAAAAAAAACAATATCTAATCTGTTTATGTGTGACAATGTTCAGATGTAACCCCCACGGCATCTTTGTTTCCAGGCGGAACATCAAAAAACGCACACACACGTCTCCCGGAAATCCTGTATAATTCAACCAATCCGAAGACGACTTCGAAACTCCTGAAGTGTTTCCAGCTAAGTGTGTAGCCAGTAGACGGGCAACGACGTCATGACGTCTGACTAGACTAAGTTATCCTGTATGTTAAACTAGTGTAACTATGTTATGTAGTAGTAAGTTGTTCCATGTTAGTGTAGTTCCCCATTTACGGAGACAAAGCTGTACATGAATAAAGTAGCTGACCGAGAAGCGTTTCAAAGATGGTTGCCAGGTGACTTGCATCATTGCTTTTGATTTTTTTTAAGGATTTATATATTTCAGTTTAATTTCTTACATCACTTGGGGTTAAACTGTCTTGTTTTGTTGCTCATTTCTATAATGTTGTGGGTTTGTCCACTTTGATTTGCTTGTTTTTAGCATGATCATTCATCACCGCAATAAATATCCAGCCTCCCAGCCTCTGCTATGAAATGCTGTGAAGACAGATTTGGATGAAATACTCACTGCATAACAAAGACAGGTCATTTTCCATCATTCATTTCTGAAATCACAGCAAATTTGTAATTATGTAAATTATATGAACCAACATAAACAAAAAAAATCACTAGCTACCCTGAACACAAACACACACGCACATGCACAACACACATACAGACACTATGGCATTGTGTGGACATGAAAGGGCACGCTGACATGTATGCACATGATTTATTACCCTCAACTCATTTAAAAAGGGATGATAACTTCATTTTAGCAGGTATTACTAATTAAAGTAGAAAATGCACTTATAAGCAGAACAAGTTCTCCTCTAATGAATCCCATGAGTTGGTTCCTAATAGATTTTTAATCTGATCTTTCCCCTGCCACCTAACTAATGGGGATATAAAACAGGATCTTTAAAGCATATAATTTTATCTTTATCAAAAATAATATGGATCAGCATTGGGCAGCAGAGTTTGGCTCATTGATTCTTTTTTTTTCCTGTAATGAACATCTTTTTTAAATCATTCTTATGATAAATGGCAAAAAAAAACTGCAATGCATTTAGGCTTTGAGACTTGAGAAGAGGTATGATCATTATTAAAATGAAACCCCCTGATCCTGAAGCTATAAAATCCAGCTGTGAACTGCTCAATCTGTCTCATGCTTTATCTGTCACAGTAGACTGATGTCTAATTGTTAAGGTACCATCACTGCAGGTCTCCATGGAGGTGTGACCCAGAAATGGAAAGCTCCATCAGCCACAAATAATAATTATATTTTATTCTGTCCCTCACACAAATTTATCATATTCACTAAATGTCAAAAGTTTGGAATGATGAAGTTTTTAATGTTTCTGGAAGTCTCTTGCCAAAGCTGTATTTATTAAATAAACATACAGTAAAAACAGAATGTGAAATCATATCAAAATAACAGTTTCTGCTGCTTAATTTTGTTGTGGAAACGTACTCGGTTACTATCGTAACCTCGGTTCCCTGAGATATGGAACGAGTACTGCGTTCATGGCCATACTATGAGCTGCACTCTTCAGTCGCTTGTATGGGAACAAGTACAATCACACCGTGCTTTGACGTGGAACGACTCAACACCAAGACTCACGTGGGAGTAAGACCCTGGGGAGTCAAGAGAATACACCAAGCACAGGCTGAGCCATAGGGTCAACCGTGGCCTGGCTGTCGTCCCGGAAGTTGAGACCTGGCGTCCATATAGTATGGATAGACCAAGTAAAGAAGGGGCTTGAGCAATGTTGGTCAAGTGAACCCATAAGAAAGGACTCTGGCCTGCAAGGCAGGGACATCCAGGTTGTAAAACCTTACAAATGTGGATGGCGAAGCCCAGCCGGCCGCCTCACAAATTTCCGAAATGGACACCCCGCTGGACCATGCCCAAGAAGAGGTGATGCCTCTGGTGGAATGGGCTCTTACTCCTATGGGGCACTGCAAACCCAAGGAGGAGTATGCTAGGGTAATAGCATCCATTAATAACAAAAAATTCCTTGCTTCGTAACAGGGCCGCGCTTACCAAAGCCGACAAAAAGCTGTTCTTATTTCCTGTATGAGACAGAACACTCAATGTATACCCTCAGGGCCCTGACGGGGCAGAGCAGAGACAGTTCCTGGCTACCCATCGAGGGGGGGAAGCGCGGAAAGCGCTATGACCTGGGCTCTGAACGGAGTGGAGAGCACCTTAGGTACATAACCCAGCCTTGGTTTCAGGATGACCTTGGAGTCATTAGGCCCGAATTCCAGGCAAGGCGGGTTGATGGATAGGGCCTGCAGATCTCCTACTCACTTGACCGACGCCAGTGCTAGCAGCAGGGTGTTTTTTAATGAGAGTGCTCTGAGGCTCGTGTATTGCAATGGTTAAAACGGGGGCCCTTTCAGGGCCCTTAGTACGGTAGGTAAGTCGGCATCCCGGCATCAGCGAAGGGTCAGCAAAGAAGGGTTTTCATCGGTGAAGAGAAGAAATCTGAGATGCGGCGGCGAAGCGGCTATATAGCCAGACGCCCCTCCCATTTTGGCGGACAAACCATTCCATGTCAACATTGAAAGTGACCAAAAAGGGGAATAAAATGTTGGACTTTTTATAAAGCTAGTTTATGAACAACCTTTATGGCATTTACTTTGCTGAGGAATACATATTAATACATATATATATATACTCTGGGCTATATTAAAGGTCATGAACTACAGAAAATTCATCTTACTGCCTTGTGCTTAATTCTAATTAAAGGTCATGAACTACAGAGCCATGTTGTATGTGTTTTGTGTGTGTGTGTGTGTGTGTGTGTGTGTGTGTGTGTGTGTGTGTGTGTGTGTGTGTGTTGCGCCCGCGCTTGTGGATTAGATTGTCACAAGAGGCCATTTGTATTGTTCTTTCACTGCCCAGGAGACGTTGTAGACTTTATGCTCATCTCAGATGTGTGATCTCTTTATGGTTTTCTCTCAGATGTGTCCCCTAAAATAGAAAATGGAATCGAATTTTGACATCTAAAATGAATGTGGATAGCAAAGCTCCCAAAATGTGATCTTTGTTTGATAAAATATTTTTTAGTTTTATCAGTTGTGATATGATCTTGTGAAAAATTATTGTGGAGGTTACATGTGAAGAAAAATCTGAGAAGGAGGAGTCATAAGCGAAAGTCTCCATTGCCCTGCGTTTAATCGCATTGTTGTCTAGAAGAAACAATTGAGATATTATAAAAAATATAATTTAGTCATTTCTTTCCTACTGGTATGTGGACAGAAATGACCCAAGTTAGAACTCAATACAAAACAAAGTTTAAGAAATGTTCAGAATACAAATAATCATAGTTAGATCATTACTGTGAAAGCTTATATGTAGCTCAGTTGCCTTTTGTTGCAATACAGCTGCATATTCAGAATTGCACAGTATTGCAGCATACAGCAAAACTGTGTATACAGCATTTCTATGTTCTCTGTTACAGGATATTGCCTTTAAAGCAGCGGTTCTCAATTACCCCCCCCCCCCCCATAAATCAGGTGTGTTAACTAAGAGAGACATGCAAAATACGCGGGGGGGGGACTGGAACTGAGAACCGCTGCTTTAAAGCAAGCTGACTCTGTCAAAGGGGACATTTCATGTCATTCAGTCAAGAAATTGAGTGCAACATAAAAATTAAATCTTAGGTTTTGAATTTCGTGAATAAGAGCAAATCCTTCCAACCGCTTAATAGGTTTCATGCTTGAACAGGAATCTTGTTATAGTCTGATACTCAGAGTTTCGGTTCCCTCCCTGCACACTTTTTTCCTGTTTACTTGATATATTTCTGACTAAGCTGTTTTGGGTTTTCAGTTAAATCAAAGATCTGGAAGCTATAAAAGTGTCACAAACAGTGCCAGTTTCGGAAAGGAGTGCATTTGAACTTGCATTACTTACTTCTGGTTAATATAGTGTTTCAGCTATGCTAAAAATGATATAATAATGTTGATGATGCAAAACATCTGCTCACCTAGCTGCCTTGTATACTCCAAATCACCCAAAGAATAATATTCTGTTTGATAGAGAAGCATGGACATAAAAATTTCACAGATGAGCCAATTATTTATACTATTGTCTTAGATATTTAAAAAAATAAAATACTGTCAAAAATAAAATACTGACCAAAAAAATCAGTTGTTTTCAATTCTACAAATGATTTAAGCATCATAACAGTATGAAATGCACAGTATAAAAAAAAATATTTTGAGATTTTCTAAAAAATATTTTAAATAGTGTTATGTTTTAAAGGATTAACTCTTAGTGAGCGCTGTAGTGGCAAATGTAATCTAAATGCAGAAGTTTATGGAAGGTGCATGCATAAATAAATATTAAACATTTAAATAAATAAAATATTTATTGATATATATATTTATGAATGAATAGATCATTGATTTATTGATTGATTGATTGATTGATTGATTGATTGATTGATCTATTAATATAGATTGGGAATTGTTGTATTTTTTTATTTTTGTATTGTCATGTTATATTGCATTATTCGTCACTATATTCAACATATAGCATGGCCTTACATATCTTATTGTTAAATACAACATTGCTCCAGCTTGTACTATAATGCCAAAACAAAATGGCCAGTTCAAAACTGAACATTAATATTTCACAATATTTATCAACCATACAACAACCAATACAGGCTTAGAGTGATTCAAAATACCAGTCTACCCTTTAAAACAATCTCTGCCTGGTGTATATTTCTGAATTTCATAATGCACCGATAAGCACAGTAGAATCCCTTCTGAAAACATATGCTCCATATGTCTCTCTCTGCTGCAGTGGATGTAGTGGCAAATGCCATGGGAAGCATAATTAGCATGCGTGATTAATTAAAAAGCATTATCAATCGTTAGCCCTTCAGCTGCAAAGAATACTCTAAAAGGTCACAATCTATAATTAGTTTATTTGGAGTAAAACAGATATGATTGAGCAAACAGGAGTCGCTGACGTCTTCGCCGGAACTATTTTTCACGCTGCTGTATTAATTTGTTCAGTAATTGGCATATAAATGAGGAATCTGATTTTCGTCGGTGAGGGGAAACGCTCTCTGCGGGGATTCGTGCCATGCGAGGCAGTTTTCTCCTGGAAAAAATAGAGCCCTGTGGTAACGGAGTGCCGTATAATAAAATATTACAGTAAAAGTGAAAGTACTGCTTTTTCACGAAAAGTACAGAGATTTTTTATGTACAAGTAAAAAAGTACAGACAGATACTATGACTACTTTATTTAATTTTATATTAGCACTTATTTAAAATATTTTTCCCAAAATAACCACTATATGCATATATATTTTGTTAAACACTGTTATTTGCCTTTCACATCAACTACCATCTAATTTACCACCAGAAGAATAATGTTTTAAAGCTGTTGTTTTGCATGACAGATCAAGTTAGGAAGAACATTTTATGGAAAATAAAATTATGGTTTCATAATGATTTTTTTCACTCGTTGTGGTGTAAAACACTCCTGAGAGCTCACTTCCCACTCTGATTATTACTGTAGTTACAGTCACATCCTTTCTTTTTACCTCAGATGTAATCTCTCATAATAAAAATATTTGTTTATATCTAAACAATTCCTCAACTTAGACCAGCAAGCTTATATAACTATTTACTTATTTTCAGAAAATATATGTTTCTGTTTTCAATATAAAAAATTATACTTCAATATAAAAATAGACACACTAAGATTTTAATAAAACACACCTCCGGGTAATAGAGTTTCGTTTTTTGAAAAACATAGAGGAGCAAAAGAAGGCCACGCAGATTAAATCTGTTTGGCTTACATAATTAATCATAAAATTCGCGCTTACTTTTCACAGTGCCTGTTCCCGGTTCTTTAGGTAGGAGGCCAAACGGTTCATTTGAGAGTAGAGCTGTTCATTCCAATCGGGATGCGTTTGTTGCAATAATGTAGTTTGTTCATTTTGGACTTAATAAAGGAGTAACAGGAAATGTAGTGAAGTAAAAAGTACGCTGCATGAATATTTGCACCGAGGGATGTGTAATTAATCTAAATTAGCGATATTAGAGAGAGGAAGTGGAAGAACTGGTGGTAGAAAAATATTTGTACTGTTTTCCTTCAATGATCACACCTCCGGGTAATAGAGAAGAGGAGCAAAAGAAGGCTGTTTGGCTTGCGCTGTGCCTGTAGGGGAAATGGACGCCATCGCAACAGAAGTGTAATTAATCAGTTTAGAGAGAGGAAGTGGAAGAACATTAAAGAAGGTCATTAATCACAAACAGGGGTCAAGCAGAAAGCTGTGCCCTCTTGTTCTCTCAAAGAATACTGTAAATGTTGATTTCAATGGCACCGGCCAGTTGTAATGATGACAGTTGTAAAGATGTTGCTATAATGTGCTACGAAAAGAAACAGTCTTGGTAAATATTTCATCTGGCAAAAAAAGATGAAATAATGATTACATTTATATCCTTAAAGGAACTATTCCTTTAAGAGAAAAAGAGCACATAAGGGAGATGTGCACTTGTAATGATGGTGAATCAGCAACAGAGGTGTACAAATACACAGGGGTAATTGAAGTAAAAGACACACCTGGGAAAACAAACACCAGGAACCAATCAAAAACTGAATTACAAAGGACTAAAAAATGAACACAGAAAAAAAAAAACCCGGGAACATCAACATAAAATTCCAAACAAACTGGGAATATGTAACAGCACCATTTAAAATTTAATTAAGAATGGCATTTAAATTCCAACTAAATTTCTGAATTTATATTGAGGCCACAAAAATGAAGTAAAATTTCATCTTGAATTTTTATTTGAAATTAAATAGTTTTGAAATACAAATAAATTAATTAATGTTATTATTACAGTTTTTCTCAATTGCTTTGGATCTATTCTCAAATAAAAAAAAAAATTCTCGAAACAATAAGTTCAGATCTCTGAACAATTGGCTTCTTGTTCACATCAGATTGGAATTTCTTATTGACTTGAGCAAATTGCAAATGCTTTGGCACATGTGTGCAAACAGTAAGTAAAATTGCCTGCAGATTGCACAACGACTAATTGCATATGGCTTGTTGATCAAAACTGATGAGTCGATTCTCACTTAAAACTGTCAAACTCTTCACAACTTCCCAATCATTTTTCATCATGTAAGCCATCCACATTCATTCAAAACGAGCCATTCAGTTAAGGAAAAAAATGTTTATACACGCATGTATATCAACCATAAATATCTTACTGACATAACCAATGTTTGTTTGTAATGTCATATATATGTAGATTGCCCACAGCACAATAAATACCATTTTTTTGGAATGGAGGTGGAAAGTGTATGATCAAATTGCCTCTAATTGAAATACAATTTGAATCAACCATTCAACCATTTACTGTAACCAATCAAGTCAAGTTTGGGAGCATATATATGTAGAATGGGTGCGGCATTCATGAATTTTTTGAGAATGGAGGTGGAAAGTGTATGATCATAGATGTCTCTGTTGGACAAGATGATGTCTCTGTTGGATGCCATGCTGCATGTGAGGACATCACAGCTGATCATTGCAGGGGATGGGTGCGGCATTCAAGGAGATGAGCGACTGGATTTTTCCCCGGTGCATGGCATCATTTTTTCATGGGTGCGGCATTTGTGGTAACATCAGATGTGATATTGATGAAAATCATGGCCTGACCAACAGCCTGAGCGAAACATCAGATAAATGTACTGGGTGTTATTTTTGTGTATTTGTGGTAACATAAGAAATATGAAATGTACAGTAACTTATTTTTTCATGGGTGTTAAAACATTCGCACAAAAATAAATGTACTGTATAAATACAAATGTTCATATACTTTTTTTCTATGTAAAACTATTGACTCTTCTCAAAATATCAGATTTTTTATCAAACCTTATTTGCATGAATGAAATGTTTTGGGTACAGACATGCAATAAAGTTTCGAAAAAACAGTGCCAAAGTTTAGAGAATGTTAAGACGGTTTCGAAAAAAGTGCCAAAGCAATTGAAAATAATTGTAAGATGTCTATGTACAGTATTGGAAAATGGGTATTCATTTTCAGATTAGCTAAAAATGAATTTTCTGAATGTTTTTATATTTTTTAAGTAAGCATTTGATAAATTTAATCTAAGTTTAAAAAATAAGGAGATAGATAGATAGATAGATAGATAGATAGATAGATAGATAGATAGATAGATAGATAGATAGATAGATAGATAGATAGATAGATAGATAGATAGATAGATAGATAGATAGATATAGATAGATAGATAGATAGATAGATATAGATAGATAGATCGATAGATAGATAGATAGATAGATAGATAGATAGATAGATAGATAGAGATAGATAGATAGATAGATAGATAGATAGATAGATAGATAGATAGATAGATAGATAGATAGATAGATAGATAGATAGATAGATAGATAGATCATTCATTCTGAATATTGCACAACCATTATAAATGATTACCAAATTTTCATTTTCTTTTTTTTTTGTGAAATATTAATTTAACAGAAACAGGATTATTTTTATGGTTGACTATGACTTCAGAGAGTAAGGGGGCATTTTATCTCTCAGGATCACATAGGTTACAGTTTCCCTCCAATGAAGTCGGTCATAAGGAAGCTAAGCCAGGTATGGTGTTGACCATTGGGCCACTCAGACGATAGAACCAGGCAGGACAGAAGGCTGTTTAAGGGCGATAAGGACCATTTTGTCTCCAACCTGCAGCGGAGCTCAATACCCTGTGATGAGTCCTGTACAGAAACACTTCTCCATCAGAGACATGGTGTGATGAACGAGCCGCTGTAGGGGACAACTGAACTTTCCATAATAATAAAGAAAAACGGTTGAAGAAGAACATTTAGTGGCAGAGTTAATTCCAGAAAATTAATACCAAAACAGGGTCCGGTTTCCAGTGAAAGGGATATATTTATTTATATATTTATATTTAGCCCTGAAGCCAAACTGACGAATATTTATTGAAAACATTCTAATTAAATTCCTTCATAAATCAAGATAGTAAAAAACAAAATTGTAATGAGAGTCAAATTATGGCTGTTTATGCAAAACGTGGCAGGCAGTCTGCCACTGGAATTATTTGAGGATTCTGACAGCTAGGTCACTCATATGTTTAATTCATGAAAATGTAAATGTTGTATTATGTGCACAATTAGCTTTACCCATCACTGCTCAAGCCTTTTCTCAGCATTAGTTGTAAAACATACACTGACAGTACAGAACACAACATGCAGGAGTAAACAGGAGTTTTTTGTGTTTTTTAAAGAACTTGAAAAGTAGTTCATAAGACAGAAATGTAAGTATTCACTGATAATATTTACCTCCACTGTGGCTCTTAAATGGAATATGGCACCCATGCCGCAGGTTGGACGTCAATAACATCAAACATCATTGGTTCTCAAGTGTCTCATAACTAAGCGCCATGACATCAAACATGTCATAGGCACCGTATTTGATTTGCGAGCCACAGCGTTGGTGAAGATTATCAGTGAACAATGACAAGAGAACTATACAAGCTGCTGTCTGTCATCACTGCTGGTGGCAGCTCTGTGAAAAGTCATGCTAAATATATGAAAACAATTCGGACACCTTTCACTTTTGACCTGTGTTTTACCCAATACTCTTTAGTTGCCTGGGAAGCCATGTCGAATTTTGACAAACTGACAACTTTTTCAGCAAGAACAAAAAGTCTCAAACATCTCATTCTGCAACATGGACAGGCCTGTGTTTTATTTAAAACACACACACACACACATGCACACAAAAATGACTGATATGCTGATACAAATGGATTCACACTCTTTGCTGAATATTGTAATTTCTGTTTGCAATCATTAGCACTCAATATGCAAAAAATAAATATAATAAATTTAGCTGCAAGTGGCAATTAGCAGGGTCCGAGTATATGGGATAACACGGGATGATTGCTCTCAAAATACCAGAACCTTGCCAAATATTTTTTTAAGTTCTCAGAGCATAGTCCTGCATATGTGTCCTGTTTCACCCAATACTTTTTAGTTGCCTGGGAAGCCGTGTCGATTTTCTAAATGAATCAGTCTTTTAAGAAGAGGAATCTTCTGAATTGATTTAATATTGTAAAAAAAAAAAACGGCCAAAATATGATAATTCTGACTGATATTGTATGATATGTTAGTATGGGAAAAAAATGGAGACGGGTAGGTTTAGGTATACGTAAGGTGGGAGGAGTTGGATCCAGATCCAACTTCGCCCCCATGATTGTGTGTTCTGCAGTGAGGACTGTGGTGAGTGGGGCGGGGCCGAGAGCCGTGGGAACGGAGCGAGGCCGGTGGAGTAAATGGTAATGAACGACACCTGCGCCACTCACCGGTCTCGAGTCCCACGGAGGAGCTTCGGAAGGGTTAAATGAGGAGTGACGACAGTGGAAGAAGAGAGAGGACCAGGCCTGGACTTTAGTTTGTGTTTTGTGTGCGGCAGTCGTCCGTGAGGGGCTGCCGCTTTTCTGTTATGTTTGTTTATTTGATTATTAAAGTGTCTGAATGTTCGCCGGTTCCCGCCTCCTTCTTCCTGATCTACGAACAGTGTTACATTGGTTACCATTTACTCCACCGGCCTCGCTCCGTTCCCACGGCTCTCGGCCCCGCCCCACTCGCCACAAGGACCATCACCTCTTTTGAGCACTTTGCCGTGCTTTACAAGGTGAGCTACTGAGCAAGTTTACTACGTCAGAAAAGCCAGATATGGAGCTGGTTATATGATGTAAATCACAATGTATACGTTTACAAATGATTCACTATGGTAAAAGTTTTTTTTTTTCTTTTTTACGTGGAATTTCACTAAAATATGTTTTTATTGATGTATTGTCGGTGCTAGAATAATTACAAATACTAAGAAATATAATTACCTTTATTGTCTTTTGTCTAACAGTCAATATTATTTTAGTCTCTCATTCCAACAAAAGTGCACCCACCACTTACATTCATAAATTGCACACATCCCGCAATTTGTGTGAATAAAAGTTTTACTGACACTAGTGGTCATTTCAGTTGGAAACTGAACTGGAGATTTGCACACAAAAAAAGGGTGGTAGTGGCACATTTTCCCAATGAGTCTAAGTTCAACTTGAAACTTTTTCCAGATAAAAAAAAGACAATAGTGAACCATGTGACCATTTGAAAAAAACATGTCTAAGAGTTTATATCTCAAAATATAAAGAGTTGCCTACATGTGTTTTAATAGTAAAATAAACAGCATTCTAACCAAAATAGCAACTAAAAATAACTGATTTCAGGGGTGGCAACTGCATTAACAGCTACTAACAAAACAAAAATACAATCCTATATCCAAATCCCATACTCACAAAAGACTCACAGCTGATTCAAACATTATCATCTGGTTAGGCTAAACTTAATTTCTCAATATTCTAATAAGCACAACAAATATGCATCTCGCACAAATACTGGATGGAGTGCATAGTTCAAGTAACTCTGCAGGATTGTATTTTTTTCCATCAAAAATGTTTATACAGCATCTTAGATGGTAGTTGAGGTCCACCAGTAATCCTGGGTTTTGAAAACGGCCTGGAGTCAAGCATTCAATCACCAACTACATGCATCCCCTGACCAAAAGAACTGAATCACTGCCCAATTGATCAGTCCGACTGCCAGAATGAAAAATAGTTATCTGTCAAGAAGAGCCACCCCTTAGATATGAAGCCATGGTGGAGGCAGACTACAGCACAACCTTCACCAAACCGCAATGAATCAGTGACTTATGGGGAATAAAGGAGACCTTCTTGGCCAATCAGCTCCACAAGAGGTTGGGGGCTAAACGGTCAGACAGCCTTACCTCTAATCCATCAGGCAGAACATTCTGGAACAAGCATTTACTCTGAAAAATTTCATCCATTTCCTCATTCTCTGATCTCCATTCCTGCCATGCAATCCTTAGGAATCTGAAAATCCATAAATGCACACTAGATCAACCAATGATTTTATGCCATGGTGGACTGGTTCTGCCAATCCTATAAGGACAAGAGGATGCATCCCCCTGCCCATGACCCTCTCTGTCATCAGTACCCTTGAGTTTTCTGGAAAGATGATTATTTGGCATGTATCCCAGTAGTTATTCATGGATTTTTTATTGAATGACTATCTGCCCATCCTTTCCTGGGTCATTCCTGTTATGCAGTACATTTTCGTGTCTCTACCATATATCATATAATTTTGATAATTAGTTTATATGTTTTTGTGTGTGTGTGTGTGTGTGTGTGTGTGTGTGTGTGTGTGTGTGTGTGTGTGTGTGTGTGTGTGTGTGTGTGTGTGTGTGGGCTGTGTGTGAGGACACAAATGTGTGTGTGTGTGTGTGTGTGTGTGTGTGTGTGTGTGTGTGCGTGTGTGTGTGTGTGTGTGTGTGTGTGTGTGTGTGTGTGTGTGTGTGTGTGTGTGTGTGTGTGTGTGTGTGTGTGTGTGTGTGTGTGTGTGCGTGCGTGCGTGCGTGCGTGCGTGTGTGCGTGCGTGTGTGCGTGCGTGTGTGTCCAATTTCACTTTCTATCCTATACAGTAAGTCTTTAAAATATCAGTTTAACTAAAAAAGATAGGTCCTCAATGATGTCATCATAGAAGTGACATCATTGTTGGAGGTCAAACAACAAACAGCAGTATAGAATAAGCAAAACATTGGATTAATTCTGTGATATTTTGTGATATTAGTTGGTTTGTTAATTCAAGAACATTCCATCATAGTTAATAAAATCAATGACAGAAATCAGAAACACGATAATACCAAAATATATATTTATATACAAAAAAAATATCAGAATATCATAAAACGTCATTCCCTTTCTGAGTAATGACTAACAAAAGAACCTTGTTACAATCCTCTTAGTATTTCCATAATACTAATAATAATAACAGTTATACATAATTAATAAAGTATAAGTGTTTTCTGAAAGTCTACAACCTTTCATAGACTTAAAATTACAACACATGCATATTCATTTTTGTAATACTCTGTTCCAGAGAAATTATGATTTGTTAACATGTTTTAACATATTATAACTTGATCATAAAATTCATGAAATATCATGTTCAGTTCTGTAAAATAATTAGTTTACTGTAAACGGTTAGGAGAGTGAGTACTAGTGTTGTAAAATACTTTTACCGTTACATACAATACAAAATATTTAGTATGAATAAATCATACACTATATTACTTTATTTATAGGTTTATACATGACCATTATATGTGAAAGACAAAGTGCTCACAAATAATTAACTAGATTTTCCCACTTACACTCCTTGTCTTTTCTCTTACACACTTACTCGCACCTCCTGCCTTTTAGTCATAAATGTTTCATCCTCATTTCAGGAAGAAGCAAATGTGCAGGTCTTTACTTTACACACGAGGTCACAGACATGCTTTTTTTCATAGACATTACCTTGACTAATTTAGCCTTTGAAACGTTATTATACTGTAAGCCCCTAAAAAGAAAAAATATTTTTTTTACAGAAGTAAACAAAAATACTGTTTAAATAAAATGTTCGCTTTGGTTGCTTTGTCTCAGTATTTGTAGACCGAGAGAGAGAAGTGCATCTTGCTTATTACCCCTGACAGAAATGAAGAGAGATAGAGAAATGAGAAGTGGAGTGGCTGAAGATCGTGCACATATTTCTTGTAAAATCTTGTGTTTGTAAGCACTTAAAGTGCAAAGAATGTTGGTTTGCATGTGCTTTTCAAAGTTTCCCTCGACTCTCACTGCTCTCCTCGGAGAAAAGGCATTGTAAGCAACTAAGTGCACTTAAAAAAAGAATAAAAAAAACTTGCCGTTGGGCACTAACCAATGACAAGCATCTTTGAACTCGCTGATCGTGCATATAGAAGTACAATGAAACAGAGGAAAGTGAGCATTGCACCTGCAGAGGTCTCATTACTTAAGTCTTTGTCAGATATGACTGTATAGATGGGAAACACTAGAACATTTTTGGCTTATATATTCCTGTAGGTGTTCATGTATATGCCACTGCTTCCCTTCAATGCCAAAGCCTTCGGTGTCCCAGAAGCTTTGATTGCATCTGACGCCTGATTGTAAAACGCCCAGTCATGATGAGTCAGGTTTTGAATGCACAACCTACACGAGCTAAACTGCACTATACAGAATCAGGCTGATCCTGTAGGGTATTCTTAAAGCTTGCTGGTATTTGCCACGGTATATATATCCCTGTATGGCATGACCAACAAAATACTTTTTTTATATAAGCTATATCTTTTTTTTCCTCAATCTGACTGCATGGTGGGTGTTTTTCCTCCTCTTTCCTTTAGGGACATCATTATGCATTCATGTGCTATATTTGGAAGTAACAGTCTGAGGAATTCCTCTGTATGCATAATCCTCCTGCACACCCTCGCTAATGATAGAATCATTAATACACGCATGTTTCTTGCCTTTCTGGTCCATTGTGGTTTTTGAAAACCAACGTCACTGCACCCATTTACCAAGAAGTTTTGGAGCACTTAATGCTTCCTTCTGCTGACCAGCTTTTTAAAGATGCTGATTTCATTTTCCAGCAGGATTTGGCACCTGCCCACACTGCCAAAAGCACCAAAAGTTGGTTAAATGACGATGGTGTTGGTGTGCTTGACTGGCCAGCAAACCCACCAGACCTGGACCGGACCCCATAGATAATCTATGGGGTATTGTCAAGAGGAAAATGAGAAACAAGAGACCAAAAAATGCAGATGAGCTGAAGGCCACTTTCAAAGAAACCTGGGCTTCCATACCACCTCAGCAGTGCCACAAACTGATCACCTCCATGCCACGCCGAATTGAGGCAGTAATTAAAGCAAAAGGAGCCCCTACCAAGTATTGAGTACATATACAGTAAATTAACATACTTTCCAGAAGGCCAACAATTCACTAAAAATGTTTTTTTTTATTGGTCTTATGAAGTATTCTAATTTGTTGAGATAGTGAATTGGTGGGTTTTTGTTAAATGTGAGCCAAAATCATCACAATTAAAAGAACCAAAGACTTAAACTTCTTCAGTCTGTGTGCATTGAATTTATTTAATACACGAGTTTCACAATTTTAGTTGAATTACTGAAATAAATGAACTTTTCCACGACATTCTTATTTATTGAGATGCACCTGTACATAAAATACAAACTATCCTTGTATCCTTGCTGCTGAAGTGTTTGCGAAGGAGTAATTCACACACACACACACACACACACACACACACACACACACACACACACACACACACACAACACAATTCACTCACTTAGGTCATTCAAGATGTAGATGAGTTTGTTTTTTCATCAGAGCAGATTTGGTGAAATATAGCATTACATCACTTGCTTGCCAATGGATCCTGTGCAATGAATGGATGCCGTCAGAATGAGAGTCCAAACAGCTGAGAAATCACTGGATAAAGCAATATTATGGATATAAAACTCATGTTATAGCCTTATTTTAGCATATGTTTAATGATGGATTTGTTTATTGAAAACACATAGATTTTCACTACAGATGTTAATTGATGAACTGGAGTCATGTGGAGTACTTGTAGATTATTGTGATGTTTTTATCAGCTGTATGGACTCTCATTCTGACGGCACCCATTCACTGCAGAGGATCCATTGCTGAACAAGTGATGTGCTGCTAGATTTCTCCATCTACATCTAAGGATGGCCTCGGGTGAGGGCATTTTTAGCATATTTTCATTTTTGGATGGAACTATTTCTTTATGTTGCCCTGACGAAATCCAAATCTCAAGCTACGCGTTACATTTATCTCAAAAAGCATCTATTTTGTAACAAATTGCAAACCTTTTTTTTTTTATATACTGAAGACATCTCCTATTCCCTACACCCACTAGAGTGTTCATTATTATGTATTAAAAAGAAAGATACACGGAGAGAGAAAAGGGAATGTGCAGAAGCAGGAGTGCTCAGATCTGTTTATTGTCTCTGTGTGTGTGGGCTGTATTCAGAAGTGGTAGCAGGAGGTGAAGTGCATGTGATTAGTCTTCTCCAATAACAAATAAGAGTGTGTGGAGTAAATTCTCATTTGCCATCTCCCACGACTGACCTCCACACCCACGTACAAAAGACAGCACAATTAATCAAAGCCAAGCAAGGCAGGAAATCAGTTCTGTCAGTCATAGGGCCCATCAATGACCACATTGCTGATATGCAGCAATCAAACGCTCCTAACAAGCTTTTATTAACAGACGTGCCACAGAGCTAACCCTCTAATAAGGCAGTTCACTTCTCTGCCACCAGTGTCCTTCCACGTGGGGATGAGACAAGTTTCAGGAAGGAACATTCTGGGTTAAATACAACTTTAATACTTTTAGATAGAATCTATGGTATGGCATACTGTTGATTATCAAAGGAAATGATTTCAACTCAACTCATCATCAGTAAAACACATTTACAGTAATGTTCTTATAATGGAACTTCTAAGTATGACTTTTTGAGTGATATTTTAGTATAAACTTTAGGGTTAACTTTAGGGTTTAAGGTATACAGTGTAAACATCTATTGTGCATGCAA
This sequence comes from Ptychobarbus kaznakovi, assembly GCA_027422405.1. Lineage (NCBI taxonomy): Eukaryota > Metazoa > Chordata > Actinopteri > Cypriniformes > Cyprinidae > Ptychobarbus > Ptychobarbus kaznakovi. The sequence continues at coordinate 8,973,005 of CM049800.1, read as the reverse complement.
GGTTTTCACTTTAGTTCTGTACAAATGAAGTTCAGCATATGTGAGATAATACCGATTACCACAAATATCAATTTTTCTACTGTCCCATTTTTATTTTTAACTTCACTTTGAATTATATTTTAGTTGCATAGTTTTCATTTTAATTTTGTTGTAAGTCTATACATTTTTTATATATCTATATAGTTTTTTATTATTATTAAGTTTAACTTTTAGTTATTTTATTGCAGTTTAAACTAAAGAAAAATAAGACATTTTGCCTTGGCAGCTACTCTTTTTTTTAAAATATGTATATTTGATGTTTCTTTTATTTCAAATAATGATCATTTCAAATTTCCTCACTATAACATAGCTTTTTTAATAAAAGGTGGATGAGTTGCTGTTATGTTTTGTTGTAATCGGTATTATACTACAAATATGCTGTCGGGTGAGTTGGTATTATACCCAGAATTTTCTTTTAAGCTTAAGTTATATTAAATTTGGTATGAATATATTAATTTTCTGTTCAATATAAAGTCTAGAGATCAAGACAACTGTATTATGGAAATGTGAATAACACTGCAGTTTCTAATGCAATGTGGCCTGAGCACTGCATGAGTAAATTCGAGAGTAAATGTATGAACTTTTACCATTGTATCGCAAGGTTTTCAGAGCAGAGGGTAGAGGGAGCATCTACTACGACTGCTGTTACAGCAAGGCCCGCACCATCATTCAGGGTGTCAGTCACCTTGATTACAGTCTGTTCTCATCTCTGTGGCCTGGAAGAAAGTTCTGCAGGATAACAACTGACACAAGCAGATTCAGGAACTGTTTGTATCCCCAAACTGCATGAATATTGAACTGTCAATCAAACATATATTGACAAACAAATTGAACTGTCAGTCAACATTACAAGATGAGCATAATTCATACAAACAATGCTAAACAAATATTGAACAATTTAATATAATTATGTATATGATGTATTAAGAGTCTGTACTTTATGCACAGCCACTGTACTTCTGATATTCTTCGCTGTAAAAATATATATGTTGAATTATATGCAATGCTGTACATGCATCATTGTCACTATAAACATTTTTTAGACCTTGTTCACTTTATATTAGAGCTCTCGACTAATTGAAACCCTGAAATTAGTTCATTAATGAACTATTTTTGAATTCATTTAAAAATATGTTTGTTGGTGATTGATGTACAGTATATAGGTTGATCCATTGATGTTAAATATAATTATTGACATGAATAAAACCTTTTTACCAAAATTACCTTTTGTTTCAGTGTAGTGAATGATGAAAATGGACCACAATATACTTTGTATAGTGCCTTTTTTCAGAGTATAAATATTAAAATAACCATTCACTTTTGCTTTGCTGCTTTAACATTCTGCTGACATCTCCATTTGTATTTCCCAGATGAAAGAAAACAATACAAGTTTGGAAAGACATGAGGGTGAGTAAATATATAAATATACAGAGCTGGGTAGATTACTTACAAATTGTAATCCGTTACTGATTCCAGATTACATGACAAAAATTGTAGTCAGTAACATAATCCGTTACATTACACATTTTAGGTAATGTAATCAGATTACTTTTGGATTACTTTTAGATTACTTTTGATTTAACTCGTTTATCACATTGATTTAAATAGCATTATCTTGTACCATAATGATGTAAAAAATGCAAAGAGTAAGAATTTAATTGTAAGTTATGTAATTTACAACATGAAGTTATCCCAATCCCAATCCCAATAGGGTTCATAAAGGAACTGCAGGGGGGTTGTGAGTTGAATGAAAAGCTGAAAATTAATTAAATCATAAAAAATAAAAAAATGAAAATAAATAATTTAAAAACAAACTCCCTTTCAAGGAAAGTCTATTCACTCGGCGGCCATATTTGCAATGCCTCCGGGCAGCTCGTACAAGACCTATCTTAATGAATGGGGGAATCCTGAAATCTCAAAAACTGCTCGCTGAACTCACAATTAAATTACATATGTCGAATCAGCAACAAAAATCTGAAATTAATTGCCCCATGAATGTTGTTTCTTATGCTCAAACAGTGTTTAAAAAGCTTATTTTTCAGGCTAGACCAGCCAATGTTCATGCGGAGTCATACCGTGCTTATACTGCGCATGTGCATAGGCTGGTCTAGTCAGGGTTCGATGGGAAATTTAACTCTTTCATTTGGAAGGCTGGACTATTCCTCCATATTGCGCATTGCAGTTTCTCTCATTCATAAGTATAGGAGTGAGCCGTCTTTGTATTTCTATATTCTTTGTTTTAAATAAAACACTTACTAAAAAAGATGAAATATTTTATGTACCTGCATGCCATGTGATCATTAATCAACATCAAAGAAACCATGAACATGCAAATGTGATACTTAATTATTGAAATATTTATTTTAAAATCTCAGAAGTACTTAAAGCAAATATATTTGGGGAATAAGGTTTAGATGACAAAAAGCTTTGGAATGCCTGCATTACATGTAACTAAGAAATAACGTGAATATGTGCATTTTAATTAGTTATAATTAATAATACATGGTTAAAAAACCTACAGAGTAATAATTCAAATAAAAATGTATGTGTTCTCTTGTAGCGATGGGTGGACTCAATATCTCTAAATGTTGTGTTTTATCATAGTATTGTTGTCTTGGAAAGCCTGGCGTGATTCCCAGACACCCCTCAGTATAATAGGGAACGCTTATACACAACCAGTCACTGTGTTTCTGTGCATCGCCACACAATACACAGACCTTGAGCCTCCAATTCAAATCACACTAAACAACCGACAAGAGCATTATACCGTAACACATGCCAACTCAAAGTACTTTCAAACCGGAGAGAGGTAAATGCTGTGTATGGTGTGCCTTCAACAGTGTTCTGTACATTTTAGCACGAATGTCAGCAAGCATTTCCAGACAGAGCGGGAGGAGATTTGTTGGAGAGTTTATAAGCATAACAGGTTCTGAGGTACATGTTTTTGCTGCTGAGGGAGTTCTGACAGTTTCTCTGCTCAGACAGATGCAAAAAATCTGTTTTAACCACTGACAAAAAAGTTATCAACGTACCATGGTATCATCTCAAGAGGAAATTGTTATTCCTTAGAAGTTGGCTTGGGAGGTTTAACAGTTATCTCATTTATGCCTACAAATGTTGAAACCTAAAATCTGACTTTTGATAAGATTTTAAGTATTTACAGTTCTCCATTGTTCTACATTTAAACTCATTGCTTTCTAGGACAAAAAGGCTTAGTTAAATGTAAAATATAAAAAAGGATAAAGTTTTATTACTATTATTTTAAATCTTACTAACCCCACACTTTTGAACAGCTGTTTATTTGATGTTTTATTAATCTTTGAAGTATGAAAAACTATTTAGGATATGCGGTAACATTTTATTAGCATGTCTATTGTTAACATATTGGCTGTTTATTATTTATAAAGCACATATTCATGACCATATTCAACATCCCTAATCCTACATAATATCTAAACTTAACAACTACCTTACTAACTATTAATAAGCAGCAAATTAGGAGTTTATTGAGACAAAAGTCATAGTTAATGGTTTGTTATAGTGAGAATTGGACCTTAAAATAAAGTGTGCCTGGATGTTCTGGTACAGTGTGTATCTTTGGATGTACAGGGCCGGATAAAGAAAGCCCAGACCTAGTGAAAACATTCCAGGACTGTAACTACCACATCAATCTTATTCAGAAAGTCTACGATGTAAGCTCATATTTTAGGTCCCCATATATCTCCCCGTCACTGTGTGTGTATGTGTGTGATCGAGTGTGTACTTGTGGTGGTTCATGCCTCTGTGACTCACACTCTTCAGATGAAGGACTCCCTGAATAAAGCTGCATCCCCCAAGGCTAAAACGCAACCGTAACTTCTTTCCCATCACCAGCTGGGAATGTCAACAGAGTTAAAACATTCACTGGTGTCCACTACTCATTCACACACAAACACAAACCTCGTTTTTATTCCCAGGTTACTGGACTATTGCATATTACACAGAAGCAATATATTTTCTGATTGCAAGCTGTTTACTCATGTATCAGATGATTTTTGGTCCCAGAGCCTGAAGGCAGAAAGTCTTGTCTGTTATGCACATCTCTGTCCATTCAGCAGTGCTTCACAGGCTGCTCACCCATGAGAAACACAAGAACGAGATAATTAACACAGTCAGCATTTTCTAAAGGATCTGATAGTAGCCTATATTCAAATATAAAATGGTTACTTAAAAAAAAGGTGTAAGGTTTTATGTAAGGTGAAAGAGTGTCACAGGGTTACAAGTCGAAAAAGCCCTCCATTTTTACTGATGGAGGAATCAAATGGACCATTAATCTGATAAATGCCTGACGGACTCTGATTTATTGCCTTTGTCACCCTGTAGCATCCATCTACTGACCTAAGATCAGCAAAGGTATTTTTTAATCATTAGTTACTGACACTGAGTAAGAACAAAATGCTTCTCTCAGCACTGCCATCCATCCTCATTATAACTGGGCACAGCCAATAAGCAGCAAATTGTGTACCATAAAACATTCCTATTTTTCTTTGGTTTAGATGATTCTATATACATTTATTTAGAAAGGATGCATTAAATTGATCAAAAGTGACAGTGAATATATTTATAATGTTCTATTCATCAAAGAATGAATATTAAGCAGCACAACTGTTTTCAACATTGATAATAAGAGGAAATGTTTCTTGAGCACTAAATCAGTATATTAGAATGATTTCTGAAGGATCATGTGACATTGAAGACTATAATAATGGCTGCTCAAAATTCAGCATACCATCCATGGAATCAATTACATTTTAACATATATTAAATTAGGATACAGTTATTTAAAATTGTAATAATATTTCACAATATTAGGCCTACTGTTAAAAATATATATATACTGTTTGTTTTCTTTTTATATTTATAGTTATTTAAAAATATATATTTATATATTTTATGAAATAAATGTAGCCGTGGTAAGCATAAGAGGCATATTTGGAAAAACATCCAAGACACACCCTGAACACCTCTCCACACAACCATTAACACCTCCAGCAACCCCCTCTCCCCCACACCTTCACTGAAAATAAGTGAAGATGACGTGTGCCAGGTCTTCAGAGAGAACAAAAGAAGGAAAGCACCAGGACCAAACAGTGTATCACCAGCCTGCCTTAAAACCTGCGCTGACCAGCTGGCCCCCATCTTCACAAAGATCTTCAACAGATCACTGAAGCTGTGCGAAATCCCCTCATGCTTCAAATGCTCCACCATCATCCCCGTCACAAAGAAACCCAAAATTACTGGTGGCTCTACACGTGTGTGTATCTGGTTTGAAATAATGAATAATGGAGGGCCTTACTGGATTGCAGTGCCCACTTAGCTGGAGCTCTGAGAGTCAGAGCTCTGTGGATGTGCAGTCATGGATGACTGCACATGCATCCTGCTGCAGCCCCTGGACAGACCAGGGACTTATGTGAGGATCCTGTTTGTAGACTTCAGCTCCGCTTTTAACATCATCACCCTTCAGAATAAACTGACGTAGCTCTCTGTCCTCACCGCCGTCTGTCAGTGGATCACTCGCTTCCTGACAGACAGGCAGCAGCTAGTGAGGCTGGGAAAATTCTCAACCGGCACCCGCACGATCAAGTTTGCAAATGACACCACACTGATCAGCATCATTCAGGACAGTGACGAGTCTGCTTACAGATAGGAGGTTAAGGAGCTGGCTGTCTGGTGCAGTCTTAACAACCTGGAGATTAATATGCTCAAAACAGTGGAGATGATCGTGGACTTCAGGAGAACCCCCCCCCCCCCCCACACACACACACACATACCATTATGAACAGCAGCACTGTGACTGCAGTGGAGTTATTTTGATTCCTGGGCACCACAATTTCTCAGGACCTGAGGTGGGACAATCACACTGAGTCCATGGTGAAAAAGGCTCAGCAGAGGCTGTACTTCCCTCGTCAGCTAAGGAAGTTCAACCTACCACAGGAGCTGGTGATACAGTTATACTCTACCATCATTGAATCCGTCCTCTGCACGTCAAGAACTGTCTGGTTCAGCTCAGCTACCAAATCTGACCTCAGAAGACTACGGAGGGTAGTCCGGACTGCTGAGCGAATCATTGGCACAACCCTCCCCACTCTCCAAGAACTGTACTTATCCACAGTGAGTAAAAGGGGCTGGCAAAATCACTCTGGACCCCTCACATCCAGCACACTCCCTCTTTGAACTGTTACCGTCTGGTCGACGCTACAGAGCTCTGAGCAACAGAATGACCAGACACAGGAACAGTTTCTTTCCCCAAGCAATCATCTCATGAACACTTTAAATTAAACATGGAACACACAACACTATTATACACTTATTTATTCACCACACATACTTATTTTTTCATTTCAAATTTGCACATGTCAGACCTCACACATAATTATCTGTATTGTATATTGTGTTTTTGCCATTTTGTACATTGCCTATTTGTATATTGTTCTTTTGTTGTCTGTGTCCTGTCCCTGTCACTGTCATTCTGTTGCACTGTGGAGCTTCTGTCACTATAAAAAATTCCCCATATGTGTAAACATACCTGGCCAATAAAGCTCATTTTGATTCTGATTTCAAAAACATAAATAAATATAAGGTATTATGATATCATTAGACTTGCTAACATGCTAACATCAAATAGTATTTGAATTCATTGTAAATCATGTTTCCCAATGCAGAGCGCTGTGTGGTGTGTAGTGATGATGCCTATATAGAACGCACAAACAAATTGGTCACTTGTGAGGTTCCATGATAGAATGGTCACTAGGTTTTGGAACAGGTTTATGGTGTTCTGAGACTTAAGAGAGCTGCCACTGGTATTCAGAATGGAATCCATGGCGTGCATATGAAATAGAGATGCACAACTTCAAAAATCGGCACAGAATAAATTCCCTGTGATTTCTCGTGCTAGATTGACACAGTTTATCTCAGTTCAAGAGTGGCTGTATGAGTGAGAGAGAGAGAGAGAGAGAGAGAGAGAGAGAGAGAGAGAGAGAGAGAGAGAGCAGTTGGTCAGCTCATTAAAGTCTCTCTTTGGGACACAGGGAATAGATTTTTTACTCCAATGTGCTTTTGATGCAGCTTCTCTTTTCAAAGAAATGAAGGAAAAATCACTGCGTTTGGTTTCAGGCCCAATCTTGCCTTCAATCAGCCTCCACATGATGTTGCGTGATGGACTGGACGTTTTTGAGACTAGAATAGCCTAATATCCTACCTCAGACCTCAGCATCTTGTTTCTGACATTTTTTGGGGGATGATTTCTACCCAGGTTATATTCTGGACTGTAACAGATATTTCAAAGTAAATTACCTCTAACTACTTCATTTCATCCAAGATTAGACTACAATGGTTTCAGAGACAAAAAATGGATCATAGAATAATGAACCATACCACAATAAAAACAAAACAAGTCAATGACAAAATATGAGATAAAAAGTGTGTAAAACAGAGATCCTAAGAATGCCATGAAAGTGCAGGGGTTAATGACAAAATAGAGGCATTAACTGCTCAGATTTTATTTAATAATAAAATAATGATAATATAAATCATACAAAATATATATATATATATATATATAGTACCATATTAAGAGGAACTCGTCCTCAAAATAGGTCAGGATAAGACATATCCTCTGAACATTCTTCTTGATGCTGAACTGGGTCATGAAGAAACCCCTATTAAAGTCCTGACTGAGAGAACCTGGCATTTGTGAAAAGCATGATGGTCAGACCTTAGGTGAGGCAGCATTGGTATGTGCAGATCGATGATCGATCACTACTTTAAGGGTATGTGCAGTGAAACAGGGGGATTTCTTGAATCAATCCCTCGAGTCTCATGTTGCTGCTTTGGCATTATGGTGAGAAATCAATACTTTCCTGCTTAGTTTTTCATATGTAGGTTATTTGTGCAAGTGTGCTTACAGTATATGCCTTTGGGCCGCTTAACACACACATGTTAGCAAAAAAGCCCACAAAAAAATGCGAAACAAGAAATGTTACTGATGGAGCTTGTCCTGTTGCTAGTTTACAGTCTTGGGAACACATTATGCAAACAGATTAATTTAAAGTAAGTAACATGTTGCTTGTTAAATTTACACCACGATATAACAAGTTACTTTTTTCAAATAAATAGCATGTAAAATGTAAGCTATATTCTAATCTACTTACTGAAAAAGATTAAAGAAGTAAACCTTTTGTGGCAGAATTAAAGCAATAATCCACCCAAAAATGAAAATTATGTCTTAATTTACTCACTCTTGAGTTGTTCAAAGCATGTTTCCTTTGAAGAATGTTGGTAACCAATCCCCATCCGGAATGCTGAATACCTGACAATTTTCAAGCGACACCTGAAAACTCATCTCTTCCGTCATCACTTGACTTCATATAAAAAAAAAAATCCCTTCACTCTCTTTCCTTAACTTTGCTCTCTTTTCCTTAACCTCTCACTGTCTGGCTAGAATTTGCTCTGAACAATGCCTAGAAATTTGTATTACAAGCACTTCCTGTGTCTGTCTGCCTCTTTATAATGTATCACTTATTGTATTCCTCAATTGTAAGTCGCTTTGGATAAAAGCGTCTGCTAAATTAATAAATGTAAATGTAACCAAACAGTTGATGGTAGCCGTTGTCCATTCAGTTGTATAGGGAAAAAAATACTGTGGAATGTCAATGGCTATCATCAACGGTTTGGTATATATATTTAAAGTGTATGAGGTGTGAGCATTATGTTTCCTTTCAGCACAGGTAAAGATTTATGTTTTCTAGTTTTCAGTGGAATCCTGTGTACTTGTTATATGTGTCACAATGTCTGGTTGGTGTGCCCATGTAGGCCACTAGAGGGCACGTTTCCTTATTGTGTTTGTTTCTCTGGACTTCAGTTCCCATCACCCTTTGCTTTGACAATCAAGTCTCATTTCATTCAGCTGTGTTTCATTTACCTTGTTAACTTATCCACTTATAAGCCCGGTTTTCTTTGTCTTTGGTTGCTGGTTTATTGTTTTCTCTTACGTATTTCTGTTACTCTGTTTTGCCCTGATTTGGATTGCGCTGTTTGTTTTTTAATTCTTTAATAAATGCTGCACTTGGATCTTCTTGTTTTGGAGTTTGCTGTGACAGAATAAACCAGCCATCTACAGATCCAGCAGCTGGACGGGGCATATCAGATTTTGAGCCATGGGCATTTGAATCCTTCCTTCGGCTTCGAAAAAGGAGCGGAAGGCTCGGCTCCAAATGTTGGCAGCTTTTCGTCAACAGGGGATGGGAGTAGGAGGTCTGGCACAGACTTTTTGGACTTTGGCGGTAGGACTAGAACTCTGTAATTCTGAGCTCAGCAAGATTTCTAATGACTGCCTTGATAACACTTTGCCTCCTTGGGAGATGGAGGGGCTTCGGTCTCTCGATTTTTGGGAGTTCATTGATTATCTTTGTTACTGCAATGTCATGTAGGCCTGAGTCCATGCCCGATCCCGCTCCAGTCAATAATGAACCTTCACTGCCTCTGTCTCGCAAGCGAAGGTTGAGAAGGAGGAGAGCAGCTAAGTCCGCTCTTGTGGTCTCATGTCCGGTGGTCCTGCAGAACTCTACTCTGGTGGTTTCTAGTCCTGTGATCCTGGAGGACCCGACTCTGGTGTTTTCGGAGGTCACCACAGAGCCGCCCAATTTTGCTGCTGCTGCCATGGTCAGGAGGACCATCTTTGCCTTTGGCCTCTGGACTGTTCTGCATGTCCGGGAACCCTCAGAGTCCACTCATGAGCCCGCTCAAGTCCAAGAGACCTCAGAGTCCACTCCAGAGCCTGCTCCTGTCCGAGAGCCCTCAAAGTCTACTCATGAACCCGTTCCAGTCCAGGAGTCCACTCCTGAGCCCGCTCCAGTTCCTCCCGAGGTGGCAGCTTCTGCTGCAGAACCTCCCGAGGCAGCAGTGTCCGCTTCAGCTCCTCTCTGGGCAGTGGCGCCCACTTCTGAACCCTCAGTTTGCCCTGTCATGGCTAAGGAGACCATTGCTGAGCAGTCTGCCTGTCCTTTTGCGGCCATCAGGGTTGTTAAAAAACCTCTCTTTGCAGTCCGACCTGAGCCGATAGGGCGTCTTCTGCCTTGTTAGCTCCACTGAGGTGGAGCTCTGCCCTTGCTGCCTGCCAGGTTTCTGGCTCCACCCTGGCTGTCCGCCGGGGTTCCTGTTATGTCGGAACCTCACTGGTTCGTCCTGCCGGCCCCTCCCTGGCCTTCAGCCCTGCCAACCCCACCCTGGCACCCTTGTCTGCCTCTGTCTCCGGGCCCTATTCCGCTACACGGGCCAGCCCCACCATCCCTCCCCCTGATCCGCCTCCTTTCCACCTCCCTCCTGACTTTTTTTGTGTGTTTTCTGGTCACGCATCTAGTATACGCTCCTTAAAGGGGATGTTCTGGTTGGTGTGCCCAAATAGAGGGCATTTCCTTATTGTGTTTGTTTTCTTTCAGTTCCCAGCCCTTTGCTTTGACTCAAGTCTCATTAAGTTGTTTCTACCTTGTTTTTAGCCCGGTTTTCTTTGTCTTTGGTTGCTGGTTTATTGTTTTCTGTTACTCTGTTTTGACCTGATTTGGATTACGCTGTTTGTTTTTGAACTTTTTAATAAATGCTGCACTTGGATCTTCTTGTTTGGAGTTTGTCCAATATGCTTATTACAGCTGTGGTGGATGATCAGAGCATGAAAAATTGACCAAGCATGGCTCTTTAAAAAGACATTTATTTATATAAAAGTGTCTTAGCATGTATTAATATAAAACAATTAGATTCCTTTTATAATAAGTAACAATAATAAATATTTAAATTTACAAATGTTCAAATCATGCTTTCCCCAGCACTGATTAAGTTCTAGTTTTTAGAGAATATTTATTTAAAGTCAGCCAGTGGGAGCATGGAAGTGAGGTGGGAGCATGGAAGTGACCATTTATCATTCAGTGTAGAAGTGTAAAGACAGAGAGAAATAGTAGAAAGAAACAAAGTGGGAGATGTGACTAAGGGTGATCCTAAATATTTACTCACAATTCATCACAGCAAACATCCCTCAGTAAGTAGAACAACATCTCACAATTACTGCAGCCTCTCTGGTTGTTCCCAATCAATAATCAATCAGCACCAGTTGGAAAAGCAGTTCAATGGATTACTTTTCTTCATATTTGTATATTAATTTCTGCAGCACTCTTTCCTAGTCGTTTTAGTGATTTTCATTTAGGTCATTGTAAAGCTTTCTCCCTGAAGAGCTTTTTGATCTGTTTTAATTGATTGGTCTATATTAACACCTAGCTCAGATAATTAGTCAATCTTATGTCAGGGGTGTAATTTAAATTATATGAAAATCTTGCTGATTGCACTGATTCATTCGGGTTACCTAATTTGCTTGTTTTTCTTGTGCTCCACAACTTCACCCAAAAATAAAAATTCTGTCTTGTCCCATACCTGTACAGTTGATGGTAGCCATTGACTTCCACAGTATCTAATTCTAATTCTAATTATTAAGCTCAGATGAGCTTTATTTGTCACATACACAATTATACAGAGTATAACCAGCAGTGAAATGTGTTCTCTGCATTTAACCCATCCAAGTGCAAACACACTTGTAGCAGTGGGCAGCTGACACCGCGGCACCTGGGGAGCAGTTGGGGGTCCGGTGCCTTGCTCAAGGGTCTCACCTAAGTCGTGGACAATTCCTGCCGGAGCCGAGATTCGAACCCACAACCTCGGGTTCTCCTATACAATAGAAGTCAGTGGCTACCGTGAACTGTTTGGTTGCCAACGTACTTCAAAATGTCTTCTTTTCTTCTTTTGTGCTTAACAGAAGAGAGAAAATCATACACATTTGAAACAATTTGAGGGTGAGTGAATAATGAATGATGTGAATTTTCATTTTTGGGTGAACTATCACTTTAAATGAGTGATTTTTGGAATATGGTTACATTGTTCTGTGTACACTATATGAGGTTAAGAGTATATTTCCCATGTCAGCAACTTTTTAGATCTCCTTTTGATTTCTGCTGTGGTTCATGCATTGAAGCTCCTAAAGCAAGAGTAATACATATTTTGTTAGAAGCCACTTGTGTAGAGGGTTGATTTTGTAGCATGCAAAGCAAAGCATTCAGACATACCACGGAACTGAAAGCTCCATTATGATGTTCAGCACTGCTAGTTGAAATAAAATTGCATTGCATGTTCCCTTTTTTTACGGTTAAGGAAACCTTGTATGCCATGTAATCCATTCTTGGTGGATACTATTATCTGATACCGTCACGCTCATCAGGCCAGCGTTTAGAGTTGCACGCTGCAGTCAGTAAAGCAGTACGACAGCACAGCCTTGTTTTCAATTAATTCAGACAAAATCTACACAATGGCATGGGTTTATCGTTGTTTCAGAAGCATTTGTTATTGAATTACCATTGCTGCCCGGGCAGTTGCAGCTTTTGCAGATTGCACTTTTTGATATTGTGCTCCAGGGCTGCTGTTAAACAACAACAAAAGGTCTCTGCTCGAAATCCTTTTCTTTGAATCTTCCATACCAAGAACTCAAATTGTCCGTCAAAATCCCATATGATCACCAAATGATCATCGGTTCCACAAAAGTATTAAGCAGCACAACTGTTTTAAAACTGTTGGATACTAATAGGAAATGTTTCTTGAGTATCAAATCAGCATATTAGAATGATCACAGGAATAAATGGCATTTCAAAAATTTACTAAAATAGAAAACATCTATTTTATATTGTAATAATATTTCACAATATGAATAATGCAATATATTATTAGTGGTTTCACCCTTAAGGTTTAATCAGATAAGTGCAGTACTTGTAAGAGACTTTCGAAATTGAATTAATAAAAAATTCATACCAACCCCAATCTTTTGAACAGTTGTGTATGTAGTAAATTTGCTTTATATATCAATGAGTTTACTCTTAAATAAATTAAACTTTTGAGAAATAAACTTACTATGCTCAGTCACACCAGCCTAATCAATTTCATGTTCAATTTTTGTGTTCCTGTGGCTCAGTGTGTTAGAGCATTGCGTTATTTTAAAGGAACAATGTACTGACAAAAAAATGCCTGATACTGAACTTAAGGCTTTGGAAAGCGTCTGCTAATATAAATGTAAATGTAATGTTACATATTTTAATTTCAGTTCTTCTCAACTCTTTTCATTTAACAAAAAATGTATAATAAATTAATAATTAATAACAAAAAATACAGTCAACGTTCTCCTGTTCAAAAGTCAACAAGCCTTCAAATTCCATCTTAAGGACATTAGACAGTAAGAGCGGCAGTTAAGAAAACACTGAATGTTACTGAAAAGCAAGCCGAGGGGGAACAATGTTTTTCAGTCTGTCTCAGGAGAGTGGGATTGTCTGAATAGCAGAGCTTTGTGAAAAGTGTAGCAATCTGTAGTGTGTGTGCTCATGGGAATGGGCCTGCAGTCAGTGAATTTGGGGTCACACCTCCACAACTGATCGAAATCTGAACTGACAGAAACAGAAAACAAACATATACTCAATGCACACTGCTACAAATATTCAGATAAAGGTCAGTATAGACAGTCTCTCACAAAAAAAAACATACCGAAATGTTTGTCCTGTTCTCCAGTACAAATATCTAAACATTCTTAAATCAAGATACTTACTTGAGATGAAAATGACTTAGGCCAGGTTTCACACGTGGGGCTTAGCTTAAGCCAGGACTAGGCCTTAGTTAAATTAAGATATTTAAGCAACTTTTACAAAAATGCCTTAGAAGAAAACATTAAGGTGTGCATCTTGAGACAGAACATGCATTTTATTCTGGGACTAGCTTAAGCCTTGTCTGTGAAACCGGGGGTTAAGGTATTAAGAAGTGCTGAGCAATGATTAATCGCATCCAAATCCAGTTTTTGTTTATATAATATGTGTACTGTGTATATTTATTATGTGTCCCGCATTAGTATTGTCTTTTTTTGTAAAAAATATATAATATAAGTTTTTCTTAAATATACACATGTATGTGTGTGTTTACTGTATATTTACATAATAAATATACACAGTACACACACATATATATGCACAAAAACTTTTATTTTGGATGCAATTAATCACGATTAATCGTTGCCCCGCACTAGTATTGTCTTTTTTTGTAAAAATAAAGCCAAATTGAGTCAGTTTATACTTAAAACATGTATCTGCCAGTGGGGTCAAAAAAAGAAACTTATTTCAAAGACAAAAACAAGATTATATTTCTTTCCACATTGGCAAATACTTAATTGTAGTCACTTTACAAAGTGAATAAGTCACTTGATTTGAATAACTTTGTCAGAAAACAAGACATTATATCTTATGTAAACTTATCTTGATTTAAGAATGTTTAGATATTTTATTCAATCTTTCCTTCTCTACCATATCTTTCTACATTCCTTAATCTTGTTTCACCGCAGTGTTCTGATCAGTCAGTTTTTTTACTACAATTTCTGTTAATATAAAACACAGTTATAGTCTTATTTTCGAGCTTTTTCCATATTTGGTTGAATTTTGACTCAAATCCAGTGCAGCCACTGGTCTAATGAAGGGGTTGCCGACGGCTCACAGTTCTTCTGTGATGTAATTAAAAAGTGAGTTTCCCCTTGGCCAAACTGTTTATGTGCTCAACCTTTGCCTCATGCTCCCAAGCACTGCCTCCATCCCTTCCTGCAAACCTAAAAAAAAAACTCTCTGTTATGAGCATGAAAAATAATGAAATCAATTACAGAGTTAATTAATTTGATTTATTTGGGTTTTCTGCTTCGGAACTCCAGAATGGTATTATACCTTCAGAAACACAAGGTGAGCAAACTCCTTTTTGATAAACAGATCATGCGTGAATCCACCGACTGGTTGGCGATTTTCAATTGCTATGGATCAACAGTTATAACAAAACAGGAGTGTATGAATAATTTAAAAGTACAGCGATTTAATGAGGGGCACAAACCTTCGATCCACATCCGCTTCTGTAACATGCATTCGTTGTATCGTGATTTGTTGTTTGATATGCATTTTCTCTTTGCCTCCAGCAAGAACAAAGGTGGTTTGGTTAATTAAACAAAAACTAAATCCTCCACGGCATTAAGTAAATGCTTTAATTGTAATGAGAGAAAACATCCATGAGACCTTAGAGTGAGATAAATGCGAGAGAAACAATGTAATTACGAAAAGATTATTGCTAGGGAGAGTGCCACTCTACAATTAGCCACTTATAAAATCATATTATAATATCATATTATATGTGATATAATGGACTAATCCATCCCTTGAAGAATATGTAGCAATATTGTATCATTGCCTTTGCTCCTCACATCCTCCTTTTGGGAGAAGACTGTTCTTTGATTTAGCCATCCATCAAGAGAAGCATATCAGTGAGTGTCCTGACTCTGTTCAGCACTCATGTACACACTTCATGTTATCACATTATGTCTAAAACAGGAACAGGGGCCGACATTTAACAGCAGGAAGGTAAACAACAAGGATATGAGATGAAAGAACAGCTTCAGGCCATCTTGTTGTGCAGTGGTTGATGATGTTTCACCTTTACAGGGAAATATCTTAAAGGCTTCTTATGAAATGTTTAGCATCCTTTACTCAACCTAATGTCATTCTAATTTTCAGGATTAACGTGTAACAAAGCTAAAAAAATGAATTAAAAAAGTGAGATATCATGCAGAATGTCTGAGCCTTTGATCTCTATGAACATGGATGGTGATTTGTTCTGCCAAAATTTTAAAGAGGACAAATAAGCACCATTAAAGTACATTTAGTTCATATAATTTGTATGCTACTGAAGCATATGATAAAGTAAAATGTAAATTGTAAATGATATATGTATATCAACTCAATTTGAGCTAGATGTCTAATTTTCAAATTTTCTTGAGTTCAAGTTGAAGTATTAAAAATGACAAAAACAATAAAATGACCAAAACACTGTTTTGAACAGATGTTTTGAAAATTCAAATGAAACTAAAATTAAAATAAAACCATACAATATTAAAACAATATTTAACTCAAAATGTTAACAAAACCTATATTTAAAAAAATATATTGATAATGCAAAAATAACACTGGTGAGAGGAAAATGCAAAAACTAAGTAATGTCTTCATTAATAATCCTTCCTGCCAAACCTGATGTTATGAATGTAGAGGTGTCATATTTCATTGTCATTATTATTTTATTGTTGTTATTATTATATTATACTTTGTTGAAATTAGTTATTTTATGGCCAGTATTATATTTTATAATATTAATTCATAATTTGTATTAGCTATTTTTATATATTCAGTTTGGACTTTAATAAAATTGTCTACAGTATATAGTTATTTATTTATTAAGTTTTTTTAGTGAGTAGTTTTTTTATTACTTATTTTATTCCAGGTAATTACCAGGGAAACATTTCTAAGTTTCTAGTTTTTCCCTTTTTGATAGTTTTAGCTTTAGATAACGAGAAACAACACTGCTGTAGGCCATTATTTATATTTTTGCAATTCCAATTGGTGCTACTAGAGGTGAAAAAAAATATGCACTTCACCTTTCACCTTTATAAACACATATTGACTTTTTTTAACGAAGTAGTATAAAATCCAAGGTTTTAAAATATATATGTATATATTTTCAAGCAACAAACTACAGATATCTTTAAAGCATAATAGTCCCTTTGCTGTGTGAGTTTTGGGCTAGTAGTCACACGGGAAGCTGAAAAATGTGAGCGAGAGGGGTCTTAGGAGAAAATAATGAGCTTATCAAATGAGGCACTTTTATATCCAAGCAGCAGGCCATGGCAAACTGAGATGTATTGTGTTGTGTGGGTAATGTGAGCCTGTAATGGATTAAAGAAACAAGATTGTATCTCAGCGATGTTGAGCCACACTGCCGTGCACAGAAGTGATGAAGAGACTGTTAGACAGCACTGCCTCACTCCTGGTACCGCCGTCGTGACTGTGATACATAACACCATCCTAATGTCACCTAAATGCACTGCAATCTCCAGCGCACCCTGCAGAGTACACAAACACACTCCCTCCCTGCTCATTTTTTTGCTGTTCCTTGCTCTCCTCTCTCTCTCTCTCTCTCTCTCTCTCTCTCTCTTTCTTGGTTGATGCTGATGTACCACCCACTGCTACTTTCTGGAACGGCTTGGAAAAATGCACTTCAGTTTCCGAGCCAGAGCCTATGACAATTTTGCAACTCTTCTAAATCTAAGTGGGCTGATAGTTCTTTAATTAAGCGGACCAGTGGTTACTTCATAAACTCTTGGGTGGCTGAAGTGATCAGCCTATGTGCTTTCTCATTAAATACCAATTTAACTTTCCGGCTTCAGCATTGCTCTTGTTTTCGAGGGGTTAGAAGCACAAGGCCACGGAGGGCAGTTTTTCAGCTGTTGACCTCTGCCGGGAGACATTGGTTTTATCAAGTCGGCATAACGCATTCAATCAAATTACTCCCCACCTCAGTTCCTCTCGCTTTCTTTCTGTATCTCCCCCCCTCTCACTTTCTCCCTCTTCATTCCCATAAATCAGCTCCTGCACCTTGCATCTAATCAAATGTTGGTTTGGGGGTTTATTTATGTATACTCTATTTGAGAGACTCTACAATGGTTTCCGTAAACAGTCTGATTCAAATGATCAATTTCTTGTGAAGTTGGCTCATTTTCACACCCAAAACTACTTGTATTTTATGGTTTTCATTTCATTATATTAAGTTATACAGCACTAAAGATATTAAAAAGTACCATGTTGTTTCCCAATGAGCTACGTAACACCTGGAGATACATATACGTTAGCATTTCCATTCATCATGCACATCCCTTCACAAGCAACATCCTGAACTGTGATGTCAAAGGAATAAAGGGAAAAAATATCTGTCGGTCGGTAGGTCGGTCGGTCTCCCTTGTGCTTTTATTTTGCCATTATCAATTAACTAACCATTATTTATTCTAAATGAATGCAACCATGGTGAACATAAGAAACTTCTTTGAAAAAAAAACATAAAGAAATAAACAAACAAACAAATTGGGAACTGGTAAAAAGGTTTTATTTTATTTTTTTTATTTTTTTTTGCTATGCATCTGCTAACAATAAAATATTGACCATTTATTTTACTTGGTGAAAAATGTATTTTGCAGGACAACACAATTTTTGAATGGCTGCCAATGGAGAAAGATGCTCTTTGGGCCCAGAAGGGGATAACTGTTCAAAACTAACTTATGATTTTGTTTTTGGTATGATGATCGTGCTATGGTTATTGGACATAGTCTCATGGTATACTTTGAAATACCCCCGAATGCCATATTAATACCATTGTTTATGGATATGTAATAATCAGTACCATAATATAAAAACACACTCTACCATTTGTAACTTTGTGAGGTTATGTGTGCTACATGATTCCAGTAATTTGGATGACCCAATTAAAAAAAGCACTGGAGAGGCGTTAAGAGTGTCTTTAAGGTTATGTTAAAGTCAAATCTTCACCATGGCTTCTAAAAGCCACAAATCCTTGCGGTGATAGTTATTTATCCAGGCGGCATTTGATAAACACTGGCCATAAATCAGGGCCGTATCAATCTGAATTACCCTGACAGTGGCTGGAATACACTCAATAGCAATGATAACACGGATAGCTTCTCATGTTTCTCTCTATATAAGAGCCAGCCCCGCTCACTTGGAGAAAGTTCGGAGGTGGGCGGAGTGGCTCTCACAGATGGATCTGTATGAGAGAGCGAGTGGAGGATGGACACTGAGAAAGAAAGCTGGAAAAGAGAGAGCAGATGTATTACCGCATGTCCGAGCACTTGCTTGGGGGGGAAAATCACCTGTATTGATTGGTCTGCTCTTTGCCGGTATGCCTCTTCCACTATATTGTTCTAATCTAATAATGCTCTTAACAGATGTGGCTGATACGGTCTCTCCATTCTAGATTCGGATCGTTTAATGTCTGGTTCGTTCTTCCCATCGGTTCTGCTTTAATGGACTCTGAAATTCTATCAGTAAGGCTGTCCTTTCCCATATTGCAATCTAATCTGAAGTGGAGGCATTGTGATCTCAAAGACAGCTGAATACACCTCTTAATGCTTTGAATTATATGTATTGTCCAATTCATTATGTCTTAATAGTTGCTGTTGTTTTTAAATCCAGCTTTTACATTTACAGTAACTAATTGGGACATCAGGGGGGGGGGGGCACTTTAGCCTAAATTAAACTACTACCGACTTAAGCTTAATTTTGCCGCAAACTATGCATTTATTTTATTTAATTGCTACTTATTTAAATGGTAACATTATTTATTTATTTTTTCACTGTCATGGAAAGCTTGGAAGTGTTATACATTTTTTAAATGGTTATTTCAGGTCAAGAAAAGTTATGGAATAACATCTGAAAAAGTAAGTACATTTGATATTTCATCAGCTAGAAATTGCTCTTTGCTTGTGCAATCTCTATAAAATATTTTTTTAAATAGTCACGAATGGCTGCAAGTCAAGTTGTGCAAACCCCAAACTTTTCTGTTCTCATAGGCCTAATATTTACTCTATGCACGTATGTTGGTGTTTCTACCTATGCAAGCTTGATTTCATATGTTGTTTCATTCAAAATGTGTCAAAATACATTTTTTTAATGCAAGTCTGCGCGTGCATGCATTGCATTGTCATTCTTGCCAAAAAAATTGCCAATTCGAAACGTTAGCATTAACTGTCTTCTTCTCCAGTCAGTGTTTTCTCTCATATAGGTCAACTACTCAAATTACAAAACCTGAGCAAGTTAGATAAAGTAAGTTAAATAGCTTATTTTTACCATATTTTATTATTTATCCAGCTTATTTTTACCATAGGAACCGACTTTTTTCCTTCAATGCTTCCAGTGTCAGCTGCTTTTAGTTATTTCAGCTGCACCAAAATAGACTGTTATGCTGCTTGATATTGCAATTTGGTATTTGTTGTCATATTATTATACGCTGGTTCGTAGCCTAAATAGTTTTAACGTTTACTCCACTTTGTTTTCAGCTATTTGCAAATTAATCGAAAGTCTCACACGTTCACAGGAAATAGCTTTTGCTTTGGAAAAATAAGCTGGCTAACTGGTTACTTGAGTGAAAAATACATTGTTTGAAATTATATTTAACTGTAATTAATTATCTCTTCTGCCCCCTTGAGTACTGGAGTTGTTGTTAGTGCAACGATAACATAACTCCAGTCAAGTCGAGTCATGTCACCTTTATTTATATAGCGCTTTTAACATTACAGATTTTGTCAAAGCAGCTTTACAGTATCAAATAGGAAAATAGTGTGTCGGTAATGCAAAAGTACAATAGTAAACACTCAATTTTCAGTTAAAGGCATTCAGTGATGTCATCATCCAGATCAGTTCAACTCTAATAGTATCTGTGCAAGCAAGTCGACGATATCGCTGGAAATTATAAGTTTCCCCAACTAAGCAAGCCAGAGGCGACAGCGGCAAGGAACCAAAATTCCATCGGTGACAGAATGGAGAAAAAACCTAGAGAGAAACCAGACTCAGTCGAGGGGCCAGTTCTCCTCTGGCCAGCAGGTTGTGTAAGGACTCATCTGGTTCCCGATGTCTTGTCACGATGACTGTCTAGGAGACAAGGTCTTCACTGGGGAACCAGCAGAGGCCAGGGTGAGCTGGACGGGACCAGCGGAGGCCAGGGTGAGCTGGACGGGACCAGCGTGGGCCTAGGTGAGCTGGACGGAACCAGCGGAGGCCAGGGAGAGCTGGACGGAACCAGCGGAGGCAAGGGAGAGCTGCACAGGAACAACTCTTGGGGGCGCTCGGGTGGCGCCGACTCTCGTGGGCGCTCGGGTGGCGCCGACTCTCGTGGGCGCTCGGGTGGCGCCGACTCTCGTGGGCGCTCGGGTGGCGCCGACTCTCGTGGGCGCTCGGGTGGCGCCGACTCTCGTGGGCGCTCGGGTGGCGCCGACTCTCGTGGGCGCTCGGGTGGCGCCGACTCTCGTGGGCGCTCGGGTGGCGCCGACTCTCGTGGGCGCTCTGGAGAGCTGGACGGAACCAGCGGCGACGAAGATGAGCTGGGCAGGACCAGCGGAGGAAATGGAGAGCACTTGCAAGGAGTCGGTACCGGAGGGCGCTGGCGAGGAGTAGGCACCGGAGGGCGCTGGCGAGGAGCAGGCACCGGAGGGCGCTGGCGAGGAGCAGGCTCTGGGGCTGGGCTCCAAATCATCCCCTCATAATTAATTAATAAGCCCAGGGGTACCTGGGGGCGCTCGGGTAGCGCGGAACTGGACGGAACCAGCGGAGACGAAGACGAGCTGGGCGGGACCAGCGAAGATGAGCTGGGCAGGACCAGCGGAGACGAAGATGAGCTGGACGGGACCAGCAGAGACGAAGATGAGCTGGACGGGACCAGCGGAGACGAAGACGGAGAGAGGAGAGGGAGTATCTCGTGCTCCAGCTCAGTCTCCTCATCAAATAGATCCTCCTCCATGTCCAGCAGTCCCAGAAGGATGATCAGCTCCATCTCCGTGTCGGGGGCGGAGCTCCACTCCGTAATCCCTCCGTATCCGTGACGCCGTGTTCGCGCCGGCTAAGGGCACCGACATCGGCGGCAAACTCCATCTTTGTATGGTCCGATCTTCTGTCACAAAACGGGACGTACACGAAACAGGTTAGTGATGACAAGCAGGTTTATTAAACAGAAGGATACCGTGGGGAAGATCGCTGGGGAAGAGTCCACGTAGTGTTGACGAGATCGGACGATGACTGGAGTGAGGTGTGTGTTTAAGTAGAGCTGGGGTGATTGAATGTCAATGATGTGCAGGTGTGTGTAATCAATGATCAGTGACGACAGGTGCGGGCGTGTGATGACAATGATGATGGAGGACAGACAGACGAATAGCTGGGATGGAGGACAGACAGAATGTGACACTTATGGAATAAAATGTCGACCAATGAAGAAGCAATAATGACTTTCAAGATTTGGGGTGTTGATCGACTCCATCTACATTTTTATTATCATTCTGAATCCAATTCATAGTCGTTTACAGCTTTTTGTTTAAAATGTTGTTTATTTCTTAATTTTTTTATTTATGAAACTTACCCACATTCAAGTGTATAAAAAAAGAATGCATGAAACTAGAATAAAATATTTTTGTTTACAAGTAGATACTCTGTTCTTTCGTTTGATATTTTGCATGTTCAGATATTCATATAACAAAATACACTCACCGGCCACTTTATTAGGTACACCTTGCTAGTACCGGGTTGGACCCCCTTTTGCCTTCAGACCTGCCTTAATTCTTCGTGGCATAGATTCAACAAGGTGTTGGAAACATTCCTCAGAGATTTTGGTCCATATTGACATGATAGCATCACACAGTTGCTGCAGAATTGTCGGCTTCACATCCATGATGCAAATCTCCCGTTCCACCACATCCCAAAGGTGCTCTATTGGATTGAGATCTGGTGACTGTGGAGGCCATTTGAGTAAAGTGAACTCATTGTCATGTTCAAGAAACCAGTGTCATTCATCTATCATTTCCTCTGATTTTAGGGATTACTTATGGGTAAGGTTAGGTTTAAGTGTAGGGAAAAATGTTAATTAAAAACCGAGCACCCATCAACCAGTTTTCGGGAGTCCCTGCCCCAAAGAAGCTGCTCTATTCAAAATGAAACTGAATGGTCACCAAACTCCCAAAATAACAAAAAGCACTCTTAAAGTAGTCATCTAGTCTGTCTAGGGTGGGTAAACGATGACAGAATTTTCATTTTTGGATGGCCTACCCCTTTAATTTAACAGAGTTGGTAGTTGGAGGTTTGAAGGGTGTGCACATTGTTTTATTTGCTGAAAGGACAAAATCTCACATGCAGGACAAAAAAGAAAAAAAAAAAAATGAAAACCACTGTCTATACTGCAGATTCATTACTTGTGCTTAGATTGTGAGCTGCACGAAAGACCAAAATAGAGCTGAATAATATGTGCAAAGCAGTTTTTTGAAGTTGTGCTATATGCGCAATAAGGTGCCAGAGGACGGGACCTTTGTCTTGCCAGCACTTCTGTGTTTAGGACTCATCACAATGTCATCTGCTCCTCTTCACAAAGCAGAAAGAGACCCAGTTTACCCTTAAAAGGATATAGTAAAACCTGAAACTACCTACACTGTGACTTGAGAAATGGCTTAATAAACAAATGCCTTAATGTCCATCATTTCTGTTCTGTTCTTGGCATATTAAAGTTAAGCTAACTCATTGATATCTCTCCTGAAAAACATCATGAAGCATCTAATGCATTCTGGTGTGAAATGTGGAGATATTCGCACCGCTTACATACATTTCATGGCTCACTGGTTCATTGTAATGGCTGATTGTAATATTAAAAATCAAATTATGATGAAAATAAATGATCAGATGTGAATGACAGTATGTGTTGACAGGTTACCTGGAGAATTGCCAAAATATAATGGTGGTTAATTTGGAGGAAAATGTTATTCTTAGCAAATCGGGTGTGAATGAACAAATCTGCAGTACAGCTAGACATTTCTTCCACTTAGATAATCTTAAAAGTAAGCAAGTGATTCCCAAACTGTTAAATTGTTCCATAATGAATAAGATTGAGCCTTAATAAAGTGAATCATTTTAAAAGCTTGTGTTTTGTCTTCAACATTAAATCATGCTACCTTTACCGTCAGTCATCATAGTTATGGAGATACATTTAGTTATGATTCGCTGTGATTAGATGACTCAAATGAATCATACATCCTTCATTTTAATTACCCTGTGCTCATTCGATTGATGAAGGACGTTGTAATTTGTTAACACTGTTGATGTGTAAAACTATTAAACTATTAATGAGTGATACAAATGTTTTCAACTGACGACACCACAATCTCCAAAACTTACCAGCACCTATAAAACTGATCTGTAAAAAATGATAACAGCTGTACCACAAGGAGGCAGCTTCTTCAGACAGAACCCATAAACACCATCAAACGGCTAAATGTACTAATTCAAGATTCATTCGATCTGCTAAATGAATGACAATACTTAATCCACTTGCTAAGCACAATGATGTAGAGCAGCAAAACAGTGGCAAATGCTGAATCAGGTATCAAAGGCAGCCGGCAGGCATGGACACTCTCCAGGTTTATTGGAAGTGGAGGCTACATTTATCCAAAGCTCCAGATCTCAGCATATTTGCGAGTTCTGGGTCATTTAGCCTTGAGCGCACAGGGCAGGGGGAGATCAATCAGGGCCCTATCCGGCGCACTGTCGTTCTTGATTTGCAGTACCAGCGTCCAGCTGTGGGGTTTGGGAAAAAATAATGGCTGATTGGACTCTGTGGCATCTTGGCATTGGGGAACAATTCAATTTCCCCGTGATGGATGGTCAAAGAGTGCCGGTCCTGAGACACTGCAGCACGCTGCTACAGACCCAATGCATACCTGAGAAACAGTAGCGAGACAAGGGAGCGTTGCCAGGCATTCGAGCTGATGGCCTGAAAGCCACTGCAATGATGCACTTTTCCCAGATGAGAGAAAGCCATGTGTTGTTTTGACCCCAAAAGGTTGATCGTGATTCATCTAATTTCATTTTCTGGAACTCTAAAAGGGCTTTCCCAAACATTCTGACATAATTGACTCTGTAGCAACAAAAATCTCTGTCACATAGAATAAAGAATCTCCATCCAAAGCCAATTTCACATGACTGTTTTGAATAAAGCATCATGTTGATGGAGCTGACCTTGCAATTCTTGCAGTGTGAATGAAGTATTAAATGTTACTGCTTGCATGTTTGTTCAAACAAGAAAAATGTATGTATTCAGACAAATTCATGCAATTCACTTTGCAATGTTAATTGAATTAATCAAAGCCAGCCATGCAAGCTTTAACTGAATTGCTGTTGAACTGGATTCCACACAGCCTGTCCAAAGTAAAAACCAGATCCAGTCCATTACAAGCCAACTATACATTTACAAGAAGTTTCAGAGTTATTCTAAACGCAATGCTGCTTTTTATTTACACCCAAGAGTATATAAAACACCCCGAGCTGAGTTTAAAAAGGCAAAGCATAGAACACTGAAATGCCCTTAAGATAAATAGAAGTTTAAAATCTTTGACTTTGCAGGCAGACACATAAATCATCATGTAGCACAATCCCTGCAGAAATATCCTTCATTTACACCAGCAGGTATTAAATAGAAGAAAGTATGGGGGAAAAAACAATGACCTATGCTCAGCATTTTCATAAAAGAACAAAGAGACACACAGTTACTAATGTATTTGCCTTTGTTGGTGTCAAAATATATTTTTTCCACCAGATCAATAGCGATAACAACTGGTTTATCTATTTAAAACTAGATCTCACCTCATGATTTATCACTTGGTTTTATAAATAACTAGAAATTCAACAGTGTAGCCGCAGACAGATGTCAGAGCACCCTTCTCTGCTCAAGGGTAAATCAGTAGAAAAAAAAAAATCCTGAATGAAATCTGAACCAGTTCTTCCCGTTCATGGTGCAGAGTTTGTACCATTATTAACCCACCTATTCCTGTAATCAAACTTTGCCAATCTACTTACGCATTTATAACCGTCTTATATCCACTCACATTAAATCCTCAGTTTGTCTGTAATGCAATGCGCAAATAACTTTTTTAAATTCAGGCCTCAACATACAGTTTTATTGCAAAGTTGTTTTTTCTGAATTCTTAAGACAGATGGGCTTATTCAATCAGAAGATATCATCAAGGGATAAACAGATCAGAGAGTTCATTAAACTGCACTGGGCGGCACGTTTGCTTTCTTCTCAATGCAGGCTCCTGAGTCACAGGGAAGCTGATTAACTTGTTTGCAGCGGTAATATATTCACAACGAATCATTAATAGTTTCATGGATACAGGAATCTCCACAAAACAAGGGCGTAGATTTGGTGTAATCACTATGTCATGAAACGGTCATGTGCTATTTTTAATTGTTCTGAAATATCCACATTTTTGGTGTGGTCTGTTTAATAGTCCTGTGGGGAGGCAACCATCATAAAACCTACTCTACTACTACCAAGAATTTGCAACAGTAAACGATATATAAATCTCTCTATTTTGAACTTTTTATTTTTATAAGAAAAAATGTCAACCACATAAACAAATGTTTATTAAACAAATGTTGAAACAAATACAAATGTTGCCAATTTGTTCTTATAAATACTTTGAAAAAAATATTAATTTAAACAATTATGGCTCTTTAGAAAATAAATGGATTACAAAAGCACAAGAGTAACTGTAAATAGTGCATCATGCAGTAACACAAACAGAACACACTACAACTCACTTTGTCTGGTCCCTGTGTTTATGAGGTTTCATTTACGCTTATCTCAGAAATCAGTCGATGTCAATGTGTATGCTCTATGTTTATATCGTCTTGTTCTGTCATTTATGGAAGGCTTTTTCAAAAAATGATAGCATTCAGTTTGTGCCAAAAAAAGTATTTACTGTTTTGTACAATACATTTGTCTTTCTCTGCTGTTATTGCTGTTGTATTTACATTTCACTACTGATTATATTCTGTATAATTGAGTATGTGACGAATAAAACCTTGAATCCTTGTTTTATCTGTGTCGTCTTCCCTGTCATGCATTCCACTCGATTTTATGCTTTATAAGTTAATGTTCTCAGTGAAGCTTCTGCAATGCATTTTACAGATATCAGGACAGTTAAACAAATCGAACATTTAGATGTTTCTCAGCAATTCGTTTTTTCAAAGTTTTAGATGCATTTATTTTTTTGTTCTATAAACTTTAATACAACTATAGTCCTTCGGTTTTATATTTAAGCTTTGTCATAGTTTTAGGAAGATGACAATTCATTTAAAACACTAAACCGAGATGACAACGCAAGCAGATGACAGGTAAGATGACACAAATAAAACATAGGCAACAATAGTAGACACAGATGCTGTTGTTGCCATGTTTGTTATAGGTTCCACAGCTCTCTATTGTCTTCCTATCATAGTAGTTTTTATGCAAATCTCTGTTTCAAGTTGTTGCAGTTTTTTGTGTAGTTTCATAATAGCTACATTTCAACATCACTTGCCTAAGCAACAATGAATGCAGAAATCTGACTGCAACAGGTCAGATCATTAAAGCCAGACTATCTAGATTCTAGTTCACTTCTAACCCTTCTGCTGTTTATACAGATGTCTACTAAATAAAATTGTGGTTTGCTTCATTCAAAAGAAGAGTTAGGCAGACTGCTAATAAGGACTTGGTATCTGTACAATGAAAGGACTGACTCACGCTTTCATTCTTAGGATTTTTGTATACTTGCAAGGAGAACTGTTTTTCTCACTAGTAACGCGTGGCACTTCTGATGTATCTTTCATTGGTAGGTGGGCGGAGTTTTATTTGCGTCGGCGGTGACGTTTTTTTTTTGTACCTCCCGCGATTGGCTTGTTTTTTTCACCAAGGCCTGCGTAAAACACCGCGTACACACTCATATGGATGGACTTTACACAAGGACTACTCCTCTGCAGGTTTTTCCTAATGATTTATACAGCTAAAATGTGTAACAGCGCGTATCGCTCGGCCCTGCCTTAAAGCATCTTCAGCTACTGAGGGGAAAAAGATGCCGCTGTAAAACTTTTCAGTGCTAACGAGAGAAAGGGAGATAATTGACGCTATGGGTGAGGACGATAAAACAGAGTGAAGAACTTTTCATACGGCCCTTCGTCATCAAGGAGGATCAGCATGATTACATAGATACCATCTTTTATTGGTTCAAGGAAAAGAGACAAAAGTTTTGGGCTAAGTATGGCGCGAGAGACCGGAGAGTCTGGAGAAACGAAAAGCACCAAACTGAAAAAGCATAAAAGAAGGAAAAGCAAAAAGGAGGGCAAAACCAGGACTGTACATGCCAATATTTTGTATGACCATACCAAAGGAGGGGATAACCCCAACAGACACTATGCAAACAATAAGATCAAAACCACAAAATACACTCTGCTTTCTTTCTTACCGAAGAACCTCTTCGAGCAATTCCACCGATTTGCCAACGTGTATTTTGTTTTCATAGCTTTACTGAATTTCGTGCCTGTGGTCAATGCTTTTCAACCAGAGCTGGCTCTTGCCCCTGTGGTTTTTATTTTGTCAGTGACCGCTATTAAGGATTTATGGGAAGATTACAGGCGACACCGCTCGGATAAAGAAATCAATCATTTGGACTGCCTCGTTTACTGCAGGTAAGCACGTGCTTGAAAACCGACTCGGTACAAAGTGCCATAAAACCATGTGTATGTTTGTCTAGTTTTCCTCGTCGAGAATGGACACAAATGCACTTCTATGACATGATTTTGCCTTGCTGCTAAGGACATGTGGGCCTGGCTACCTGTTGAACGAGGAGTCTCAGGATGTGTCTAATAGCTCTAATGCTTTGCCTTCCTAAGCGACAACATTTTGAACAGGCACCTGTTGAAGGGGGGTTCACACTTTAAAGTTGTAATTCCTGGGTTTTTCGTCCCTTTTTCACACTGCTCGTCAGTGTGGTAATCTGTGGTTCTGAGATTTCTCTCTGAAACGCCGGTTTATCGTTTTATTTACATATTTAGGATGTTAGCAATATGGACAAAAACAGCACTGACTGGACCCAACTGCTTGTCCATTTCTGGAAGTGTTGCCACGTAAATCTGCTTTTGACATGTGTAACGTTTTCCTTCGTACTTTGATTTAAGCAACACATGAAACTTTTCACGATTATGCGTAAATATGTACTGAATGAAGCATTGAGTTAGTTTTTTATTGGTTGTGTGTTGCTAAACAACTTCCAGTTACATTCCAGCATACTGTTTGTCTCCCTTGGTCCACTCAATTTTGACGCTGGGTTAAAATAATGCTCACAGCTCACCCCCTTGAAAGTTAACTTACAAGTGTGAAACTGTTTACCTAGGGGAGGGAGTTTATCACAGGGTTAAGTGCAGTATGAAAAACCATTGGGTCCAAACATAAGCTCTAGGTTGGCAACTCACTTGATATGAGACTCCGGTTGGGGAGCTTGGGTTGTGCTATTAGTGTGCTGCTTTTATATTTTGGTACATTTTGTTGTGTGAAATCTCTCGCACCACACAACACACTTTAGCACATAATACTGATAAGCAAAAGAGAAGGAACAGTGATTGAAGTTTCACACTCTGGGTAAATGAGTGCTGTCAGAGTGGCTGATATGATTGTGCATTTCAGGCCTCCGTGTCACTCTTGAATGTCATCTCTAAATTTCAACGAGTTTCATGGAATATTCAGCCATGATTTTCTTTGGACATAAGTATAGGCTTATTGGTATTAGGCAAGTTATTTAAGTGCAGCTGATCACCTCAGATAATGTCTTTTATTGTCTTGTCTTATTGAGTGCAGGGTTCTTGTAGTAAGCTAAAACTTAATCAAATTTGCTTAATTTAAAATAAAAAACTTAAATAAATAAATTGGTTAAAAAAAACTTGCTTTATTTTCATTCAAAATTGAAAAAGAAGAAAAATCTCATTCAAAATGTAATTAAAATCTCAGTTCTAATACTAAAAACAGCACTGAGTGAGGGTTTGTTAATTTGCTCATTCTGTCAATTAGGTCAAGGATATATCCTTTCACACTTTAAAAACTTGAGTGAATTGAGTTCATTCCTTTAACCTTGTTGGTGTTATGTGGCAAAAACATTACCCCTAATTGTGAAAGTGTATCAGATTATCTAGCCTTGAAGATTAGTTTATTTTCTGATCAAGTTAGACGCTTTTTGCATGCTGTTCAAGTTCAGGTTTGTCCTTGGTGATAAACACTGTGTGCTCAGTGTGAACTTGCTGAAACAAACTATTCACCTCCATCCACTTGAACTACAGCTCCTTTAGCAGATAAAACTCGTCAGGAAATTTCATTTTGTACAGAAATGAAGGACGTTGTCATGCTTTCTCCTGTATTGTCAGTAAAAAAATGGCCTTGTTTGGAGATCAGCCTGTTTCTCATCTGTGTTTTTTAGGGATTCCACTTGTTTGTTTTTTTGGAGTCAGAGAGTCAGTCTGGAGACTGTATTTCTTGATGAAAAGCATCTCTGTCAGCCATGTTAAGGCCATGTATCCGCTCTCTCAAAAGCCCCAGTGTTTCTCAGTCTCCACAATCTGAGCTTGTGCTGTATCCGTGTTGCTCTCAAGGCTGGGCTTGATTGAATTTTCTCAAGCAAATGACTCTATTTTGAAAACTGTTCCTGTTGCTAACAAAGCTACACTGAATTACTTCACAGTATGGTGTCATCCCAGCTGAACATGATTTGACCTTTTAATATGATTGCAAAGTTTGTTACGGAACTCACAAATTAATTACTTGTCACTGGTTGGACTGTAAAGGACACATTTCCATGTAGTGCTAATCTAGTCTTAATCATTCCAAGTGTGATTTGTGCAATGTGACCAGACAGTTCTCTTTATATAGCAACTCCCCTGGGTTGACAGGATGTTTTGTATCTGAACAATGTTTTCCACATGTGCGTGGCATCCAGGCACTACACTCTAACTACAGACATCTGGTTCCATGTTATGGAAATTACCAAGTTATTTAATAGCTTGATATAGGAGAGATTTTATATACTTTCTGAGTATAAAACGGTTTGTCGTTCGACACTGCAGCGTTGTGTGTGGCAGTGAGGCCTATGAAAATATTTGGTCAACATTTTTTCTATTTTGTATTGTTATTGCACAATGATGTAAAAGTGGATAAAATGATGAAGGAATGTGGATATTGCAGAGTTTCTTCTGTCTTTCATCATGCCTTGCATCTGGCCTCATCCATGAATGAAATGTTTGACTGCACAAAAACAGCTATGAAATTATAGAAGTAATATATTTTAAGTCATGTGGATAATATTATGGATCGTTTTAAAAATGATTTTTCAAGCTTTCTAGTTTGTTGATTTGTCTTTGTTTTGTGTGGGTGTGTACATATATATACACTACCATTCAAAAGTTTGAGTTCTGTAATATTTGTTAAAGTTTTGTTAATCGTCTCTTATGTTCACCAAGTCAGCATTTATTTGATCAAAAATTCAGTAAAAACAGTAATATTGTGTAATATTTAGGGCTGCAACTAAGTGATTATTTTGATAATCGATTAGTTGGCCGCTTATTGTTTCGATTAATCTGATTAAAAAAAATATATATATATTTTATTGACAAAAAAAACCCTATTCCACATTCTGCCCAATGTCCTTCAAACAAACGTGCCAACTGAATACTATGAAAACATACAGTGCATAACAATTTATTAGACCACCTGTCATAAAGAGAAATTGTGACTTTTTGTTATGAGTTACTCTTCTGTTTTGACATGTTTATGTTCATATTTTCACCATCTTAAATATAAACTAGAGCCTCGTCTGCCAAGCCATAAGATTTTGCTAATCGGCTGTGCACTTTAAGGAACGTGCATTTCATTCTGACGGTCATCCTGTTCGGACAAAAAGAGCAATTTTGCGGGAGACCTGCACAAATAGAGTTCATGTTTAGCTTGAGGGTAAACACTACTTGGAGACATATCAATGATTTGTTAACAGTGTCTCTGAGATGTTGATGGACGACAGGAGAAAGGGTTATGTAAGAGGATAGGCCTACACACTGTGTGGAAGATGGTCTGAAATGCCTGAAAATGTTTTTCATGTTGCAGCAAAGACCGAAATTGAGCATTGTGATGGGGACATCTCAAGTCAGTTCGGTTTTCTTTTCTTTTTTTTATTCATGAAAATTACTAAAACCTTCATAGCTTGCCTCTCCGACAGTTTGACATGGCCTATTGTGTGTCTGAGAGCACTGTATCAAGTCTAACTTGTAAAATAATGCGAGTAATTTTTGAAGAGAGACACAGGGATCAGGAAAACAATAGAAATGTCTTCGAATGTGTTCCCCTCCTTTCCTGTGTTTGGCGGGCAGCAACAGGATCAAAAGTCTTTCTATTGTGTTTCTTGCTGCTCTTTTCAAATGCTTACAACAAAAATATCTCCCTGTTTTTACGGAAATCTGTTTACATTGTAACATTGTTTCCTGGGGATTTTGATATCAATGCTTGTTTTTTCGGCGAGAGTTGTGAGAGGACAGTAGGCAGGAATTCAAGGAATTTTGAGCTTTTGCAGGGTGAGATGTTCACGCTCAGGTTCGCCTCGGATACTTATAAATCTCTGGTACAGGTTTAACATTGATATCTGTATCATAGAAGCCCTCAACAGAGACCTTGACTGTAGAATGAAGGTTGTTGTTTTTGTTTCTTTTCCTGAGATTAAGGGTTATTAGTCATAAAGGGATGTAAAGGTATTAAAATGTCATCATGATTATAGTGACCAAAATTATCACGGTTATCAGTATTATCACGTTATTGTTAAAATGTGCTGACATGCAAATCGTTTCTGTTATATTTAAAATCAACAAACAGCAAATAAAATGACTTTGTCTGCACAATCAATAAAACAATTAAATTACCAATGATGTCCAGATATTTATAGTTAAAATATTTGTTACTTCTTAAAAGTGCATGTTAACTGTTACATGACTTTTTAATTGTTTATACTGCAAGTACGTTTGATCATTTGGTTTGGTCAATTTGGTCTTTCTGCAGCTTGACATGCTTTAGCATTGGCTAAAATTAATAACTATGATTATTAGTTATTAAATGTTATGACAACATTTTATAGAATAATTTTGACCAAAACATGAAAAACTGAAACTCTGTAAAAATGAAAACTTGTGAAATAATCATGGCTTTTGTTACAGCAACAATTTGGCATCCACAATTTTCCATTTTCTTCTCTTCATCAGCTCCCATGAAACTTCTTTCCCACTCAGTTTTTCCACGCACACTAGTTTCTATCAGTGGTTCGAAGGCTTGCTTTGGGTGGTCTGACTGTGTTTAGTAATTGTTTTTCTTTGATATTGGATCTTCAGCTTTGGCTGTGATGTATTATTGGCCTGTATGCATGGGACAATTTGGATTTGTTGGAACTGTGTAGACCAAGATCTGATCTGCCTTTCAGAGACCAACCTTTGCTTTCTGTTGACTAGATGCACATACACCCATTTATTCTGCTGAGCAGTTTGTTTTCTCCCGGAAGTCTTGTTGGTGGACCATTTCCATATTGTGTCTCTAGAGGAAATGACCTTAAAGTTAAATTCCAGTGGCCTTTTCTCTAGGACTGTGCTAGAATATCAATCCATCTCCAATGCCAACTGCGTTTCCTTGCACATTTCCTTCTAAATTACTTGATGTTTGTGTTTGGTTTTTAATAGTACTACTGTAGGTGGCACATAAGGGGTTCTAGATGAAATAAATCAATCACTCACTCCACATGGGGGTTTGTTGTGACACGTGACTGCGCTTAGCATAGAACCAAACTCTTATCTTTAGAACACTTGGTAATTATCTTTGAGTGGGTGTATGCCAAAAAATAAAATAAACAAAAAAAAATATGATAATTAATAGGAAATACACCTTGTTGGCACATAGGCCTATATTGTGTTTCCGTCATCTGGTGAATGCTTATATGGGGATTTAGCTGTGCTGCAATGCCATACACCACTGTTTGTATATTACTAGAATGAATTCATTAATAATACAGACCGTTATTGAAGACATGGGGCTGGCTGGACATTTAATGAGTTTGTCACTATTTTTAAATATATCATTAAGTAGTTATTGGTGTTTATAAAAAGTATTATTGGTTGACCTTTTCTTATAAGAATTAAAATAATGTTCTATATTGTAGCTTTGTTACAGGTTTATAAATAACTTTAAGTCATGTTGTCCTGTAACCTCCATTTATCATGCTCATCTTTATGCCAAAAACAGCCATAATTACTTTTTTCCGTCCCCTTTCTCACAGTTAATTCATTTGTGTCCAAAATGTGAAATAGGACCCATGTCTTCAATGATTCAAACTCAAAATCACAGATCTAGATGTGAACATACACATTCTCCTCTTAAAAGAGCTCATAGTAGAGTTCATCCTCAGGGCTGTATGTGCTGTAACTGCCAGGACATGAAGCAAAGCCTTTCACGGCGTCAGAGACACTATAAAGGCCATATTCTCCAGAGTACTCAAATTAAACTATGCAGCCAAGTGTATTGAAATGATATGGCTTGCAGGGTTAAATAAATAATTTATTTCATTATGCATATAAATTGCGATTATTGCGATCAATCTATTAATGTAAATGTTTCTTTTTAACTTTATTGTGTGCATTATAGATTTGTCATTACATTTATTGTAACTGTTACAAATGGATTTCGCTTGATGAAAGTTTGCATTTGAAAGTCACCTATATTATTTGAATGCTGAAGGTTTCATGACATCACATCAAATAATTAAAAATTGGAGTTTGGTGACTTTTAGTCCAAATAGGCCTACCTGTTGCTTTGATGACTTTTAAACTAAGATATATCCTGAAGCTGATTTGGTGAGTTGTTGTGTGCTCACGGTTATCCTTGTTAACAAATTTATCTCACTAAACTTAATTTTCTCTCTCTCCTTCTCTCCAGCTGCTCTTTTTTCCGTCCATGTATCATTATCTGAGTTATGTATGTTTACAAGCCTTGTCCTCCAAATCCTTAACTTTCAACAGTTTTTACAGTAACCAGAATAATTTATAAAATTAGCTAGATTGTGAATTGCATTATCAGTGAACATCCTCATGACCACCCTGGTCAGCCCCTGCTTCCTCTCAATGACATGTTTATATACTTGCAGCTGGATGTTGTCCGACCCATTTGGCCCTCAAAGTCATGTGCCTGTAATCAGCAGTACAGTTAAATGTAGGTTCAGAATTGATTTTAAGGCGAAGTGTGTAATTCACATGCCTCAAAATAACAGGTGAAAATATGAGTGTTTTTTGGCAGTTTTGTTAGTTTGTCATTTATGCGACTTCCTCAAAAGCACAGCAGTGAGGGACATATCACCCCTTGTGTGAGTTGACATCACCTGTGTGTCTTTGACAACAACCCAGTAGGATTTTCCATTCTATTTTCCTTTTAAATTACTGCAGAAACTAAGCTCGGTGACCAACAAACGTTTATGATTCTTAAACGTTTTGTTCATCATGGTTATCTTCACAAATGAACACAACGTTCATACAGTTTGAAGCCTAATGACAATCAGCAGATGTACACCAAGTTCATCATAATCACATGACTTCAGTGTCACCACCTAGCCTCTGACAACTGTCTTTATTTAAAAAAATATAAATAAATAAATTATGATAATAGTGAGTAGATGAGTTCACCTGTTTTAAGTTATTACGTTTAATGCTCCCGCCTCTGTAGTCCAATTTAGCCACTTTTTAGCAACTACATTTTTCAAGCCAAATACAAGCTTTAAAAATCACAAGGGGATGTATTTTTTTCATAGAATAAAATTAGAAAATGTCTTGAACTTGTTAACCACAGACCTTATTTCAGACATTTAACCCAAAACCCATTCAAAAGACCCATTTACTTTGAGAAGATGAAACTGGCTTAAAAAATACATTCCTGCAGCTCTCTATTGTCTGCCAAGGGACTCAAAGAAACCTCCTGGTGGCCATCGTTTTACCTCTCCTCCTTTGCCATCAGGTGAATCCTTCTTATTCCTCTTAAACCATGGAGAATTAGTTCTTTCTCTACTTTGTACAACTCTTGAAGCCAAGTTTGTGTAAGAGGTCACCCTACATTCCCGCATGGCAGTAAAAGAGTGCTCTTATGTGTAGAAGGGCGGGAAAAGAAACAGAAGGAA
Source organism: Ptychobarbus kaznakovi (assembly GCA_027422405.1). Classification (NCBI taxonomy): domain Eukaryota; kingdom Metazoa; phylum Chordata; class Actinopteri; order Cypriniformes; family Cyprinidae; genus Ptychobarbus; species Ptychobarbus kaznakovi. Next base: position 8,937,199 of record CM049800.1, on the reverse strand, counting down.
GGTTTGTTTAGCAGAGGCGCTCGGAGAGCCAGAGTCCCTGCAGCCATGTTTGCCAAAGCCCTTTTAATATTATTCTTGTCCTCCTGAAATAGGCGTCATGTTGCCCATCATGTTAGGCCAGCACCATGAACACTAACCTCCCAGTTTTGAACATGGCACAGATGTGGTTTGTTTATTGTTCGGTGCTGTGTGGAGTTTGTTTGGTCTTGTTGTGTTTCACATTTACTGCTTACGGATCCGTTTACTGCTAATGCAGAAAACAACACATAGCTGAGGCAAGTGTAAAAATACATTTATGGTAAAGAAAGCAAATTGAGAATATTGAACATTTTCTAGACAGTTATTTTTAAGAGCACAGTTCTCTTATGAGAAAAATAAAAACGATTAATGTATTGTTTAGTCTGTCCTGATGAAGTTCTGAGTTATTTTCACCAACGTCTGACTCTGTTTTGTTTCTGTGGTGCTCTCAATCAATGAATCTGAGGCTTTCTAGATTTTGAGAAAATTCCCATCCATCTTTCAATTACAACTAAACTTGAACATTAAATTTAAATGGTTACCCACCCCAAAATATTGTATTTTTTTGTCATTAATCACTTACCCCATGTTGTTCCAAACCCCTAAAATCTTCGTTCATTTTCAGAACACAATTTAACATATTTTGGATGAAAACCGGGAGGCTTGTGATTGTCCCATTGACTGCCAAACAATTTGCACTGTCAAGGCCCAGAAAAGTATGAAAGACATTGTCAGAATAGTCAATCTGCCATCAGTGATTCAACCGTAACGTTATGAAGCTACGAGAATAGTTTTTGTATGCAAAAAAAAACAACTTAAATGACAACTTTATTCAACAATTCATCTCCTCTGTGTCAGCATAATGCCATTTTGGAGAGTATCCGCTGGACGCAAGCTGCATATGCTGTTCTTTGTCAGCTGCACCACACGGATATGCTGTTTTCGTTCAAATCAAAGTATAAAAACCGTAGAAGGCGTATCCCTGTGGTGTGGCTGTTACGGTTGAACCACTGATGGCAGATTGACTATTCTGACGATGTCTTTCGTACTTTTCTGGGCCAATTGTTTGGCAGTCAATGGGACAGTCACACAGTGGAGTAACCCTTTAATGATTTGAATATTCAACATTAGAATGCATTAGGACACAATAGCTTCTGTGAAGTAACCAAGCCTCTTTTCTTTGTGACATCTGTGTTCTTGTGCCCTTTGTAGGAGTGAGAAACGGTATGTGGAGAAATACTGGAAAGAGGTACGGGTCGGAGACTTCATTCGTCCTGCGCTGCAACGAGATTCTGCCAGCGGATGTTCTGCTGCTCAGCAGCAGCGACCCGGACCGCCTGTGTCACATTGAGACGGCCACACTGGACGGTGAAACCAACCTCAAGCAGAGACAGGTGGTGCGCAGCTTTATCGACCTGGTGAGTGTTCAGGACTGTGGTGTGTTTGTGAAATCCCATAAGTTGAGTAAAGAATTGAATAGAAGCATGCTGGTGTCAAGAACAGTTAAAGTGATGGTTTGTGTATTCAGATGGTCTGTGCTTGCCCACTAAGATAACTTTAGTCATTTCACACAACTCATCTAAGTCAAATATTAATTTCCCTCACTGCTGCTCACCCTGTATGTGTTACATCTCAAGATGTCAATAAGAGAGTTGATCTGAGCAGAGTTTGACAACAAAATCGAATGTTAACGGAGTATTGTAGCCAAAAAATAGTGAACCTCTGAAAAAAGTTCCTGCTGCTCTTGCTTCATACAAAAAAGGTACAATAAAAGTAGTTAATAAATCTTGTGCCCTATATATTCAGAGTCTTCCAAAATCATACAAATATTTGTATGAGGAAAGGGTTTGCTAAGGGGTGGAAAATTTCCGGTAAATTTCCAAAAATCCTGAAACTTTCCAAAATTCCCGGTAAGTTTCCAAAATTTAGGAAAGTTTCTGAAATTTACTGGAAATTTTCCAACTTTTTGCAACCCTAATGAGGAATAGACTGAAATTTTGCAATATGAGTTTGATTAGATGATGTGAGGCTTTTAATTTGTGGGTAAACTGTCCGTTTATCATTCAGTTTTAAATATTTGTTTGTTCAGATCCCAAATTGCTATTTTTTTCATTTGCAGGACTGTGAGTTTGACCCATTAAAATACAACAGTGTTATTGAATGTGAGAAGCCCAACAATGACCTCAACAGATTTCGTGGATACATGTAAGTATAATGCATTTATGTATTTTTAGTGCATTTACATTATTGCTTAGTTTATGGCCCAACCTAATCATGATTAATGGCATTGAAATTTCATAGCTCTTCACGCTAAAGTCTTCACTTGATTAAATCTGTGTGTTGTGAATTAGTTTGACCCTGTAAGTATTGCTAATAATGAAATATCCCATGTGGAAATTTGTCCGCCTTCATTATGTTTAATTATCATCTTTTCTATAAACCATTTAGACAAAACAGATCTTTCCTCTGATTTGTTTTGCCGGCAGTGATTTAAAATTCCATTAGCCTCCGAGATTCAAATAACGGGATGAATGGTTATTTTGTGACCCACATAGATCCAGTTTAATATAGTTGTAATGGAGAGGCAGTGTGTATTTCTCTTACTCCAGCATTATTCTGGTGACTTTTCAACCCTGATATTCTACCTAATTATTCTACTGTACCTAATACTACCCCTCACAGCAGCGTTCTCTGTTGGAGTACTATAGCAATGGGTCTTTGGTTGTTAGTGTTAAGGTTGGAAGATGGAAGGGGGCTATAAATAATGCTGCTGCTTATGTATATGAAATGTTTTTGCAAAATTTATTGTCTAAGGGCCAGAGGGCAAAAATGTGTGATCCTTGCTTATAATATCATTCATATTTATTGGCTGCAACTATAATTGGTGCCATATTTTACTAAGTGTGTTATACACTTATCTAAATATCAACAAAAATACAGTAAAAAAAAAGTTTTCCCTACATAACAATTTCCCCTCACCACTGTTTCTAACGTAACATCTCCTTGCTATATCAGTAAATATACAAATTTTTATGACAATAAAATGCATGAAATAAAAGTAAGCAATATAGCCTGTTCTCCCTGGATATACTTTTATATTTCAGTACATGTGTTATTAAAAATACTTGAAGTTCCGTCCCTGGCTTATGCATCTACATGGTTACGATTATATTTCTTCCCTTTTTAAATAACTATTTTAATGTACTATTTGATACATTTTTTTTTAAAAGTACAAAACTGAAGGATAAAATAATTATCTTTTCAAGAAGTGAACTCTTCAAGGATAAGTTTTCTGTTGTTTCATCAATTTTTCTTAAATTGTGTTTAGGGGACGGTTTTGATTTTGGTCAATTACCAAGCTATATATGATAATTGAAAATGGATATTTATTGAAATAGCATTATTACATTCTAAGAAGCCCCTTATAATTTATTGACCTTTTAAGGCTTATGTCAAATTACATTCTAAAACTGTCAATCATTTTACTGTCAAGCCTCTTATCTGACAGTATAGCTAGAAAAATGTATCTGAGGGGATGTTTGAAAATTGAAATCCTACAAAATCTTTGTGGCGAGTGGGGCGGGGCCGAGAGCCGTGGGAACGGAGCGAGGCCGGTGGAGTAAATGGTAATGAACGACACCTGCGCCACTCACCGGTCTCGAGTCCCACGGAGGAGCTACGGAAGGAATAAAAGGAGGAGTGACGACAGTGGAAGACGGGAGGAAGGAGGGGGCACCAATGTAACGACGTTCGTAGATACGGGAAGGAAGGAGGCGGGAACCGGCGCACAGTTAAACACTTTAACAATCAAATAAACAAACATAACAGAAAAGCGGCAGCCCCTCACGGACGACTGCCGCACACAAAACACAAACTAAAATCCAGGCCTGGTAGTTCAACGTGTGGCCTCGCTCCGTTCCTACGGCTCTAAATCACTTTATCAAACTGCAAAATAGACTCGTTTCATATATTGTCCCAGGAATCCCTGTATTCTCACTTTTTAAAAAGGCTTGTTAATCTGGTATTTAGACTTTCAAAGTGTGGATTAAGATTGTACTGTTTATTTTGCAGTCTTAAATGATGGCTAACACATACAGGTCAAAGGCTTGAGATTAGCATACATAATATATTTGAGCAGACTGCTTTAGCAGTAGTAAAACAAGAGCTTTAGCCAGGACTGTGTAAGTTGAAGTATATCTCCTGTGTTTAGATGAAAACCTGCTGCACATGGTTAGGTAATGACAGCCGGGCCAGTGAGTCAGCTGACAGGAACCAGAAGGTTTATGACATTTATTTCCCTGGATGATGGAGAACAGATGCTTCTGGTGTGCTGCCAGCAATTTTTTTTTTTTTTTGTCCGGTTACCACAAAGTGGCTTACCGGAGCAAAAGGGGGAACATAATGTACAGTGGGCGCCAAGGACTGTGTCTTGTTGGAGCGACAGCTTATTGTATCAAGAGATCATCCCAGCTGGAGAATATGTGCAGTGCAGGCTAAGGAGATGATACCTGGAGGGCATGGGCATGTTGTTTTGATCCAGTCACGTTAATGGTAAATATTATGGAACTAATAAGCCCTTCAAGTGGAGAAGATTAAAAAATATTGTAATTTTGAGCAAATGAGTGACCAAGAAGATTTGTATTTACGAGTGGGAAACTTGAACTGATTTTGTAAGTTTGTTTAATTTTACATGCTGTCGTTTTTATAATTTGAAATTCAGTTGCAGTTATTTGGGCTTATTGTTCATAATATAATTATTTAATTAATTTTGTTTAGGCTACTTCGGTGTCTTGACTGTGTGACATATTATAATAATGAAGGACTGACTCTGAGGTACAAGTTTCCCGGGCGCACTAGAAGGCAGCTTATTTACTCTGGTGCGGCAGAACAAAATGCCATTGCTTACTGACTGATGATATCACACAAACGTGTACATTAGCAGCTAATCTGAGCTGTGACGTGAAAGGCTGCAGACAATAAACAACATTTCTGCCAATTACACATTTAAAACGTTCATTCATCCATAAATGAAAATTTACTCATCACCCATGTTGCTACAAATCTGTGTGACTTTGACTTTTTCTGTGGAACAGAAGATATTTTGATGAATGGTGAACGTTGGCTCAGTGACTTGCATTATATGGACAAAAAAATTTTTTTATAGTTTATAGATATATTAGGTGTATATATAAAATATTATAGTAAGTTTCTTATAATCACCTGGGTTGTTTTTGTTTAAAAATACAGTAAAAACAGTAATATTACGAAATAAATACAACTGTTCTCCATTTTAATATATTAAAAAATGCAAAATATTGTTACAAATTCCGCTTTGCCATCACAGGAACAAACTACATTTTGAAATCTACTAAACCAGAAAAGTTATTTTAAATTGTAATAATATTTCACAATATTAACTGTTTTATTGTGCTTTTAAATATATAATAAAAGCCTTTGTGAGGACAAAATACTTTTTTCTAAAGAATCTTAAAAAAAAACTTCTTACTGGAATTAATTCGTTTTTAATATTGTGAAATATGATGTATTACAATTTTAAAATAACATTTCTATTCCATCAGAATACATCAATTATATTTAGAAGACCTAAGAGAAAGATGCTTTTTGCAGGCATATGATATACAGTTATTACATTTACTGTCAAGGGCTAAGTGGACTTGACTAGCCATATTTTGACCCTTTTGTTCAAGCTAACATATATGCAAATGGTTCTGAGCTAAACCAGAACTGTGATTGACAGCATGGAGTGTACATACAGCTAATCTATCAGGTCTAGGTATGAACCAGGGCCAAGCTCAAAGAGAAATGCACTACTATGGAATTAAACCAAAAAAACTTGCCAGAAGCCTTGTCAGATAATTGACAAAGGAAAAGTTCAGCAACAGCGAAGAGCTTTTTAACAAACCGATGTAATCCTGAATTTAGCACTGGGATTAGTGCTTGCATTAATGCTTATTGAGCTCCCTCCACAGGTGCTTAGCATTCAGCGCTCATTCAGCATGAGTTAATTTGCATTTGACGCCATTTTTATCAGGAAGCTTAGCCCTGGGGCCTTTTGAACCTTTTCCCGTTGTTGGAATCGCACGCAACCTTCGGATCAGAAGTCTCATTGGATTTAAGATTTCATTCTCCGCCACTCCTTCGCTCTCATTTATCCTGAGAATCTTTTTACTTTGCTCAGTTCTTTTATGACACGGCTTTGGGGTTTTACAAAAAGTGCTGCATTGACTGAACGTGAGATCCAGTTGGCCTCAGGGCTTTACCTGTGTACAGAGCCGTTTCACTGAGGTCATGGCTTTACTATTGATTTTGTGATGTGAAAGAGGGATCCTGAGGGAAACCCTGTGGACTGTCAAATATGATGGATAGATGGGGTCAACAACAAGGGATGCAGAATTATGTGAATATCCCTTGGCAATATCCACATCATACGGATGTTGTTAGCTTCCAGTCTAATGTAGTTCTAGAAAATGAGGACGGAGGTATTCAGATTGGAACTAGATGCTTAATCCTCAAAGATATGTTGTGTGACAAGTGTAATGAATGAACCTGTATGGTGTGCATGACAGAATTAATCGCAGTGGGAAGAGAGACGGCCTGTACAAAGACAATCTGCTGCTCAGGGGCTGCACCATCCGCAACACAGAGGAGGCTGTAGGAATGGTCATCTATGCAGGTACGCAAACCAGGACCGGAAATGTCCACGACGCGGTCATTTCCACCACATTTCAAATTATTTATTTGTCTAACAACAGTGCTCTTTTATCCAAGTAATTTCATCACCATCACAAAAAAGTGCAATGATTTATATATATAGCAGCAAATGATGCTGTATTATTGGAGAGTAAAAAAAATTATATTCTATGAAAATTTGTATTTACCTTTTTATTTTCTTTACACACATCTCATTAAGTATGCAGTATACTGACAAATGTGTCATTAGTACACTAACTTTGATTAATTTTGTATGGATTGTGAAGGAAATAAAAACTGTTGGACTATTATAATCTGTTTTAAATAATTTTCACACTATCTAAATTATATCATTGACATTTTTTACATTTAAATGTCAGCAAGAATTAAAAAATATATATATTTACTAATAGCATTTAAAAGGAAGCAAAAATATAATAATACTCCGTATTAAGACAAACAAAAAGAACAAAATTGCTAATTTTGTGTGATTTGTGATTCATGTTTACTTGACTGACTGACTACGTCACCTGACTGGTGCAGCTCATGTTATTTTTTACAAAAAGTGAGTGTTTTGCTTTGCACTGATTCTTAGGTCATGAAACAAAAGCAATGCTGAACAACAACGGCCCTCGTTATAAACGCAGCAAACTGGAGCGGCAGATGAACGTAGATGTGTTCTGGTGTGTCGTCATCCTCCTGGTCATGTGCCTCTTTTCTGCCATTGGTACGTAAAATTGGCATCAATACAGTTTTTTTTCCTGAGTTATTAATGCTGTCATGACTGAAATTTTTGTGAGGTGTGCATATAACGGCTATTTTAAAATGTCATATGTGGCTCATCTAAACTATACATAACATATCATGTTCGTTACTAATGTGTTAGTCGCTGTTTTTTTTTTTTACTAAAATGTTTCGTAATGTGAAGCTCTTTTGCAGATTCATCTGTTATGAATAATCTTATCTTTTGCATCAAGTCCCAAATTAAAACAAAAAATAATCAAACAAGTTAAAGTATGTATTTTATTAATGTTTATTTCAGGTAATCTTGTTATTTTAATATATAAACCATTTTTAATTCCCCTTTCAGCAAAGATAATTATATTTTTATGCTTTTACCATGATAAAAATGCTCCTTCAGTGATTGAATGTATCTGATTGAGGAAGCATTTTAGAGGAAGCAGTTATTTGACTGTTTGGTTTCCTTACACAATTTTAGATTGTTTGAACATTTTCAGTTAAAAAAAAAACTATTCCGTTTTACCATGCCTTATACAGTCAAGTGTTTGTCTCTGAAACTTTCTCTAGGACATGGCCTGTGGATGTTCCAGTATGGAGATAAGAGGCCTGTCTTTGACGTGCTGAGCCCAGAAGGAACAGACTTATCTCCAGTGGTCTCAGCTATTTATCTCTTCCTGACCATGATTATAGTATTGCAGGTGAATAGCAAGTTGTGGGGAATGTTACCATGTGCTTCAGATTAACATTGATGCTTCGTATGTAGAAGAATTCTAATTATTTTCTGTTTCCTTTAATTGCCATCTGGTTTTAGGTGGTAGTTTAAATGATGACCCTGCATGAACCTACAACAAACCTCTCTACTTCTCTTTTTCTCTGGTGCAGATGCTGATCCCAATCTCGCTCTTTGTTTCCATTGAAATAGTGAAGATATGCCAGGTGTACTTTATCCATCAGGACATGGAGCTGTACGATGAGGAAACAGACTCTCATCTCCAGTGCAGGGCTCTGAACATCACAGAGGACCTTGGGCAGATGCAGTACATTTTCTCTGATAAGACCGGCACGCTCACGGAAAACAAGATGGTGTTTCGCCGTTGTACTGTGGCAGGAGTCGAGTACTCGCATGATGCCAATGGTTAGGATTCTCTGTGTCTACTCTGCAGGGCCAAAACAAGAGCCAGTGTAGTTATTTGCACACCATTAATTCTCTGTAAATGAGCAATATGTTGTATAAATAATAGGGCTATCAATCATGTAAAATATTAAGTTAATTACATGATATGCCAATTAATGTAATTAATCATAGTGATTACTATTAATGCCATAAATCAAAAAGCCCCCAAATGAAGGTAGTTCAAAGACATGTAGCAGAATTAGGTCACACTTTAGTTCAGGGACCAATTCGCACTATTAACGATGACTTTTGTCTCAATAAATTCTCATTTGTAGTTAGTAAGGTAGTTGTTAAGTTTAGATATGAGGTAAATTATGGTCATGCAGAATAAGGCATTAATATGCGTTTCATAAGTACTTATAAGCAACCAATTGGTAGTGAGAATTAACCCTAAACTAAAGTGTTACCCACAATTATTTTTGAAAGAAATTTACACTTTTATTTAGCAAGGATGCATTGTAACTTTATCAAAATTAACAGAGGCATTATAATGTTACAAATTGCTATTCCAATAAATGCTATACTTTTAAACTTTACAACTGTTAAAGAGTTTTGGAAAGATAGATTGCGGTTTCCACAAGAATATTAAGCACAACTTCTTTCACATTGGTAATAATGAGAAATATTTGTATTAAGCACCAAAACAACATATTAGAAAGACTGGAGTAATGGCTGCTGAAAATTCAGCTGTGCCATTACAGGAAAAACATAATTTTGTTCATATTAGAATAGAAAACAGTACATTTAACTGTAATAAAATTTCAAATAAATACAGCCTTGGTGAGCATAAAAATTACATTATAAAAAAAAAAAACATTTTTTTTTTTTTAAGTGTGCATATGTGTTGTGTGTGTGTATATTGATTGATTGATTTAATCGATTGATTAAATGTAGATGCAGTTCACTCCGTCTATAGCCTGTGCCCCAGTAGGGCAGCTCAGAATAAAGACTATCATGAGGAAAAAGTGCCAGAAGCCTTGGGTTTTCAATGTCCAGCCCAAATGTTTCAAAGAGTGTCTTTCCCACAGCAAGGAGGCTTGCTATGTACCAGGAAATGGATTCAGAGGAGGAAGACTGCACATCTCATGGTGGTACTCTCCCACGGCGGGACAGCGTCACCAGCCACCAGAGTGGAAAAGTGGTGTTGCGATCACAGAGCACCAAATCTCACCGTCGCACCGGGAGCAGAGCCGAAGCCAAACGGGCCAGCATTCTGTCCAAACACACTGCCTTCAGCAGTCCCATGGTTAGAAACCATATCTTCTCCGCCTTAAGCTGTACATGTGCAGCTGTACCCAGTGCTTAATGATATTTGCTCTTTTATTTTATTGGTTTGACAGGAAAAAGACATTACTCCAGATCCCCAGCTCATGGATAAAGTCAATGAGTGCAGCAGTCAGATGGAGTTCATGCGTTTTCACAGTCAGTCCCTGAACCAGATCCCCCCTGACCTGTGTGACGTCTTTGACTTTTTCATTGCTCTTACTATCTGCAACACTGTGGTTGTGTCCTCCCCCAATCAACCCCGGCAGAAGGTAAGCAGACCGACCACCAGGAACTAACTAAAACTGACATTCGCAACCTATTTTACGTCAGTAATGTGATGCAATTCTGGACATTCCGTTGAGAAGAAGTCCGTGCTGGAAGTAAATAGACAATTTTATTGTCATATCAATCCCAGTGGCGTTTTTGTCAGGTATCATGCTTCACTAACAGCTGTTGAGACCAAAGATATCGGTCAAATATAGGTTTGAGATTGAGATTTGTTTTAATCTTAGAACAACTGAAGTGTCTCATGTCAGAGTTTGATCAGACATTTCTTAATGTCTTGTGTGTGGGCTGTGGTGTTTTTTGGCCACAGTTAACTTCCTTTGGTGGTTTTCTGCTGTGTAGAGTTGGAGCAACTTCCTGTTTCTGTGTAAAAGATGTTTATGGTCTATCCTTCAAATGTGTAATGTTGCCCTCTACTAATTTATGGCATGAGATGCCCTCAAAATCCCCCTTGTCTGGAGCCATTCCAGCATTAGCGTATATGACCCGCATACTTCTACAAGTGTGTATGTAACATTAGGCAGATACTGTGATCAAAGGCTTGTCCTCCCTTCATAATATAAGTCTGATCTTGAGCTGAGTGAGTTACATTTGGTGTTTGATTAAATTGATGGCTGCTTAAAGATCTGCCATAATTCATTTGCATTAACCTGCAGTTTCTCTGTCACAATTTTTTTAATGAATTCCCTCTTCTGAGAGCGAGTGTATATATACATAAATTAAGTTCATAAATTAATAAGATTGTGAATTTTTTTATTTTTTTTGCAATTATTTATAACCATTTGGTCTCAAGGTGATTATTAGTGCATTCCGTTCACACCGGTGTTATTTTAGTGTCTAGTTGATTTAATATTATAGTTATTGTTAATTTTAGTTAATAGTTTTGGTTATTTTGTTCTCGAGTTTGTGTTTTTGTATTTATTTTTTGTTGTTTTTAAATACGTTTGTATAGTTTTTGTTAATTTTTATTTCAGTTTTAGTTATTTTAATACATCAAATTAAACTAAATGAAAATGAGAAATGTTGCCTTGGAAAGTAGCTAAAATAATTTTTTATTTTATTTCAAGTGTTTTCATATGGTTTTTAGTTTGAGTTCACTTTAATAATCCTGGTTCACACAGGTGCCCTCATATATTCTTATAGTTAAAAATAATAATAATTTTATTTTTTCATTTTTCAGTCGTCTTGTGAATCTTTCATTTAAAATAAACACCTCTTGTTTTGATATTTTATTTGATGCAATTGAGTTCAGAATGCAGTATGCTTAAGTATTCAAAAACTTCTTGAGGACTGTATGTGCGGTTAAAAAAAATGTGAAATGTTATCTATTATGGAATGATTTACAAATCATCCTCCCAGTTGGCTGCAGTATTAAATGCACACAAATATTTTAAGGAGTTTTGTTTTGACAAATGTTCTTTGGGTCTTATCAAGGTGCGTCGCTACGAGTTGAAGTCTCCAGTAAAGACCATCGAGGACTTCATCAAGCGCTTCACTCCGAGCCGCCTGACCTCTGGCTCCAACAGCAGCAGCTCCTCCAGTCTGGCCACCAACCGCTCGTCCTCCCATAAAGTGGGCTGCAGCATGCTGTCCACCCCCTCGGCCGAGAGCACGCTCACAAAGCTGAATGAGGAGAAGCGTCCGGAGCATGACCTGCAGCATGCCTTCAGCCCCGTCCCACCCAGCTTTGATAAAACAAAAGCTTTGGCTCAAGATGAATGCGAGCTCAGATTTGAGGCAGAGTCACCAGACGAGGCAGCGCTGGTTTATGCTGCCCGGGCCTATAACTGTGCTCTTGTCGGTCGTTTGCCAGATCAGGTGACCGTGGAGCTTCCACACTTGGGCAAGCTGAGCTTTGAGCTTCTGCACACACTGGGGTTTGACTCCACAAGAAAGAGGATGTCAGTGGTGGTAAAACACCCTCTGACTGAGCAAATCACAGTCTACACCAAGGGTGCCGATTCAGTCATCATGGATTTGATCAGACCAGCAACAGGTATGCTGACATGGAGGAGCACATTGTTCCCACACTTTATTTCTAGGGTTCAACATTAGCTGCTCTGATCCTTAATACAGATGTATTGCAGTGTATATTTAAAATATGAAGTTTACATGCTTACAGTGACACAGGTTTGAGTCATGACCCAGTCCCAATGCCCCTTTCTCTCCCTCCGTTTCATATACGTTTGTGTTTATATATGTATATATTTACATGTATTATCATTCGAAAGATTGTGCTTCATGGAGTTGGTAAGATGCATTTATTTGATCAAAAATAGTGTGAAATATTATGTAAAAATAATTACATAATTTTTTTTGTTTTATTATATTTAAAAAAAAACTAATTTCTGTGATGATGGCTGAATTTTTAACAGCCAACTAATCCTAACTAGTCCTCAAGGTCACATGATCCTTCAGAAATCATTCTAATATGCTGATTTAGAGCTCAAGAAACAATTTATATAATAATATCAATGTTGAAAACAGTTGTACTAAATTTTTTTTTTTTTTTTTTAGGATTCTAAGATGAAAATATATCTTGATAAATGCTTTTATTGTCACCTATGATCAATTTAATGTATCCTTTCCTAAATAAAAGTATACAGTACTTCTTTAAAAAGAAAGTAAAAAATAAAATGCACCACTCTAGGCAGTTAAAAATGTTTCAGTAATTCACCTGCCCATTGTCAATCGTTTCTTTATTATTTTTACAGCCCGTTCATTATAACAAAAACAGCATAACTCCTATCATCTTGTTAAAAAGTTCATCTTAGTTCATCTTATTGAAAGTTTGATGCTGCATTTCTGACAGTTTCACTCCCATCCATCTTATAGCTTCTAAAATACTTTCTATGAATTTCACCATCTATGGTTTCAACTGTCTGTAACTTTTTGAATTATTCGTTTTATTTTTCTATGACTCTCTTTTATATTTGGAATTCAGATTAACAAATGCCTGGCATGCTGTCAAACTTCCCCCTTATGAAATGAATCAAATATTCTGGGTTAGTTTATTTTGATGTTCAGTGTTGATTATGCTTTAGAAAGCTTGTTGATCATACTAAAGTTTTAATGAAGTCTGTTTTTTTTCCGTGCCCCAGTTAGACGGCGCATGAGGCCTATTCCAGCAGAATTAATGAATAACGGCTCACGGCCAAATGGCCAAAAGTCATCTGATTTCTTCAGAACATTGAATGGATAGATGTTTTTATGTCTCCAAGAAATTGAAAGAGAGATCCCCCCTCTACTAAGAGCAGACAGTGAGACGGTGTGATTTTTTCAAGGACATTTTTTGAATTGTTCATGTCTTTGGAGTGCTTAAAGTGGCCACTAGGATTTTGATGTACACTGTTGATCCATGCTGATAGACATTTGATTCCCACATAGTCAGCATGGTAAGGGCAATATGTCCCCTTCACCCAAACATGTTCTGGATGGCTTCCAGATTGTTCTTGGCTCTTGATGTAGCCAAGGGTTTTAGCGGTAATAAACTATCCTAATGGCGTAGGTAGACTGGCTGGTTAGTATTCCAGACACGAGAACCGCTCCAGTGGCAGTTTTCTCTAATGCGGTGTACATAAATTACTGAACAGAAGTAGTACATGCACAGCACAGCCCTGTGCTTTATATCTAAATGTCAAGATGACAGCAAAAAAAAGAGATAAAACTATGCCTTAGAAAAAAAGAGCTGAATAAATAAGAACATGGATTTTTTTTCCCAGTGTTATTTCTTTCATCAGTATGTTACAGATTAGAAAAGAGAATCACTTGTTTATTTTTTTTAAATCACATTGTTGTATTTATATTACCTTAATATAGCAATTGAATCAGAATCAGATAAAGGTTTAAAAGCAGTAATGTGAAGTTGATATGTTTGTAAAATGTTATAATTCATATGCAGTGTTGGGAGTAACGCGTTACAAAAGTAATACATTACAGTAACGGATTACTTTTTGCTGTAACGCAGTAGTGTAAGGCATTACTAATCAATTTTCTGTAATATTTTACTCGATACATGTTCAGTAACGCTTGCTTTTACAACACACTTTATTTTTTTAATATTTAATTTAAAGTCGGGCTCTGACTTTTTTACGTCCCTAGGGCTGGGCTTCGGGCCAATATTCACGTCATATTTCAGACGCGGCCTGGGCTGTTTTAGGCTTCTCCTTATTCTTATATTTTAGACATCCATGAATTATTGATGAAAAAATTACGAGACACAACACGAGACCGTGCCATGACTGTGAAGAGCGGCTCGACGGTGTTTAGTGTCTCACAGCAGCGAGCCGTCAGCTCAGCGGAAGAGTTCTGCGTTCAAATACATGCAATAAAGTATGTATGTGAGGCATTTATTCGCTGTCTTTCGGTTCATTTTTGTAAAGCGCTCCTGTTCAAGATAAAAGCATGATGTTTTGTTGATATTGTGCACACAAATAAAAGTAGACCCTTTTATAGTTCCGAATTATGTATTACACTTACCTTTTATGAGCAGAAATTACGGCGCAAGTTGTTTCCATTGAAAAAAATTGCAATTGATTGTGCTGGTGCCTCAATGTCCTGCGCTTTAGCTTCCGCTCTCCGCACAAACTATTGGATGCAGCGCACATTTATCTAGGTTTAACGTTTAAACATTGTTATATGCTTGAACTGTTTTAGTATATCTATAGATTTTATTTTAGGCAAGGCGTGATGATTTGAGAAGGTTAAATTGATCAAACATAGGCTGTGATCGGCCTGCCGCTGGCCGCTTGGTCGTTACTTTAAGAAAAAACTAATTTAATGAACAAAAAATGCTCCAAGCGTTTTTCTAAATTAACTTAATAAAGAAACGAAATATAAACGCTTTGCCATTACATGCAAAACTGAACTATTTAAATAGCTGAAACATGAGTCGTTTTGGGAGAAGGGCTAGGCTCGGACTCTGGCCGGTAATTCTGATAAGCTGTCGGACACGAGCCGGGCAAGGGCCTGAGCGTCTCGGGCCAGGGCCGGTCTAGGGCCTAAATTTGAGGCCCGTGCAGGGCTCTAGTACATTTTTTCATTTTAGATTGTTAAGATCTACTTCTGTAGTTATTTTGGTGAAAGTAACTCAAAATTAATACAGGAGTAATGTAACGTATTAAAAATCTGAGACTGTAATATTGTAAGGTAACGAATTACTTTTAAATAACAGTAACAAGTAATCTATAATGTATTACAGTAACTTGCACAACACTGTTCATATGTTCAAAAGTGTGTTTGAACAGTAATATTTGTCTATCACAGGCTACTGTGCTAAACAGACCGTCTTCTGGTTATGTGTTACCAACACCCTTCCTTTTGAGTGGAAATTTCTCGTTTCCTGGTTTATTTGAATAGGATAAGAAAAAATAAGAATTAATTTGAAGCAAAATTGCATAAGATATTAAGTGCATTTCATCTTACTGCACTGATAGATTTTTTAATTTCTAGAAGTTAAATTTCTTATATTTAAAAAAAATTTATATATTTGCTATATGAAAAGAGAAGTGGAGTAAGACAAAACATACTCAGGCAAAAGTATATAAGTACAATTCTTAATAAAATACAACGTTGCTTCGCAAGTGCATTCATTTTCTTTCTAGGATATTCTGAGTTTTACATTGCTATCTGTAAAAAAAATACTTAAAACCTTAAAGTCGGCGCGAAGCGTATTATAGATCTTATTGTGAGCGATTCATCCATGTATGTTTGTTGTTGTTTTTTTACCTTAATGTCATAATTTTCTTTCAGCATTTAAAACCCTGCCTTCCTTACCACAGTTGCCCGAGAGCTCACAAGAATTTTTGGGGGCAATGCTCACATCTCAAAATCCAATGAATAGAAATCCCTAGTCTTTTTTTCCCGAGAAAAAAAAAGTCACAATACAGAAAAAAGGGAAAAAAATCTGTGGTTAATTAATTTTCATTTAATTATTATTATGTTTTACACAGAAAAGGTTAGCAAGTTACTTTAATCACACTAGTCTAATTGTTAACATGTTTAAGAATGGCTATACATGTGGGGGTTTTTTAAGCGAATATCTTGCCCCATAGATTTCCATTGAACGTGCATTAAAGATTTGTGCAGTTGAGATTGAGACTTTTTCAGCTATATGGACAATAAGCTAGTGCCATTGCAAGTAGTATGTCATTTCCTCTTTCTGCTATGTGTTCAGCTGGCAGTCTGGAAATATGTTTTAAAACCCCAGGTTTATTAGTGTCCAGTCTATGTTGGGGTTTGTTAGCATAAAACTGTACACACACACACACAGACTGTGCCTCACTACAGACTATGAGCTGTTTTATGCACATAGACACACCCGTTCAGTTTATATTCCTGTACTTTTGGAGCTAGAGCCACTGGTCACCTCTGGGTGTGGGCTTCCAATTAACACGGCAGACCAACTGAAGGTACAGTTGCTCCATTCAAAAGCAGTGGGATGTTTTCCATGCTTGTCTAATGACACCATGCACAAAAAACAGACTTCTGGTGCCAGCCTGAGCCACACAGCTTTTGAGTCTTTGACGAGAAAATTGTTACAACTTCATTGACACAAAGCTGTCTTGACCATGCAACCATAAAGATCTGGAAAAACAAACAGTACCTATGTGTTTCCAGTCATTATGTAACATGCTAAAATGAAGGACATAGATAAAAATGTTCCAAAGTGTGCTCCATTACCAATGTTGGAAAGGACACCATGTTTTGCTAAGGGAATGGCAATCATTTCCGTCTCTCAGTAATAAGAAACTGGTGCGTAACTTTTGCGTAATTTTCGTTTCTGTTAGTAGCCGCCTCTCTGGTTAAATTACAAGACTAAATTTGCTATTTATTATATAATACATCATAACAGTCATGTCTAGTCCTTTTTGTTGTTTTCTTTGGGTTAGGTTTGTTGTTGTTGTTTTTTTTGGGGGGGGGTTGGTTTGTTTTTTGGTTTTGTATGTTTGGTTGAGTTTCTTTTTTGGGGGTGTTTTGTTTTGATAGTGTTAGTATTTTGTTTTTAGGCAAGCTTTAGAAGTGAAGTAGTAGTTTGTTTGTTTGTTTTTTGTTTCCTTAATATTTGTATTACTTATATTATATCATTATATATACTTAGCTCAGTAAAGCTTTCAACATTCTCTGCACATACTTTTACTTGCTTTTGCACATACTTCTGAAGCATTAAACTTTGGTTCATAGGTCGTCCTACATAGAGTGAGCTGTGGACAAGAAAGATACTACTCTATTTGTGTTGCTAGTGGTTTAAAAACTCCCCTCTTAACCTTTAAATACTGTTGCAAATGTTATGAAAGACTTTCATAAACTCTCCTTTTTGCTCTTTGAAGGGTCATGTCATTTCAGATTTACTTTATCTATAGGTTTATTAAGAACATTTAATACCTGAGTCAATGCATCAGTCTCTAGAAAAACTCGTCCAGTCGTCCCACAGTTGCAGGGGTGGTGATGAATCATTCGGTGAAAATGTGAGGTTTGGCACTCTCGCCCCCTCGTCTTGGCTGACGGTCGTCCATGTTGGGAAGTGATCATCCCAAACAGTTCTGCTCTTTCTGCCAGGAAGCAATGCACTGAGCAACAACACAGGAGCGATAAACCTCAAAATGCTCCATAGCCAGCTTATCCAGTCAACCTGTCAAAACACTCAGCCATCTTGATTAAATATAATAGCCTTCTTGAGAAAGCCAACAGAGAACCATGCTTGAAGAGGCTGAAGTGATTCGTTTAGCTGTCTGCCTACAATGTGTTTTTCACACTGTGTGTTTAATATTAGTTTAGTGAATCCTTCTCTAAATGTTAGAACATTTTGATGGTTTGTCTAACTTTCTTTTTGGTTTTCTTTGTGTTTTTGTATTGCAGATGATTGCAAAGGAAAGCGACAAAGGAAAATCTTGTATAAAACTCAAAACTACTTAAATCTTTATGCTGCAGACGGTCTCAGAACACTCTGTATTGCCAAAAAGGTAACACAGACTCTCAGTAACTATTAGAAAATATTTTTTTTAATATAATATTGATGTACATTTCATTTAATCTTTAATATGAATCTTTAATCAATTGACAGCCCTCATTTTTATTTTGTCATTTACACTTTTGGGTGGATTTTACTGGGGAAAAAACTAAGTGTTCGTATTGAAAAAGTATAAGTGCACCGATGGTTTACAAGTCTGAGATTTTTCCCAGAATGCTGATCTGTGTGACAGATCTCACTCTCTGTCCATCTTTTTCTTATCTTTCTTCTTGCTCCATATCTCATGGATAGTGATATATACTCTCACTCTCTTCTCTGACTTGTTAACTCAGTGTCTTGTGGGAGTCTGGTTGCCATATGATGTGTATGGTGATGTGAACCAAAAAAAAAGTAGTTTTTTTTCTAAAAAATAATCAGCAAACTTTCACATGCTTCCTTGGACCTACTAAAGCAGATTTCTGCTGTCACTGACAATCAGAGTGTTAACCTACAAAACGTTACTTGTTCCGCTTTTTCTCACTAATGCCCTGCTGTGACCTAACACTTCCTATATAATTTTGATAAAATTATGAATTCTATCTTTTCTTCTTTTTGACATGCTTCATTATCACTGTTGCTAAATAGTCACCTTATCAGACACATTGAACAGCTTGCATACACTTATTTTTCACACTGCTAAGTGTGAATTTATACATAAGTGGAGCTGCTTAAACTTTAACAAGCCTCTTATTGTGTTAATTGTATTGTCTACACCTGTTTGTTTTTAAGCCAGCAACCAGAATACCTTATTGCGTTCCTCTCTCTTTTTCCTTGTTTCACACATCCCTTTGAAGCTAGAAAAACTTTTGAAACTGTGACATAAAAATTAATTTATTGCAAATAATGGTGATGTTGCACCTCTATCAGTGATGTGATTGTATTTGTTTGGTCCAGGTTCTCAGTAAGGAGGAGTATGCCAGTTGGCTACAACACCACCTGGAAGCAGAGACAGCCATACAGAGGAGGGAGGAGCTGCTTTTTGAGTCTGCATTACGACTAGAGACCAACCTCCAACTTCTGGGTAATAATAGTTCCTGAAGCACTCTTAGTCCATCAAGGACTAGTTTACAACCGGTGTTAAAGGGATAGTTCACCCAAGAATAAAAAATTGTCATTGTTTACTCACCCTCATGTCATTCCAAACCTGTATGAGTTTATTTCTTCTGCTGAACACAAAAGAAGATACTATGAAAGTCAATGGAGACTAGTAACTGTTTACTACCTACATTCTTCATAGTATTTTTTCCATAGAAGTCAATGGAGACCAGCAAGTGTTTGATTATCAGCATTCTTCAAGATATCATCTTTTATGTTCAGCAAAAGAAAGTAATTTTCATTTTCATCAGCAAAAATAATTTTCATTTTTGTGTGAACTATCCCTTTAATATCTCTGGATTCAAACCACAAGTGGTTAGTACCAGACACAAGTAGGTATGTGCATTAAATCTTTCTGTCTGTCTTTTCAAATAGGAGCGACAGGTATTGAGGACAGACTTCAGGATGGGGTTCCCGAGACCATCGCCTCTCTGAGGAAAGCAGGTCTCCAGATCTGGGTGCTGACTGGAGATAAACAAGAGACTGCCATCAACATTGCCTATGCCTGTAAACTGCTGGACCCAGAGGAGGAGCTGATCACTCTTAATGCTGACTCGCAGGTACACCCAGCATGCACTGCTGCAGTCTGTCCTCATGGGCTCTGTTCTTTCTCCTCTGTCCCTTCTCCCTCTGAATGCTGACTGTGTGAGACTCGGTCTACATCTAATGATAATTGATCGGTTGATTACTTCTGCAGTTAATCATATAGTCAGATTCCTCCTCTCCAAACAATATGAAGTTGAAGGCAACAAATAATCACTAAACTGAATTTGAGAACCAATTTGTTTAAATTTGAAATGTTTGAAAGAATTGATTTGCTTCAAGTGTCTCAGAATTCCTAAAACTATGAGGAACTGTGTTTCACATATGACTTATTAAAAAAGTAACTGTTACTGACAGCTGACAACTTGCCTGCAATCACTGAATTTGGAAAATGTTTAATATCAGTTCTCACAAGGGCTTGAAAGCCTTTTATAATTCTATTATATCTTTGGTGTAGATTGTTTGATCTTGTGTTTAATTATTTATTCTCTGATTTGATTTATTGTTCTTGTTTTGCTTTCTGCAACCAGGAATGACAGAAATGTCTGAAGGTATTGCCCATAACTTGTAGGCCTGATTGTTCCAGTTGAAAACACAAACTGTAGTTCCATTTGTCCCACTATTGTACATTTTTTCCCATCTCCCATATGAGTGTTTTTTCCACTATGGGCACTTTAATCTCCCAAGGGCTGATTACTTGGTTATATAATAATAATAATATTATTATTTAAAAAATAACTAATCCCAACACTATTTTTCTCTTGGGATTGCTCTGTTTATCCTAAGTATCCTAACCAAAGCATCTAAGCACTGGCACACAATAAATTATATAAAAAATTTAATGTTGATTAATTTTCAAGTTCTAATTAAGTAAATATTAATATCAATTAATGCAATTGTAGTGCGTTTCTTGAACTCATTACCCGGGACTCAAACATGGGACATCCAAAGCACAATGGCGCTATATGTCAACACGCTAAAAGTGTCTATAGATGAAAAAAACACCCATATATCAAACTATTTGCGTATTCCCATTCATGTCCACTTTTAGACAGTGGGTGTTTCCCCCACAGAACAGCTGAACTGGCTTGAATGAGCTCTCATGATGTTTCATTTTGTCTCGGAGAACACGTGAAGCATCCACATGAGTTTTGTTTTGAAAAACCACACAGGCAAAGAGCTGTCATACTGGAATGTCTTAATCATCGACTTGCTGTATTAGTCAGAACTTTTTCTTTGCTTAAAGGGATAATTCACCCAAAAATAAAAATGGTCATCATCATACTCTCGCCCTTGCGTCATTACAAAGCTGTATGAATTTCTTTCTTCTGGGGAACAAAAGATATTTAAAAAAAATGTTGGGAACCAAGCTGTTTGAATTACTTTTGAAGCAAAAAGACATTTTGACAATATCAGTCTCAATGATTTTTATATTTCTCTGAAGAAAGACAGTCAGAGGTTTGGAATCACATGAAGGTGACTAAAGAAAGACAACATTTTCATTTTTGGGTGGAGTATCCCTTTTATAAAAGTAATTTGGCACAGTAAATGTGTTATATAATTTATACCATAATTGTGATCTGTTTTGTTGCATTTCCGAGCAGATTCATCTTTTTTTCTTTCTCTCTTTTTGCCAGATGTTGTCTAATTCTCATGATATCTTTGTCCTTTTATGACCTTACTGATTTTTGTGTTTGAATGTGAACTCTTACTAGGAAGCCTGTGCTGTATTGCTCGAGAACAGTCTGCGCTACATCCAGGCCAAGTTCCTTTGCAACCCTCGACCAGATCCTCAAGCAGCTAGAGACTATGCTGGCATCCACTTCTCTTCTCCGGTGTGTTCCTCGGCCTCCTCTGGCCACTCCAGCCCCTTCCTGGTGCACCGGCTAGGGCTGGTGATCGATGGTCGAACCTTGGCCTACGCACTGGACAAGAGTTTGGAGGACAAGTTCCTGGCCGTGGCTCGAAGTTGCAAGTCCGTTCTATGCTGTCGCTCGACGCCCCTGCAGAAGAGTATGGTGGTCAAGTTAGTGCGAAACAAGCTCAAGGTCATGACGCTGGCAATAGGTAAGTGGTGGATTTGCTTGGTTGTTTTTTAATGTAGTGTTTGTTGCAAATGCTTAATCTCAAGTGAGTTTTTAACAGCACTTAATTTAGCTGAATTTGTTGCATAAAAAAGTTTTTAAAGCCCAGTCTGCAAGTGATGAGCCTCTAGTGGTCATAAACTTCACACAACTGCAGCTAAGATGATGCACACAAATGAACTTCACTGAGTTCCACAGTACTAATGCTGGTGACTGATTTAAATAAATAGTTTGCCCAGAATTTGAAGATGGTATCATTTACTCACCCTCACATTTTTTCAAGTTTTCCATGCACTTTTCCATGCAATTTACATACACCGAGACTGAAGCCTTGAAAGCACACTGAGAACCATTGAAATAGTCTATGTGAGTAAAAACTGTCAATCCAATGAAGTCTATCCTTATAAGTGAAAGATTTTTTTCTTGTATCCCCTTCTTTCAAAAGAAAACATGATCAGTTTGGACATTACCTTTCAAAAGACATAAAGACATTTCAATCATGACAACTCTCTGAAGAGTCTAGCATGGTGATGGATATGACAATGTTAATGTATTTGGTCTTGGCGGAATAGATCTGCTACACTGCTGCTGAATTGCTGCTGCTGTTGGTTATTGCTGTAGTTGTAGATTATTGCTGCTGCTGCAAGCGAGTATGGAACTTGCTACTGCCAATGCATATGGCGATACGGAGCCATGAGTATTCAAGACATACTGCTGCTGCACAAATAGCATATAAAATAACCCGTAGCAGACCTATACAGGTGGAGCTGGGGAAAGTGGAGGGTTTCAGAGAAACTCTGAATGTGCGCTGCAGGAATCTCAAGTGAATGCTAGCCAGTCATATAAATGCAAAGATGTAAGCTCATTGGCTGCATGTCCAGCATGAACCAATCAGCTTGTGCCAAGTCGTTTAACTCTATGAATATCATCAGTTACATTAACAACCTGTCAGCCTGTGCCATCTAGAGTTTCATGACTGAACTATATATTTATATCACTAGGCAAATATTTTATTCAGAAAGTCCATTCATACATGTTTTTAAAAAAGGACTTATGAGGGGGAAAAAAAGTAAGAATTTTTGTTAGAACAAAATAGGTTTTCGCTTTAAATATTTATTATTTAAATAGTTATTCCCTATTTACTTGTTCTATTTTTTATTCTTCTTTTTATTATCTGTGTTTTTGTTCTTTCACTGTCATTATGTTGCACTGGGGAAGCTTCTGTCACGAAAACAAATTCCTCGTATATGTAAACATACCTGGCAATAAAGCTCATTCTGATTCTGAAATGCCCAAGTTCTTGACTGGTAAAGCAAAGCTCCTGTGAATGATTCCTCTCTGAATTTAGCACTGGAGTTCAGCTCACTAATTCAGTGGGAAGATTATCAGTGCATAATAATAACTTTTCTGAAACATTTGCATCCTTTTTGAAGCTTGAAAGCTTCAGTCTCCATTCACTGTAATTGCATGGAAAATTGAGACCAGTGCAAAATATGTCCTCAAATGGGTTTGAGAAGACATGAGGGTGAGTAAAGGATTACTGAATCCTCATTTTTGCATAAACTGTCCCTTTAAACAGTAACTGGTGTTTCTTTATAGGACACACAATATGGGTAGCATAGATGTTCTTCTTTTGTTGTTTCTCATACTTTTTGCTTGGCAAGTTGAATTTGGAGATTAATAGTCCCGGTGTTGCAAAGTAAACATTTCAGTGGTGACTGGACCGCACGTGTCTGTCCTTTTCCCGGTGCAGAATGCCACATTTACAAGCCTACGCAGCACTCTGGCTAATTATCCAGATGGCTTTAGGGAGAGAGAGAGATGCAAGGTGCATCAAGACTGAGCCACCTGCCTGCAGAAAGAGCAGGTTACCTCAGGTCATTCCCCCCGCCTTAATAAAGATTTTGTAATTCGTTTAGGTCTCATGGAAAGACAGGAGAAGTTTTTTTTTTTAAACATTAACACTGTCATTTTTGGAAGAGAATGAGAGAGTGAGTGCTCAAACGATCCCCAGCGGTGCTGTAAATAAACTCCTTTGCCTCGAAATTGACAGACTTCATTACAGAATGAATCCGAGCCTTGCCGTCTTCACCGCGTGACTAATGAACGGACATTTATGGTGTACAGACACGTTCGCAGCAGATGTTACCGGTTCTCACGCTAAGCATATTTGCTTTGTTGGTGTACTTCAAATAAAGGTGGTCTTGTTGAATTTGGCTGCCATTTTTGTTTGTTTCAGTTTGGAAAAAGGCGACTGACGGTCTCAGCAGGCTTTTACTTTTCTGTATACTTCAAAGCCTACTAGCTTTTTAGCTTGAAAGTCAGCTTTTGATGATAGCTTGGGGTCAAGTCAGCACTGCGCCTTATGCCTCAGGCAACAGAGGATGATTTTAAAAACCACTTCAAGGCAAATTCAAAGGTCCAAGATAAACACTTTTGAACACATATTGTGTGTTATCTAAAATACACTCTGCCTCTCACCATACAGACATTTTAGACAATGTTGTCGATTTACAGTTCATAATCATGTAATTGTGTTGTCATTTTTTTTCTACTGTCAAAATGGCCACACTGACAGTCACTGTACATAAACATGCAAATGAACAGAGTAGATTTTAATTATTAAAAAAACTCCTAACTCCTCCAATAGCCCTTTTTTTGTGATGTCCACCAAATTAGTCCTTCAGTCTGTTTTAGCTCTGGCTGTTTTTTTAATGTCTAACTCGACTAAGTTTTCCTGTGATCAGATATTCTGAAATAGTATGTCTCTGTTCTGTGCTTATTTAACTGTTAAATAATGTGCTTATTTAACTGTTTGGACTGAGGCTTTTCATGCAGCAGACAATCAAAAATATTCAAGAATTATAAATGTTTTGAGTCTGTTTCATAATATTAATGATTTCACGCTCCCAAGAATCAAACAAAAACAACCTTTTATCCTGCTCTAACGAACTATTAATCTGCTTACTGCTATATAAAAGTGAAGTTGTTATTTTTTACTTTCAGATAGGTCTTAAAGCCAACATTTTTGTCTTTATACCCTTTTCTGTTTGAGGTTTCAGTGTAATAGTTTAACAGTTTGCCTCATTTAGTTTAAGACTTCAGACTTCAACTTGAACTGATGAATGGAACGCAAAATTTAGCATGACTCTTTGGGCTCCTGTGTGATTTTGACTTTGTAGTAAGCATTTTTCAGATGTGTAAAAGGTGACATTGATGTAAAGTCATGTCACCCTGCTAATGCACTGTGTCCTTTCAGTTAATTTCAGAAACCGCAGCATGTTTCTGGGCTCTTTTGCAGATAATTTATGTTGTTTATTTTTACCAGCAGAGCACTTTGCTGCTGATGCAATGTTTGCATTAATGCAGGCTGACATTGTGCAAAGTGAAACGGAATTGATAACTCACTTACCCCTCTTTCTCACCTTTTCTCTCTGTTTTTCTCATTCATCCTAGGTGACGGCGCTAATGATGTTAGTATGATCCAAGTGGCTGATGTAGGGGTGGGGATCTCTGGACAGGAGGGCATGCAGGTAAGGAGAAACTGAAAGGATCAAGGGGAAGTAATGCTGATAAAGGTGTTTAAAAGGGGATGCTGGAGACATACATTGTGGCCACACTTTACACTCTGTAGAGTGTACTGCAGAGTTAATGCACTAAGGTTCTGGATATACATAATTCATGTTTTATGTAGATGTTTTGGCCAAGATACGGAGACAGCCTGTACTCAGACAGTTAATAAATGGTACCTTACACCAGTGGTTCACGACCCAATTATGAGTTGCAGTCTCTTCTGATAAAGTCAGCAACAGGGAAAACAACCCTAAATATAAATAATGAAATGCTGTTAACCATGTTATTGAGAATAGTTACATATTTTTTATATTTTGTTTATAGCATAAATTACACCGTTTGAACACTCATTTTATAACCTGTTTGTTTTTGTTTTTATATTAATGTACAGTGCTAAATAACGACTATCAAAATATGATTTTATGTGCTCGACACATCTGACGAATGCTGTGTAGCCCTTTATATAATATTATTTGTAATAGTCTTTTGCTCACTAACGCCCGTTTCACACCGCAAGCGTGAGCGACGCGTGAGCAGTGCAGATGCAGAGCGTGAGCAGCACATTGTGCTTTCATACTGGCAGCGTTTGTCGCACGCAGCAAAAACGCGGCTTGTACCGCATGCAATACAGACGAGTATCGTCATTCCTGTCATATTTTCCAGCGTTCTCCTCCGAACACTGTGTGCCATGTGCTTTGATGTATGATATGGCCAGTATGCTCTGTGATGCAACCGTGGCCCCCTCCACTCGGTCTTGTTTTGGAAAGAATTCAAACATTAAAATGTAATTGGATTGAATAATTGAATTGAACAATTTATATTAAAGATTACAAATGTCTGTAGTTTTATTAATTTAACATACCTTTGAAGTTTGGAAAAAAAAACTTGTGGAAGTGATGTGTTTTCGTGCATTTAATTTTTTTATATGGTGGTTGTGAAACACGAAATGCATCACTTACATGATTTTATGCTTGAAATTGTGTGAAATTTTAATGTTAATCGGGTCAATTTTGATCAAGAACAATGCACTGTGACTTTAATTCAGCGTAAGCGGTGCAGCAAAAATAGACTCTACGCCGAAACTATAGCACCACTGCCGCTTCTGCTCTGCTCCTGCTACACGCTGCCGCCTCTGCGTGTGGTGTGAATGCTCTAATCTGTTAACATGGGCGCTGAAAAATATACGCACTGCAAGTGACTAAATATACGCACTGCTTACGCGAGCAGTGTAAAACCGGCGTAAGTCTTCATTTATTTGACTAAAAATGCCGTTAAAATAAAGGTTTTCTGTTTTAATATATTTAAAAAATGTTATTTATTCTTGCTTAAGTTCCTATCAATTAACAATTATTGACTGCTAACTATTTTTATGGATTTTTTGTCTTTTTTTATCAATTGAATGTTCAAAAGAACAGAATGTTACTTTTTTAACATTATAATTGTCTTTATCACTTTAGATCAGTTTAATGCATCCTTTTTGAATAAAATTATTATTTTCTTATCAAAAATATCTTACTGACCCCAAAATGTAGAATGGTAGTGTACATGTATTCAGTATAAATTGCATTCAGTTATAACTTGTATATGAATTTTGAAACCGCTGTTTAAAAAAATGCTAGAGAGTTGCTTGATTTTAGGAAATTGTATGTTTTTTATAATAAAGAATTTGGTACTGTATTATATTGCCACATGTCCTAAAGCAGAACTATTTGGAAAAACAGTCTCTTCCCTTGATATATTGACCCATGCCTTTTCTTAAAGACAGTTAACCTAAATGCACTGTATGCAGTGGCAGCAGTTTTGCTTTGTTTGGGCAAAATGCAGCATATGGTTCCTTCAGTGGATCATTTATAAAGCCCCCTCCACTTGTTCGTCTCTGGGAACAGCCTATCTCGTTCTGGTTTCTCAGTAAAATCTCCACTTTGCCCACCCCCCTCTCAGCTCTGTTCTCAGTGGCAGGCCTACATAATATACATCCCGTTAAGGTGAGAAGAGAGACAGTAAGCGCCATGAGCTCATCTGTCTCATGCGTCACGCAGATTAATTAATTCAGCGAAAGATCTGGATGTAATGAGGCACCACTCTACGCTCTTCTTATCCGAGATCTCGTTGAGGTCAGCGCTCCGTATTAACAACCCTAATGAGAATCTGTTTATGACTCTGTCCCGTTGACCATAATGTACCAAACATAGTAGGGTAATAACTGATCTCACCTGTTTTTTTATGCTCTCATGATGTGGAGAGAATGACAACGAGGAGGGAGAATAAAGCTGATGCCTCTGTCAGGCCAATTGTAACTGATTAAAATCCCAAACGCCATTAGAGGCGACAAGGCGGTATCTGTCATGCTGATAGATGACATGTTAAATGCCTGACGCATGCAGCTGTCGAAAACATATGATAAAGAAATAGATGGGTGATGGACGGGGGATCATTTTCACCAGATTCCAGTCAGGAAGGCTTTTCATAATTCTTTTATGCAAAAATGTCCTCACAAGTGTTTTGTCACCAAGCTGATGTTAATCTTTTGTCTTATGCATGTATATGGATGCCATGCCACCATGCTTGTGTGTCTCCCTTGATAGATCTTGGGCTTTGAGCAAGATGTCGTCAAAATCCTGTTTATATGAATGTGGTAGAACACATGTAACAGTATAGGAAAGGAGTGTTTTTTTTTTTTTACCTTTTTGAGTATTTAACATGTATACTTCTGTGCAGGCATAAAATAAAACCTATTTTTGTATCTTTTAAAGCTTTTCCTATTCATGCACTAGTGTGGTCCATTGCTTTGTGAAAATAGTTTTAATTGCACAGAACTTGTATTAACATTTACTGTCTTCACTGTTCTGTTTGCATTGTTTTCATAGGCAGTAATGGCCAGTGACTTTGCCCTGCCACGGTTTCGATACCTGCAGAAGCTGCTCTTGGTTCACGGCCATTGGTGTTACTCTCGTCTCGCCAATATGATCCTCTACTTCTTCTACAAAAATGCTGTGAGACCCTGAAGTTTGCTACTTTCCTGTTTCATAGTTCGCATTATTATATAGGTTATTAACTACTGAAAGGCTATTGAAAGTGTAATGTAAATGTTCAATTTAACCAGTGAACAGCATTGTATCATTAAATATGAATTAGTATATTTGGTTTAATGAATTGGTCAGTCAAAATAAAGCATAAAGCAGTGTAATAATAACATCCAGTTTAACCAGTTGAAGTTTTATGATGTGAATAGTTTATAGCTAGAAGCTCTTAAACATTGTTGTCTGTTCTTCATATACTCTTTGATTAATGAAGATCTATTCTTGGGGAGGTCCTAGAAATGTCTTGGACGTAATGAAGATGCATGACTTCTAATGAGGCAACAGCTGCAGACCTCATTGTAGATTTTTTTCTTTTGTCTTTCTCTCACCTTTTTTTCCCTCTTTTGTCTTTTTCTCTCACCCTAGATGTTCGTAGCCCTCATCTTCTGGTATCAGTTCTACTGTGGGTTCTCTGGGTCAGCCATGGTTGATCAGTGGTACCTGATCTTCTTCAACCTGATGTTCTCCGCATTCCCTCAGCTCATCACCGGCACCCTGGACAAAGATGTGTCAGCAGAAACCCTGCAGGAGTTGCCGCAACTCTACATGAATGGACAAAACTCAGAGGTAATTGCTGATTGGACACAACATAATTACACCATCCGTGAACTCCGTAAATTGAATTATAATTGGGAGCGAAAAGACTATTGAAAGTGTAATGTAAATGGTGAAATAAAAACCCATGAACAGTGTTTTGCCACATGTATTCACACATGAGTTGTCTGCTTTTTGCACCGTCAGCGGTTCCTCTATAAGCAGATGATGTATATTACCCGAACCAGCGGTTGCCACAGTTATTGCTTTGATTGTTTTTTGCTCACCCGTTTCAAAATGGGTCTTTTATTCTGTGCGGAGTTTCATGAGGGAGAAAACAGCACGAACAAGAGCAAACATTTTATAAAAACCATTAATCATCTTGAGAGTGGTGAAATTTTGCAACCTTGGATAATTAAACTGCAGCGGTTGCCTCTGCTTTGCTAACCGTATGCCTCTGCAGAGGTCTTCCTTTGACTTCATTTATTCACCCTTTTATTTGCGTTCTGTGACTCCATTAGTGGAACATCTAATGACATTATAATAAAACATGGTTGTCTGGAATCATGGAATGGTTCGTGCCTGGATCTGATTGTTTGAATTTCTTTTACAGGAATATAAACCCTACATGTTCTGGATGAACATGATTGATGCCTTCTACCAAAGCCTCATCTGTTTCTTCATCCCTTACTTTGTAAGTTTGATTAGAATGTTTTGAGCATTCGCTGAAACTTCCATTTAAAATCCATGACTGTTCAAGTATGTCTTCCTTAAGATGGAGGCCATCTGATCTTGATGGAACCTTTATAATACAGTTGTTCAAGTTTGAGTGCATTGCAGAAATGTTTGAGATAACCTTAAAATAAGTGAAACTTACTTCAAGCAAGACTTTGTAGCATTAAGACTGATTTGCATAGATTGTGTCTTCAATATTAGTGTATTTTGTCTATTGCACTGGCAGATTTTTAGTTTATAATTAATGCTTTAAAGTAAACTTTTTGTTTCGAGATTATTCCGATATTTTAACTGCACTTTTTGCAGTGTGCTGTGCATGTAAAGTAAAATAAAGTAATCAACAGTGTTGTGTGCATGTCATGTATTTGCAGGCTTATGTTGACTCTGATGTGGATTTGTTTACATGGGGCACTCCCATCACCACCTTGGCACTCTTCACCATTTTGCTACACTTAGGCATAGAAACCAAAACCTGGGTGAGTCTTGTTTTATAATATGCAAAATGTAATAGGATGTAGTGGCTAAAACTCAGTCTTCTATGCTGCTTTTGCAGTGTAAAGACAGTTGTGCACTTTTTATGATTAGTAAGGGTCTCTGGTTAAACCTGCTTATTCTGTTTCTTACCCTAAACACCATTAGCAAAAATGCTGATAAGAGAAGTCTGTTTTCAATCTGAATTAATGTTCATTTCAATAAATCGATCTAGTAGTTTGTTTATGCCATCAGTTAGTAATGTTCAAGGACGTCCCTTCATGACATTTTACATGTACACTGCCGCTCAAAGTTTGGGATCGGGAAGATTTTTTGTTTTTTAAATAAGTTTCTTCTGCTCGTCAAAATTATTTTGTGAATTATTATTGCAATTTAAAATAATAGTAATGCAAAGCTGAATTTTCCGCATCATTACTCCAGTCTTCAGCATCACATGATCCTTCAGAAATCATTCTAATATGCTGATTTATAATCCATGTTGGAAACTGTGTTGTGCTGCTTCATTTTTTTTTTGAGACCATATATTTTTTTTAGGATTCTCTGATTAATAAAAAGTTAAAGAACAGCATTTATTTAAAAAAAAAATTGTTACACTATACAATGCTATTCAAAATTTTGGGGTCAGTACATTTTTTTTTTAAAGAAATTAATACTTTTAGAGAAAGCAAGCCCTTCCTTTCTTTCTCCAATTACAAAAGCAGGCTGAACTCTGTGGCAAGGAAGACCAGGATGATGCTGACATGACCAGAGACATTTATGCAGGGAGCCTCCGTGATTGGTTTGACTTTGAACCGAGAGATACTGCGCCATCAGGAGCCATACATCAGTCTGACAGCCCATGCAGGCAGCCTCAGTCCAGCTCACTATGCTAGTCTCTCTCGCTCACCACGGTGGCGTACACATGGCCGTCACACACAGGGTGGCCAAAGCTCATAGGTTATTTTTCCGACACATGTCCTGTGGCGTATTGCAAACTGCATTTATGTATGTGTGCAGCCCGTACCTGATTCTCCTCTATTTTTACCTCTTTTCTTGAGCCGCTGTTTTAGATTTATGAGCATGAATTGGATTAGAGCATTTTCCATTACACCGCCGCTGTAAATTTTCAGCTGACAAGTTTCGGTGCGTGAAAAATGTCCTCTGCAGCCTCACTGTCTTTCCGGACATGATGATGGCTTCTGGTGTGAAAGAGGCTGTTCTTCACAGCAAATGTCCCAAGTAGAGAGTAAACGTTTCCAATATTTGGGCTGGCAGCTTCATCGTTCCACGTGCTGCGCGGGAAAATGAACACGTACTGGAGAGAGCAAGTGAACGCCTATTAGGTTATTTGAGGTGAGGCAACGTTGAGACCAGAGAACATGTGGAAGGTTGTCGCCCTGTGTATATTCGAAGTGAAAGTGAATTTCCATGCTCAGCCCATTTCAGTTCCAAAATGTGACTGACTGAAACAGCAAGCTTTACTTTTGTTAAAGGGGTCATATGATGCCATTTCAAGTTTTGCTTTCTCTTTGGAGTGTTCCAAGCTGATTGTGCTTAGATAAGATCCCTGAAGTTGCAAAGACTAAAGTCTCAAAACCAAAGAGATATTCTTTATCAAAATTAAGATTCTGCCACGCCCCCTTAAAACAGCTCATTCAAACACGCTCCCACATGTCTACCTCACGATGTGGAAATATTTGCATAATGCCGCCCAAATGTGCACGCAAAGAAGGCATGGTTTCAGTAACCGCAGTAGTGTTGATGCAGCCATGTCAGGGAGACGCTGTGTGTTTCTATGCGAAAGCAAAAGCACTTTATTTGGACTTCTGAAAGTAGATTAATATAGGAATCAGTAAGATTACTTACAAGAGAACAGCACAACCCAGATGTTATCACAACGCTTTTTATGGACAACAGTTTCGTGAACCTAGGAGAGGAGCTAATTCTGACTTTGCTGTGTGTGTGTGTGTGTGTGTGTGTGTGTGTGTGTGTGTGTGTGTGTGTGTGTGTGTGTGTGTGTGTGTGTGTGTGTGTGTGTGTGTGTGTGTGTGTGTGTGTGTGTGTGTGTGTGTGTGTGTGTGTGTGTGTGTGTGTGTGTGTGTGTGTGTGTGTGTGTGTGTGTGTGTGTGTGTGTGTGTGTGTGTGTGTGTGTGTGTGTGTGTGTGTGTGTGTGTTTGAGAGAAAGAGAGAGGGTCGCAGCGTCGTGTGTGTTTGCGTGTGTGAGAGCGGGAGACACGGTCGCATCACAATGGCGGCTTGTGTGCAAACACATATGAGCATCATCACGGTGTCTGTCCCGCGACTCTGTTCCCCTCTCGGGCTTGAACTAATGGTAAAACCAAGGACATTATTAACTGTCTTTACTTTAATTTTGAAAGCTAAAGCTTGCGATTATGGAAAGGAGCGTTACATTTCCGACGCGGCTTGTGGTGTTCGGCCACTCATAATGCACTGGGTCAGTTGGCCAATCAGAGCAGACTGTGCTTGTCGGAAGGAGGGACTTTGTAGAAAACGAAGCGTTTGATAGGGGACCTACAATATTGTGCAATATTTGAAAAAATAGTTTTTTGAACATTAAAGCATGCCAACATATTCTGTTACACCAAATACACCAAATAATGATCTTTAAAAAAGCTTTGTATGACCCCTTTTTGTTAAAGCTTTGCTTTTGTACAGCAGAAGATCATAAACTTGGAGACGGAATTATGTAATGGAAGTGACTAGAAACACGTTTGATCCGGTGTTCTTAAGTTTCTTAGTTCTCACTAATAAGTGTGAAATGTGAATAATGTATGACAAGTTTTGAAGTTTGTTCTCATTTTGAATCAATGTTAAATATCTACTTCAGGCAATTTAGCAGCTCTTTGTTAACCCTGCCTTGATTGTCTTTATTTCACAGACGTGGATGAACTGGGTGTCGATTGGCTTCAGTATAGCTCTCTTCTTTACTGTGGCGCTGTGCTATAATGCTTCCTGCCCAACTTGTTTCTCTCCGTCCAACACTTACTGGACCATGCAGAGGCTGCTGGGAGAACCTATATTCTACCTGCTGTGTGTTGTCACACCTATCGCCGCTCTTCTTCCCAGGTATCTATAACCGTAATTAAACCCTGTTGGAAGTATTTATTTAAATTAAGTTAATTGAACCGATTTATATATTTATATTGATATATTGTCATTCAAATGAGGAATATTTATGCCAGTATATTTCTATAAGTTGAATTTGGTGCAGTAATGTTTTGCAGTTTAGTTCAAAGTGCTTTAGAATTTTGTGTAATTAAATAATTTCGTAATATGGATATGTAATTTAGTAAATTACTATATTATTAACATAACCACAGTTTTTAAAAGTGCAGAAAACAATTTCCTATTAATTTATTTCCTTTTCTCTGTAGTTTCAGATTTCATTTAGATTTTGAATCACAGATGTATATATTATATTGTATTGTATTATAGTTAATAATTAATAAGCTAATTAAATAAGAAAATACCAAATTAAAGTAGATATAAAATATTTTAAATATAAAAATATATATATTTTTTAATGATTTAAATCTTAAGATCTCAGGGAGCACTTCAAGTAAATGTTTTATGTCAAAAGGGTTTGGCTGACAAAATAAACTAAATCTTAATTTTAAAACGTGTTAAATATAAAACAATGTTATTTTTGCGCTTTCTAAGATGTACACTACAAATGCAAATCAAATTGTTGGGGCTGGTGTCTGCTGCCAGTGGCCATGTAACTGCAGTGCTCATGGGAGGTTTAGTTTTTGCTGACTCTTTGTTGTTTTCATGTCTCAGATACTTTTATAGGGCTTGTCAGGGAACTCTATTCCCAAACCCTGTCCACGTGGGAAGACAACTGGACAAACTGCCAATGGACATGCGCAGAATCTTCCTGAGTCAGAGCCAGATGAAGCTGAGCACCCTCGGGTCACTGTTTCCCCCACGCGCCCCATTTTTCCCTCTCTGCAGGCCTTTTCAGAAAGACTACAGGCCCAGGGTAAAGCAAACTCACATGAGTAGCACCAAACAGAAGGAGAAGGCTATATCCAGCCCCATCCCATCAAAGAGCATGGAGGTGAGGGACACGCCTTTAAGCTCAAAAAACTGTGACGAACATATCACACTCAACTTCAGAATGCAGGAAAAAGTTCAGTCTTGCAGACAGGGCTCAGACGGCCCTCTTTCTGAGAACTTGGACTGCGTGAAGGAACCTTTGAGTCCCGCTACAGGCACTCTGCCCTATACCAAAGACACTCCGGCCTCCAGGACTATTTTGGACAGCACGGGCTTGGAGGCCCCGCTGAGCCCGACAGACCTCTGTCCGGTCGGGTTGCTCACCTCCACTCCCTTGCTTCCTCAAACAGAGACTATGCAGCTCACGACGCCACCCAGCTTTTTTGGGGGGCAAAAGCTGGAAGACGAGGACCATTCAAACCAAAAGTCCCTACTGAAACAGGCCGGGGATGTGGATCACAACCAGTCAGCTAGCTGCCTGCAAGAACATTCACTCAAAACAACATTTCTATGATGCTTTCTACCTGTTACGCTGATTCAAATTTGCACGTTAGCTTTAAGAAATGTTATTATATATTCAATATTATTTTATGAAGATATAGATCGGTACTACATGTATATAGATATATATTTTAGATGTATAAGAAGTATTTTTTTTTTTAGAGAGAGAGAGAGAGAGAGTGGCCAGCATATGCAAACTGGATGGTCTTATGATTAATGACTGACTTTTTATTTTTGTTTTTTAAAACCATCTCAGAAGTGGAGGAGGTTTGTATCTCGTAGCAGAGGCAGTCCAGAGACATTCCTTTATCTGTTTATTTGAAACTGGATGTTCTGGCGCACTTTAAAGACCTTCCTGTTTTACCATTAGACACTGCTGATAGCACTACACTCGTATTTCCCCATCCCAGAACAAAACAAATCATGGTACCCTTCAATGTCAGTAGCTACAGGAATTTCGGTAACTCTTTATGAAAAGTGTACATGAGAAGTCCTGATCGAATAAAAGCATGAACTGATCAAGAACTAATAATGTGCGACAGGAGTCACTAAAAACAGCTTTAACATCATGCTAGTACATATTTGATGTAGTATGTTTTAACACCTAACACTCAACTAAATCAAATGATTTCTATTACAAAGAATGTGAAGTGGCATAACCTGTTCTGACTTTAATTAAAGATGCATGATTTTAATGGCTGAATAGCATATTGCTTCACTTTCACATCTGCTGTTTCGTTAAGAACATTATTGGATAATCACGCTTTATCATTTAAATGAATAATCCCATTTAAAATCTAATTAGTGTTTTTTTTGCTACTTCGAATTCTTTGTCATACAGCCAATCTAATGCATTCACTATCAAACATGTAGTTAAAGTGGCCATTATTCACATGACTCCCTCTGATTCCAGTCATATCTCATGCTAGCGCTTAATTAGTTCTTGATTAGTCTGTGAGTTCATTCCCCATTAGTTCAACAATTTGTTCAAGTATTAGTACATGATTTATGTACGCTATTTATAAAGGGTCAGTGGAATTCCTTAAATGTTCCTTTAAGTGTTGTGTTTGTGTTGTTAGATCCCCTGACGACTTTAATTAGTGCTGAGCAAGAGATGCACTCTTCCCTTCTTGATGCTGTCCAAAGGACTATACATGACACTTGTACTCTATTGCATTCCATTATTGAAGCTCTTAGAGTCTACCAGACTTTAAAATGTCAGTATCTCACACCAACATTTTTACTGATAAATATTATCATGTAAAATGGAAC
Organism: Ptychobarbus kaznakovi; assembly: GCA_027422405.1. Lineage (NCBI taxonomy): Eukaryota > Metazoa > Chordata > Actinopteri > Cypriniformes > Cyprinidae > Ptychobarbus > Ptychobarbus kaznakovi. Next base: position 8,901,088 of record CM049800.1, on the reverse strand, counting down.
TGTGCTCTAGCGCGGTTGAGCTTGTCGTGCATATACAGATGGTGCTTATGGCAGGTTCCAGCTCAAGTATTTGTCTTTTTCTTCACTTTTTGCTGCTGCTTTTGTTTCTAAACGCATTCCTGCAGGATAGGATTTCACTTTTGCTTTTTTATATATTGTTCTATTCATTCAGTCATAGTGCAGAGTGCTTTAGGAAATAGAAGCCGATGCATCAAGCTAATTTGACAGTTCAGGATGCTGGGAGGTGGCCTGATTAAGTACATGTGCGAACAGAAAAGCCTCTTCCCGCTGTTTGTTTTAGGCCTTTGTACGACCTGATCTGTTGAGATATATGCATCTTCTGCTATTTGCTGTGATTGTATTTTTCTGCCGTTTACTCTATGCATGATCCTTGACCAAAGATGCAAGAAGCACATGACCGCTGGATCATTAGTACTGTAACCGCTTGCTCAGGCTGATCACTTTATTAATTAGCAATTTAATTGGCTCAGGGCAGGCTACTCTGTTATTAAAGGGATATTTCATCCGAAGTGACACTTTTATTTTTCATTGTTTACTCGCTCTTGTGATTCCAAGCCTGTTTGAATTTCTTCTGTTTAACACATAATAACTTTTTTTTTCCCATGCAATGAAAGTTAATGGTGTCCAATGCAATTTGGACCACATAGAGTTTCATTGCATGGACAAAAAAATATATATTTTTGGTATTCCACAGAAGAAAGTAAGTCATATTGGTTTGGAACGTCATTGAAGGTGATTACACGATGACAGAAATGTCATTTTTGGCTGAACTCTCTCTTTAAGTGTCTTTGTGCCCTCACCGCACAAGTTTTATTCCCAAACTGGACCTTTTTTTCTCGCTCACCCTCAGGAACACATTCCATTTTGATCAGTCTGTTCTAAGGGAATTAACAGACTAGTCCATGACTTTGTGACTTCTCATTGTTTTAAAGCTGTAATATGTGTAATGAACGGTTCTGACGAGCACAAGGGTGGTTATTCGTTTGTTCCGCAAGAGAATATTCCACGATTCTGCAAATGTCAGGGGTGTGGCGTATTATAGAGTCCCATAGAGAGATGCTAAAATAGTTTTTATGAGATAATTTGTCATGCTGGGCTCGCATAACCTCAAGGCCTCGCCAATCTGTTCATTCGGGAGCTCATTTGGGCAGTCGCTATCAAAACCGCTGATTTATGAACAGCCTACCAGAAGGATTATGAGATCTATTGTGCTCCTTACACAACGGATAGTGTGAACAGAATGTGCTCAGACCAAAAAAACTGGGGTGTTACATTAGAAAGCATCTTGATTGTAGTTTCCTGTCATTTATAAACGCAAAAACTCATGTTTTTTTTAGGTGTTTCTAGAGGGCGATGCAGTATTAAGCTGGGTGTGAGTGGGGGAAAAATTACTTTTTCTCTCTGTATATGTCTGGATACTATAGTAAAACCCTAAAGACGTAATATGAAGCACACAAGTACTTTGTCCCTTCAGTTTTTTCTCTGCACCGCTCAGGTTCAGCGTTCGCCGCTTTGAGCAATATTTTCATCTCGTTGAAAGTGTAATGTTTTTAGCATCCAAAATTATTTTATTTTCATAGTTTGATAAATGCAACGTTTGTATGTGCTGAAGTGCTTTAATATACGCAAGAGAACCGTTTTATACAATGTGTAATATATGTTATGTGCCTTAACACTGGAGAACGCTTATGTAGACGGCAATACATACAGTGAATTGTATATACGTGCAGTATATGTAAAAGGTCTTTTGAGTTATATTAATAAATGAGGTTTAATAAAACGATATCCTTTTGGTTTTTAACTAGTTGAAGAGATTATGCTGTATTTTTGTGTGTTGGTTTAGATTGGAATGTGCCAGTACTTGGATCCCAGGTTTCAGGTCTGTCAAGTTCTTGGCCGAGCATCACATGCTGTAACAGAATACATTCACAGCTGCATTCCAGAGCCTTTCCTTAACTTCAGGGCAGATCACCAGCGGGAATGCCGTCCTTCAGAGTTTGTCATAGCACACATGTGAGCGTTGGGTGGACTTTTTCATACCCAGCATGACTTGTAACACTGTCACTGCCATGACTGTTTCTGGCTCATTGTACTATAATTGGTGTTTGTTAAAGTCACTCAAAGGTTCAGTTTGTTCTCACTGTAGACTCACTACGCTGCCAGCCCTTCACGAAAACACCTGTTTCAAGTGGTTCTCTGACATTTTGGAGGGGTTTGTTCAATCTTTCAATCGTTCTTTGTTTGTTTCTTGACAAAGAACAACTCTGTGTCATAAAACTGAAATAAATGGTAAGAAAATGTCTATCTTGTTGGGTTTTCTTACTGAACACTTTAAAAGTACAATTGATTTGGAGCCTATGTGTGAGAAACTTATTTAGTGTTGTTTGCAATACTATTGTAGTTAGATTAATGTTTTTCATTTCAATTTTCAATGTAATTTTAGTTAAGGTTTTAACTATATAATTAGGGGCCAAGCCCAAAGGGCTGTAGCCCCTATTGTATCTGTATGTTTTCTTCTTCTTGGCCCATGGGGTTCTATGGCAGCCCCATGAAGGGAACATAGGAAAATTATGAAAATTGGCACACTTGTAGTGATGGCCATGAATAGTGATCTGACCAGGTTTGGGGTCTCTAGAACCAACTCTATAGCGCCACCACCAGTTCAAACATTCAACATTGAAATGGTAATAACTCATGAACCCTTAATTCTAGAAAAATAAAACTTAGTACACCTGATTACTCTCTTCATGCTGATCACATTCAATAGCTTACAGTAAGACTCCACCCATTACAGTAGCGGCCATATTGGAAAGTACAGTATTCTGTCTATTCATTACTCCTCCTTGAAAATGTATCCAATTCTTCCCAAAATTGGCTCAGCTTATCTATGGACTGAGTTGAACAGAAATTGCTAAACCCAATATTGGTTCAGAAAAGGCTCTTCTCATATCGCCCAAACTTCACATTTATTTGAATCGAAAAGCATAACTTGTATTATGCTTCATCGTGAACACTCATGATATCTGCCATTTTGAACAGCACCATGTTGAATAGAAATCTAATCATGTTAATTGATCATTTTGGTGCTTGACGGTCATTGGTGACCATTGGGGTCCCTAAATGTATAGAACTCTAGAGCAGCCACCACCAGTTCTGCAAATATTCAACATTGAAATTGTTTAACTCAACAAGTGATTATTTACAAAGATTATTCTTGTACACCTGATTACTCTCTTCATGCTGATCACATTTAATAGCTTACATTAAGACTCCACCCATTACAGTAGTGGCCATTTTTAAAAGTACAGTTTTCTGTCTTTTTGCTACTCCTCCTTCAAAAGTGATCCAATTCTTCCCAAAATTGGCTCAGATGATCTTTGAACTAAGCCGCACAGAAATGACCGAACTGATTTTTTATATTTGCTTTCGTTCCTAAGAAATACGTCTCGGAAGTTGACCGTGCCCGTGTTTGCTGTGTTATTCTATCAATCTTAACATTCTAATAAGTTACAGGCTAACCAATTACCATACTGTTTAATGTGACTCTCCAGCTGCCCAGTTAACCATGAGATGCGTTAAAATTAACTTATTGTGCTTGTTAAAATGCTAAATAACTTTTTTTTTCAGCTCATTCTCACATCTCAGAGTAGCGTGCTCTGTTAAGCCACTGCCTTCGACATTCAAAGCCTGTTGTGTTGTGGGTTCAAATCCCACGTAAATCAACTTTATAAATTTGACCTTTGCTTTTGTTCTAGCCATCGGATCTTCCGTTTATGTTCGTCTTTAATCAGAACCATATGTTTGTTTGTTCTCGTCTGAACTTCTGTTCATTTTTGAACTTCTGTGCTTCTGAACCTATCTGTTTTTTCCATGTATATTCTGTTTCTGCCGTTTTGCTCTTTCCGCTCTGCACCGCCCTTCCCGCTCTTCCCGGGCTTGGCCCCTTAATCGCTGCTTGCAGCTATTTGTTTTTGTTCTTTTTTCGTTCTTTTTTTAAATATATAGATGTTTTTGGTTTTTGTTGTTGTTTTTTGTGTTATAGCAAATGATTGTGATTGTGATAAACATTTCGTTGTTCATTTTAATACATGGTTTAATACATGTTTTGTGTTTTGGACCTGATTAAATCAAGTGGAATGAACATTAGCGTTTTTGGATTTGCGTTTAATTAATCAGATGTAAATAAAACATTAGTAAGATGATGATAAAACATAAGTGAAATCGAAGTTCTATTTTGTGTATGATTACAACGGCCTGAGCATTTAGTCTAAAACAACCCGATTAGTATTCTCAGATTTTTGCTGAACCAACATTTCTTTCATGACTTGGGAGAAAACTCTATACAGTTTTACCTGAAGCAGGACTTGGCAAGGCCTTTAGAACTGAAGATAGAAGATGGATGATGTCTGGCCCAGAGTTGCGCTTGCTGGTCGTTGGGTGGTACGTTTCGCATCTGTGGTCCCTCTTCAGGAGGCAGGAAAGAGGTTATTAATGAATTTCCTATAACGCACGAAGGCAGGGAAAGTTGTGCTGATGCTGCCATACAGAGCTTCCCTCCGGCCCCTGCCACTGGCATATTCCTGGCCACCTTCTTTACACTTTTCAAAATCAACTTCCGTCATCCAGACGAGTAGATAATAGTCTTCCTTTACTTGCTAACGTGGTCTCTTTTCAGAGGTTAGCACAGCACACTAGAGATCTTACCTCTGTCTTTTCCTTCATTCTCTCTTGAGCACTGTCTATTTGTGGTGATGAAGCTTGTTTTGCCTTTGCACCACTGTTATTTGTCCCTCTGAGACCAGCCATCACGTAGCTTGTCATAAACAGCCACTAAACTCTTAAGCAAGGGATAATGTACATTTGACTGATTATTACTGCAAAATAAACCCCAAAAGACAGATCAGGATCCTGATGTGAAGCACATTTGTCTTTTATTGTCCTAAAGGGGTTTCTTTTGCAATAATGACCTGCTTACTGTGCATAAACACTTTTTTATAATTACTTGCCAAACAAGGTAACACTTTATAATAACTTTCATTAATAAATCATTAACAAATATTGTAATAATGCATAACAGGATGCTTAATGCATGTCGTTCCAATTGCTGAATAAAGTCGTTATTTTAGTTTTCTTTGCTTGCACACAAAGTGTTCTCATAGCTTCATAAAAATACTTTGAACCACTGATGTCACATGGATTATTTTATTGATGTCCTTACTACCTTTCTGGGTCTTGGACGTCTCAGTTGTGTTGCTGTCTATGCATGGTCAGAAAGCTCTGGGATTTCATCAAAAAAAAAATGTCAATGTAATTTGTGTTCCCGAAGATGAACGAAGGTCTTACAAGGTTTGGAACGACATGAGGGGGAGTAATTAATAACATAATTTTTGGTTGAAACTATGCCTTTATTTAGTTTTTTTCAGTCCTTCACAAATTCTTCGTGTTAACTTATCCATTAACTCATAATCACAGTCAGTAAAGGTCATATATTGTATCTTTGTTGTGTATATTTCTACTATTTACACACATATACAAATCATTTATTCATGTTTTTGCTGCACTCAATCTGAAGTAGAAACTATATTTCATGTATAAATGTTTATAAACGTTTACTAATCATTATTACCATTACAAGCAGTCATCTCAATGGCAAAATGTGTCCCAAATGACCTGAATTTGCCCTATTATCACATCATTTTGTAAATGTAAAAAAAAAATTTTTTACTAATCATTTAGTACCTTTCATTGGACTTTTAAGCTACTGTAACATTGTTTGTGTAAACGGTGATTAGTTAAGTCTAGCTAAATGAGTGCTAAAGACATAACACATATTGTAATGTAAACATATTGAGCCGTGTTCCCATATAGTAATCAAATTGACCCCTGTATGTTGACCCCTTAACCCAGGGGTCACCAGTCTCCGTCCTGGAGGGCCGGTGTCCTGCAGAGTTTAGATCCACCTTTCCTCAACACACCTGCCTGGACGTTTCAAGTATACCTAGTAAGAGCTTGATTTGCTGGTTCATGTGTGTTGATTAGTGTTGGAGCTAAACTCTGAAGGACACCGGCCCTCCAGGACCGAGTCTGGTGACCCCTGCCTTAACCAAACCTGTCCCTAACCTTATCCGTATCACACCTCAATAGCAGCAAAATGTTGTAAGTTTATAAATACACATTTATTTGTATCGTGTCAATATTTTGCCTTTTCCATCTTTAAAATGTTTGTTTCTTGCCCCCAAAACGTCCATCTTCACAAATACAGTAAAAAGGCAATGAAAAGAAGATAGATGTTGCAGTTCTTCTCTTCTGGTAACCGAGGGTTTTGCTATGAAATTTGAGGTTTAAATGCAATGTGATTCATTATTCATCTCTTTTACAGGTGTGAATCTTCAAGTCCTTTTGCAGCCTTGTGAAACAAGCTACTGCGGCAGTGTGTCTTCTTCAGTTTCCCTTCAGGCTACCTGTAGGAATAGTTCACTCGGGAGCGCATATAGGGCTCATCCTGAGTTCACGGTCAGAGTTTCACTTTAATAACCTCATACAGCGTCTCTAGAAAAGTGAATAATCATTTCACGAAATATGAATTAATTGTTGTCATTATTAATTTATGATTAGTACTTGCTAAGGCAAATCTCCCATTTTTGCTGCATAGAACCACTGGTCGAAACCCAGCAATGCCCTCAAAAAATCAGGCAATGGTAAAATTATACTATTTTCAATTTGTATTTTAATATTTACTTGCAAAACATAGGAGAAAGATATTTTGTGGAGAAAATTAAACATGCACCTTCAGTTCTTTTGAGCCTAGTGGATTTTGAATGCAGCTTCCAAATGACAGAATAATGTTTTCTTTATATTTGATATGCCAGCTGATAAACTGGCGCTGAGCCAAAGACAGATGCGTTTTTACAGCGCTGCGCAGAATAACCAATCACACTCGATTCTGTTGAGATTAATGCAGTGGCCAATCAGAGGCGTTCAGATGAGTCACAGCTGAAACACCATTGTTTTGTTCAGTGAGCAAGCTTTCTGCTCTCTGGTGAATTCTCTCATCAGAAACAACGAAGTGCAGATGTGCGTACGATGCAGAGGCGGACAAAGTACACAACTCAGTGCAGTGAAAGTACAGATCCTGCTGGTCAAGTATTACTCCATTACGATATTTACTTAAGTAAAAGTACAGAAGTGCTTGCTTTTAAAAGTACTTAAGTACCAAAAGTAAATTTCCTTTTTTATGTCAATGCACTGTTTTATTGTTGTATGTAATACTTACAATACCTCTGAAACAACTTACAATACATTACACCTATACTGAATAAACTGAAAAAATATCCGCGCTGGACCCCTGACATCAAAACAAACATGGTTCTCGCAGTACTTTGATGTCACATCCTGTTGTGCAAAGTCCAACACCTGTCATAGCTGTGGCTTTATAGGTAACCCACAACTAATATATACCACATTATTAACTTCTTATTAAATTGTAGTAAATAAATGTCATATTTGCAACTGGCCAGTGTTAAAACATGCTGGGAAATCACTTCATGTAGCCCTACACCAATTCATGTTTTAGTCCCCCACTGACACCCTGAAGCTGCTACATAGTAACGACTTTCTACTTCGAAGACCTTGATAGAAATGTAGTGGAGTGAAAAGTATAATATTTGCCTTTCAAATGTAGTGAAGTTTAAGTCATAGGTTTCCAGAAAAAATTATACTCAAGTAAAGTACAGATACTCAAAAAGTGTACTTAAAGTAAATGTACTTAGTTACTGTCCGCCTCTGGTACGATGTAAGGATGTTCATTTCACAGTGTAAACAGCTTCAGTGATTATAAGGGGAGGTTTTTTCGAGAGTTTTGATTAGACTAAAGTCAATGATATTGTTCTTTGATAAGGTAAATGTTCTTTGCTCTATTTCTGTACAATGAAAGTGTTAGAATTAGTAACTTGTATTTTTTAAACTCATATGAAATACAAAGTCGGTCATTTTACGGACTTTGCCCATTGCCCGCTACAGATCAAAAGGTGCAAAATACATTTACATAAGTGTATTTGAGAATCATTTCATGATGTGTGTGTGTGTGTGTGTGCGCGTGTGCGAGCGAGCGAGTGAAGGTCCGACAAAGTGCCCTTGCGGTTCGGTGCCCCCTAATTGGAAAAGTGCATTTGCGGTCTTACAGACTTACAATGGCCCGCGTGCGCGTGTCCGTTAAGTCCACGAGCCCATTCCTCATTTTAGCATTCAGAAGGGTGCTCGCTCCGCAGCAGACTTCTACCCGACAGTCAAAGCGGCATTACGTCACGAAAGTGCAGACTCAGAGGAAGACCGCGAGGGTTTAGGCCATTTGGGACAGGGCCGCCGCCGTCTCTATATGCCCTGTTCTAGGCTACTCTTGTCTTACGCGTGGGACTCAGAGGAAGACCGCGAGGGTACATTCACATCAGGCTGTTCACGGTTAACTCACGACACTGCACTTATTCACAATCACAAAAGTACCCGGGTCTGCGATTGTGCCCTTGTAACGCCATTTCGCCACTGCCCCTCCTGAGGCCTGTGCACGCCAGTGTGTGTGTGTGTGTGTGTGTAAGGTTTTAGTGAAATATGATAACCCTTGTACAGAATAAGCTGCAATGTAGACCAGACCTTTTTGCATTTATTTAATGGCCTGATATTCCAGACTAGTTACTGTGCTGCACTGCATTGTAACTCAAGTGAGAGTCCCTAAAGAATTGCCTTGAATCATAGCAGTGAGTATGTTTTAAGCTTAAAATGAGATTGCAATTAGACAAATGAGACAAGACACCCGCTGAGTGACAGCCTGCCTCAGGTATGTGGAAGGGAAGGTCTTATTAAGATCATGACACACGCTGACACTCTCCTAATTGCCTCTTTGTCCCTCACCACACTCTCTCTCACTGTAACTGTGGCACATTTCCAAAATTCACTTAATGATCAGAAGAGCTGTTAATATTTTCTAAGCCCATTTGGCAACCTTCATTAACACTCCCCTGCCGTACCCCACCCCTGGGGGTGGAGCATGATGGGCAGGCTCATGAATATTCATTAGATGCATGCAGGGACATTTGGCTCTTTAGTGTTGAATGTGCATCCTGCACCTGGGAGGTCAATGCATCAGGTTGTGTGAGGGGTGTTGGACATTCTCACTAAATAATACATGAAAGTAGTATTTGAAAGGGTTGTTCTAGCTTTTCCTCATACGGTGTGTCCTTGCACAGTACTAATCAAACAGGCTAGCTAAAGACCTCCGTAAATCAGCCAAGGTACGTCAGCGTTTTTCCCAGTAGTCATCCATCAAAGCCTGTGAAATCAGCTTATTGTATGACTGAGTTACAGACCTAAGTGTACAACATTATCCATGCATTTCTGAAAGATCAGGGTCCCTGTTAGACTTATGTAAGTAGGCCTTTGATTAAACAGCAAGGTTTAGTCCTCAGTGCAGTTTATTTTTATCAAGAACTGAAAATCTGGAATTGTGATCTGGACATTGCTAACACTATGTTCTGCTGGTTGAGAAACTAATGTATATGTTTGCTAATTACTCAGGAACTATATATTATAATACAATTACAATACGGTTACAATACAATACAGATTATAATACAAAAGCATTATCTGAATCAATCAGTCTACCATTTGTTTTAAATATGGGGGGGGGGCTATTTTGGCATACTTTTTCTTATCCAATAAACCAACAAGAATGACTGCCAACTCAATCAAATTTAAAATGTATCCAAATAAATTATGGATCATCATGAAGGTTTGTGTGCCGGCTCTCCTCCTCGACTTATATACCAAATTTACTCAGAATTAGCTATATGGGGGCGTTATAATAAGTGAATCTATGGTTTGTGTATAGGAACTACATAGACTTTTTTTAAATCTAAACATTGCATGTTATCAAGGCCTTTTAAATGTTTTCACACCATTGGACTGTTATTGTATCTACAGCATCTGTTTTGCCACAATTGGCAAGACTGTGATTTACTGCACTTGGACCCTGCTGCTTGTATGCGTTGTTTTTTCTATCAAATATTTATTATTTATTTAATCTGTGCTGAACACACGTGGCTCATGCTGTTTGAATCAATGTTTTCAAGAACAGAGCATGCACTAACAGCATATACAATGGACCATCATATTTTGCTGGCAGTTTAACTCCAGGTCAGCATCCTCTTCTTCTTTTTTCTCTCCCATAAGTTGTTTTACTAAAGCCTAAATATGTTTACTTGCTTTACATCCCATAGCTCATGAAAATAACCAAACAAGTTGTAACACAATCTGTTAATGCCTGATTTTAGAAATATGGAGAATTTTGTTTAAAATTAGTTATCCATTTTTGTCATGCTAATTCCCCAAAATTTGTATTTTATTTTATTTTTATTATTTTTACAAAAGCTACACAAGTACCAGCACTCACATTTCAAGGCTGTGCAATTCAGTTAATATGTAAGAATATATAAGCAATAACAACAACAACAACAACAAATAAAAATAAAGCTAAATGTAATTACACTTAAAAACATCAGTTCTCTTTGCGTTAAAAGAAAATAAATACAAAGTCACTTTTAAAGGAGCATAAAACTTAAAAGTAGACACTGCATAAAGGAATGCTGGCGTTATAAAGCATCAGTGAGATTACAGAGACTCCCAGTGTTCAGCTGAGTAATAGCAGAAACACCGGCGTTCTGCAGTTTGATGAAATATGCAAAGGCATCTCTTCACTCTTCATGCACACTGCATTCACCGTGTTCACTCTAAATTCAGTTACAGTCATAGATCACAGCAACGGCCAGCAATAATTCATCTGTGTGTGATTTAATATACCATGCTGTTAGTCTGCTTCTTTTTTGATGAAGATATCTGTCTTTGAGCATGTGTATGAGCTGCGGTTCAGCAGTTCCCACTTCTGTAATATATAACTCAAATCGTATGATTTCTGTCTTTGATTTAAAGTCTACAGCCTTTCAGCCACAAATACAAATGACAGCGGTCTTAACCAAACGATGCAGTGAATGTATGACTCCATTTCCAGTTCAATACAATTACAGAATAATGACTCTCTCAAGGCCACATGTGAACTGCGTACATCAGCTCGATGAAACCATATACACTATTTAAAAAGAAAAAAAATATTTCAGTGTATGTTCTCCTCAGTGTGCTTACATGAGATGATATACAAAATTCAGACTAATACATTGGATGAATATAAATGATCAGTTGTGCTGGCACAGTCTGGATTCACAAATCTATTTTGCTCAAGCATCTAGCTCAATATCAGTGAATCTTTTTAAGTGTGTTTTTGTGTTGACATTCATAATTTATATAGCTCTAAAAATATATATCATAGATTTTGGTGAAATGCCAAATGTATAAAACCACGAAAATGAGTTTGCAAAAGATTAGCCTTAAATTATTAAATCATATGTGTTTATGCTATTAATTACCCATATTTTTTTCTCCAAATGTGAAGTAAAGTGTGCCAATGCCCAACAATTATAGCGAGCAAAATTTAATTACAAAAAAAATCATATTTTTGCTGCTTAAGCCTTTTACAGAAAGTTGAAAATGGTTTTACTACATTTCAATTTATGAAAATGTATCAGCAAAACAAGACTTTAATTTGAGGTTGGGCATTCATAAATTCAATAAAAAAAATTATGCAAATTGTTCACATATTCCCCAATGATTCAACTTGCCATGGCACAGCTTGTTAATCTTTTTTTATTATTATTATTATTTCATTTGATAGTAGGTATCCTGAAAAATAATTAAACGCATTAGTTTTAACTCATTTCCCTTCCCTAGAGGACAACTTAAGTAAAAAGTGTCACTACGTCTCCCTTATAGTATTAACACAGACAAGGGACACATAAAGAATCAACACTTTTCCTTCTCACTCGGTTGATTGCAACAACAGTATCATTCTGCCTTTGACAAGGGTCTTGTGCTGATCTTAGCAAAGTTGTTTGCCCATTAAGCCTTTGAGAGAGTGACTTTGATGGCTTCTGTCCAAGATTAAAATGAATTGTTAAGACAGAGAGGCTCAGGGGCTGGCTGATTGATGAGCGCTTCTTCGTCAGTGCCATTTAACCAGTTTCTAAAGCTGATGAGAAGGAAAGCACTGAGCGGTGAGCTATCATGAGCATACAGAAGACTGCTCCTCGCTGCTTCTGCTTGAACAACGCCAACAACAACCATGAATTAACTGCATTCATGGTGATTAGAACTCTTCAGTCTCCTCTCTGACCTTCGTAGAGGATTTATTGACACAAAGAGAAGGAAGGAGACATGAGTTAAGTGATTCTGTTTTGAGGTTTCAGCAGCAGAAGAAAGGACAGATGTTGCTTAAAGTGTTCATGCATAATTTGTCATGTTCAGGTATAAAATGTCAATTAAGCCATGCTGAGAACCCTATAAAGTACCTTTTAGTATCTTGCCAAATGAATTATGATGATGTCTACGTGTAAATCTGTTCTGAGACTGGATAAAATAGCTTTCGCTGCAAACACTCAAGCAGATGCTTTCTATCGGCGGTCTTTTAAGAAGAAGCAGCTACAACCAAAGCAGGAATACGTACGGTTTCCTCTGTAAGACTGAATCCATTTAAGTGAGTTAAAACAGCAAACCTGAAGTAATGTCTTTGCTGTCAAAAAAGAGACAAAAAAGCCTTTGTTGTTGATGTGTGCTTGCTGTAATAATTGTTGGAGGCCAACAAATAACTGTGCCGTCCTTCAATGCCTCAATCTGACAATTTTCTGATTCAATTTTGCTTATTGTTTGCACATTGTGAAAATATGAACTGTGGGAAAAATACAGTCGGTAATGAATTGTTTAAATTATCTATGTAGATTTTACAATGCCAGATTTGAAGATCAGCTAGACTAAAAATAAAACATTGGTGTAGAATTTTTTTAACTCGTATATTGTTAGTAAATAAAAAAAATAAACAGCAAAACCTTTGAATTGAATGTGAATTTTTGAATTAGAAAGCCTGAAATTGTGTTTTCTTATAAAAACTTGTTCCAATAATCTTTATTTTAATTACAGCTTCAAAAAAACTATTTTCATAGTATAGAATCAAGTAGTTAATCAGTGTATCTCTCTTTTTTTGCAATTATGACTTCTTTTTAAGTAGAAGTGAGGCAGTAAATTTGCATTCGGATGTCAGACTGTAAAGAAAATACAGAAACATTCTCCAGCACCCTTTCTCTTCACTCTTTATCATTTCAAAATGATTTCCGAGTCCAGCGATAGCAGCTAGCATTACTCCTAATGCTGCAGTTTATCACCCTGTTCAACAGGCCTGCTGAAAAGGTCACGGGGAGCGAGGTGCTGAGGGGACAGCTATATGACAAATATAACTGGACCTTCTTGCTCTTCCAAAGGTCAATGGCAACATATTCCTTATGAATTTAAACAAGGCGGGAGAGGAAGATTGAGTCCCAAGTGTACTTTCTCAAGTGGGATGTATAATATATTATATATAAACAATTATATTACATATAATTATATAAACAATTAATATATTATATTATAACCCGAATTCCAGAAATGTTGGGACGTTTTTTAAATTTGAATAAAATTAAAACTTAAAGACTTTTAAATTGCATGAGCTAATATTTTATTCACAATAGAACATAGATAACATATCAAATGTTTAAACTGAGAAATGTTACAATTTTATGCACAAAATGAGCTTATTTCAAATTTGATGCCTGCTACAGGTCTCAAAATAGTTGGGACGGGGGCATATTTACCATGGTGTAGCATCTCCTTTTCTTTTCAAAACAGTTTGAAGACGTCTGGGCATCGAGTTTAATGAGTTTCTGGATTTTTGGTGTCGGAATTTGGTCCCATTCTTGCCTGATATAGGTTTCCAGCTGGTGAAGAAATGCGGCAAATGTTCTCTATTGGTGAAACATCTGGACTGCAGGCAGGCCAGTTCAGCACCCGGACTCTTCTACTACAAAACCATGCTGTTGTAATAGCTGCAGTGTGTGGTTTTGCATTGTCTTGCTGAAATACATGTCACCTTTATATACCTTTCAGCATTCATAGTGCCTTCCAAAACATTCAAGCTGCCCATACTGTATGCACTTATGCACCCCCATACAATCAGAGCTGCTGGTTTTTTAACTGAACGCTGATGACACACTGGAAGGTCTCCCTCCTCTTTAGCCCGGAGGACACGGCGTCTGTGATTTCCAACAAGAATGTCAAATTTGGACTCGTCTGACCATAGAACACTTTTCCACTTTGAAACAGTCCATTTTAAATGAGCCTTGGCCCACAGGACACGATAGCCATTCTGGACCATTGTTCACATTTGGCTTCCTTTTTGCATGATAGAGCTTTAGTTGGCATCTGCAGATGGCACGACGAATTGTGTTTACCAACAATGGTTTCTGGAAGTATTCCTGAGCCTCAATGACAGAATCATGCCGATGAGTGATGCAGTGTAATCTGAGGGCCTGAAGACCACAGGAATCCAACAAAAGTCTTCGGATTTGTCCCTTACGCACAGAGATTTCTCCAGTTTCTCTGAAACTTTTGATGATGTTATGCACTGTAGCTGATGAGATTTGCAAAGCCTTTGCAATTTGACGTTGAGGAACGTTGCTTTTAAAGTATTCCACAATCTTTTTACACACTCTTTCACAGATTGGAGAGTCTCTGCCCATCTTTACTTCTGAGAGACTCTGCCTCTCTAAGACATCCCTTTTATAACTAATCATGTTACAGACCTGATGTCAATTAACTTCATTAGTTGCTAGATGTTCTCCCAGCTGAATTTTTCAAAATGTCTTGCTTTTTCAGCCCTTTGTTGCCCCTGTGCCAACTTTTTTGCGACCTGTAGCAGGCATCAAATTTGATATGAGCTCATTTAGTGTATAAAGTGTAAAATCCTTCAGTTTAAATGTTTGTTATGTTATCTGTGATCTATTGTGAATAAAATATGGGCTCATGTGATTTTCATTTGGGTTGCATATTATATTAGTATTAACTATTATTTTGTATTATTATTACTATTATTTATTATTATATGACAATTAAATTGTTCACATATTCCCCAATGATTAAATTCAGTGAACTTCCACCTTATAATATAATATAATATTTTTTCATCTGAAAATGTATTTTTCATTTTTTTTTTCCCCATGCATCTTTTTATTTCTGTATTTGGTTTAGCAGATTACTTAAATAAAGTAATCTGTGACAAATGCATGTATAGCCCACTATTCTGTTTCCCAAGGGAATACGTATTTTGATATATTGATGCTTAGATCACCTCAACTGTTACCTTTGTGTTTTCTCAGCCATCACACTTGCTGCAAATGCAGTTTGTTCTCAGTCTTTTTATGTGCGTGGCTCAAGGGTACAGCTTGGAAGATTGATGCTATTTGCACACATAGAGAGGTAAAGGAGAGAACCCCTCAGACATTGAGAATTCATCTACTGTTTGTTTATTGGTTTGTGGGAGCTATAATGTCTCTTTCTCGTTGAAATGAAATCATTCAAGGTATGTAGCCATTCATTTCATGGTGTCCTTTAAGATTATATGACTTGTTTTTCTCCAAAGCAACATAATTTTCCCCCAGCATTCCATTTTGTTATGAATTACTTGAAAAATCTAATTCAACAACGCATAGCAGAGTCATGAATTTTTTAGAACTCTGGTATTTGAAAAGGCTGCAGGAATGAAAATTAAATGAATGGATTAAGGACTTTTTTTTCTTCGGTCTGGAGATAAACCATTCTGGATAGTATTTCAAAAAGTGCTTCTTAATATGTTCAGATATAAAGTATGTATACTTTAGAACACATGAGTCTGGTTTAAAATAAATCTGTCAAATAATTGTGATCATTAACTGATTGTTTGTGTGTCATATTATGACTGTCTGTTTCACTGGTAGCTTGTTTATGTTCTGCAGTGAGTGTCCCAAGGCCTTGGCATTTTTTAGTCTCACAAAGGGGCCTGAATTGTTCTGGGCCTCCATCTTTCTCCCATAGGCTTTCACCTGATGTGGCCAACATGGCCGTGGGCTTGTGGTGAAAAAACAGCCTGGTCAAGTCCTCTCAAATCCATCAAAGTTATAACTTCAGAAATATATACACTACTGTATAAATGTTTGGAATCACTAAGACTGCTTCATGTAAAAGAAGTCTCTAATGCTCACAAAGGCTGCATTTATTTGATCAAAAATACACTCTTAAAAATAAAGTTTTAACAGCGATGCCTTTAAAGAACCATTTTTGGTTCCCAAATAACTTTTCTGTAAACTGTTCTTAAAAGAACCTTTTTTTCTCAGAGTGAAGAACATTTTAAAAATCTAAAAAATCTTTTTCACTATAAAAAACCTTTTGTGGAATGGAAAAGTTTAGTGGGTGTTGAAGTTTATTCATGGAAACAACAAAACCAAATGCCTTACAATTAAAACTTACAGTTTAAAATAATTAAACTAGAAATCAGTTATTTTGAATTGTAATAATATTTCACATTACAGTTTTTTTTACTATATTTTGATCAAATATATTCAGCCTTGTTGAGCATAAGAAACTGCTTTCAAACCATTTTTAGAATCTTTTGAACTATATATATTTGCCCTTTGGTCTGTTTTGTTCATGCATGTTTTTTAAACTAAACTAAACTAAACTAAATTTTACAAATAATGATTTTTTTTTAATTGAGGGTAAAATATTTCTCAAATCTTAGTGCAGATATCTCATGCTAGTTTCATGCTTATTTTGTGAACATATTCAGCATCTGCATGTTAAAAATATGAATAGTTTTCTCATCTTGTTTTCAATAGAATTGCTGCACGACAGCTGCACACTTTAGATTGGTTCAGTCTTTCCAACTAATAATGCTTCAGCAGGTTTGTATGAGTGGTGTGGCATCTCAAACCGTGTTGACTCCGGGCTAAACAGCTGTCTATATTCATGAGATCCTCATTCTCCACAGCTGCATCTTCATAAACAGTCCCCTTTTCTATTATTCAAGCCCACAAGAGCTTCTTCTGAATTTACAGGATGTCTCTTGTCTCTTTCAGAAGAAAATTGTGCTTTTCTTGCAGGTCTGTGAGATAAGCAAAACACACAGCGGGATGCATGTGTAATCTAATGCGTGATGTTCATGCATTTTATGGTGATGAAAAGCTTGGGATCAGATTCAGATGTTCAAAGATCTAACACATTTCCCATGTTGCACTGTAGCAGTGCTGACTCTAAAATATTCCAAGTCACTGCAGTTGAACCATCATGTTATTGTGATCCACACAGATCTTGCATTCAGTGGTCCACGCACTTGGCCCAAAGAAGGTATCCAATGGTGGATGAAGGTTTCTTGCGTGTTCAGGTCTTTTCAACGTGCAAAGTTATTAAGTTTAGGACAAATTAAAATCTGACTCAATTTTATTATGACCTCGAATCGTTTGTTTCTAATTATTATTATTCTGACATTTGATTATTCTAGTTAACTCTTTAATTTATCACTCGTTCATTAGGAATCTGTCACTCAGGGTGTATCATGCCGGCCGATGTACATGTACCCCCCCGGTCACAAACCCTCCAGTCTGATCATTAGTCAGAGGTTATGACTAACAATTTAATAGACCGCTTCATGCTTGTCATTTTTAAATAGTGGTTCTGTTTAGTCCCCTACAGTCACCTATGTCACAACTTAGTTAAAGCTCAAACAATAATCAGAGGTTATGGCTAGCAATATGATACTTCAATAGTGTTTCTATCTAGCCCCCTATAGTTAGTCTAACTATATAACAACTTGAATAAAGCTTAGACAATAATCGGAGGTTATGGCTAGCACTATGAAATATGCTGATACTTCAATTGTGTTTTTTATCTAGCCCCCCATAGTTGATCTAACTACTTAACAACTTAACTAAAGCTGAGACAATAACCAGAGGTTATGGCTAGACTGTACTATGAAATATGCTAGTATTTCAATAGTATTTTATCTAGCCCCCCATAGTTAATACAACTGTATAACAACTTAACTAATGTCAAGCAGTTAGTCAGAAATCTATAATCTCACCTGATGTGCCCCATGCTCCATCTAACCTGAGATCTAGTCTGTACTTAACCCTGGACGCATGTTTGTGTTAACATAAGCCTTCACTTAATCTACTTGAGAAAATAATTTCAGAGTAAGTCAGAATAAAATTATCAGTCAGGTAAATATGTATTATGCCAATTATACAGCCAATTCAAAGATATCAAATCAATACAAAACATCAAAATCTCAAAGATGAATCTAAGAGTAAGCATACCTGACTTGAGAAAAATACATAGAATGAAATGTACCAGCACACTTCATCCTATGGGCTCATTCCGGCCACAGAAGGCCCCGATCCTTTTGCAACATTTCCTTAAGTACTTCAGACCAAGACCAACGTCCCCCGAGATGGAGACAGGAACTAACAATTGGAATTTGCATTGATCAAGTAGAGTTATCACCTTTTGGGACAGAAGGCAATTTGCATGAAAGACACTAGGAACTGACCCGCCCTCTACAGTGTGCAAAATATCTCTAAACTCTTAGGATCTGTATTACCTTTTAGTTTACCATTGTACCAGTCGCCCTGAGACAGTTCAAATGATACCAAACATGACTGTGAATATCACTTGCATTAATGTAGAACATTACAATCTATTATTGGCCATTTTGCGCAGACGGAGTAGAAGGAATGATGGGTGAAGTGCTTTAAGAAGAAGCAATTGGACAGAAGGGAAGGAAGTTTCCTGCACCTCCACTCTGGGGGTGTCTCGAAGATGCCCGTGCATGTTTGTATTGTCCGTTTCTCAGGAGATCAAAGTATCTGAGGTTCTTTCATCCTTACACTTGTGTCACATGCTTTGCATTTTTTGTTAAGAAAATTAGATTTTTCTTGCACGTCTGAGCAAATTGATAAATCTGTGTTACACTGTCAGGTAAAGAACAAAAGTTTAGATCAATAAATGGTAATCAAGTCTTTTACAGCTGCTGCTGCTTTTTCTTGCAGCTGTAAAAGTCTAGTGAGATGTGAATAAGGTCTTGTGCAGTGCTAGGCTGTCACAGGAACAGGCTTCAGTGTCTCGTATACCAGTAAAGGTAGTATTTGCTATTCAGTTTGTGCTTCCATTATTCAAGCGGGGTTATTCACAGCTATTTTATTACAGTGCTTGCAATGCAGTATTGATATTTTTCAAGCATTCAGGTCAGGCTCATTTTTTCCCTAAACCCCTAAACACAAGCAAGCAATAAATTCAGCCCGAATCATGGAGTCTCTATTCAAAGTTTGTTTATTAAATAATTTCAGGCTTATGGCATCTTTATTCATTTCAAGAAATATATATATTTAATTTTCACACCAAGGACTATGACTATAACAGTAACAATAGCTAAAAAGTTTTAATAATCACTATGTCTATGAGGAAGCAAGCACACACTACAAATATAACGATAACAACAAATATGATCAATATTGTTGAAATCACTTTCAGGACCATTTTTTCCTAAGATGATAAACAATAAAAACATTGGCAGCCAATCAGAATCCACCTGAGCATTTAAAGCAGCAGATGACATAACCGCAGCACACAGTTATAATAAACAGAACTACGTATAGTTTTCTTTATAGTTAGCCTTCTTGGTTTGAATGCGTCTTTATACTGACAAAATGCTCAACATCAAAATTTAAATAACTGCTTGTAACAGGTCGATTTTGGCCTGTCTAATTAATATTCATGAGCCTCTCTTTTGGCCTGTCTATTAATATTCATGGCCTGTTGTTTTCTGAGTGACTGAGCACGGCTAGGCCAAACACAGGTAACTAGGGTCATGTAGAGCCGACGTCACAATTACGTCACAGTGCTAGCTGCAAAACAAAGGGAAAACTGAAGGCAGCCTATTCAAACCAGCGCAGATTCGGCTACATAAGGAGCTTAAAATATCATCTTGTTGTGATGTTGGGTGCCAGAATCGATGTAATACAGCCTCAAATTAGAAATTTGATCGCATACCTGCTGCCACTGCCAGACAAAAAAACCGACGACAGCTGTGGTGAAACGATTGTCAAACATGATTGTGTGTGTAGCGCACACTTCTTATCAGAAAAGGTTCAATAAAGTATTGTCTTTTGTTGTTATGGGCACGTTTGAAGATATCTTGCATCTCACGACTATGTCGTGTGAAATAATGTCTGTGTGCATGTGTGTAAAACAACAAACTGACGATTTATACGTAATCATATGCAATTGCATAAATTGTGATTAATTGTGGCTGGAATAATAAATCCTGCTGAAATCGAAATGTATTTACATCTTTATCATGACTAGATAGACACGGTGAGATTGTTTTTACTATACATGTTAAACATGATCCACCTCATTGTAACAGTCCTGTCAGATCGTCCATCCTTTGAGTGAGAGTGTAACGTTACAGGTCAGCCGATCTGGTTTTGTCCATTAAAGTTAACCATTAAAGTTAACCTTTTCAACATGTTTCCGTGTTGTTGTTGCTCAGCAATGACATGGACGCGATGCTGTCAGAAGGCGGTGCTGAGTCTTTAAGCTTTTATTTTACTGTGGAAACTTATATGGTAACATATCCCCTAGACCTGTTATCATGAAAAAAGTCCGGAAATTTCAGTTTTGACAATATGGGACCTTTAAGTACAAATAACATCAAAATGACATGCCGAAAATGCTGTTCTCTCAGCATTCATAATATTATAAGAATCCTGTACAATCAACCATGGTTTTAGAAATGTAACCACATGATAAGCTTTGTTTTGCTAGACTAAACATTGTTTAACCATGGTATTTGTAGTAAAATAGCAAACAGTATATAAATGGCAATCAATACATCAAAAAACATGGTTACTACACTTTTTACAACAAAATGTAAATGCAGTTGTGTGTCTGTCACTTTAAATGCTTTCTTTGGAGTTGGGTGGATTTTGATTGGCTCTTATGATCAGTGTGACCCCTGTGGAGAGGGTGAGCAGCTTCAAGTACCTCGGTGTAAACATCTCCGAGGACCTGACTTGGACTACACACATTCAAACTCAGGTCAAGAAAGCCAGGCAAAGACTGTATCATCTGCGACAGCTGAGGAAATTCAGGGTCTCACCAGCAATCCTGAAAACTTTCTATTTAGGGGCCACTGACTCAATCTCAGTGTGGTGGACTGCTCTGCAGAGAGTCGTGCGCTTAGCTGAGCGCATCTCAGGGTCTGCTCTCCCCTCTCTGCAGGACATCTACCTTAAACGCTGCAAAAGCAGAGCTGCTAAAATCATCAAGGACTCAAATTACCCTGGTAACCGTCTTTTCATTCTACTGCCATCTGGCAAGCGCTTCAGGAGCATGATGGTAAAAACAGAGACTTAGGAGGAGCTTCTTCCCTCAGGCCATCAGGCTCCTAAACTCGAACTCGGTCTAATAACATTTACAAGACTCAATTTAATAAACTGTAAAATATTCACTATTCTCCATCATCCGTATTGCTGCTATGTGTATACCCGGTACATACAACCTGTTTGCACATTCCTCTTGCACATACCTGCTTATATTATTATTTACTAAGTCCACAGTATACTGTATTGCAAAATTTATTTTATTGCACATTTTACTCTATTTTTCTTATTATTTTTATTTTTTACCTATATTTATATATATTCTCTTGTGTTGTGTTACATATTTTGCACTGTCCATTGAGCGGACCGGACCTGACTTACGTTTCACTACTGATTATATCCTGTATAATTGAGTATGTGACGAATAAAAAGAACCTTGAACCTTGGCTGTCAGTGGTTTTAACATTCATCAGCTGAAAAAAAAATCTGAAAGTGATTCCAGCAATATTATTATAATAGCTGTGATGTGGACATTACTCTCATAGAATCAGAATGGTTGACAAAAGTTTAAAATTACAATTATAGTACCGTAATAGTAATAATTATCATTGGTATGACCGTTGCCCCCTACTGGCGTAATATGTAACCTGTAGGTCCCACAGAACATAATAAATAAATGATGAATATTTTGGGTGAACTGACTAAACAAAAATTTCAAATCACTGAGATAAAACAAAATCCCACAGCTAAGACAAGCACTGACATTTTCCAGTAGCCCCTCACTGCAGAACAAAGATCCAGGGGGCGGGGTTGGAGCCACATCTAGGGTGGGTATAGTAGGTTTAGGGGTGGGGATGTGTGGGTTTAGGTATCAGGAGGTGGAGACGGGTATGTTTAGGTCTATGTAAGGTGGGAGGAGTTGGATCTCGATCCAACCACGCCCCCTGGATCTTGTGTTCTGCAGTGAGGACCATCTCATATTTTCTTCAGCAAATGTTCCTAAGTTTTCCTTTCGGATTCTGCCATCTGCTGATGAACATTATTATTACAATTGTTTAATTTTTGATATGCATGTATAAAAATAAAAAAATGCGTGTTTTAAAACTTTGTTTATTTGAGCTCATACAAACACAACTGCCAAGGTTTCATTTGAAGAACGTTGTACTGATGGTCGTCCTCGTGCCGCGGTGCATTGTGGGATCGCTCTCCGTGTTTGCCTCAGTTGATCAAGATGGCCGCGAATATTTTGTGGAGGGGTTGGAGTTGAATACACGCTGCACTCTGAGCGATTGTGATGTTGAGAGACCAGATTCATTCGTCCGCATCAGAACATCTTCAGAAGTAAGCTGTCAAAACATCAATCACGCTTCTCCCGCCCCGATCGCGCTTGATCGAAGCCGTAATAAGCGCTGTTAGGCCAGTTAGCCGCGCTGCTAACAGCTCCGGGGAGGGACGGAAGGGGTTTCTGGTAAACAAGCGAAATCTGTGCAGTCCCGATATCCTAAATACACCCTCGCCTTTGATTATGCAACAACAACCGTAAAGTAAAATCCGTCCGTGTCTTCGAAATGTCAGACTGTGGTTAGCTGCTGCAGCAGCAATGCTAACTAACGTTAGTTACTCGGCTCTTTCCTGCATTAACGTTACTCCCATGACAGTTACTGCAAGGTTACACGATATACTGCTCTCACTCTGCTTTAAGCGCACCTATCATCAACACACTTTATTCCTGGCTATTAGGTCTGTGTTCGTTCGTTTTAAAATGAGCCGTAGGAGATTGGCTATGTGTGTGTGCAAGGCTGAAGTTGTTTGTGCACTGTCATACCCCCTGCCTGCCCCTCTGCGGCCTCAGCTCCTTCTGCTCGGGGTAAACGACTGTTTACGGGTAACGTTACACAGGATGTTTCGGTTGCGAAAGCACACGGTATGTTTTTAGTTCGGGCCTCCGTTTAGGTTTATGTTGTTGCTCTTCTTGCGGTCACATGGTCTGTGTGTCAAAAACTAGTGGGCTGACTACCTGAACAGCATTTTTGGAATCGTAGGGTTCCAGAATATTGTCTAGGTAGGCAGCTTGCTTGGTTTTAAGACCCTGTCCATGCACATTAGGTTCGTGTTTACCAACACTACAGTGTTTCTCAATCATCTTAAACAGTTTGCATCAGTAGTTAGTAGGGTCGTTTTTATTCTTGGAAGAACTATCCTTTTTATCAGTCGTTACTAAGTGAACTGTTCCCAGTCATCTGTGGATATTGTTTGTACAGCAGTATGTGTGTGAGTGACCGTTCTCTGTTCATCTGCAGGATTGCTACCTGACCACCTTTTGGTGTCTGAGTTCAGAGCCGCAGAAGAGTGTGATATTGGAAACTTTAAGCAAGTCTAATGTAAGTTTCTGTTTATGCCTGCGTTAAATGACTGTTTTCATGAGTATCCTTGCTTGTCTTGACTGACTTTCAAAACTTAAATGCTGATTGGTAAGATTTTTGTGTGTTCCTTTTTTTCTTTTTCTCAACAAGCATAGCCAGTTTCTGACCAGATTACTGACTCTAAATTGCAGTTTACATTAAAGGGATAGTTCACCAAAAAAATTAACATGCTGTCATCATTTACTCGCCCTTCATTTGTTCCTATATGAGGTTCTACTGATATTTTGAATAATGTTGGTAACCAAATGGTTGACGGTAGCCATTGACTTCTATAGTATTTTGTCTATAGAAGTCAATGGCTATCAACCGTTTGGTTACCAGCTTTCTTCAAAATATCATCTTTTGTGTTCAACAGAAGAAAGAAATTCATACAGGTTTGGAACTACTTGAGGGTGAGTAAATGACAGATTTTTCAGTTTTGGTTGAACTGTCAATTTAGGAATAAGCAAATTCTTGATTATCATGAAGGTGTGGTCACACATATACCATTGCTAGGCAGCATTTTGCAGGCGAAATCCATTAATTTCGACAGGAATCCACACAATCAGAAGTGTCACGTGGGGGTTCCCCACTTTTGGTCACGTGAATTCGCCACATTGACTAACAGGAAGCTGCTTGGTTTGAAAGTGTGAGCAGTGATTTATGTGTTTCTGCATTATTCACAATTCACTTTTTCCCCTGCATAATTGTGCTGATCTTTTGCTAAAGTGACCGCACCTTAAGAGTTCTTAATAAAATCATGTTTACAGTAAAACACTTGGAAGTACACAATGAGCATGAAATATGCATTATTTTAAAAGACTTCAACATTATTATGTGTTGACATGAATTACATTGGTGACACTTATCCAGAAGTTCATCCACCTAGAAAAATCTAATTCCAAACAGCATAATTTAAGTATTAGAGGTCAAATAATAAGCAGTTTTTGATGAATAATCATGATAAAGCTGTAATAATAAATATATAAGCTTCAAATATGATTTTAAACCCCAAGAAAGGTTGACTAATTTACTAATTATGTTATTTGTAGGCATGCTCTAACAATGTGTAGCTGCATTTTATATATTTAAATCATTGTTTGAGTTTAATAATTCTCTTTAAAAAAATGTAAGTATAATGCTTGCTTTTTTCATCGTTTTGTATGTATTTGTCATGTGCACATGCAAAAGTCAACATGTTTTGATGGCTTTTGAGAAATTCAAATGGATGGTTTTGTTTGAGATTGATTAGTAGAAAAATATTTGCACCGTTGTGAACTTATTTTCGGGATTGAACCGTACTAATCCCCCTGCTGTCCTGTTTGAATGTCTGATACAGGAAGCGAGCGGCTGCAAAGCATTTAATTGAGCGCTACTACCACCAGTTAACAGAGGGCTGTGGAAATGAAGCCTGCACGAATGAGGCTTGTGGCTCTTCTCCGGCTTTCCAGCGCATGGATGATAATAATGCAGCGGCCATCAAGGCCCTGGAGTTATATAAGAATAATGCCAAACTGTGTGATCCTCATCCCTCTAAGAAAGGAGCCAGTTCAGCCTTCCCGGAGAACAGTGCCAAAGGAGCTCACAACTTCTCTGCTTGCAGCAACGGGAAGATGAACCATAAGGACCTACCGCCCACAAGGGAGGACTTTAGAGGTGAACAGCATTGTCACAATTACAGAATTAGTATATCATGATTTTTTTTTTAAATGATCAGGAAAGGAACATATGCACAATGTAATTTCCAAATGTGACCCTGTATTTTTCAATTAGGTAAATAGAGCATCACATTTTCAAGTTAATATTCAGTATTGAAGAACAAAGAAATTTAATTAGAAGCTGTGCGCAGTTTTTTCCCCAATTACAATTTTTAACTCCTTTCTGACTTTTTTGAAAAATTGCAAAAAAAGAGGCCTGCACGGTATGGATGCGGGAAAAAAGCAAGTTTGACATAAAAACACAACTTTGAGGAGCAGCTAATGTTTCTGTCACAACATGATCTACTTGAATCCAATTTCGAACTACTTTCTGAATCATACCTTTGACTTCTCACGTAAATGTTTACATATTCTTTACCATGTTCTTCGGCAGATCTGAATTACTTGACAGAAGAGAAGGTGTATGAAATCCTGAGCCTCTGCAGTGAGACCGAGGACTATTCTCCTCTAATCCGTGTCATCGGTAGAGTTTTCTCAAGCGCGGAGAGTCTAGTCCAGAGTTTCCGCAAGGCGAAACAACAAACCAAGGAAGAGCTCAAGTCCCTTCAGGCCAAGGATGAGGACAAAGATGAAGATGAGAAAGAAACGGCCTCTGGTTCGTCTACAGCCATGGAGGTGGAACCCGAAGCCTCGGCGTCAAGTGGAGACGGGCCGTCTCACGGAGAGAACAACGTCCAAAAGTTTGGTCCCGTCGAAGTTTCTGTAGACATTGATGCAGTAAGAAGAGTGTACGACAGACTATTATCGAATGAGAAAATCGAAGCAGCATTCCTCAACGCGTTAGTCTATCTGTCGCCCAACGTAGAGTGTGACCTCACCTATCACAACGTGTACGCCACCGACCCTAATTACCTGAACGTCTTCATCATCGTCATGGAGAACAGTAACCTCCACAGTCCAGAATACTTAGAAATCGCCCTGCCGCAATTCTGCAAGGCTATGAGCAAGCTACCTCTTCCGGCTCTGGCCAAGCTTGCGTGGTTGTGGTCGCAGTACGGCGCAGACCAGATCCGACGTCTGGTCGAGACGTTCCAGCAGCTTATTACCTACACGGTCATCAGCAACGAGTTCAGCAGCGACAACCTGGTCAACGAGGATGATGGTGTGGTGGCAGCCACCAAGTGCTTGAAAATCGTCTACTATGCAAATGTGTTAGGCGGCGACCTAGACACGGGTCACAATGAGGAGGAGGACGACGAACCGATCCCGGAGTCCAGCGAGCTGACCCTGCAGGAGCTGCTCGGCGAGGAACGACGCAATAAGAAAGGCCCTCGTGTGGATCCGCTGGAAACAGAACTGGGCATTCGTGCCTCAGACTGTCGAAAACCCCTCACCCCCTTCGAGGAGTTCATCAACGAACCGCTCAATGACGTGCTGGAAATGGACAAAGACTACACCTTCTTCAAGGTGGAGACAGAAAGCAAGTTCTCCTTTATGACCTGCCCGTTCATTCTTAACCCTGTGACTAAGAATCTAGGCCTGTACTACGACAACCGGATCCGGATGTACAGCGAGCGCAGGATTACGGCCCTCTACAGTCTAGTACAGGGGCAGCAGCTGAACCCTTATCTGCGACTCAAAGTGCGCAGAGACCACGTCATAGATGATGCTCTTGTCAGGGTAGGTCCCGAAGAGCTTGCAAAGATGAATGTTGTTTCATAGTGACTTCTTGTGTATTTATCATTTGTGATGAATATGTGATTGGGTTTAGTTGGAGATGATTGCCATGGAAAACCCAGCAGACCTGAAGAAACAGCTGTATGTGGAGTTTGAGGGTGAGCAGGGCGTAGATGAAGGAGGAGTATCCAAAGAGTTCTTTCAACTGGTCGTGGAGGAGATCTTTAACCCAGATATAGGTAATTATCATCAATTATTTCCTCCTTGACTTATTTAATATACTCTTTGGCTTTTTACTCATCCTAATGTGAAGCTTAATCAGTTTAATTTATATTCAATTGATACTGGAATGGATAATGCACTATTTGTATGCACTAGTAGGCTAAATGTTCCTCTCAAAACTTGTTTTATTGATATTTATGATCTTATTGATTCAGTAAGTGTGAGATGAGGATCTGTTGTGCACCCTTGTCTTACACTTTCTCTTTCTGTTTCTCCCACAGGCATGTTTGCCTATGATGAAAGCACAAAACTGTTCTGGTTCAACCCTTCATCGTTTGAAAATGAAGGCCAGTTCACCTTGATAGGCATCGTCCTGGGCTTAGCTATCTACAATAATTGCATTCTCGATGTGCACTTCCCTATGGTGATTTACAGAAAACTAATGGGAAAGAAAGGAACGTTTAGAGACCTTGCAGACTCTCATCCGGTAATACACGCTCGGTTACATTTGTTTGTTATTCAGCATTCCTAGTTTAATTATTATTTTTTGTTTAGAAATGAAATACAAAGAAGATTGCATTTTTATTCTAAAGTTTGGGGTAGGTAAGATTTTTAGTTTGTGTGAAAGTCTCTTATGCTCACCACGTCTTTATTTATTTGATCAAATATGAAAGTGAAATTGCAATTTAAAATAGTATGTTTTGTTTGTTTGTTTTTAATATATATTTTTAAATGTAATGTATTCCTGTGAAGGCAAAGGTGATTTTCAGCAGACATTATTTCAGTTTTCAGTGCTACATCATAATAATATACTGATTTGGTGCTCAAGAAATATTTATTATTGTTATCAATGTTGAAAACAGCTGTGCTGCATAATATTTTTATGCAAACCATGATACTTTCTTTGAGGACTCTTTGATTATTTTTTGTTACAATGTTAAAAGTCTTAACTTTTGAACAGTA
Organism: Ptychobarbus kaznakovi; assembly: GCA_027422405.1. NCBI lineage: Eukaryota > Metazoa > Chordata > Actinopteri > Cypriniformes > Cyprinidae > Ptychobarbus > Ptychobarbus kaznakovi. The sequence goes on along the minus strand of CM049800.1, from coordinate 8,872,768 downwards.
GTGTACATGCTTTGAAGTTTCCACTTGTGTAAATAATTAAACTACACTTAAGAAATAATGGCGTGTATGTATTTCACATGCAGATATACTTTATTGTAGATTCAAATCCTTCAGAATCGAACAAGACAGTATGTAATGCCTTTCCAAACGAGCTTTTTCAAATTCACATCTTATGTTAACGTGGCCTTATATTAATGAAAAAGGATTTTTGGCTTGCTTGAAACATAAGCTAATTTTTATCCACAGCATTTCAACATCATGTTGTACATTGACAATGAAATTATGGATTTGGAGGTATGCTGTGAAGCAGCTGTCTGTTTGCACTTGTACAGTATACAGGCGGATTTAGGGCAGAGATTGTGTCTGGGAGGAGATCTAGGCCGGTACATCAGCACTTTAGTGGAAGATCCTGTCATTAGCACACGGTGTCTGCTCATCAAAATATGTGTGGCGAGTTGATTCATGCTCTGTCACATAGCAATTATGCAGGATTAGCAGAAAACCTAGTAGTATCAGTGCATCTCTACAGAAAACTGTTCTATACGACTCTCTAATGGTTCTGATCATCTGTTTCTTCAGGTTCTTTTTCAGAGTCTGAACGATCTGCTGGAGTATGAAGGTAGTGTGGAAGAAGACATGATGATTACCTTCCAGATCTCACAAACAGACCTGTTTGGAAACCCACTAATGTATGATTTAAAGGAAGGAGGAGATAAAATCCCAGTTACCAATGAGAACAGAAAGGTTAGTCCACCTTAAGAAGAAATGTCCGGCGTTAAATTTATTCATTCAACATTTTAAAACGCAAACATGTTCGTATCTGCCAGTATACACATAACACAAAATGGGTCTCTGCAGGATTTTGTGGCACTCTATGCAGAGTACATGCTGAACAAAAGTGTGGAGAAACAGTTCAAGGCCTTCAGAAGAGGGTTCCACATGGTCACTAATGAATCTCCGCTGAAGTATCTGTTTCGATCGGAGGAAATTGAGCTGCTTATATGTGGTAGCAGGGTGAGTTGGCTATAGATTATTACCTACTTCCAGGCTGTTCTTACACATGTGGTATAGCCATAGATATAAACCCATAACTTTGTGTTTTTCTCACACAGAATCTTGACTTCCAAGCACTTGAAGATAGTTCAGAATATGATGGTGGATACAACAAAGACTCTTGCATTATTAAGTATGTGGATGCTTATTAAAGTAATTACATTATGTATGTTAGAATTTTTAATGTTGTGTGGATTATTATTTTCTTTATGACATAATAGTTACTAGTAGTGAACGGCTGATATTTGACCATTTGAGGTTTTTAGCAGGTTGTCTCTCCAGTTACAAAACCTACTGACAACATGGATAATATGGATTAATGGATAATTCTTCTGTTTTAGTAATTTAGAATAGTATTTCAGGTGTTTCAGGACTAAATGTTGCACAAGATGTGCATTGTTAATGATGCATTTTTATGTGAGCAATTAATTTGTCTTGTTGTCATTTAATTGTGTTACATTACGCATCAGCCAACCTGATCTCCCGATATTCACATCAGCATTTACAAGCACAAAATCAGTCGACCACTAGTTGTAAATACTACTTCCTGTGTTAGATTAAAAGTGTATTTAAAATGATATTTTTGTCACTCATCAGGGATTTCTGGGAGACTGTGCACTCATTTGGGCAGGAGCAGAAGAGGCTGTTTCTTCAGTTCACTACGGGCACAGATAGAGCTCCAGTTGGAGGTTTAGGCAAACTCAAGATGATTATTGCCAAAAATGGTCCTGACTCAGACAGGTAAACCCGGCATACTCTGTTGCTCAATAATGAGTTCAGGTTTTAAATAGATCATGTATCAGATCGATTCAATTTTAAATCAGAATACATTTTTAACTTTAAAAAATGTGAGCATTGGAATGGAGAAAAAAAAGCAAGATCTCGAGATACTTTTCCTGAAAATAATGTCATAATGCAGTAATCTTAATGGTTCTCAAATGCGTTTCTTTAATTTTTCAGTGCTTTTTTATAGCACTTTTTAGTTTAAAAAAACTTGTGTTTTATTTATTTTTTTAAAGCATCAACTAGTATAGTCATGCATATTCGTAAGTTGCAATGATGTATTACATTCTCTATTAACCAGCATTCAAAAATACACGTAACTACACTTTTAGCACATGTAAATGACATTGTACATCTGTATAAATCTCTACAGCAATAAATCTGCAGTCTTCTCAAAAGTAATACGCTCTTCCTCTCCTCCTATGGTCAGGTTACCCACCTCTCATACTTGCTTCAACGTGCTGCTCCTCCCTGAATACTCCACCAAGGAGAAACTTAAAGAGAGACTCCTTAAAGCCATCACTTACGCCAAAGGCTTCGGCATGCTCTGAGGCACCAGGATCCGCAAAAGAACTCGCTCGCCCTCCGAGCTCTCATTTGTGTCAAAGGAGCATTCAGCTACATCGACAAATAAAAGTAAATATCAAGTTTAAATGTAAGGCAACATGAAATGGGGTAAAATGGAAAAGTTCTGGTGACCGTGTGCCTGTGCCTAAATAGTAGATAAAACCACACTGGACTCTTGGCTCTCTCTCTCCCTCTTATGTAAGTGTTAAGGTTCCCTTTTTGTATGCACTGAGAAATAGCGTTATTTATTTTAAGGGATGAAATCTCTTGTCATGTCTGCCAGAAAATCCACTCACTTTTTGCTTTCGTAGTCATGAAAAGGAGAGACGGTTAGAAGTTTTCAACACCTGCAGGACTGATCACCATCTAAACTTTACAAGATCAAAGGGAGGAAGTGGAACTTTGTTGATGTATTATGGTTGAACTGTGAAAGTGCACTTAACTCAATATTCAGAATGTCTCTTAGGGGTGTTTTTTTCTGGGTCTGCCCTTTGACATTTTTTTGGCTTGTGTTTCATAGGTCTTCCCTAGTCCATTTGCATTTGCAGCAGTGCTTTCAAAGGTACAGAGCAGCTCCAGTCTCAATTTCGTGTCCAAGTATCTGTATTTATTGAGGAACTGCATCGTTTGTAATGCCGCTTGGCGAGTTGTGCTGCTCTTTTATGGCCAGTGTTCTGCATTTCGCTTCAGAGCCGGCACTTTCTCTCTCGTACTGAATTGATCTGTTTGCTAAAATCAATCCACGCTCATGGTGCACTTCTGACAAAAACGTGTTGTGTTACAAAAGAGAGATCTCACCTTGCCATAAACTTCTCTCAAATGCTTCCTATAAGTGTTTTGTTTTGTTGTCTGTCTTGTTTTAATTCAGGATGGCAGACTTTTAGTCGGTGAATGCTAATTGACAGTGCTCCATGAAGAAACTGTTTCTGTTTTAGTTGCTTTTTTTGTAGTTGCTCTGCACAGTGTCTGGCCCTATACTGTTGGATGAAAATGAGGGGAAATTGGCACAAATTGTACCACTATCTTGTCGTGCCAAACATTTATGCTGAGAATCGCCGCTCCGGTTAGTCCAGGCATAGCTGCAAACCCACTTTAGCGATGCCCTCTACTCTTTTTGTTTTCCTTTTTCCCTCTTGCATATTAAATGTGACTGTGGTTTGTTCCACTACTGATGGCGCTAACATAAAAGGGGGAAACAGAACTTGATAATGAGAATGACAACATTTGATTGTTTCAAGTTATTCTTAAATAAATTCAAAACTGAAAAAATACAAACCAAGTGTGAAAATGTGTGACTCTGACCTGAGGACTCGAGAGCTGAACTAATAATTTCTGTATCCGGTACAGACTGCGTTATAGCCTATGGGACAGTCACTGGATGAACGAACGACTAACCCGAATCCGAGGACTCAATGGGTGAACTAATCACTTCTGTTTCCTGTAAAGAACCTATAGGATGTTGCGCATGCGGGTAAACCTGAAATGAACGAATCCCTTGATGAGACGACTCGAAGTTCCAGAGTCATATTAAAGATTCGTTGAAATTGAATGACACATCACCAATAAACTGATTTTCTCTACGAGTACAGTTTGTGGTCCCTAACATGACACACATACAATACATGCCTAGTATATTGAGAATTTCGAGTCCAGCGTTTGTTTACATAGTCCAACTAAAATTACTTTTAAATGAAACGCTCTTAAGCAAAAAACATTGTTAGATCATTTATTATTAAAGAACACATTTTGGGTCCTATTGGATGGTATATTAAAATGTTTTGGCTAATTTTACTTTGTCCACGTTAAGTTGTTTTTCGAACAATGCTATTAGCCATATTATTAAAATAATGTAATTGTTTAATGAGCAGAATCAGAATGTCGTCACAGTAAATAAATATTAATGTAGAATATATGTTATACTTATGCCAAATCAACAATTAGAGTATTATTCCTCTTCTGAGTCGACCTACAAATGTAGACCTCATGCAGTACAAAGTGCCTTTTTCGGCCACGTTTTTGACATACACCACAAAGATACACTACTGTTCAAAAGTAGCCATAGATATAATACCAAGTACTTTTATTCAATGATGAATTAAATTAATCAATGAATGAAGACATTTATATTGTTTATGAATCAGCATTTATTCAAAATAGTAAATGTTTTTGCACACCAAATCAGCATATTAGAATGATTTCTAAAGACACTGAAGACTGGTAATTATGTAGAAAATGCAGCGCTGCATCACTGGAAGAAATTACATTTTAAAGTACATTCAAATAGAAAATGGTTATTTTAAATTCAGGGTATTACTCTTTTTACTGTAAATATAAATGCATCCTTGGGGAGCATAATAAATATCTTTAAAAAAATACTAAAACATTTGAAAAAATAACAAACCATTGAATGGTAGCGTATCTCTCTTCCATTCTGTCATCTGAGCTGTTCTTACTGCACATTTTGAATAAATATAACATTTCAACATATATATGGCAATTAGTACAGCATTGTCATGTAAAACTTATAAGTATAAACAGTTTAAAAGTGATGTACTGTGTTAAGAAATATGTACATGGATAGGAAGCCCCATTAACCCCAATGTCTATGCTGTTGACTATTTTGTCTTCTTCTCCTCTTCTTTTTTGTCCTCAACAACCTCAGACAGATCTTCCACCCGAAGTGTTTTCACTTTGCTCTCCATGCTGGTGACCCTCTGTTTTATCTTGCTCTGGTAGGATGTGTATTCTCCCATAAGCTTGGCAAACTTGCCAGTCATGACTTCAAGGTTGTTCTCTAGGCGCTGAATCTTCTCATCCAGATCTTTGGGATCAGCACCGGCGCTTGCAGCCACCTCATCAAGAAGGTTGTCCTTCCTTAAGATGGCCTTTCCTTTCTCCTCCAGGGCTTTTTTGGCATCTGGGTATTCAGTAAGCGCTTCCACAAGGTCATCTTTAGACAGCGCAAAGAGGTCCGAATAGCCGACGCTACGAATGTTCGCCGTTCTTCTGTTTCCGGCTTTACTGCCTTTGATTCCAAGGATACTGATCTCTCCGAAGTAAGCGCCATCACTGAGCACCACAAACTGCGTGACTCCATCATCGGCCACCACGGCAAGCTTTCCTTCTTTGATGATGTACATTTCTCGACCAATGTCACCCTTTTTACATATGTAATCTCCAGGACTGAACACCTGAGGCTGCAGCTTCAACACCAACTCAATAAGAAGTCCAGCTTCACAATCCTGGAAGATTCGCACCTTCTTCAGTGTATCTAAATGGACATTGATGGCTATTTCAGCTTTGAGCTTGTCTGGAAGGTTCTTCAGGACTTCCTTCTCATCGCAGGTTTTCTTCTCCGTCCAAAGGTAGTCAAACCATTTGATGACCCTGGCCTCTAGATCTTTGCTGACCTTACGGAACTGCATGTACTGCTTGATGGAGTCGATCTTGGCCTGAAAATCAGCACGAGAAGCGTTCATGTTGGAGATCATGGCGCCGACATTACCGACGATGGTAGCGAAAATCAACACTCCGATGAGAAAGTCCATAACGACAAACAAGTATTCGATGTCTCTAACAGGTGGTGGCGTTTCTCCGATGGTGGTGAGAGTAAGAGTGGACCAGTACAGACAGTAGATGTATTTTCTGGCCAAGCGGCCGTATTCGGGATGGCTGATGTTTGGATATACCCACGTGTCAGTCCCAAAACCAATCGTTTTGGAAATAGCAAAGAAAATACAAGCGTTCCAGTGAATGATAATCAGAATGTAAAGTACGAGGTTGCTGATGCGGAAAATGTTTGGGAAGTTTGTTCGGGTTTCTGTGCGGTCGAAGAACTCAAAGAGACGGGCCATTTTGAAAAGGCGGTTGAAGCGGAGTTCAGGATTGTTGAAGCCCACTTTTAGCATGATTAAATCCGTCGGGATCATTGACATCATGTCGTATTTAAACTGTGGGATTTTCCTGTAATGATCCATCAACTTCTTAGAGTCTTTGACAAGGAGACCCTGCTCCAAGAAGCCTGAAAAAAAACAGAATAAAAGTTCAACAAGCTTATAGCATCTAGTAGATTAGATTGTTAATGTTTTATGATTTTGAAAGAAGTTTCTAATGCTCACCATTTATTTAATAACAAATACTGTAGAGCAGTAATTATTGTGAAATATTATTACAATTTAAAATAAATATTTCTATAATAATATATTTTATAAATGTAATATATTCCTGTGATGGAAACCTTAATTTTCAGGAGCCATTACTGTAGTATTCAGTGTCATATAATCCTTTAAATAATAATTCTAATATGATGATTATCAGCTTTGAAAACAGCTGTGCTTCCACAGTTTGAGGAAACCGTGTTTTTCAGGATTCTTTGATGAATAGAAATGTAAAGAACAGCATTTATGTAAAAAAAAATGAAATACATAATAGATGTATTATATCAATATGTTTAACATTAATAGTAAATATTAATATAATGTTAATAATAATAAAAAAAAATCTTCCTGAAAAATCACCATACCTGTTCTTGATCTGACAAATGTGTCTACATAATAGATTACATCTGAGGTATAGTCCATGATGATCCAAAGCATTGTGTAAGAGTTCTGAAGCTCATTGAAACAGGCCCTAAAGAGATATATACAATGAAGCACATGCCACATCTGAAGTTATTGATTTCGTGCGAGATTCTGCATGAACCGACCTTGTCACCAGCATCATCAGGTTGTAAAACACTGGGCCTGCTATAATTGAAAGCCATCTGTAATACTTGTCTGAGGCTGGGTCCATGATCCACACTTCTTTCCTAAAACACATGAGAGATTACCGTCTGGCCACTTTCAATTATGAGCACCTACTAAATCACAGCATTCATCTGTCTATAATCAATATCATTATCTGATTATTAGTGCTAAAACTGCTATCATTAAAATTTCATTTGTGGTATACTCACGGCGGAGGAGGAGCATCTTTCTTTTTATCATCTTTCTTATCATCCTTCTTTTCATCCTTTTTCTCATCCTTTTTCTCATCTTTTTTCTCTTCCTTCTCATCTTTTTTCTCTTCCTTCTCATCTTTTTTCTCTTCCTTCTTGTCTTCATCTTTTTTCTCATCTTTTTTTATTTCATCCATTTTGTCCTCCTTTTTGCTGAAGGTAACATTTGTTGTTTTTATTTGAATTAGCTCGTGAACTAGTTTGGTTTCTAAGGGTCACTAGTGCAAACTAACACTAGTAAGCTCTCTTGTTAGCCTGCAGAGGGCAGCATTAACACTACCAATATTCACTGAACACTATTAAGGCAATGTACTAAACATGTCATCTGTTGTTAGTCATTTCATATTTGAGATAAATAATTTTTAGTATTCATTTCATATTTAGGATTCTAAAATCTAGTATCTAGCACATCCACGTATTAATTATTTTCCTGTCATTTATAATGCTCTATTACAGGGGTTTACATCTGGAGGAGCCGTTTCTACATGGTACTTACTCGTCTGTGTTGTTGCAGTTGTTCATATTGCAAGCTGCCAGAGGCCAGTGATTGGCTTTTCTTAATGAGCAAAGGGCATTCATTTTTGTTATTATTGTGGAGTACATTTTGAGGGATCTGATTCTAGGACAACAACTAAAGATCATCACTACTGCTGATTTATTATCTATATCTATAGTGAACAACTGTTTCCATTACTTTCTATTCTACAAGCTATTGTGATACTGTTCTACCTAAAGGAGGAATCTACATGGAAATCTACATACTGTTTTCAGATTTTGATTTAATTGAATCCTCAGCTCTGTGATCTGTTTTATGAATCATCTGCACACAATATACAGATATACTGTATTTTTGCACAGATGCAGCATGCTTCTCTACATTAGACCTCTACACTTGCAAATGCATCTCTGTCTGTACAAAGAAACCGTACAGAAATCTTTTTCTTGACTTACTTCCTCTTATGAGGCCTGTCAGGAAGGCCTATAGAGGATCGGGCATTACTTCCTCGGCTAGATGGCTCTTTGAGGTCAGGTCCACGGAATCGCTCTAAAAAGGAGTCCGGGCGCTCAACCTCTCTGCGAAGCCTGTGTGATGCCCAGTTCCTCAGCATTACTACAAACTGGGTGAGCCTGGGAGACCGAAAAATGTCAAACAGAAACACTTCCAAGCTCTTTATACAGTATGTAGCTTTCTGTTCAAGCCATGTCAAATGCACACTTAACATGTCCACATTTTGTACAGTTTTGTTTTGTTGATGAGTGTGGATCATTCTTCTCTGCATGGTAAAATCAGATCCCTTGTGAAAATTAACCATGGTTTTACCACAATTAAAACAAAAAAAAACATGGTTACTATAGTTAAACCATGGTAACCACAAATGAACCATGGTTTTGCTACACTAACCTAGTTTAACCATGGTATTTGTAGTAAAACTGGTTATACAAATTAAATCAAAATACGCCAAAAAACATGGTTACTACACTTTTACTATAATAAAACCATGGTTAATTTCATAAGGACTGTGTTAGTGACTGATGCTGAGTGTGCAGTTGGCTTGGCTTTAGTGGTAATCACGGTTCACGTGGTAAACTACGTTAAAGCTTTGATTTGGATGGTCTTGGTGTTACCTTGCCATAGCCCCAGCACCTACGAAAGAGCTTCTCCTGGATTCCTGAAACTGGCTGGTTGCAGAAGAAATGATACCCTGTATGTCAGAGGAGTTGTCCTCACAAAGAGAATGTGCCCTAAGAAAAGTTAGGTTTTAATCATGTTTCAAAAAGACCATCTATTGAAACTTAGCTGTAGAAATTGTGAAACACCAGAACTTAAAACAAAATGCAAGAACGTTCTCCAAATTACAAAGTGCACGTGAACTTGCAGCTCCATATATTTTCCTGAAGAATCCAAAAAATGTTTAGCCAAGTTTATTTTTTTACAAAATACCAAACCATTTCAATCTAGACGTAACTGTTTTGTGAACTTGTCAAAATGTAGTGCAGATTTGCAACAAAAAAAGCTAAGTTATTAAAGAATGGGGGAGTCAAAATATATTTGACCTGACAACAAACCTGTGCTTGACAGCTTCCTGTTTCATTTGCGAAGAGGTCGTTTCAGAAAAATTACATGTTGAAAAAATGTAAGTCTGAAAATCTATTTTCCATTTCATCGTTTACTTTTTAGGTGCAAAAATCATGACCACGGTAAGTGGTGCTCAAAAAGAAAAAAAGATACAAAATGTACAAATGTGACCCCCTTAAGGTCTGCTTGTTATTCTAACCTGCTTGCACTGTTTTCAGTCTGGCCCAGTTCATCTTCAGAGGCTCGGACCGAGAGCCTGTGTCTGGACGGGTAGGATTGCTCGGTACAAATCTTCGCCATTCTCTTTCTTCTCTTTGCCTATTCATGCATCCAGCAGTTGATAAGGCATATCAAACAAAGGACAACACCATAACAAAAGACCATGAATTATTAAACATTTAAAGCATGTATTTGATCCTAGAAATTATGCTCAAAAGCAAAATGCAATGAGGCTTTAATGGGCTGCCTTTATTTCAGATAAGAACGTTGTATCAGCTGAACCCAAGATTCGGCGGAATTAAAATCTGAAGAGATTACAAGAACCTGTTATTGACTTGATCTCTGCAAACCGTTTTCACACCGACAGCACTGCCTTCTGAACACATCGCCTAAAAATACTTGCTGCGTAAACACTAAACAAGATCAGTGGCCCGTTTCGCTGGTAGATCTTGACCCAGATGTAATTTAAAGGCAACTCGAGCCACCATGTAGACAGAAAATGTGACTGTATATAGCAAGAACTGGTTGTAGACTGACTTTTGGTTAAACAGAGAGGTAAATTGATTTGAAAAATGTTTTTTATTTGTTTAATATGGCAATAAATTGAACATAAATTACAACAAATTTCCTAACCCAGTTATACACCACAATGGTCTTTGACCAAAAGGGCGATGCTGTGCTTTCTCTGTCTAATGATGTTTAGTTTTATCGTACTTTTGAGGGAAGATTAGTGTAATTAGACTAATACCACCAACGCTATTTGTGTAATCTATTCCAAATCCAGAACGATGCTAATACTGAGGACACAGCAACTCTGCAGTCCTGATTTCCACCCACAGGGTTCTGTCATCTGAGGAGACAATGCCCACCCTAACTTATAAATCAACACTCTGACGTGCCCAGTGTAGTCTTTCTTTCAATCATTTCTACTGTCATCACACATTTAACAGAGACAACCCATCTCTGTTATTTTATTTTAAATGCTTAGTGTTTATGCTAAATCATATAAATTAAGAGTAAATGAACTGTATTTAATTTAAGATTAATATTCATAAAGGTGGCTAGTTTTTACAGCATATGTATACACTGTACATTGACACTGTAATGTAAAGTGTCACTATTGCATCGACAAGTGAAAATCAGGACTGGTTTATTTTCACTAAACGGTTTAGTTGGAAAGCTGAGCACTGCTGCACGTGCGCCAGAAACGCTCTGACTAGAGAAATCCTGTTAACTAGTGTCTTGACGACGTATTTATCGCCTCATCGACCAATTCTTTCGCAAACACCAACGGACAACAAATAAGTATTCGTATGCGAAATTACCAGCACTTTCATAGCATTTTTATATTTATATAATTTAACTACACTATAGTAACCATATAATCTATTAAACTTACCCGCGAAGCAATACTATTTAGTAGTCCAACAGATTTAGGGCAGCAGATTCAAAGAGAAATCCTGTTCAAGTTGCTCTTTGGTTGAAGCAATTGGTTATCCTGCTCAATGTAATGTAAAATCCCATCTTTAAAGAACTAATTTGAGTTTGCATTTTTGCCCATCAGTTTTCACCCACTTTTGCTGCCATCTTCTTTAGACTGAGATGATGTGTGATTCTTAGATGTCCAATTTTTTAATAGACTGCTAAAGGATGCGCTCAGAAGTCCTCAGCTCCTCAGATGACTGACAGCTCCGAGCTTTCGACGTGGACGTGGGCGGAGCCTAGTGCTCGTCTTCTCATTAATATTCATTAGCAATGATAAATGTCTAACGCCACTGCCGTTTTTACAACCGACTGAAACATAATGTTAATGTTTTAATTCCTTGTTATATTGTTTATTTTTTTTTTAAATTTTTTTATCTTTAGTGCAACATTTATAGAAATTAGGGTGTATTTAGTTATTTTTATTATTATTTATTGTATGCTAATTGATACAGTTACAACAATTACATTACATAAAATGTGTTATTTATTATCTTTATTTATATTTTTATAACTGCATTGTGAGAACACATTTTCTATGCTGCCATGCAGGCAGCAATTTGTCCTGATGAACTAGCACTTTCAGAGATTAGTGATCCACTGAAAAAAGTGGCAAGTGTTGGTGGCACTATACCGATATCACCAGCTCTGACATCAACATGGTCGTCCCAGCTATGCTAATGAGACCTGAGAAATCTTTAAGGCAATCTGCGGAGCTGCATCGTTAATCCCAGATTAGGCCCGAGAGCCTATCTGAGCCACCTAATACTCTTTCTTGGCCTCAGCCATTTAAATACTATGTGTACATCAGTTAAACTGGGCTGACCTCACGTAGCATGTTTAGTACATGGTTTTGCATTTTTCTTAAAATGGACCGGGACCAAAGAGTACAGTAGCTAAAGGCAGAATGAAAACTCAGACATGATCTTAAGGGAGCTCTGTGTTTTGAGTGGGTGTGAGACGAGACAGAAAGAGTAAAAGAGAAACCAATATATCAAAATACAAACAAGCAATATAAAATATAGAAGCATCTGCAAACATAACTCTCATGTCTCCTGCCAAAAGCATATTATTAAGTTCCCCTGACCTGCCCTTTAACATCTGCCATCTGTCACAGTCACAGATCTCCAAAATATTGGTACTTAAGTGAATACAAAATCTGAAAAGGTTCAACAGGCCATTTTTTATGAAAAATAACCTGTTGTAGTTAGTTTCAATAGCTAATAAACTGTAATTGTCCCACACTGTTATCCTATTATTATTATTATTCTGCCCCATTTAACTAAAAGTCAACACTGAATATGTTTATATATTTGTATGTGGGATTCAGATATGAATTTAATATATTTGGTGTCAGAAGCAGCACTGTAGATCCTTAATTAATAACTTGACTCATTACTTTGAAAAGATATTGTCATGAATATCAGGCTTTGTAAACTTTTGTCTTTCCCTCATGGAAATCTAGGAGACACACTTTTGAGCCCTGAGTGATTGTGTTATTATTTTTCCCATTTTTACTTATTGAATCATTTATTCACACCCTAAAACATTCTTTATACAAACAGTACACTTTATTTTTCACACTTCTTTTAAGGCAAAGATGGCATACATTATACAGTATACAGAACATAGTATAATATCTGACACAGCCCTTCAGTCAGAAACCAATCAATCTTCAGCTAAATGTTTTTCTGACATTCGACCAATCTGTTTACTGCAGTGCAGGTCTTATGCGTAGTACTTTTTCTTTCATCTCAGGGGAAGCTAAGTGTCTTCGGCTCAGCTGCTTTAGAGCTCTTCATGTCATCGGGACATTGAGTGGCGGAGGCAAAACGCCGCTGCTGCAACCTTTGGGGAAATGCCATGATGTAACACTCTGTAATACAACCCTACAAAAATAAATACATTATATTAATGCAATCTCTCTGTAGTCACACAACTTTGACTGATGATGTCATCATAGATGATGGGCTAATGCATATTTGCTTTTCACACAGGTTCCATAATTTGCTGGCTAATTCTCTAGGTTTGCATTATACCCCTAAATAGACTCTATTGGAGTCATTTGCTGCTTAATGCAGCCTCACTAGAGTACTGGTTGGGCACAAGTGTTATAAGTTATGTTACTGCAGCCTCTGTTTACACTCAGATTAAGACAACACCTATTCCAACCAGTGTTGGGACTTTGTTAACTATTGGGTAATGTGTCTAAAATGCACCTTTTGTCTATTGTACTCCAGACAACTGTTGACTCAATAAACAGATACTCAACTATATATAATTGAAAATTAAAGGGATAGTTCACCCAAAAAAACAAGAAAATTCTGTCATCATTTACTCACCCTCATGTCGTTCCAAACCTGTATGTATTCATTTATTCTGATATTTTGAGGAATGTTGGTAAATAAACAGTTTTGGTTTCCATTGACTTCTATTGTGTGGAAAAATATTAAAATGGAAATCAATGGGAACCAAAAATGTTTCAAAACTGAACATTCTTCAAATGTTTGAAACAACATGAGGGTAAGTAAAAGACAGATTTTTTTTGTTTGGGCAGACTATCCCTAATAATTGTGAATTAATTTAATCATGATAATAAAACTATCACAGTCTCGCAGTGTTTGTTTGGAATCATAAACAGAAAGGTTCGGCTCAATTAAAAGCCTCTTAGCTCACACAGCCAGAAGGTAAAGGTAATCACATCTCTAAACACAGTTCCTCCTTGGCCTGTCTCTCTCTCTTTCTCGCCCACTCACTCAACATAGTTGCAAGGTGGCTTTCACCCTATGCGCTGCTGTAACTTTTTTGCCAACCAGAAAACAGAATCAGACAGTGTTGTGTAACCAGCTTCACTCAATAACATTACAAATGACAGCGATACACCCCCATACCTGCTGCAATCAACAGATGTAATACTCCATGTGCATCCCACTTAACAAATTTTGCTAATTTTCCCATTACGAAAATTTTATTCTAAATATGATTGTTTATGTTTTTTAATATGTTTTTTAGTGCAACATTTTTAAAAAATCAGAAAAACATTCCATAAACAATTTACAAATAATGTTTTTGTGCTGATAAAGACATTAATAAAGACCATAACTTGAATGAATATGCTGTTAACATTACTGGCAGAACATTTGTCAACATTTGAGAACCTAACCTGAATATTAGCCAAAGCTCTGAGAACATTTCCTGTTAGCTGGAATCATCTTTGTGATTGGATTGCAAAAGGTTTTTAAAAAGCTAAAAGAATGAAACAAAATAACACACACAAGGGACAAGAGCATGACATGAAGCATTGTTGGAGTTGTAAGTTTAATACAAGCAATATTTAATGTTAGCATCTGCCTTTCAAATGCACATCTTTCCTGTACCCTGATCACCTGCTCTGACTGTCTCTGTTAATGAGTCAGTGTTGCTAGTCTTTGAAGAGAACAGCTTTGACCTGGAGCATTAAATACTGTTATCCTGTTCTGCTCTACATCTCCTACAGAATCAGATCATCCACCAGCCTGTTCTTTTCAAGTGATTCTTCTCTGAATATACAGCTCACAACTGTTAACTGCACATCATTTTACATCTGTGTACCGGTTAAACGTTTATTCTAAAATCGCGATTAGAATATTCCTACAGGTAGCAGCAAATTCATATTTTTGCTGTTGTCCCCGTGTGGAAATGCTGGAATTGCTTATTGTTCTTCATTTATTTCAGTTTTTCTTTTAAATAATTGATTCATGTGGACATACAAACATTTAAACTTTTCCATTAAAGTGGATATTTTACTTCAGATTTATCAAAAATAGAATATTGGCTAAATTTTGTTTACATTATTCATACATCACTGGAATATGAACAATTCATCTGTTCCATGTGCACAAGATGTTAAGCAGCTTTTAGCTAAAACAATCATAGCCATACCAGACCTGAAGTACAGTCAATATATTACTGATAATTAAAAGAATATTCACAGTTCACAATAATCCAAAAGTATAATTCAGTCTCTCATTTAACATTTTGTGAAGAGAAAAGCTGCATGTTTAAGAAACAAACTAGACAAAATATGAGTCCATAATACATAATAATGCTTCCTCCAATGAAAAGCTCCATCCCCTGTTGTCCTTCCAACTCAAAATCCAGCAACATGTTTGTATATTTGACTGTTTTTGCTTATAAGCGGTAATTTATCTGAATATGTTTATCTGACGAGACAACTTTTTGACTGGAGAAAAAATATTTGATCCCCTGCTGATTTTGTACGTTTGCCCACTGACAAAGAAATGATCAGTCTATAATTTTAATGGTAGGTTTCTTTGAACAGTGAGAGACAGAATAACAACAACAACAACAACAACAACAAAATCCAGAAAAACGCATTTAAAAAAATTTTTTATTTAAATTTGGAGTGAAATAAGTATTTGACCACTTTGCAAAACATGACTTGGTACTTGGTGGCAAGTACCAGAGGTCTTTCTTGTAGTTGGCCACCAGGTTTGCACTCTCAGGAAGATTTTGTCCCACTCCTCTTTGCAGATCTCTCCAAGGGTTTCCTGACGTTTGGCAACTGAACCTTCAGCTTGATTTTGGATCATGGCTGTCATGTTGCCTTGGCCGTGTGTTTTGGGTCATTGTCATGCTGGAAAACCCATCCACGAACCATTTTCAATGCCCTGGCTGGCTTCAATGCCTTGGCTGAGGGTACATTGCCCCGTTTGATGCAGTGCAGTTGTCCTGTCCCCTTACCAGAAAAACACCCCCAAAGCATAATGTTTCCACCTCCATGTTTGGTCATAGGCAGTATTCCTCCTCCTCCAAACACGGCGAGTTGAGTTGATGCCAAAGAGCTGGATTTTGGTCTCATTTGACCACAACACTTTTACCCATTTCTCCTCTGAATCATTCAGATGTTCATTGGCAAACTTCAGACGGGCCTGTACATGTGCTTTCTTGAGCAGGAGGACCTTCTGGGCGCTGCAGGATTTCACTCCTTCTTGGCGTAGTGTGTTACCAATTGTTTTCTTGGTGACTATGGTTCCAGCTGCCTTGAAATCATTGACATGATCCTCCCGTGTAGTTCTGGGCTGATTCCTCACCGTTCTCATGATCACTGAAACTCCACGGGGTAAGATCTTGCATGGAGCCCAAGTCTGAGGGAGATTGACAGTTATTTTGTGTTTCTTCCATTTGCGAATAATCGCACCAACTGTTGTCACCTTCTAAAGTTCTCACCACGCTGCTTGGTGATGGTCTTGTAGCCCATTCCAGCCTTGTGTAGATCTACAATCTTGTCCCTGACATCCTTGGACAGTTCTTTGGTCTTGGCCATGTTGGAGAGTTTGAAATCTGATTGATTGATTGCTTCTGTGTGGTGTCTTTTATACAGGTAACAAACTGAGATTAGGAGTCCTCCCTTTAAGAGAGTGCTCATAGTTTCAGCTCCTTACCTGTATAAAAGACACCTGGGAGCCAGAAATCTTGCAGACTGCAAATACGTATCAAATACTTATTTCACTCACTGTTCAAATAAACCTACCATTAAAATTATAGACTGATCATTTCTTTGTCAGTCGGCAAACGTACAAAATTAGCAGGGGATCAAATACGCCATCACAGGAATTCATTTCAGCTAGGCTGATTAGAAGGCTGCAGTTAAGGCTTTGAAAATATATTGTATTTCACAACACAGAATGAATATCTAGATTATATTGACATTTAGGAGACCTTAAGCATGAATGGATTGTAATTTCTAAAATAAAATAAATCCCATGCTGTGTCTGCTTGTTTAAGAAATATATTATTAAAACAAAACATTATACTATCATCATGTCAAGTAAAAAAAGAGGGGGTCTGTTTCAGACTTTACACTCAAACTACACAATTGTAATTGTATCTTCAGATGCCAAAAGAGTTGGGTCATTTTTGAATAAACAAATGTCTGTATAAATCAGAGGATTTTGACTCTTTTTGAGAACCCCCCGACCCCGCTATAGTTGAAATGATGAAGGAATTAATGTAATCATGCCAATCACTCTGCATTTCAAATTCAAGTGGACAGTAATTGCAGTGAAGTGTTGTGTGTGTGGAGGTGGGTGTGTGTGTAACCCTAATCCTCGCCTCTCTCTTCTTCTTGAGTCCTGATTACTCCTGCAGTGATTGTGTTTTGAACAATCTCTCAGAAAGCACTGAAGTGGTGGACAGAGGCGAGAGCAATGTCAGATCCCTTAACATCCACAAGGCACCACGTCTGTGCATTGTCACAGCAATCTCAAAATAATAACCCTAATTTACAACACAACATGGGGATTATTATATATTAGGCACTTCAGGGAAAAAGGTGACTCTTTTCTTGACTTCACAGCTCAATATATGTTAAAGGAATTGTTCACCCAAAAACGAATATCTTCTCAGGCTGTCCAAGATGTAGATGAGTTTGATTGTTCATCAGAACAGATTTGGATAAATTTAGCATTACATCACTTGCTCAACAATGGATTCTCTTAAATGAAAGGGCGGAGTTCAAATAAAGTTCACATCTTGTGAAAAGTGAAAGTGAAAAGCCATTCCCTGTTGTCCTCTCACATCAAAATGATTTAGAACTGTTTCAAACTGTTTTCAATTGTAAACACTTCTCTCCTGATTCAGATGAGACGGCTTTATTACTGGAGAAAGCAATATGGATTGAAGACTTGTATTTTAGCCAGCCCAGAAGCAACAGTTTGAAGCTAAAATCATATTACGTTTCTTGCAAACACACAGCTTTCAATTCATGTTACTGTCACTGAAGTCATGTGGATTACTTGTCGATTGTTGTGATGTTTATATCAGCTGTTTGGACTCCCATTCTGACGGCACCCATTCACTGCAGTGGATTCGTTGGTGACCGGTCCATATGATGTAATGCTAAATTAATCCAAATGTCATGTACATCTTGGATGGCCCACGGGTGATCTTAAAAATCTGTTGCCTAGTGCGAAATACAAAAGACAGCGGTAAGCCCTATTGGTTTAGAAAATAATTCAAATGTATTCAAATTAATTATTCATGAGGGAATAATAAAAACAGAGCATTATTTTGTCATTAAAATACACTGTAGGCGTCCTACTATTTTATTTTATATTACTCAAGAGGTTAGTATTCCCAAAAACGTGCAGAGATGTAGCTGGCCTTTCTAATTGTTAAGTTGCCATGGCAGCCACACAAAAGCATGGCGCTCTGCACCCATATTGCCCACTTCAGAGCAGCATACTCCATCCTATTGTACCACACACTCATTTTCTACACCACTTGTTCTCAGTGGTCTTTAAGGCCGCACTACACACACAACAGCCAAGTGTTTCCAATGTCTCTGCATTTGAATGAGTCACACATAATGTAATGCAATATGTCCTTTGCATAATTACACATTAGTATAGTAGATTTTAGCTTTATCTGTGTTTAAAAAAAAGCTACAACCTTGGATCCTTTTGTTACTGCTGAAGGACATGATCCATTAAGGTTCACTAAACAGGAGAGTCACAAGTTATACTTAATTATATCAGTTAAGTCTGTTCTGGCCTTTTAAGTCTCTTTAAATATGTAATATTACAAATATATATTATTCATATATAAAGATCCAAGGTTTATTGAATGTTTACTCACCATTCAATTATCGTAGCACTTCAGAAGAACCAGTTGTACAAATATAACATCACTGCCATCTATAGGATGCTCTGCAAAATAATAAAAGGGCATGGAAGGAATCTACAACTTATGATAATGCAGAATACAGTGTATTTTTTATATTATTGAAGCTGTTCCACATTACTAGTCTTTATTAAAAAATATTAAGATGTTTAATTTTAAACCTGACTATAGTGTTGATTTGATATAAAATATATATCGACTGTATTCAACAATTAAACCATCCATCGTCATATTTTGTGTAACCTTTTTCATTAATAGTGAGTTATTTATAGTAAATATACATTTTATTTGTTTTATAAAATTTGGTCACAAACTAGCTACACTCTAAGAAAAAGGTACAAAGTACTCACTGGGGTGGTACCCTTAGGTACAAAAGCTAAAGGTGTTTATTTGGGTAACTTTGTACCTCATTTATCCCTAAATATTACATATTAGTGCCTGAAATGTGCTTTAAAAGCACATATTAGTATTTTAAAGGGTACCTCACTAGTGACAGTTTGTACCCTTCTTACTGAAAGTGGAGAATTTATTCAAATTTTTTTTGTAATTGTAATTAAATTTTATTCAGACTACATCTATATTAGCCATATACAGTTGTATAAATGTATTCATTATGAAAATAAACTTCTAAAGTTTTAACAATGTAATTTAAAACTACTACAGTAGGTGGTGCAATTAGTCTCTTGTCACTCTTTCACTCATTATCCCTTGTTCCCACTGACTTGCTTAAAACCACAGTGCATTCTTTCTTTTATTTAATCATGTTTTCTTTCACCACTCCATTTATTAACTTGGAATTTTATAGTAAATTCAACTGTCAATGGATAAAATCAATTATTTCCTTCCCTTTTAAAAATTGGGTTGTAAAGGCCATGTTGACTTTAGATCAGTTCAGATTCTCAGAACATTTCTCTCTGCCTGTTATTCAGAAAAGATTTGGTGTGATCAGACCTCCATCAGGGATCAACAATAAGGACTGTGTGTGTGTGTGTGTGTGTGTGTGTGTGTGTGTGTGTGTGTGTGTGTGTGTGTGTGTGTGTGTGTGTGTGTGTGTGTGTGTGTGTGTGTGTGGGTTTTTTTGTTGTTGTGTGTGTGTGTGTGTGTGTGAGTGTGTGTGTGTGTGTGGGTGTGTGTGTGTGTGTGTGTGCGTGTGTGTGTGTGTGTGTGTGTGTGTGGTGTGGTGTGTGTGTGTGTGTGTGGGTGCGTGTGTGTGCACACAACATCTAAATGAAAACATTTAATGAAAATGCATGCATTCTCCTTAGATGCAAGCTGCAAGTTTCAAGAAGAACTGCCAAATGAAAGAAACAGCTTTGTTTAGCTAGCTAGCCCATATAAGTGCAGTTTCAGACTTTCCTCAATGTATGAAGACAAACAAAATATTGACTCATGTAGGCAGTGAGCCATTGATGTGGCAGCATTTTCAGACATGCCCTCATGCCTGTATGTGAATCTGGATGAATGATGACAATTGAGGTCATTTTTGAGGTTTGTTTCAGGGTGTTTTTTAACCAAATCGGTGTTATGCACAGGTGAATATAAATATCTAACTATACAAATATTTGCAGAATTTATTACTGAAAAAAGACAGTGAGACAGACAGTGTTGTTTGTTTATTCTAAAGGAAGGTCAGCAAGAAAGCAAGCAACAGCTGCCTCCTCATAATGCTGTCATCTTATGTAATCCATGTAAATCCTGTCCATTAATATCTGAATGTTGATGTCCACTCTCTACAAAGCTTACCCTCTTGTAATAACCAGCAAATAAAAATATAAACAAACTAACAAATAAATGTACTGATTCTCCATCACTGTTCACGCATTTTTAATGAACGTTTTTTTATTTATGATTATGAAAATAAAATAAAATAAACAATTTTAATGTGTATGTGAATCAAACGGATAGAACGGTGAAATAAATAAATAATAACAATATTAAACAGACAAAAATTCTTATTTATGCTCTACTGATGGGTGACCTCAGAAACCCCAGATGCTCTCCATCGTGTCAGACCCTAATCAGACCACGTGTGTGCGCTGAGCTGCTTTATAGAGCACATGCACGCTCATGCCGGAGGGACTAAACCATTCTAGTCAACAACATGGGTGTCTTCGTGTGTACATGTCTTTTGGGATTTCCACATGGTTTTCCACAGTAACAGTGGATCCTTGTTGACATTACATGAACAAGTTGTGATGGGAAAATAATTTACTGTTATATGTTAATATGTATCAGGTGCAGTTCTTCTACAAGTTGTGTTAAATGCACATTGAATGATTAATGTGTTTTAATTTATACATTGAAATTAACGATAGATTTATAGTCAAAATTGTCTGTCAGATCAATATCTTGATACGCATGACTCAAACAAAAATCACGATATTTGAAATGAATAAATACTTTAAAAACTTTTTTGAAAATAATGATTTGATGTAGCCTGTATTCTCATACATTTTCACATGCATGAAACTAGCATCAATAAAAGAAAGAACACACATTTATTTTATTTAAAAACAAATGTTCACACCATTTCTCATATTCTGTTCACCTTACCATATAAAAATACTGATTTAACGTAACTTAACGCCACAAGAGGCGTACCGTGTACGTGTGTCCTCATAGGTCAGAAATCCCCCCTGTACAGGGAAGTGGGACGATCCAGTCAAGTTTTCACTTCATTCAGGGTTCATTCAGTTCAGAGTCAGACTAGAAGCCAATTGTTGTTGAATTGAATCTCGCAACTCTACTGAATGAAAACAAATGCAAATGTCAACGAATATGTAAGCGCTGCTAAACTTCCTCAAGCTCTAGAAATATGAACGCGGAAGGTGTTTCCAAGCGCGCGCACAAAACGTGAGGAGGCGCGATGGATGCGAAGGACAGAGAGCGGCAGCGGACACGGAACGCTTGCAAAAGAACCGAAAGCGCCAGTGTCCTGCGCTCGCTCAGCGTCGACAACATAGGCGATAATGAGACAATGGCAGGCGAGTCGGACCTGGTTAAACATGAAAGTCTTGAACAGCGATTCACCGCACCGAGGTACAGCTTGCTCCGGGAAGTTGGCAGGGGCAGTTATGGCGTTGTGTACGAAGCCGTTGCCCGTAAATCAGGTGCGAGGGTGGCGGTGAAGAAGCTGCGCTGCGATGCGCCTGAGAACGTTGAGATGGCGCTGGCGGAGTTTTGGGCTTTGACCAGTCTGGAGAAACGCCATGAGAACGTGGTGCAGCTGGAGGAGTGTGTGCTCCAAAGGAACGGGATGGCCCAGAAAATGAGCCATGGCAATAAGCGTTCAAAGCAGTATTTGAGGTTGGTCGAGACCTCGTTGAAAGGTGAGATGTTTTAATTCAAGCCCTGGCATTTTTCTGGCAGCGGTGGGAGAATGCGTTGTCACGAGCTCAAACAGTGGCTTTTGTTTGTGACAGTTCACTCATTTGGTAGCAATGTCATATTAGCCATTTAAAATCCAAGCAATGTCAATTTTTATTAGTTTTTCAATTGTAATCTGAAACAAAACGTTGCGACTCCATTGTTTGGCAGTGAGTCATGTGGCGCTTCACCGATGACACCGGACGTTGATATTGCGCATGTCTGTGTTAAGAGTAGTTTACATTTTAGGTAAGAATGTGGCAAATGTTGGTCAGATTTGCCCTCCCCCATCCTCCTCGGTTATGAAACTCAGAGGTTGTAGGTGGGGGAGGTGCTGTGTTGGAGTCAAACCTTCTCCACACCCGCTATGCCAAGTTATAACAATGAAAGAAGTGATTACGTGCATGACAACTGTGTAAATTAGCTTACAAATGAAAAAGAGACAAAGGTGATTTAGTATAGATAATGGTCGATTTGATCTCATTCATCTTAATGTCTTCTTTGTGTGACTGCTTTCATATGAAGACCTTTTGAATCTTGTAGGTTTTTATACTGTATGATATGCAAAGTGTTGCTAGAGGCATTTGCTTGAAAGCTGTTGGTCTGGTCTATATTTAGTGTAATTGGAAATGAAAGTAGGAAGATATGTTTAACTTTTATATGGGTTATATGTTATGAATACATTATTTTAATTGTTTTCTATCTCTGGTGGGAACACAAGACAGCAGTGCCTGTCTTGAATATAGCTAAGTGATTATAATAAATGGCAGTTACATTGTAAAGAGTTGCTGTAGTGAACAGTTTTTGTATATGTGTAAATGTTTGGTTAAAAGCATCTGGTTATGTGGAAATAACTGAAAAAGTATTTTCAATCATGTGAGCAACCACGTCATGCACTGACAAAGTTAATAAAAACAATAATGGCAAAAGTAACTTAAACTTAGCACTTTCATAGCATAAACACAAAACGAACACCATACATTCAGACCAATAAGTGTTAGCATAAAGTTTAAAATCACTGGAATTAAAGCCAGCTAAAACCTAAACACAAGTTTTAGTGCACTTCAAGGAGTGTAAAAAGGAAACTGCTTTATCGTAAATTTAAATGATTTTCGAGCAATTTCCTTAATGTAAAAATATGTTTTATTGTGTGAATAAAAACATCAACTTGATAATAGCTTTTTAGACTGTTTTGTAGTGTTATGATGATAACCTGTGACATTCACCGTATGTTATATTTACAGCAGATGTGCAGATTTACGTAGTGCTTGCTCGACAAATCCAGGGAAAGTGATAAAAAGAATGCGCATGAAAGCACAGGACCATGCTTATTCATTAGAGACCAGTGTTCGTTGTTCTTATGGGAGCTAGTCCAGTCCTGTGAGAAGAAACCTCAACCGCTTCAAACTGGTTCCACAGCAATCCAGCCTCTGAAACTGATGACAAATCAATTCTTCTTTTAACTCGTTTCATAGCATTAACTCCTCGTTTTATCTGGTGCTCTCATTCTCTCACCTTGTAAAACATGTTTACATGCTAAAGCACACAAATATGTTATGTGGAAGGTAGTCTCAGCCTCAGACGTCACGCCCACAGACTGTTGGCTAAGCGTCTAATGCATATGGTACACTTATCTGGAAACACTTCAGGAGTGTCGAAGTCTTTGTCGGATTGGTTGAAAAATACAGGATTTCCGGGAGACGTGTGTGTCGCGTTTTTTAACGTCCCGCCTGGAAACGAAAATGCGTCACACCAACCACCCTAACAAAAGTCAATTTAATATTTATCCCGTTGACTGACGAAACAGTCGTGTTTTACGCATGTATGAGAACAGAGAGACAATTAGACAGAACAGGTTTTTTTATCTTTATTGTACTTTTAGTCATTTAGCAGACACCTTTATCCAAAACGACTTACAAATAAGAAAAAGTAACTAAAATTAAAAGCTATAAATATTATATATACACATTTCAATTAAATAAAAATGACAATGCATACAACTACATTTCAAAACTAAACATTTAATTGAAAGCTGAAAAGGTATTTAATAATGATTCTTACATAACACGTGTAAGAATTGGTTATAAAACTGTATAGAAATCACTTAGAGCATCCCTTCACTCAAAACAGTACATCTGAGAGTTTAGCAAGGACAAAGATCAAGAAGGCCAAACTGAGGAGTTGGCCATTGTTGCATTGAAGGATAGTCAATAAGTCATTGAGCATGAGATGTTCAGTTTGAAAAACATTTCATTTATCTTGAGCTGTTTTAAGTTTAAATATAAGCTCAGTGAAGCACTTCTTCAGTAAGTTACCTTTCTTGTATTGTGCTTCATCGTTTACTAGTCAATTTTGCCTATATACAATTTGGGTGCACCTAACTTTTGTGCTGGTGCAATAAGTTAGGCGCACCAGTGCAACCAGTTTAGTCTAGTGATATGGTACACTACTTATCTGGAAACACTTCAGGAGTGTCGAAGTCGTCGTCGGATTGGTTGAATTATACAGGATTTCCGAGAGACGTGTGTGTCGCGTTTTTTATCATTCCGCCTGGAAACAAAAATGCGTCACACCAACCCCCCTCACAAAATAATAAAGCCGTCGTGTTTACTAATGTGACGGCAAACGCTTATCAGGGTCAATGAAATAAAGTTTGTGGCATAGAATCTTTAAAATACATCTGAGAGTTTCACACCCCTGTTTTTTATTGCACATCAACAAAAAACATTGATGCTTATTCTTCATCATTGTTATTATAAAAAATATGCAGTTAATAAGTTATCAGTCTAAAACGGGGCTCGTCATGGGGCGCGCGGTCCTGAGCGCTGTATGACTGATGTAGCCTATCAGTTTAATTTAACTTTACTCCAAAATTAAGAACTTACCTGAAAATAATTTTATATTTAACGTGTTCGTTTGTCCAATATTTAGTGTTAAACTGTTGCTCTTTAGAATAAATCTACTTTTGATTTTAACCTTGACTGATAACTTCCGCGCTGATGTGGCAAACTTGTCACAGTAGGACGTGCGGTACTAATAGCGATGTATGACTGCTGTATCCGAAAATGAACTTGCTGTTTTAAATATTTGTATATTTAACATGTAATTTTTTCAGTATGTTTGAAAGTATATTCAAAGTATACTTCCAGGCTCTCTCTCTCTCACGCACGCACGGTTTAAAATCACCATATAGTTATGAAATAGCCTATGACAAGTACAGATAGTCTCTATCTTGCCCCCACCCACCCATGCAAGATAATATCTGATATGACGATAAAAAAATATGACGGTGATATGAAAAATGACCATATCGCCCAACACTAGTGCACTAGCATATCAACGAAATCAAAGCCAAAAAGCATGCACTAAAAGTCACAAATCTCCTGTCATGCCTTCTTTAAACATCATAAATAATCTAACTAGGGTCAGTTAATGTCAATAAGCAACAATTAGTGGTTTAAACCATAGTATTTTTGTTGAAGGTGAAGTCATTTAAGATTTTTATTAGACAACAACAGTGTTGAGTAAGTTCTGCGAAAGTTGCATTATAATCCTTTTGTAATCTTGGTTGTTGTTTATCAATGTTACCGATGCAAAAGTCTCCAAAACATTCAAATTTAAGTGTATTCATCTCTACGCCTGTTTTTTTCTGTGTGTGTTTGTTTAGGTGAGCGTGTATTGCCGTGTCCGGATGAGCCCTGCTACCTGTGGTTTGTTATGGAGTTTTGCGAGGGAGGGGATCTGAATCAGTTCATCCTGTCGCGACGGCCCGATCCCCAAACCAATGCCAGCTTCATGATGCAGCTGAGTAGCGCTGTGGCGTTCCTGCACGAAAACAACATTGTTCACAGAGACCTTAAACCAGATAATATCCTCATCTCGGAGCGTTCCGGCACACCTGTGTTGAAAGTGGCAGATTTCGGATTGAGCAAAGTGTGTGCCGGTCTGAGTGCCGGAGTACGAGACTCGGAGGAGGGACGGGACAAAAACAAGAACAGTGTTGTTAACATCAACAAGTTCTGGCTCTCATCGGCATGCGGCTCGGACTTTTACATGGCACCGGAGGTTTGGGAAGGACATTACACAGCCAAAGCAGACATTTTTGCTCTAGGCATTATCATCTGGGCCATGATAGAGAGAATCACATTCATTGACGCTGAGTCGAAACGGGAGCTTCTTGGGACATATGTGCGGCAAGGTTCTGACATCGTCCCGGTTGGAGAGGCGCTTTTGGAGAACCCAAAGATGGTGTTGAGTATTCCCCAGCGCAGGCGCTCGCACATGCCCGAGGCACTCCGGAAACTTTTGCAGGACATGCTGGCCGTCAATCCTCAGGACCGACCAAACGCACTAGAACTGCATAGCAGGATGGGACAGGTCACATGCGCAGGGTGAACTCTGACCTGAATGCACACACAGGTAAGCCTTTGCCATTGCAGTTTCCATAAATGTTGTTTTTGACTTTGTTTTTGTGTGAAGGATCATGTGTGCATTGACCGTAATCGCAACCGGTAACAGATAATGGTAGAGTGGCAGAAATGCTGTGTATTTTTATGTTATCTCTTAATTTAGTAATTTCTGGAAGCCAATGTTGATATTTGAAATCACAAAAACAAACACGCCCCTACCCCAAAAGGGCCTCGCCCCTATTTTGATAGATCCGCCCCACATATACGTAGCCTACGCAACCCAGGCAACGATTAGTTCTGTGAAACATAAGGTGCTTTTCCACTGAAATTAACTGGAAATTTTTTTTTTACCCCAGACCGGTTGCTGTCTGCATTTCCATTGTGGTCTAAGTACCGAGAAGTGATTAGGCAAATAGTCTGGTGTCTTTTCCACACATAGACTTTACCTGGGTGGGCTGCCCAGGTATATTTGGTGACACATTTTTGTTTTTATTACTGTTATTATCCTCGGATGCTCTCATTACCCAAGTTGTGCTTTTAAGTTGGAATGTGAAAACAGCACACTCGCGTTACTACAAAGATTTGTTGTACATGTTGGTATTAAAAAGTCTTAAAAAGTTCACGTGCTTTTCTCAAAATTTAACTTGTTCAATTATTTTATCGCTCAGGCATGGCACCGAAATGAGGCACTGAAATCTGTGGCTCAGTGGTAGAGCATTGCGTTAGCAGCACAAAAGGTTGTGGGTTCAATTCCCAGGGAACACACATACAGTGCATTCAGGTTATACTTTTAGTAAGTCGCTAAATTTTAGTACTCAGCTAAATGCATAAATGTAAATGTAAATCTGCGTTCTGATTCGGTTCTAGTACACACCGGTTACATAGGTACCGGTGCCATATTGGTACCGGGTTTCGGTACCCAACCCTAACGTTCCCTGAACTACATTTCTGCGGTTATTAATGTGTTTAAATGAAAATGAAAAGAGGCAGTGGTGTTTGATATATTTCGTCTGTAAATACAGTGAGGAAGATTGCAGAATAGCTGAGGCGCAAACGCTGCACTATGTTAAACAACACAAGTACTAATCCCATTTTGCAGAATTAACCGATGTCTTCCGTCCGCTGCTGAACTTTGATCCAGTTCAACCATATTAATAAGTTCACAAATATTCAGATAAACTAACATTGTTATAATTTATTGCTGAAGCGATGTTGAATTCTTTTTCTCTTTTACTTACAGACACATTAAATACTTACTTTCATGTAATATAATGTTTATTTCCATTACAGGTTTAGGTCTTACATTTATATATAAGTTGGTATTAAAAAGGTCTTAAAAAGCCGCATTAATTTCCACACTAAGTAACGTAATTAGTTACTGCAGTAAAGCAATATTGTAATGCATTATTTTATAAATCGCAACACCCCTACCCTTTACTTGTTTTCAGTAAGCTTGATGATTTTTACTTATTTTGTCTAGTATTGGTTTTGGCTATATATGGAAATGTTGTATTAAGAATTGTGAAATTTCAATGCCATCTAAAATACTGACATTATACAGTCTTATCAAAATAAATAACTATAAAATAACTACAAGTCAAAATAACTATATTGTTATTGTGAAGTAAAATAACTAAGAAAATTTTGGTCATATCACCCACCCCTATGTTTATATTTTTTTCCTTAAAGGCATAACAATAGATCATGGAAAATGTTTAACCCTTTAAAAACTGATTTTCTTGACAAAAAAGTAGTATACTATAAAAAGTATAGATTAACACCCACTCATATTAAAAGTTATTACCAGCTACATCTCAGCCAGAATTTTCAATTTTTATGCATCCTTAAAATAGTTATTGTCATGTGTATTTACACAAAGCCATCCCAGTGGTGTTGATTATTTTGATGAAGCTCATGCATGGCAAGTTGAAAACAATACGACATAAGGCTTTAAACTCATTTGAAATCATGTACACTTTTTTATATATACAATAACTAGTATAAGTTCATTGTCTTATCAGTATTAGATAACAGCTTCACTATCTTTCCCACAGCAGTGAAGGACAAATTGACACTTATCACGTTATTGCTAGTGTCTTATTGCTAGTGTTTTGACCGCTCTACTAGGACTCTATCATGATGTTATTTGTTTAATGATATGACTTTCAGTTAGCTTCTGTTCTGTTTCAGCCTCTTTTGTTTTTAAAAGTGCATGCTGGGATAGCTGTTATACAACCACACCTATTCACCACCACCCCTCCTCTAACACTCCCCATCCCTTCTCTCTCTATTTTCCATATCCTTTGCCCCAGGGGACAATGCTCCTCAAGCAGATCAGGTGACTGGAAGTCCTTACTAGTCCTGAAATGGAAATATTTTTTTTTTTTGACATACCACACTTGTGATGCGCGGATGGCGGTTATATCCGCGGGCGCTGCGGATGATCCCTGGGTCGGGTAATAAAAAAGTGCATTCTCATTATTTGCGGGTGGGCTCTATCGCCTTCAAACTCATCATTTGCTTAGTCATCTTTTGTCCGATTCCAACAAATCATATATATTTTAAGGTATTTTAATGGAAAATGTGAAAATAAAAAAAATATTTTGGAAAAATTGCTCATTACCGACTCATTTGCCAGCACGGCTCCCTTTCTAATCACTAAAAGGCTGTCATTCATCTTAGTTCATTGTGATCTCACAAACTTACGCTGTAATTAATGAAGTTCTCTATGCTGCACAGCGAATCTCTTATTTACATTGTCTACACGTAATGAGGTTAAATAAACAATAAAATGCCATTATTACAGCTTTAACTGAGGGTGCTTTTGATTTCATTTGAGGGAGCTTAGCATATATAGGTGCGGGTGGATTATTTATTTGAAGCTGCGGGTTCGGGTGACGTTATAGCTCATCCTCGCATCACTATACCACACGTAACTGACAGGTCCTTGCCAGGACCCGTTTAGTTTAAAAGTATTACAGAAATAGGATGCATAATGCACTGTCACAGTTTCAGTTATCAACCAAAATCAGATGTTTTTTTTTATATTGATACTTAATATAGGTATTGATATTGAACATTTACCACAAAAATGAAAATCGTCATGAATTACTCAAACTCATGTTGTTCCAAATCCATATGACTTTAAATAACAAATTAGGATATTTAATAATAAAAAAGTATAATAATTCGTAAAACAAATCTATATGAATTGAGTCTTGTGATTGCTTGATATGAATTGAACATGATCTTTACTTAATATCCTAATGATTTTTAGCATAAAAGAAAAATTTATAATTTTGACCCATACAATGTATTGTTGGCTACAAATATACCCCAGCGACTTAAGACTGCTTTTGTGTTCCAGGGTCACAAATGTTGAATACTCGTTTATTTATATATATATATTTATTTATTTATTTATATAAAATAGTTACTCTAAATGTTAAATTAGAACCACCAGTAGGTGTCAGCAAGTCACTGATAAGTGAGTCATTGCGATTGAACAGAATCATTTAAACGGTTAATTCAAGGAATGAAACACCGTCATTGCTCAGAGTCAGAGACGCAAAACTGTGTATGGTGGCTGTGTTTGGAATAATTTTTGTTGTCGAAATAGAGCAAAAACAGGCAATATGTGTCTAAAATGCAAATCTCTTAATTAACTTCTTGTTTTCGTGCTGATTTGTGGAGAAAAAACGGCACTCTTCGTGTGATGTCGATTTACTATATGAAATGATATAAATATATACATTTTTTGCCCCTATATATTTAATTTTGTGATCATTCGAAACGCATTTTAACAGACTGAATCACGCAGTGAACGAAAGCACTCCAAATGCACGCGGACTAACGTTAGTCTAATTACTAGATTTCACGGCACACTGTTTAGAGTGTTTTGTTTGGTTTTTGGCAAAATACTGATAATCGCACATCGTTAAAACAAAAATGACTATATTTTGGTTTCGCACACCCTGCACCACTGTCTTTTTGGCTAATTTGTGCAGACCCTTTTGCTAAACTGTTAAAGCTTCATTTTAACCACCAATGCAACGATGCAAGTATTTACCTTAACGTTACATGCTTGCGAAGGGTTGATGTCGATATATTAAAAGCTGCTAGTTTGGTCTCCCGAGGCAAACACTGCTAACACTTCATAATAGAGCATGGATATGGCCAGGGGTTCACTTCATTTCCTTCGAGTTCAACTTCAGCAGAATATGACGGGGTTTGGTTTTCAGCTGGGTCTGCACCATTAACGCCTGTCTAGTCCGTCTGCATCTTTCTTGTGATTTTAGCGCCAATTTGTTCTCCTGCCGATTATTTACTGCAGTAGTTTCCAGGGAGCGAATTTTTTTTTTTTTTTTTTACTCCGTAATTAATGTTTTAATGTAGCGAAGTACAATACTTCAAACTAAATATACTTAAGTAAAATTACAGATTAAAAAAATTACTTTAAAAAGTAAAAGTACACAACAAAGCTACTCAATTACAGTAACGCGAGTAAATGTAATTCGTTACTTTCCACCTCTGATATTAATGTTTTAAAACACTAACAATTTAATAACACTCTACACCATAATCTTTAGCCAATTTCAAAATTAATAGTTTTCAAATGGTAAAATTAATGTTGTGATGACTACTCACCCTATAGCATTTAAAGGTAATTGTTTTTAGTGTTTTACTTTTCATTCATTTAGACAAAATATTTTGTAAAAAATCCCCCCAAAAATTATTTTCGAACATTGCAGTTGGATTGGTTCAACAGAGCATTTAAAGTGATGTATTTTAGGGTTGAACGTCAATCACAAAAATATAATGTGTGTGCTCAGAGTATGAATGCATATGAAAGGCAGAGGGCTCATGAGTTCCCAGCCATTATGAGGACATTACAGCTGTCTGCTACTCCAGTCGTCTTTTGTTCACCATCCCCCTCGCCTTTTCCTTCTGTTGCTGCGTTCAGACAGAAAAAGAAAACTGCTTGGAGCCTCTTGGTTAATTTGCGCTCTCTTTCTGTCTCTCTCCGTCTGTCTATGGTCTGTATGTGTGGGACGTGAGAGGGGGTGGGTTTGCACCCGAAACAACGTTTAGTAGCTCTTCCTGACTCAGCACATAGTTTGAGCTGCAGGATATGAGGAGGGGCGAGCTCTTTATACTGTATGCAGCTGAGATCAAGCGGCAGTCATGTTGACTAATGACAGATAGCCTGCAAAGATTTGTCTATTTGAGATGTTTGAATGCTTGTAAATCTGAATACTTATCAAGCAATCTGAGATTTGGACCCATTTAAATCATGCATTATGCAACAGCACCAGCCATCATGACATCATTTCAGCCTGTCAACTAGGGATGGGACGATACACCTACCTCCCAATGCGATACTATCACAATGAATATGATATGTAATATCTATACGATTCGAAATTCGGTGTTGCAATTTTTAATTGTTAACAAATCACTTCAGACGGTCAGCAGTCATCTGTTTTATTTCAGTAGTAAACATTACTTTTTGAAATGAAGCAAATGAAGTGCCCATCAAACTAGTTCCATAAATAAAATAAAATGAAGAGTTCGAAAGATTTCTTTAACATCAAACTTAACTCGAACGTACTGCGTTAAATACAAAAACAAACCAAATTTATTCCACAAAAATTTGTTAAGAATATGATTAATACTGAATAAACAGCCTATAAGGCAAGGCTATTACATAGCATAGCAGTTAAGTTGGTTTGAGCCACCACAGTCATTGACTGCTTACCATGGTGAATATGCAATACTGACATGAACTGTTAATGAAACGTGGAAACTGCTCCTGCATACCTTCATGCAAATCCTTCCCAGCTAACACACGCAGTACAGTTATGTGATTTATTGGTACTGTACTTTTATTTCACGCATTGCATGCTCATAGTTTCTGTGCTTTGCGTTCGTGCGTGCTATAGAAGAGTGCTCGCTATGAACTCCAGGACAGAATAGTTCGTTTTTCTGAGGTGAGGAACTTTTTATTTCATAAGTTACAGAAATAACGGTATTATAATGACACTGACATTAAGCCTGTCAACATCTCATCTGACCGCATCATACTGCGTTTTTCTCAGGCACTCTTTACTTAAACTGCATCTGACAGAAGTGTCAAACGCTTTCATGCACGTCTTTTAAAATAAAAGTCTTGCATCAGAAAAACATTAACGTTTTTTGTTGTTGATGTCGTTTCTTTGGCCATTTGAGAAACACTGATACAGCACATCGCCATCTGCTGAAATAAGAGGTAACTTTCCTCCGCCTCGTGTATAAGCAAGAAATAAAATAAAGCAATGTATTTATGAATTAATATCGACTCTGGTATAAAAAAAATCGATTTTAAAATCGTAAATAAAAAAATTGCGATAGTTTGGTGAATCGATTTTTTTTTGTCCCATCCCTTACTGTCAACCAACCCCTTTTCTTTTCAACTTGTATGTCTAGTGTTTTTATCTGTCTTTTGGAAAATATATTATTGGCTAGTGTTTGCATTTTTAGTTGCGTATAGTAAATGTCTGTATATTCATATGTGTGACTATTTCAGGTACTAATCCTAATGACTTGTATTTTTTTTCTGTTTTAGGTTTTCTCTTTCCATAACAGACCAGAAGAGACGGCGTTGCTTGGAAAACTGTGAATCTTCCATTGCTGATTTAATGTGAAGAGTACCAAGTACTCAACTTAAACACCAATACAAAGTTTGCCACAAATAGATTTTCAACTGACCGTTCACTTTTTGTTTTACAGTAGTAATTTAAACCCACTGTTTATTAAGCCCAGAAGTGTTCAGCCTAAATCAATCGCCAGTTATGTCACTAAGAGTGAAGTAAAGCTAAAACAATGTTATGATGCAGTGAGTACAATCAAGCAAGCTCTTTATTAGTCTTACTGATGGACTGGGACTTTAAAAGTGTTCTCAGAGCCTCCCTATTGCTCATCTTCTCATAACAATCAACAGACAGAGAAGTATTTCAGTTAATTTATCCAGTTTTATGAGCAGTGAAGCCTTCAGATTTAGTAAGCAAGCAGTTCACAAGTGTTTTTTTTCTTTGGGGAAAGAAAATCCAAATACAAACATACACAAGATACTTGATTACATTTTGAGCTCACGCATTTACATATATTCTCATCACGTGTCACAAACCATGTCATTGTCATAGTCTTACACTTGGGTCTTACTGAAGTTAAACTCAGCAGAACTTGATCATATTTATCTTTCCTCTGTCACAACAAAACAGCTGAAATCACGAGAATAAAGACCAACTTTTAGAACTTGGTTTTCATTTATCATTAAAATGCTCATGATCTTAAGCCTAAACCTAATACTGAGATATTTTTTCTCCTTGAATGCAGATTTATCCTGGTGCCTTGAAGTCTAGTGATATAAGTGAGGTTTTTGTTTTGTTTTACAGCTTTATCTTTTAAACATGCAGTACGCTTTGCAAGCTTTTAATATTTAAACACTTGTTAGGCATGTGCAGTTTAGACATTTAAGTGCTTGTTTTTACATTGTGTGAGATTTATTTTTTGGCCCCAAAAATATTAATTCTGGTGGCCCATTTACAATGCTGATGTCACTTATGAAAAAACAGTGTGAACAACCCTTCTGCACGGACACACACACTTATACAGTTTCACCGTTTAGTTTTTGGAATCTGGTTGAATTAAAATATGGATTTGATTATGATTTAAAGAGAGCAGTTAAAGACTCTGTGAGTGTTATTTGTTTTATATGAAAAATACTGCTTATGCATTTCCAAAATAGAACAGGGATTTTTTTTTTTTTTTTTGGTTGATTTGTCAAAATCCAATATTTATTTTTTGATGTTCTCAAAAACAGGATGAGAGCTCAATAGTGTACCATTGCTCTTTTCATCTGTATCCTGAATGCTTCATAGAGAAGAGTTTGTTCTTGACTTCCCGGTGTGGTTTGTGTGTGCTATAGTTCTACCTCAGCACGCTTGTGTTTTAGTTACTAATTCACTAAATTAACTAGCAGTGCTTTGTTTTTGTTTTTTGGTGATGCTAGTAATTAATATTTTTCAGATGGAATTATTTATTTATATATTTTTTCTTTTTTTATATATAAATCTATTGTGTCAATGTTTTTTTTGTACTTTTAACTTCTTTTGTTCCCTTTTCTCTGTTTGTGACTGCTGTCTGCTGTGGAAGAATCTTGAGGCTTGTGAGATCGATATATTTTTTTAAAGATTAAATCAGCCTCAGGTTTAAGGTATTTGGTATATTCTGGACCGTGTGGTTCTTCACGTGGGAACAAAAAGTGTTTTTATGTTTTATGTTCAATTATGTTTTCATTTTGTCAGCTAATGCTGTTTGTTTTATTGGGAGCATTCTTTCGGATTCTTTTAAATCCATTTTCCCGAATAGCAATTTAAATGATTGTAAAGTCAGTTAATCCTGCAGAGAGTTAGAAATGTTTTTGCATTTGCTTTTCTGTCCTCTTAATTATGGCTCTTTTCAGTTGTAATGTTTCAGAGAGCATAATCACAGAGAATTGTGACAGTCATACAAACCGCAGTATTAGTCTGCACTTGCACTGAGGAGAGCGACCCGAGTTTAATAGAAGCTCACTTCCTGTTCTATAATCTCTTTTCCTCGAATTCTGTGTTTTTCTTTGTATTCCTTGTGCTTCAACTTTGACTGTACAGCTCACTCTATGCAACCTCTCCTTTTCTGACACTGTATGATGCTGCTCTGCTCAGACCGTAGCAATTTGTTGCTTTGTTGTGCTCATTTTATGACTTTTTTATAGAGCACCTTCTGCTTTTTGTGTGCAAATGTTGGACTTTCCTTTGTGTAAAGCACACTAGAACCGTTGGATGCTTCACTCCGCTCTTGTGTCATCCCTTATTGTTTTGTTTTTGTTCAATAAACCATGTAAAACCATAACCTCTGTGTTTTCAATGTTTGTTACACTGAAAAAAATATTGTTATATAAAGTTTTCACAATTACTTTGAAATGGCAAGTACCACATTAAATTAGATGTGAAATTATGAAGTAGAAAGTCATGTCACTGTGACCAGACTTTGACTACCACAGTCTGACTACTAAATACTCATGATTTTTGTAGTCTGATACCCCAAACAGCCACACTAAACTAATCAGTTCAGACAAGATAAATCCCCCTTTAAAACAAGCTATCACCCTCCATAGACTGCTGCTATCCATTGTATTGGGCAGTAATGCGTGAGAGGACATTGTTCTCACACACCAGCACCCAAACACCTGCCGTGGTTTATAACCTGAGTCCTGACACTATCAGTTCTGCCAATTTTGGGCCTTACCTTGTGTCAGAACTCCCAATTAAAGCCATTGCCATGGTCATGAATAATGTTGAATATATCATCTGCACCATTCACCAGAAGGTTGTCTAATTGCTATATTTAAGCTGGGAATAAGGTGACACAGAAAGAGTCTTGAAGAGCGTGAGGAGACATGGGGGATGGGAATGTGCAGTCTATGTGATGGTGTGTACTGGGGGAGGTTCTGCTGTAGGATAAAATTGTATGATGGGGTAGTCTTTGTACTCACTGACACCGAGGATGGAGGGAAAACAGCTTTGTAATCAGATCATTACATAACACAATATGTGCGTCTTAAAATCACAATGTGGGATTCTACTTTTCCAGGTTTTTAGGCATCATTCATACATTTTGGGGACTGTGGAATAGCATTTTCTTTGATGGTTTTGATCTGCATAGTTTTAGTGGTCACTAGTATGAGCTTTTCTGGAAGCTTGCAGTAGAATGCAGTATCATGAGTGATGCATCCTTGGATTTAGGTCACTCTAAATGGACCATCATCTGAATTATATAATGCTTGTGAGTTTTAACAGTACACATGCAATCACAGAACAAGATTCTAGTTCATGTTGTTTCTAGTTGAAGTAGACTCTAAAAGATGATGT
Source organism: Ptychobarbus kaznakovi (assembly GCA_027422405.1). Lineage (NCBI taxonomy): Eukaryota > Metazoa > Chordata > Actinopteri > Cypriniformes > Cyprinidae > Ptychobarbus > Ptychobarbus kaznakovi. Next base: position 8,836,183 of record CM049800.1, on the reverse strand, counting down.
GATCGAAAGCTGCTTTTCGTTTTAACTCTTGAAAGTCTATATGCAACACATTTCAATAAAAAAATGACTTAAGGCGGGCCTACTTACTAACTTAAGATGTTTAAATAGCAACATTAAATATTTTCTGGGATACGAATAAACACAAACTCTGATTTAGGCTTCAGGCAGAGAATGATTTATGTCTGCTATATGAGAGCTTTAAGCCTCAAGGAAACTGTGCCCAGTGAAATATCTGATACACTGCCCTGACTCATCACCTCTGTCTCAGATCTTGAAAGCTTCTATGTAAAGGGAACAGAATCAGAATCAGAAAGAGCTTTATTGCCAAGTGTGTTTGCACACACAAAAAAAATTGTCTTGGTGTTAGGAGCTTCCAGGACAGAAAGTATAAACATAGTGCAGACAACATATAATTAAGGTAATAAAAACACTAATAATGAAGAGAATAGACAATAATTTATGAATAGCAATAGTAATAATACTTTAAAAAAAAATACAGAAAAGGAACATAGACAGAACTGTGAATGTGTATGTGTCATATGTGCAGATGAAGGTTTGATGAGTTATTTAAAGATGTACAGTCCTGGGGTGTTGTTCAGGTGGGATACGGCTTGGGGGGGAAACTGTTGTTTTGGTGCTCAGTGATCTGTAGCGCCGGCCAGAAGGCAACAGTGAGCTGGGTCTGAAGGGTCCAGAGGGACTTTCTTAGCCCTTTTCCTCACTCTGGAGGTGTAAAGTTCTTGGAGGCTGGGCAGAGGGGCACCGATAATCCTCTCAGCAGTCCTGACTGTCCGTTGTAGTCTTCTGATGTCTGTTTTGGTATCTGAACCAAACCAAACAGTTATAGATGAACACAGGACAGACTCGAAGATGGCAGAGTAGAACTGTTTCAGCAGCTCCTGTGGCAGGTTGAACTTCCTTAGCAGGCGGAGGAAATACAGCCTCTGTTGGGCCTTTTTCACAATAGAGTCAATGTGATTGTCCCACTTCAGGTTCTGGGAGATGTTGATACCCAGGAATCTGAATGACTCTACTGCAGCCACAGAGCTGTCCATGATGGTGAGTGGGGGGAGAGCAGGGGGGTTCCTCCTAAAGTGCACTATCATCTAATTAGGAAACTGTACACTGTACTGTACTGTTAAATCAAACATGCAGACAGTGAATCATTAAAGAGAGAGCACAAGAGAGTAATAAACGTGTGAATTAAATGATTTGCAGATTGTGTAAATTCAAAATTTGACATTGCTGTTACTGTAAATAAACATAATTCAATTTATGATGACCATCACTGCCACCTTGTGGTCACTTCAGTATTTGTATTTGTTTTTTGTTTTTAAGAGCCCAGTAACAGTAAATGCAGGGCAAAGACTTACAGATCTGCCGTGCTGTGTCATATTGAATTTAATATAAGCCCTGAGCAGTTTAAACAATGGGTGGGGAGCTGACTAAAGCTTATATAATGCTGCTTATGTAATTGTGAGACCCAAGCAGAACTCGCTTGCCACTATTAATAGCCACGCTCAAACAAATAAGTATTTATTTGTACTGATATGGCACAATAGGAGTCTGTATTTAATATTGTGTTGATGGAGTTTGTTTTTATCTGGCTGTTATGATTTAACACAATGACTGATGTGATATATTAATAATTAAATGTAAATCATTGTGATGCAGTGAAGCGGAATCTAATTCAATGTGACACCAAATGATTTACAATGCAAATACTTTGTTTGTTCCCACACCTTTGGCATAACAGTACAAATATTGTTGTATGGGGATAGTGTAAACAGTATCAGGTGAGTGAAAACTAGGAAGTTGGCCTGCAAATTACAGCTGAAATTCGATCTGCTTCTTGTAGATTACAACAAATAGTTTCATGTGGATCTCATCTCAGATTTGGCGTGTTATTTGCATATGGAGTTGTAAAATGGGATTTGTAATGATTTAATACAACAGTGTAGTGTTCGTATCTCGTACTACAAATCAGGAGAACTTGAAATAAATAATATTAATAAAACACTGTGTGAGTCTTTGAAAAAACGTATATATTTTTTACATATTTAATGATTTAAATGTTTTAAATACGATATCATTTAAATATAGATCATGTTTTTAAAAATAACCATCATACTACACTAGTTTTAAATTTTAAAATAATATCTTATCATTGTTATGCCGATGATATCCAATTGTATATTTCATTTAGTCCTGATAGACTGGACAAACTGTCCCTTTTGCTAAATTGTTTAGTCTCCATTAACAAATGGATGCCATGTTTTTCAACTCAGTACTGATAAAACTGATTTGACAGGTTATTGGGGTCAATCATCCTCTGACTGCAATGACATAAGAAATGTGGGTGTCATTTTTGACAGATCTTTATGTTTTAACAGTCATGTAAAGTCTGTAGTTCGCTCGTGTTTTTCCATCTCAGGAACATTGTTAAGATTAGATCTATTGTTTCAAAAAAAGAGATGGAGATGCTCGTTCGTGCCTTTATCTCTACACGATTGGACTGTTGTAATGTTCTGTACACTGTTTGAACAAATCTACCTTGGACCAATTACAAGTTGTACAGAATGTAGCTGTAAATCTTTTGACTAGGACCAGCAGGAGGTCCCACATTACTCCCACGCTCAAGGCCCTTCATTGGCTTCCTATTGATTTGAGAGTGAATTTTAAAATGTTGGTTATTACATAGAGCTCTGCATGGTCAGGCACCCGTTTATATCCAGATTAGGAACATGCACACTCCCCTAGGCGGTCTTTGAGGTCTTCTGGCCTAGGCCATTTAACTATAGAACATACACGTCTTAAGACAAGAGGGGACTGTGCTTTTTGTGTTGTGGCTCTAAGGCTCTGGAACTCGCTTCCTTCAACATTGAGAACTAGGGTTCTGTAGAATCTTTAAAAAAAATACTTAAAGTCATTTTTGGACAAGCTTTTAATTAGCAATATGGTTTGGCTGTTGTTGAATTTTGTGGCATTTGTACAGCTGATATTTGATTTGTTTTGATTTTGATTTTTTACTGTAAAGCACTTTGTGACTCCTCCTTGCCTGACAAGGTGCTATATAAATTTTACTTACTTAACTGCTACAAATATGGTAGAAAAAGTAAAAGTATATTCTAGTCTGAAATTCCGAGTTCAGTTTTACAGTCATTTACACTCTTATTTTTCACAAAATAAATAAATAAATAACCCATTGGCCGCTCCAAACTGACGCAATTTTAAAATTATTATATTTTTTTGTTGGCTCTTACGATTCATAGAGTCTATAGACTATTAATATAAACGAATACATAGTTTTATATTATTTATATTTATTTGTGATAAAATCCATTAAAAGTGTCCAGCACACATATAAACACTCTCAAAGGCAGAGTTGTAGTTTGTCATGAATTTATCCAAATGTAGCCATCCTGTTTATTAGGAAACACTGATGACTAGTTAACTTCTTGATGATGCCGTCGCACGTCGATGACAATATACCAAACATGTTGGAGCAAGACAGTGGAATGTTGCAAAATCAGTTAGTGTATCGCCGTGACGCGGCGTCCCGTAACTAACTGTACCACGCTGTGCTTTAACACACCCACTGCTTTCACACCCACTCGCCCTGCTCACTCACTCCGCCCAGAAACCGGTCCGTCAGTTTATAGAAGGAAGCGCTGAGACATCAGAGAGAAGGGTCGCTTGAGTGCCAGCTTATCAGAAGTGAAGATGGCTGAGGGAAAACTAGGTGCCAACATTGGATCGGGAGCTGGCATCCTGGCCAAACGCTTTCAGAAATCAATGAACCGAGCGCAAGAGAAGGTAGGTGTTTATTTTTTTAGTTCAGGACCTTGGCTCTCATGTCATGCTGCTCTGGGTGTGTATTTTGTGTGTGGGTATCCAACATATCTGCTCCGAAATGTTTAGAGGCCTAAGGGAAAACTAATACAAATGTTCACAAGATATGTAAATAAAGTGTCAGTTGTTATAGCTGTTTCAAATGAAATTGTGTGAACACAAAGACTACCACTTCCTGCCCTCACTCACTTCCTCCCTAGGCTCTCCTCTTCTAGTAGTAGACTGCACACTTTAATAGTGTTTCTTAAGTTAAAACACCAAGTTTCTTACATTTTGGAACTTTTATGTTTGCTAAATACTTCCTTTGAGCATTTCTGATATTTCCTCATCATTACAAGGAACAAAAGGAACTGATATTTCAAGAATTCACGTGGAACCACTTGGCGAGTCGTATTTCAGTGGCCATACAGTGACAACTTTTGTTCTTACAAGTTGTACACAATGTGGCTGCAAGGTTTTTGACTAGGACCAGCAGGAGGTCCCACATTCCTCCCATGCTTAAGGGCCGTCATTGGCTTCCTATTGATTTTAGGGTGTATTTTAAAATGTAGGTCATTACTTATAGAGCTCTTTCCTCATCATCACAAAGAACAATCGCTGCAACTGATATTTCAAGAGTAAACGTGGAACCGATTGGCGAGTCGTATTTCTGTGGCCATACAGTGACAACTTTTGTTCCTCTGCCTAATATCGTGTCTGACCGTTCTTGTCTGAAATGATGGACCAGTAGTTGGTCTTCTCTGTGTGATTGTGTTGTTTGTAGGTCCTGCAGAAGCTGGGGAAAACCATGGAGACAAAAGATGAGCAGTTTGAGGAGTACTCTGCCAGTTTGAACAAACAGCAGGTACTTTGACAGTATATGTCTGAGAGAACGACAAGCATGCACCCACACATGGGCACAGTAGATTTTGTAACCTCAAGCAAGTCACAGACTGTATTAAATGTGGCCAGTCGATATTGGACACTGCTGTTTTTTAAAGGTACTGCATTGGATGAGTTGTGTTGTATGAACAGAATCATCATTGAAAGTAGCACAGGAAACTCCACCTTTAGAAAGTCAATATGTGACTTGCTGTATAGTAGCAGAGGCTGACCTTTTCTGTACTCTATACTGTCAGCCAACCCAGGAAGCCCTTTTAAGATGCTATTTTTGTTTAGTACCATATTTTATTATTAACACTAACAAACTTTATTTTATTAGACTAGTGTTGACCTTGTTTCTCACTTATCAACTTTACATCCTATTCCATGTCCAGGATGCATCTTACCTCTGACGTTATTGTATTTGTTTAATGACTGTAGATAGTTTTACACTCTATAGATGCAATCAAATCAACCTAATGATTTAAGAGCATTCTTCTTTTAACCATAAATATAAAACTTCTTGAAAAAATATAGAATGGTTTTATATATATTTAAAGAACAACCTACAATAGCTTTAATTACTTTCGATAGTAACGTCCGTGGCATTTGAAAGTATATAAAAATGTGAAGGAAGTACTTTCCTTACCACCTACGCATTTTGATTCTGAATTTCCATTTCCCAAAAGATGCCTATAAATGTCTTTAATACACATTTTAAAATGCACTTGACAATATAGGTATCACAAATATGTACAATAATGAAACTTAAACCTTTTGCCTTTAGATAACATAAAAATATTTTCTCTTCCCAGGCAGATGGCATCAGACTCTATAAGGATGTTAAATCGTACCACAATGCTGTTAAAGGTACTGTCACACTCAGTTGATCAAGTACAGCCATTTATTTTAAGAATTAATTTTACTGATTGAATCTTGTTTTGAATCTTGATATTTGTTTCAAAAAGGATTCAGTTTATAATTGCTTGCTAATTGTGCTTAGATGTCATTGTGAATATGATTAGCCTGTAGGCTGCTGGGATGGTGAGAGTGAAAGTGAGATGGTGTCTCATTCTTAGCATGAGAAGACGAGTTGACAAAGATAGTCTTGGTTGTGTTTCTCTGATTCAGCATTTGGGGAAGTGAATTTCTCTTATTAATGGAAGTGAAAATGCTTATTGTGTAAACGTCTACAAGAATAGTTGACGCTCCCACTTGAATTCCCCAGATGTCAGTTTCCAGAGGCTTATGAGAATATGAAGGTGTTCCTGTGGCTCAGTGGTAGAGCATTGCGTTAGCAGTGCAAAAGGTTGTGGGTTCAATTCCCAGGGAACACACATACTGACAAAAATGTATAGCCTGAATGCACTGTAAGTCGCTTTGGATAAAAGCATCTGCTAAATGCATAAATGTAAAATGGAGGAGAGACTGAGATTGAGGAAGACTCAAGATGTTTGTGGTCTCGTTGCTCAAACCATACACATAGTTTTGATGGAAACCATCAAGTCACCGCTTGTGTTTTTAGCCCCCAGGTGTTCTAAAAGGTGAAGTAGTTGTCAGGATATAAAATCAGTGCTAAATCTCTGAATTTTTGCTATCTAAAATGTTTCAAAGTAACTACTAGACATGTTTATTATTTTTCCTTATACTAAGCCTTATAAAAGTCATAGGTTTGATTCTCAGAAAATGTGTATGAAGATACTCTTAATCTTTTTTTATTTATATATATATATATATATTTTTTTTTTTATCTGGACTGTACATTAAATACAATTAATAATCTAATACATTTCCATGAAGTGATGTATGTTTCTCAGTGCTTGATGAATACTTTTACAAATGTCAGTTCCTCATGGGTCAATTTCAATTTCATTTCTTGCTAATACAGTCTTATATCTGTAACTTGTAATGACTTGTCATGGACTGCTACAGAGTTTTCGGACTTCTGACAATTTGTGTAACAGTTTAAAAACAATTAGTCACATGATGTTGTTCCTTGTTTCTCAGTGATGCACGAATCATCCAAACGCCTGGCCCAGACTCTTAAAGATATCTATGAACCAGACTGGCATGGTGTAGAAGACCTGACCGTTATAATGGAGGTAAACCAGGCCTTTTTTGTGATATTTAATAGTAAAAATGTCTCCACTCTCCTTGCCTTCATCATCTCTCTGGCTGTATATTACAGAGTGAGGATCTCTTGTGGAATGACTATGAGGAAAAGCTGAGCGATCAAGTTGTTCGAACAATGGAGAATTATACCGGACAGTTCCAAGATGTCAAAGTTCGTAAAAATTGCTTCATTATGGACCTGAATAGGCTAAAACGACTGCAGTTATTTATTCACTATCTATAGTCTAGGTCTGTTCAGTGTGTTTTTGCAAGCTTGTCAGGATTAGTGTGTAAGGGCTGTTTTTAAGTACATTGTCAAGTTAGGAGTTAGCTGAAGTTTTCTCACGCCTTTTAATACTGAAAATACTTAATAATAATGATATTATATATTCATTAGTTACAGCTTTAATTTACATTGATAATACCTTTGCACTTTGATGTATATCATGCTGTTGAATTAATAGCAAATTCATGCAGTGTTTACATGATACTTGAAAATCAATTCTTAAAAAGTTACCGTAGCTTTAATTTTTTTTTTCTAATATTGTGATCTTGCAGGAAAGAGTGGCTAAACGAGGAAGGAAGCTGGTTGACTACGATTCAGCTCGACATCATCTGGAGGCACTGCAGAACTCCAAGAAGAGAGATGAGGCCAAAACATCAAAGGTTAGCTCGCATTGACATTTTTAATACCCCATTTTATAATTGTTTATGGTTATAGTTCAACTAAATTGTATGACCGTTGGTGATGTTTCTTTTCAGGCTGAGGAGGATTTCAATAAAGCACAGGAGGTATTTGAAGACATTAACAAGGAGTTGAGAGAGGAGCTGCCTGTTCTTTATCAAAGGTTAGCACAGCTTTAGTAACACAAATGAAACTTAAATGCATTCCGACAATACCTTCCTGTCACTGAGGTACTGTGGTGGTATAAATAATAATGTAACTTCTTTTGGCTGCACTCTCTTCCTGCTTTCAGCCGTATAAGCTGCTACGTCACCATGTTCCAGAACATCTCAAACCTGCGCGATGTCTTCTACAAGGAAATGAGTATGGTAAGAATGTAACATTTGTGTTTGTGAGTTGTTTTACTGTGTACTTCTAGGATGGACATTCACATGCATGGTGTGCACTTCCTCCTTGTGCCATTTAACGAGCAGGGTTTTAGAAATTACATTAACTCATTAAACATAAAGGGAAAGTTAACCCAAAAATAAAAATTCTGTGATTAATTACTCAACCTTATGTCATTCCAAACCCGTAAGACCTTTGTCCATCTTGGGAACACGAATTAAGATATTTTTGATGAAATCCGAGAGCTTTCTGACCCTGCATAGACCGCAACGCAACTGACATGTTCAAGACCCAGAAAGGTAGTAAGGATATTGTTAAAATAGTCCATGTGACATCTGTGGTTCAACCTTAACCCTCAAAGACCCAGACAGCTGCCCGTGGTTAAAAATAACTATTGTTCTTAAATGTTTAATAACTTTTGAACCGCTAATTCTAATCCTGAATGCTTTAAAAAGTGTCGGAAAGCAGAGATTCTCCGCTTTTCGGAGATATCGCATTTTAAAAGCCCTATTCGCACAGGATTAGTATTATCTGGGAACCTTGTGTGATTTTGAAATTACCCCCCCACATCTGAATTTCGTGTAGTGCATTCGCACGGGATAAGCGAAGTCTGTGATTTTACTCGAAGCACGGGACTAATATTATCACAGGACCTCGGTGTTAGGCGAAATATAGGTCATTTGATTTTTACGTTACAAATTACATGACTGATTCGCACGGGATTAAGATCCCAGACAACCTCCGTAATTATTCTAAATGACTGGAGGTCATCCAGGTAATAATAATCCTGTGCGAATAGGGTTTTTGTCTCGTTTGGATATTCAGAGACTCTGTAGCTTACGTGATTACATCATCACATTTTGACAACATTGATTTGTCAGAAGAAACCAATGCATTTCGTCCCTCTGAGCCAAACAGAAACGATTGTTGACGCTTAGTCCCACCCCCTACCCAGATTGGTTCAAACTGTCATATATTCAACCAATAAACAGAGGTTTTGGTCTTTCGAACCATTGTTTAGCAAGGTTCTTTGGAAGTCGGAGCTAGCACAAAGTAAAAGTAAAGTGGCGTGTGTGCATGAAAACAAACACACAATAACATATTTTCATGAGAGCACTCTCTGAAAAAGCCCCCAAAAAACAGGACAGAGCACTTTGGCATAAAACAAGGATGAAAAAGCGGTGCATTGACCATGTCAGTTGTGTTGTTGTCTATGCAGATTTCATCAAAAAATATCCTAATTAGTGTTTCGAAGATGAATGACGGTCTTAAGGGTTTGGAACCAAATGAGGGCGAGTAACTAATGACAGAATTTTCATTTTTGGGTGAACTATCTCTTTAAAAACCCAGTGTGACTCACAAGATTTATTTTCAAGTAACATTGTTTAATGTTTAAAGAGTTCATTGTTGCTGATTGACAATTTTAATATCATGTTTCAGTTGAATCATAACATTTATAATATGATGAAGAAGCTTGAAGATCAGCACTCCACCAAACCCTTCATCGTCAAAGGGCTTAACAGGTAATGTCTGTATTTGCAAAAAAAATCATTTCTAGAAAGATCTACTGTGGCCTAAAAGCTTAAACTGTTGAGCCATACTTGCAATGTATAAATGGCATTACATAAAATAAGAAAATGTTTAAAAAGGAGAGCAAAAGCACTTTTCCAGAAAAACCGTTCACAAAATATTTGTGAGTAAAGTATTTGTAGAATTTGTTGTTATCAGCTTAATGGAACATGATGAATATCATACATCTATGATTACTCACCTGATAAATGAGGAGTGGATTTCAGGGTGAATGTTTTTTTTTTAAAAAAAAAATGTAGAAGTTAAATTAATCAAAGTGACAGTGAAGATGTTTATATTGTAATACAATTTTTTTTCAAATAAATATTTTTTTTTTACTTTGAAAGAATCCTGAAAAATGGTTTTCAAAATGATGATGATGATGATAATAATAATAATATTTTTTTCTTGAATGTTTCTCAAATCCGAATATTAGCATATCACAGGAATAAATTATATTTCAAATCATTAAAATAGTTAATAGTAAAACAGTTATTTTAAATTGTAATAATATTTCACAATATTTAAATACAGCCTTTGTAAGAAATTTCTTTAAAACCTAAAAATCGTACTGACCCCAAACTTTTGAATGGTAGTGTACTTTATACATCCTTTAAAATAACACTGGCACAAGTTGGTTATATCAATTTGCAAAAGTGTTAAATGATTCAAGATGTGTATTGAATTTAAATATAAAAAAAAATTGTTTGTTTAGTGATACCACTTGGTTGTAAGTGTAGATTATGTGCTCAAATACATTTTGTGGCCGTTGTATATTGCATCTGAGCATGAAGACATTGTATCAATTAATGGCAAATCTTAGAATTGTCTCATGTCATTGCCTCAATGAATCTTGCTCTTTATTGTCTTATGTACCTCTTTTTTTCCAAATGGGACTAGTTCAAAGTCAAAGAAGAGAAAGTCTGTTACGATCTCTGCCCCCATCCCCTGTAACACCGCCTTCCCTTCTGATAATCCGGCCATGAGCAAGCTCAGCATGCCCAACATGGACATGGACACACGCTCAGACACTCCCTCAAAGAGCACAGGAAGCACAGCATCTGAAATATCAGACTCCGAGTCGAACTCTTTTGACAGTGAACCTAACACACCCAAGCGGCAGTCTTTGTGTTCTGAGGGTGAAGGGGTTCTGTCTGAGGGAGCCAATGAAAACACATCAGAAACGACCAATGATGAGTCTGTGCAAGCGAACGGCCAGGAACATCAAGATTCAGTCCCTGCTGCTGAGCATAGAGAAGAGGAGGAAACTATATCAGCAGCAGCATCAGAAGAAACCCATCATGCATCTACAGATAGAGACAATGAGGATAAGCCCTTATCAGACGCCCAAGACAAAACTGCACCAGTCCCAAATCCTCGAAGATCTAGCACTGCCAAGAAAGATAAAGGAGAGACTGATCAAAATACATCGGGGTGCAGCGAAGATGTGAAAGTCCAAAAGATAGATTATGAAAATCCTCCTGGCTTCCTCTGTAAGGTACAGTGTCTTTGGAAGTGTTGACAGTCATTGATTTGTATTTGTGTTGTAGGTAATCCTTTGTATTTGTTTTCAGGCTGTTGCTCTGCAGAATCAAGACTCAGATGAAGGTGTGCTTCTACTGTTTGAAAAGGGAGATGTGATCCTTACATATGTCGATGAAGAAGAAGAAAAGGTCAGTTATATATAGAGTAGGCATAATGTATGGTGCAGCTTTTATGAATAATAATTCATTGTTCATTCTAAGATATCTGTTTGTATTCTATTGCTCATCAACATATTTGTAATGTTGTGGAAATCTATTGCAGCCGGAGGGCACTGTATGGGGTGTGATAGAGCAGGACTGGATCCAGTACAAGGATCTAACACTTCTCTCTGGCATTGTTGAGGAGGCCATGATCCAGCGCATCACCTCTGATTAAGACATGTCATGAAATGGGGAACGCAGAATGGCATGTGAACCAGAGGTCCCTTAAGTGCCTATTTGAGGGCCTCATGACTGGATGTTGTAATATGAACTCTGTCTGCCCTTTCCTCTAGACATGAAAGACAGTGACTTTTTCAGTATATGGTGTCTTTACAACTTCCTGATGCAGCCTTAAGACTGCAGACAGCTGCACAGTCTTTATTCTGTTTTCACATTTTCTTCATGTCTTTTATAGATCTTAATATTGATCACTCGATTTATATATCATAGTTTTGCAGTTGTATCTTCACTGTTAATTTGCATGAATGTACCCACATATTGTGTGTCAGTAAAAATAGTGTTTAAGCAATGAGTATTAAAACACTTTTTATGTGGCTGTTCCAACGGTCTCTTCCTTATGTGTTTGTTAACCATGTAATGTCTATGTTGTTTCTCACATATCTCAGTGTTAAGATTGACTACCAAGATTTTCACAATGTTTACAGGACCAAAAAAGTGTGAGTATTACTGTGAAACTGCTTTCTTAAATGTACAGAGAACATATATTATTGTTTTTTTTCTACAATAAAGTTGACAGCTTAAAAAAAGTTATACGTTAACTTCTTCTTTTTTCGTTATTACAAATAAAATACAATAGGCCATGTTACTCTACACAAGTAGCAGTTCAAATAAAATGTATTGACTGTATTAGTATGCTGATACTACTAAACCACTCAAATAAATTAGAATGAGAAACCGTATGACCGTACCAAATTTCCAAAGTTGTATCATAGTATCAATAGCTTAAGAAACTATGGTATTTTTTTGTGTTTTTTTTTTTGTTAAGGAGGCTGGGACTAGAAGTGAACGGGTGTAAACCTACTGACACAACACGCTGTACACATCTGTCGACCGTTTTGTAGGAACTAAAACTATTGTTTAATGTGTTAGAGACATCTAGTGGACACTAATAGAGTTTGTAGTTTGTGTACACTGCTTAGTTCTTGAAACAAGTGTTCTATTGAATGTAACTATTATATATAATAGAATGAATATCTAGCTTACATAATACTTCTATTAAAAATATTTCTATTTCGATAACATTAATTAATTACCACTAATTTTTTACTTTCATCACTACCGCATTTACTGTCACTGATATAACTACGACTAATAAAGAAAATTAACTTAATCATAAACCCACGGTTTCTCACAATACATTATTTGGCATCATTCTAATCTTAAAATTCGCTTGATGTTGTTACATATGATTTCTGGAACATTATGTTGAGTTCATGTCGTTTTCATCCATACCCGCAGGGGTCGCTGTTCTCTGTTAAACGCGCGCATAATTTCACTTTTGCTCTTGTGCTGCTGGAACGTTACCTCGGCGAAGAGCAACAACAACACGGCGGATTATGGAGCAGTAAAGGACAGTAAATGTGTATTGATCGTTTGAGGCGGTCTTACTGTCCTTCATAAAGCCTCGGTGAATGACATTTCATCACTAGCTGCTGTTGCTGCAGCTGGATCAGCGTCTACAGGTCAAAAGAGCGGATGCTCTATATTCCATAACAACTATTTTTAGTAACTTGATAGTTCTTTGTTGTTTAGGGGATTTCTAAACAATATTTTACTTAATTAATTCAGGTGTGGAATTGACGGCAGTAATGGTGATCAAAAAGACCTATATAAGCGTGGGCTACTCGTGTGTCGGGTTGTTGGTGGGATTTTCGGCGTTTCTAGTGTGGAACATCGCTTACAAACAGCCGTGGACAGCCGCGATGGGTGGATTATCAGGTAAACATTTGGGCTGTGTTTCAAATGCAGGTGAGCTGCCTACCTAGACAGCATTTTTGGACATCATAGGCTGACTTAGAACGCGCCTATGATGCCTAAATGTTGTCTAGGTTGGCAAATTTCTAGTTTTAGGACACGGAGGAATGGATTTAAAGTAAATATTGCTGCTAATTTTCCTTTTTTTTTAGTTAAAAAAAGTAAATTGGGACACTTAAAATTTCTGTATCCTTTCTAGTTCTAATATGGGGAACTTTACAAGCAACTCTTTTAATGCATAATGCATGGATAATTATATAATTCAGGGTTTTTTTTCTGTAAGGGAACTATTTATTTTAATTTTTTTATTTATAAGCTGTACAAGATTTGTTATATTTTAATCTATACAATTCTGCTGCTATTTTTTTATCAGTTTTAGTGCAAGGATTAAAAAATGTGTCCACTATGTAAATTATGAAAATATTTGTTGGATAAACTATTAATAAATGCAGGTTTAATACACTAAATATCTAACCCTCGCATTATAGTGAGTAGTCAACAAATGAGTTTAATTTTCCTGGAGTAGCTTACACATTGTTTTCGTTAGTACAGAAGTAGTTATCAAAATATGTATGTAATATTATGGACAATGTAGCATAAAATGCTACATCAAACTTTTACCATTTGTTAATAACAGTAACACGTTTTATAATGAAAAATGTACCCACAATTTTTAGATGAAATAGGTGGGGTCAAAAAATACTTAAATACACAACATGCACAAAAAGGTTGGAGCCAGTAAGATTTTTACTTTTACTCAGAACGGGTGCATTAAACTGGTCAAAAGTGACAGTAATAATTTGACATTGTTAAAAAAAGGATGCACAACTGTAAAAACATTAAAAAACCTACTGACCCCAAATGTTGAAAGGTATTTCAGACAAATCCTTCCACAGATGCCCATTCAACATGTTTATTGAGTTTTGTAGAAACACCCAGAAGCTGGCCTGACAAAATTGTTTCCAAATCAAAATGATATTTGCCCGATATATTGGTGTTTGGTATGAGAAGGGTGTGACACCTTTAACTTAACAAATACAATCAAAAGCTTTGAGATTTTGGCCTCACTATATGTCTGTTCCTCAGTGCACTTTGAACCGTCGCTGTGCTCTTTGAGTTTGTGTTGTGCAAGAGAGTCATAGTTTCACATAATCTGTGCTGTACTTTAGAAGTACACTTTGGTCAGTCTAGTAACTAGTTTCTGCTGCAAATGAATGCATGATTTTTGCTGATTTTTAGTCTGTTCATTTATTATTAGACGGTTGACCAATCACATGTCCATTAACTATTTCAACACATTTTTGGTTAAAAATTATTTCAGAACTGGTCACTGCTATAAATCACAATTTTTGCAGTTCACTTAAATGGTCCTGCAGTGTGTAATATTCCTCCGTGTGAGCTCACTAACAGCAGTGACATGTACACCGCGATCCGGAGGAGACGTCTCAGATGGATCGGCCATGTGCGCCGGATGAACGTCTCCCAAAGTCCATCTTCCATGGGGAGTTAGCTGTTGGACACCGCCCTCGTGGCCGACCCAAGCTCCGCTTTAATGATGTCGTCACGCGGGACATGAATGTCTTTAACATCAACCCTGACCGATGGCATCACCTTGTGGAAGACCGGGTCTGCGCTGACAGAGGGCATGACTCTGTCATGCCAAGCTTACATCAGCTTTTGCACAGAAAGACGGCATGTTAGACACTGTTTAGATCGGCGCTTGCGCTGCGAAAGGCCTTGATGATGATGATGCACAAAAACAGCATTTATAATAATTATACAGCATGTCACACTGCAGGACACTGCTTGAAATGTCACATGAATTAGTCTATTATTTATAGTGTTTTTGTTGTATGAGAGAAAGTGAAAAGTGTGACTAAAGTAAACACCCTACCCACATACACCGCTGTGTTTAAAATGTAAATATAGTGCTGTTGGTCAGGGAGTCTACTTTGTTGTGTAATATCACAAAACGCTCTTCTGCAAATCTAACGGCACATGCAGAACTAAGAGAAAATCGCACTGTCAAAAGAATCATACAGGAACACAGCAGATGACATGCATGTGAGGATGACAAGGCAATAATAAATGCAGAGTTATGGATTTAGTCACACATGCAAAACTAGTACACTAATAATAATACATTTTCCAAAGTTGTAAGCACAAATATTATCGGAGTGTTTTACCAGAAAATACAATTTCAGTTTTTCTAATTCAAAATGTCACTGTTAATTTAATGTTACTTGTTGTTTCTTTGTAGTTGATTAATATTTACTGGTCATTTCGGATTGAAACTTGTCAGTTTGTGTGTTTTTAATTTTCTTTTGCTCGTTGTGTTTATGTATTTCTCCAGGTGTTTTGGCACTATGGGCTCTGGTCACACACATAATGTATCTTCAGGACTACTGGAGAACATGGTTAAAGGGACTGAAGTTCTTCCTGGTCATAGGCGTCATTTTCTCTGTCTTGTCCATCGTGGCGTTCATCTCCTTCCTCTGTGTCGCCATCTCCCGCAAACAATGTGAGTAGAGATCTGTCCTGAAGCTCGTGAAACTCACGGATGCTTGACTTTAAATTATATTAGTAGCATTTAGGCGTGAAGGAAAGTGTTTATCATATCAGTCTCATATGATGTGGAGTCAGGACATTAAACTCGCAGTTTTTTAACTTTAAAAACTGTTGTGCTCTCTCTTTGTGTGTGTGTGTGTGTGTGTGTGTGTGTGTGTGTGTGTGTGTCTACAGCTCTCAAAGATCCCACCAGTCTGTACCTGTCATGTGTGTGGAGCTTCATGAGTTTAAAGTGGGCGTTCCTGCTGGCCCTCTATTCTCATCGATATCTCAAAGAATTTGCAGACATCTCCATCCTCAGTGACTTTTAAATATACACACAATAACACACTCGTGCCCACAGACAAACAAGTAAATAAGTGTACAGCATGCTTGGCTGTTACCATTTAAACGGGACCAGGAACACTCAACGAGGAGCCTTTTAGTATATCGAGACATTAGAGTTCCATTTCTCTCTCTTTCTGCTATCGTCTGTCCAGGATGAAGGATGTCATCAGTTTTTTTAAATTTGGGACTTTGTAATATCTATGATCAAAATCTACATTTCTGAGCCTTTTCAGTATGTATGGTTTATACTTAGCATTTCTGAATGAGGTATTAAGAGGAGTCTTTTGTCTTTCTCCTAGCAGCTGTTCTCTTGAACGTCTCACTATGGGATAAGGATAAGTGACAGGTTTTTGTTAAGCTGGTGTGTTTTCTCCGGCTATTGCATAGCATTTATGTAACTATCTATTGGTTTATAAAATAAGCACTTTGTCTATAAAATGTGGAATAACCAATCACAAACCTTGTTCCTGTGGGAATCGTTGAGGCTTTACTGGTGAGCGATATGTTATGTGGAAAGCCCAAATTCTCTACTTGTTTGTACTTTTATGACCCCAAAGCATTTGAGAGCAACATCCAGCACAAACCTGAATGATTTTTGTAGCATGTTCCCCCCCACAAGACAAACAGGGTTAGAGGTTTTAATATCTGTTGCTTTATATAATTTCACTCAGATAATACTGCATGTGTTTGTCTTATATTAAGTTGAGCTTTTTCTATTTAAACAAAATATTATACTGTTAGAATGTGATGTTTGCTTTTGCCTAACATATCAGACACTTTTGTGAACATATCCACTATATTGTATTGTTATGAAATCAATAACTTTATGTATTTGTCAGTGACCCCATTAATAAACCTGATACCTGACGCCTGCTTCATTTCAAAACTATTTAAAAAAAAAAGTAAAAATACAGGTTTATTTAATTTTGAGAACAGCAAAATGTTTTGAAGACAATTAAGTGACATGAAAAGATTATAAAACATGAATGTATATATATATATAAAAGACAACTGAAAAATATGCAAGTGCTGTCATGGTATTTCACAAAACATTCAAATGTAGACCATATTGGTAATAAAATATTCTCAGAAATTAATTTCATCCTAACTGACACCATTCATTCATTCAAAATGTCTCGGGATTTGTTCTTTTTAAATTTGTAATGACTGATGAATATGAATATATAGTGGAATTAACAAAAGCTTTTAGAATTAAATTGCCAAGACCATTTTAAAGTTAAAGGACAACCGACCATTTCAAAGACTTGAATGTAAAACTAACAGATGCCTAAAACTAGTCATTTATCAGTCCACATTTAAACGGTAACAATTTACTCTACCGTTCAAAAGTTTGGGGTTGCTGAGATTTTTTCATGTTTTTGAAAGAAGCCTCATGCACACCAAGGCTGCATTTATTTGATCAAAAATACACTAAAAACAGCAATATTGTGAAATATTATCACTACTGTTTTCTATGAATATATATATTATAATGTAATTTATTCCAGTGACTGCAAAGTTGAATATTCAGCGGTCATTCTAATATATGTTGATTTGGTGTTTAAGAATTTTTGTTACTGTCAATATTGAAAACAGATATTTCATTCTTTGGTGAATAAAAAGTTCAAAAGATCAGCAATGCATCCTTGCTGAATGTTTGAAAAAAAAACACTGACCCCAAATGTTTGAAAGGTAGTGTATTAACCAAATGTTTTGTCCCTTAAAAAAGTCCTGGGTACGGATGTTTTCATAAATGTTCACTTCCTGTCTGTATGATATCCTTATTTGACATTGCCCAGAGGCTTCATGAGTAAAACCTTTATCATCAAACAAATGAGTCAGCATTTCAATAAATCACTCACGAGATGTGACAGTGAATTTTTCTTGTTCAGCCAAGTTCCTGAGGATTGTCTCCTGTCTCGACACTGCGGACACCATAGTAATATCACAGTCTGTTACAGCACAGGATGTCCAACTTCAGCTTGGAGAGGAATAAAGCCTTCCAGAAATAAAACAGACTGGCTTCTACAACGAATCAGCTTCATCGTGCTCCAGAGGCTCATTTCGGAAACTATAGAGCAGAGAACATCAAAAGATTCAATAGTCATGTTAGTCCATTAATATGCTAATACTGAAAACTTTTACAGTGCAACAGTGCTAGCCCACTTTTTCTTCCATGTTGGATCTGGAAGATTTTTTTTCCATTCATTTTTCTTACAGCAGGTCTTTTCTTTCTGTACTGCTGTCTTACCGGCTGCTGCTTGGAACAGTCATATGAAGGCCATCCAGGACTAAAGCAGCTTCACTGCCTGCCGAGTGTCTCCTCTCTGCATTCACGTAGGACAGAGACACCGTGTTTGCCATAGACCTCACTGAACGCCAGTACCTGCCTGAGAGAGAAGTATGAAAAGAAAGGACCACAGAAAACAGACATGAACAACGCTAACCGAACGACTCTCACTCTGAACATGTAGAACTGTCTTCAGAGACTCGACTGCGTTGATACAGGGTTTCCTCACTAATTCCTCCTCATCTAAAGGCTCAGGCTGAAAAAACATGCAAACATTCACACAATACTCAAGGTGTTGATGTGTGCATGTGGGCATCTGTAAACACACACACCTCATTTCCCAGGAGAGCGCTGACACAGGCTTGCAACGCGTCGCAGAGGGATGTGAGGTTATAACCTCCCTCTAACACCAGCACCACTCGACCTTCAGCCAACTCCATTAACTTCCGGGTCAAGAATCCGAAACCTGAGACATATCACATCAAATCAAAACCTTCAGATGATCATTTGCATATTCGGTCAGTAGCACACATCATACTGACACTAATGGCATTCAATCACAAAACAATCCTGGAGGCATTTTAGTGACTCTTGATTTATCAGTTCATGAGAGCTGACATTAGCTAAATCATGACTATAATATACGGCCATAACTTCACATCAAAAATGCCAAGTCATTATAAGCTCTTCTGCTTTCCATCTGAAGTATTTGAAGGACTTTCCAAAGGGGAAACCCTACAGAGCAAGAAAAATGCAGAACCAACACAAACTCTCTCAGATAATAGAATTACATGCTCTTGCAAAACTTAAGGAAATTTAAAATACATTTTTACTAAGTATTTATTTGAATGTTCTGTCTATCTACATGCTTATTAAATATGAACAATATTAAAAATATATAGTAGATTTTTAAGTAGACAATTAAGCAATTTTTACTACAATTTGTACTCTTAGATGACATTGGAACTTCTATTTTTCTGGAATATAATTTTTTTCTGGACGTTAAACGTTTTTTTTCAATACTAAATTAAATTGTAAATCAAAAGTTATGTCTAATACATAAAATCAACTATACAACTTATACAGTTTAACAAAAATCATTTAACAACATATAAAATCTGTTTTAATTTCTCAAAAAAAATTGTCTAAAACAATAATCTAATGATTAAAATAGTGATATTAAAATTTCCCTCTGGGTTTATAATTTAATACTTCTTATCAAAAATGGTGGTAATCAAATGAAGGCATAAAACGTTAGCAAATTAATCTTAAAATTAAATGAAAATATAACAACTTATTTTTAATATTTTGGCCAAAAAAGCAAAAAAAAGTCTAAAACATGGATTAAAATAGTGTAATTATTCCCTTAGAAATCCATTTTAATAATTGCATTATTATAATAATAATTATTATTATTACTACTACTATTTTAAGAAGTGCATTCTACTGTACAATAGTAATATATTTCTGTCACCAACTCATGTTTTGGCATTTCTGTGTATATATGATGACTGTAGTTTTTCTCAATTCACTGAATAGACTGAAAACACTGCAAGCCTCATGCGTGCTTGAGTTTGTGAAACCTTGTGTCTGCGCCATGCTTTCACACAGAGTCACGCATAACATGCAGGATTCATATTTCAATAGCAGTCTTTTTGCGGTTTAATATTCACAGACACAAATCCATGTCGCAATTTGATTGTTTTTGTTTTGCAATTACCTACCTACTTTTGATTTATTTATCCAAACCTACTGTGACATTCCGACTTATACAGTAAATTCCATTTTGAACATCGCAGAAATCACATTGCCCTATTTCGCGGACCCCGTCTATGGGTCGTGGACCCTACTTTGAGAACCCCTGTTGTAGACAAGTTGGAAATTGTAGACACTCTATGGTCACAGTATGTGTTTCTAATACATACAGTTTGCTGAGACTCTGTATCCACCCAGAACCTCTGAGTGACCCTCAGCAGCATCAAAACCAGCTGAAACCAGGACCACATCTGGGGAAAACTCATGAGCAATTGGCATCACTACCGTTCTATAAAGAGAGACAGAATATATAGCTATTTAGTTCATGTAGACTTAACAGTGGCACCAGACAGAATTGCAAGCAGGTTCCCTGAAGGGAAAAAAAAGTCACAAGTTTGGAATGACATGAGGGTTTGTAAATGACAAATTATGATATTTGTATTTGTGCAAATGATACTAGACACACTAATATGACATTAAAATAGTACCTGAATGCAGCCAGGTATTCTGCATCTCCCATTGGAGGATTCAGGCCTCCTGACCATGCCACGTTTACATTATAGCCTTTCCCTCTATCTGATCCTACCTGTAACACATACATGCAGCTTAAATTTACATACAAACATAGTAATCAGAATGCACACTCATGCTCAAATCTCAAACACACTCACTAGTTACATAAAGAGATGTACACAAAACTAACCCTGCTGGCTGGTCCATTTCCAAGGAAGAAAGAACCATCGTCATAGCGATGCAGGGATATATAGAGGACACTAGGATCTGTGTAGAATATCTCCTCAGTTCCATTACCATGATGAATATCCTGACAAAAGTCCAGAGGAACACAACGATTAGTGATGAAGTCGTTTTGAAAAGTTTTTTGAAAATCTAAAAATGTAGAACATTTCCTGTGAGGGGTAGGTTTAGGTGTAGGGCGATAGAAAATACAGTTTGTACAGTATAAAACCATTATGCCTATGGAAGGTCCACATAAAACTGTATGTGTTGTGTGTGTGTG
This sequence comes from Ptychobarbus kaznakovi, assembly GCA_027422405.1. Lineage (NCBI taxonomy): Eukaryota > Metazoa > Chordata > Actinopteri > Cypriniformes > Cyprinidae > Ptychobarbus > Ptychobarbus kaznakovi. Next base: position 8,815,019 of record CM049800.1, on the reverse strand, counting down.
TGTGTGTGTGTGTGTGTGTGTGTGTGTGTGTGTGTGTGTGTGTGTGTGTGTGTGTGTGTGTGTGTGTGTGTGTGTCTTACCCAATCTACTATAAGGATCCTTTTAACCTTCAATCGCTCCTGAAGCTGTCTAGCAGCAATGGCCACAGAATTAAAGACACTGGAACCACTGTAAAAGAGAGAATGACAGAGGAAAAACTATGAAAAAAACCCCACATAAAAATACACAACATTATTTACCTACAAATACTACGATTTAAACGTTTGGGGTTTAAAAAAAAATATATTGTCCGTTTGTTTTTGAAAAAAGTCTCTTTTTCTCACCAGGGCTGCATTTATTTGATACAGTAAAACAATAATATTATGAAATATATATAAAAAATGAAATAAACTTTTTTTATTTTAATATGTTTTGAAAATGTAATTTAATACTGTGATTTCAAAGTTGAATTTTCAGCAGTCATTAGTTTTTAATGTCACATGATCCTACAGAAATCATGTTATGCTAATTTGGAGCTGAAAAAAACATTTCCTTTTTTTATCAGTTTGAAAAGAGTTGTCCTGCTTAATATATACTGTAATCGAATAGAATAAACTTTTTTTTTAATAGTTTTCAAACTTTTGAACGGTAGTGTTTTTCAGTTTTTCAGTATTAATGTGAAATCACAAGAAAAGGAATGACTATGAATTTGTGATTATTCTATATGCTTGCTTGCTAAGCATCCTTTTGAACGTCATTTCATGTTGGTTTCGAAAAACTTGTGTGTGTCTGCAGTTGTATAAAGTGCAACTCACTATGTTTGAGAATGTGACGCATGGTGTCCTGGTGGTGTGACCACAGCAAACCCATTCTGAGGATAAGTCAGAAAAAGAAGGAGTAAGGCTGATGATACACGGGGCAACGTTTTGAATAATGTTGCCTTCAGTGGGCAACCAGGTGAGACAGGACCAACGACCAATCTAAATGATCCAGATATAAATTTTTGTTACCCATTCTCGATGGGAAAGTGCCCAAGCAACATTGCTCAAAAAATTGTCCCTTGTATCATCAGTCTAAGAATCTGAACTGGTCAAAGTACTGGTTATAGGAGAAGCAATTATGAACTATGGGAATCTCACCCTTAGCTCTCCTCCAGCCACTCGGAAAGCCAGCTCAATCACACTGCCCACTGACATCTTCAGTATTGCTGCACTGCAGGAACTTATTCAATACTGTATCATGGTCTGTTTGACTTTGATATGGTATAGAAGATGTTCTTTCTGAGAACCCAGCATACAATCGAATAAGCTGTTCTGAATGGACCGACAGTAGTTCCTCAAACGTGGCTGACCTGCCTTTAACCAACTAAGACACCAGCACACGCACAAACACACACACAGAGAGAGAGAGAGAGAGATATATGTTAAATTCTCACCACTGCAATATTAGTTAGAGCTTCATGAGCTGTTCAGCATTGTTTACCTTATACTGATTCCTGAGGTCACACTCCTGCAGTCTTGTCCAGATACTCATAATTCTGCCAGCATACCCAGGATCAAAGCTGGCATCTTTACAGTCACACTCATTTTTCAGCATCTGATAGTCAAACACCAAACCTACACACACAAATATATTTAAAATGAAAATAAATATATATTAAGGCTGCCGAGTTAACATGTTAATATAAGAGCAAATATTGTCATATTTTAGACAGAATATTTGTTTCTGTCTTTGCTCGATTCTTCTCAATTTACATTTATGCATTTAGCAGATGCTTTTATCCAAAGCGACTTACAGTGCATTCAGGATATACATTTGTATTGTCAGTATGTGTGTTCCCTGGGAATCGAACCCACAACCTTTGCGCTGCTAACGCAATGCTCTAACCACTGATCCACTTTTTTGCTCAATTTTGCTCAAAATAAATATGATGCATAAAACCACAGCAGAACAAAATACAAATTTTTCTAAAACTACTTTTTGATTCTATTGAAAGCTTTTCTCATTTAAAATAATGACTTTAAATAGCCTAATCTTTTGAGCGTAATTTCCCAGACGAATTTAATGTGCACTTAAACACACACACACACACACACACATATATATTAGAGATGCAAGATATCGTAGGACTGATTTCGGAATCGGCCGATAATGGCTTTAAATATAAATGGCATCAGCCTGATATTGATATGAAAAAATACGCCAATATGTCCTGCAGATAAGACAGTGGTGTAGTCTACGTGATACGCAGGTATACGACATATACCCACTAGCAAACGTCAAGGATTTCCTTATACCCATTTAAAGGATATGTACCAACATCTTTGTGACAGAAATTTCACACTTTCAATCATAACTTTAATTCATAAAGTCTGTTTTTCGTTTAAAGCACTGCTCCAGAAAGATTTTTGAAAATCACGACCAGTGTTATTGCGCAACTCTTTCATTTCAACTGACTGGCTGAAGCCATCCTAAAAATGCGCCACTGCTGCGTGTGGCCACGGAAGCTTATCATTTGCTCGCGTTTTTATGCCTTTCCCATTTAAACATTCAAAAGAGTTTATAAGCATTCAAACATGGGAGGCGTAAAAAACTCAAATGAGTATTCGGAGAGCGCACATAGAGAGCAAACGTAAACTTAAGTGAGTAAACAGTTAAGGAAAAAATCGGATGTGTTTCATATTGTCTCTTAAAGTGATAGCGCCTAATTTACCAGCTGCTGTCGGTGTCCTTAATGTTAATTCAAGAAAGTAAATCAGAGAAAATCACTCACAGCTCTTTACTGAACTACTTTGTAGTTTAACAAGAATAATTTATATTTAATTTATAAAGTGAGGACTATGCAGTGCTATTTTATATTTGATTATTCGTTTTCTGTACCTGGACAACTACAAACTTAAACTTAAACATTGTGTAAAAAGCACAAATAAATATATAGAACAAACATATATTAAACTATTTTCAAACAGGGCCCACAGGTACAATCCGCAAACCTCAGCTACGGCCCGAAGAGCAGTGACAGATCAGTCAACTGTCCCAAGCATCTTTCACACAGTCAACAGTATGTTAACTTTCTCAAGCCAACATAACTAGCTAATAACTTCAGTAACATTAGTGTGCGGATCAATGAATGCGGGAGAAGGAGAGAGATAACACAGATATGTGTGTCTCTGTGTACAGCATGTAAACTGAATACAATGTTTATATCTCCTTGTTTCAGATGTTTCTGTACAGGTTTCTGTAGTGTAGTGGTCATCACGTTTGCCTCACAAGCGAAAGGGTACTAAGCGTTTGGTGTGTGATAGAGTAAACAGTAATAGCACGTGCAGCGGCTGCAGTGACAGCCTCCCCAGGTCCTAGTGCCTGTTTGTAAGAAGTTTAATCTATAGGGGGCGCTGCTGGCCTACTTCTAATTAAATTAAAAGTAAAATAGCCTACACCAGTGGTTCTCAAACCTCTCCATGAAGTACCTGCTGGTCTGAAAAACTGCACTTTGACCTTTTTTTATATATTCTTTAAATATAAATAAGAACACTAGAGCCCAAAAATCAAGACCACTAGTGAAAATGCTTTTGAAACATATTTAACTGAAATTTTGGCATTGAAATAATACATTTCTTTCTTTAAAATAAATTAATTTCTTATAATGTACTGTTTTGCATTTGGCATTTCACCCTTTTGTTTTAATGACAGCAGTACCTGAGCTGCATGAAGTTTGTGTGAATAAATTCCAATGATCATGATATCCAGCATGATTTGAGAAGGATACAAATCTCATGCTTCAGTGGAAGCTAGAACATTAGAGCCGAAGGCTCATTGACACAATGCAGAAACAATTCATTATTTTAATTTTTTTGAAACACTCAAAATGTTCTACCTGTGGTATGGTTTGGTTTTCTCCTGACATCCCGGGCTAGAGGTGAGGATAAATGTAAATGCAGGCTTCTGTCAATGGTGCCTGGAGAGGACTGCACACGCGTAAGTTTCCGGTGATATATATTTTTCCGTACATCACAGCATTCCCTGTGTTGCAGCACTCCCAGTTGATTACTGCAGCAGTCATCATGCGACGATTGAGACAGTGTGTGTAGGTCCTCTCTTGTTCTCTCTCTGTATTTTCTCAGTGATCCATAGGACACAGGCCGCACCGTGTGAAAAGGTAGCTTATGAGCAGGTGAAAAAGAGCTCCGTGTGTTTGCGTGCAAATGTACATTTGTCTCAGTGTGTTGCTGGAACGTCTCCTGTGGCCATTGCTGTTGGTACATGGGGTGTGTAATCATAAAAGTCTGAGTGTGGATTTGATGGACGAAAGAAGGTGCTGAATTGGATTTGCTCAAAGTCTTATGAGACCACGGCCCAGGAACTGTGAGAGAGAAAGCAAATAATGATTTTTTTTCTCTCATCGACACTGACTTTTTAGTCTCAAGATTAGTGAATGTTGTGTGTTACCTGGAATAACAGGTGGATGCAAGGCAAAGACTGGCTGTTCATAACAGAGCATGGTGTTCTGAACACCAATGTGTACAGGAGATTCATCCTGAAGAAAAGCAGAATAATGTAGCTGCAATCAGGAATAAGCAAGTTTTAGGCTTACCATAACATTAAAACAATTACTAAACAATTATAATGGACCCTTTTCACAACTATATTATAGTAAACTGTAGAGGTACATGCATAGCAAATATTTGTTTTGCATTCCCATTTAGTTAAACAGAAAAAGAAAATGCTATTCCGCATAAAAACTGTATTTCCAAAACTTGCACACACAAAAAAAAGAGACGCATTAACAACTCCATCATAACATGGAAATGTTAACTAGTTTTTATAAATTAATGACAGGGTAATAATACAACAAAACAAACATAAATAAAGTGCTATAAAAATACATTGAATAATCTGACAAATTATGTTTGCTAGATTTACTATATCAATGGTTTTCAACCATTTTATAATTAAAATTGATTTAATTTAATTATATAAAAAATATATTAAAACTTAATTAAAATGCTGAAAACACACAAAAAAAACGGAAACCTTATTTAGTTTTCCCAGCAATTAGTTGTTGTTGTTTTTTACTGAGAAACAAACAGAATCTTGAATCTTATGGACACAAAATCTTATAATCCCACATTTGGGATTTCCCAAATATATCAACACCTTCAGTTTCTGTTAATAAAAAAATAGAAAACAAGCAGAAGACATCTCAGCCAGTAAGGGGTGCCTTAAAATATTGTGTTGGACAATAGGAGCCTTCAAGTCGAAACAGTTGAGAACCACTGATGAACAAAATATCGATTTAAAAAACATTTTAGTTAATAGGCAATCAAAACACTCCATCCCATAATTAACATAAATAACCTTTGGTTACTTTAACTACACCATCACAAAATCAGCTTTGAAAAAGGAAAAAAATAGATAAAAAATGCTGCCTGACTCCTAAAACCTCTTTCACTCTTATAAGAGATAATATATATAAAGAGAGACCAGTAACAGACCTGGTGTGGTGATGATGTGCTATAAGTCTGTGGCTCTTGACGGTTCATTTTTTTATCTGCAGATGATCTTCTTATGGATAATGGAGTAGAACTGGAGGATCCCCCTACAAAACACACAAACCTGGTCTAAAGATCATGGAACAAAATTACAACAACTCATTTTTATTATATCTTTGTTTCAGTTGATTGGATCACAGTGTTATTACACACCCATAGAGTCAGATGCTCTGACAGCAGGGGGTGCACTGGTTTTACGCTGCAGTGGGTTCTGTCTCACCGATGCACTTATCTTTAATCGCTGCTTCAGAATTGGCTCTGAGGCTTCTCACAAACATGCACAAACACAAATGTGCTTCAAGATTAAACATGTGAAGACTACTAATCATTAAATCATTTCTCAGATTTCTACGCATTTGTGTATGTGTACAAGCTCACATGTTTTTGTGAATGTGAATATGTGTGTCACCTGCTCTTCTTAACGGATTGTCCTCCTCCAAATAATTAGATTCAGGTATGTTTGATGCACGGAGCTGTTTTGGATCCTGACTTTCCAATTTACTGAACAACAGAAAATAGGAATTACTACAATTCCACAATTAAAATGCAACCTTAGATCTAGGTTTTGATTGTTTCTAACCTATTTTTGTTGCGAATATGCTGATTTAGCTTTCGTTTCACCCAGTCACTGGCACCGGCACCTGCCAATCACAAAAATCATCAAACCAGACCAGTCCAGATGGAGTTTTTGTATGACATATGACAGAATACAACAGGGTCAGAAATTAACCAAGGCTTGGTGGAAAAATGCTCAGTTCTCAGAGGCAAAAAAATATTTTTTTTATCTAAAATTTGAATTCATAATATTCTATTCTAAGCATGTACAGTGCCTTGCGAAAGTATTCATACCCCTTAATTGTTTTTCACGTTTTGTTGTTGCTGCCTTATGTTAATGCTTTAAATTATTATTATTTTTTTCTACATCAGTCTACACTCCATACACCATATTGACAAAGCACAAACTGAATTGTCACAACTTTGTAAATTAATTATAAATATACAAATAAAAAACTGAAATAAGTACATTGCATAAGTATTCATAACCTTAAGCTAAATATTTAGCTGAAGCACCTTTACAGCCTCAAGTTGTTTTTGTTTGATGCGACAAGCTTTGCTCCTCAACATTGGGCAATTATCTGCTATTTGTCTCCTCACCTCTTCACCTCTCAAGCTCTGTCAGGTTGGATGGGGTCAGACGCACATTTTCAGGTTTCTCCAGAAATATTTGATTGGGTTCAAGTCCAGGCTGTGGCTGGGCCACTCAAAGACATTCACAGCGTTGTGTATAAGCCACTCTTGCTGTGTGCTTAGGGTCACTGTCCTGTTGGAAGGTCAATATTCTGCCCGTCTGAGGTTCTGAATGCTCTGGACTGGGTTTTCATCTCAATATTTTGGTGCATTGAGCTTTTCTTCTATTCTGATGAGTCCCTCAGTCCTGCTGCTGAAAAACATTCCCACAGCATGAGGCTTCTACCAGCACACTTTACTTTTGGGATGGTACTCTGCATGTGATGAGCAGTGCCTGCTTTCTTTCAAACATGATGCTTGGAATTGAGGTTCATCAGACAGAGAATCTGGTTTCTAACAGTCTGAGGGTCCTTTAGGTGCTTTTTTGTACATTTCAAGTGTGTTTTCATGTGTCTACACTGAGGAGAGGATTGAGTTTGGCCACACTGCTATAAAGCCCAGATCGTGGAGTGTTGCAGTGATGTTTGTCCTTCTGTAGATTTCTCCTATCTGAATATACGATCATGGAGCTCAACTAGAGTGACCATCAGGTTCTTGGTCACCACTCAAACCAAAGACCTTCTCCATTAATTGCTCAGTTTGGCCAGGAGGACAGCTCTAAGAAGAATCCTGGTTGTTTCAAACTTCTTCAATTAAGGGTAACAGAGACTAGATGCTTCTGTGACCCTTCAATGAAGCAGAATGTCTGAACTCTTACCCAATGTGTGGCTTGACGCAAACCTGTTTCTGAGCTCTGCAGACGTTCTTTTGACCCCAGGGCTTGGTTTTTGCTCTGATATGCATTATCAGCTGTTGGACCTTTTATTAAGACGTGTGTGCCTTTCCAAATCATTACCCATTCAATTGAATTTGCCACAGATTACCTTCACTCAAAGTCTAGTAACACCTACAAGCAATATGAATGCTCCTGAGCTAAATTCCAAACGTCCCAGATAAGGGTATGAGTACTTATGCAATGGAATCATGAAAGTTTTTTTTTTAATGAATTTGCAAAACTTTTTTTTTTTGCTTTACCATTATAGTGTATGGAGAGTAGATTGATGTGAAACATTTTAATTTAAAGCAGTTTAACAGAAGGCAGCAACATAAAACGTGAAAAAAAGAATACTTTTGCAAGGCACTGTATGGGTTCAGACACTATAGTTTCTGAATTTGTACATTTCAGTTACAATTGAATTCGTTTTTGAGATAAATGGACAAACCACTCTGTTTATATATATATATATATATATATATATACTATATATATAGTTAACTAAAGTTAATTATATATATATATATAAAGTTAATTTCTGACACTGGTATAGAAAAAATAATATTTGTAAAAGAAAAAGTGAGAGTACTCTGTTCGCTCTTTTTTTTATTCAAAGGCTGATTAAATGGCTTTTGTTCGCTCTCCCTCCCTCTCGCCAGCTTCCCGTGCTGATGTTCAGACATCTGCATAATGAGGATGAGACAGAATGTCAGTTCTGAAACTAGAATATTGTATATCAATGTTTCCAGAACAGGCTAGTAGAGTGTTCCAAAATTACACCGCAGTGTGCGAGCTAACACCAGTGTGTGTCTGTGTTGATACCCATATCATAATTGTAATTTTAAATAAAGTATGCTGAATATGAGATTCAGATGTTGTAAGTGGATTATTATAAGATTTTTCAATGCCACTGTCTGGATGACCAGAATGCCAAATGCATTTGACTCAAGTCAGAAATGAACAAAGATATTTCTCACTAAATGCCACTAATTATAAAATGATGAGTAATATTATTATTGTTTGGTGGCACCTTTAATCCTTGTTAACTAATGTTAAATGACAGAACTGGTGTCACCTGGATCACCAGATACAGTATAACATTTACTTTCAACTGAATGTCAAAAAAACAAACAAAACAACACACTTTGTCTGTTTGTTCAATGAGTATACTACCTTTTATGTATTCAATATTTGCATAACTTATTTGCAAATTTAATTTCAGCAGACAAAAATAAATAAATAATTTAATTAATTATAGTATAGAACTCAGAGTTAAACTGTGTCAGAACAAATTCATGTGATGAATGTAATGAATAATTTTTGGGTATAATATGTCACGGTTTAATTTTATTTTGCTATCCTCACTTACATAAATGAACTATAGTGTCCGGCACCCATTAGTAAAAATATAAAAAATTCTGGTGTTTGAATAATTTTTGGTTTGACTGTATATAGGTGAAAGTAAATGTTGCCCTCCATATAAAGTATAATATATTCACATGTAACATATGATGAAAAAAAAACGTTTTGTTATCTAAAACGTGTGAACATATTGCACATTTAAATAAAAATATGTAATGAATAAAACCTAAAAGATTGTACATACAAAACATTTTGGAATATGTTTTGGTATAAGAAGTTTGAAATAAGTATGTTTTAATTTCAAAGTATATTTCATTGAGCTTCACGGTTTATGATCCTCCCTTTAGTGAGTTTAACAATGAAGGGCTTTATATATATATGTGTGTGTGTGTGTGTGTGTGTGTGTGTGTGTGTGTGTGTGTGTGTGTGTGTGTGTGTGTGTGTGTGTGTGTGTGTGTGTGTGTGTGTGTGTGTGTGTGTGTGTGTGTGTGTGTGTGTGTGTGTGTGTGTGTGTGTGTGTGTGTGTGTGTGTGTGTGTGTGTGAATTGAATTATTATATTAATAATCTGAAAGCTGAATAAATACGTTTTTTTAGGATAGGACATATTTGGCTGAGATACAGCTATTTTAAAATTGGAATTTGAGGGTGCAAAAAAAATCTAAATATTGAGAAAATCGCCTTTAAAGTTGTCCAAATGAAGTTCTTAGCAATGCATATTACTAATCAACAATTAAGTTTGAATATATGTATGGTAGGAAATTTACAAAATATCTTCATGGAACATGATCTTTACTAATATCCTAATGATTTTACGAAACGAAAAATCAATAATTTTGACCCATACACAGTATTTTTTGGCTATTGCTACAAATATACCTCAGCGACTTAAGACTGGTTTTGTGGTCCAGGGTCACATATATATTTACGTTCCAAGAAAAAACAATATAGTTAAAAATAGTTCACTAAATTTCCCCTAAAGTGAGAAGACGTTAAAGCGCTTTCAGTTTCTGTAGTGGCATCCTCTGTTAAAAAAAAATATATTATGAACTCAACACATACCGAAACATCATCACCGTTTCGTTTTATGCTACCACAGAAACCATGCTGCACTCAATCTGGGCTGGATCACTATGGTAACCCTCCAGCTGCCGAGGAAGTGCTCTATTAAAACGAATAGAGTGAAACCCATCCACTTCCTGAAGCTAAAATTAGAATTAGTTTGTCTGATTTAGGGGTGATTTATGTAAGTATGGTATGCTATTCTCATCCTACAATTTGCCTGACCTGTATTTGGTTTAAATGGTTCTTGGGAAACATTTCAGCCAAAGCACAACAAACTCATTTACCCAAAGCAGAAAAGCATCAAAGGACAGAAATATCGAACTTCAAAAAGTTTATTTTTGTCCACTATTATTTATCCATCCTTTAAAATGTAATGTATAAAACCAGTTGAAAGGCTAAAAAGTGCAAAACTCACACTTTTAGTCTTTCAAGCATTTGTGAAATTACGTTATATACTCAAACAGCAGGCTAGGCGACTGATGTGCTTATAGATATATATTTTAGTTTGTCATGAATTTTTGTCAACTTACAAACCAAAAAAAATATAAAAGCTACACAAAAAGTCTGTTTTTAAACTGACGATAATTCAATCCGGTAAGGAATGCTACATACACATTACACTTTACACTTTCTCCAAAACTACTATAATATTCGAGTAAACGTGATGTGGCAGAAATTTCAAAACTCGATATGGTAACTGAACAAAGCAAACAAAGTCTAAAACACACGAGGATCTCTTACCTGTCACGTCTGCATAGCTTTTCCACCTCTAAAAGGTTTCCAGGCATCGGACGTTCATCTGAAAATGACAAACAACATGCATTTGCAATCTTGGGCTGTCCACATCACAAAATGAAGAACAGAACAAATCTGAAGCACCCGTAGATAACACCGGCCCTGTACTACAGCGAACTCCAAAGGTGTGATTATGTTGAGTGACATCTAGCTACATTTAGGTCACGCAGCCCTCCCTGAAGCCCCTCCTGCTGAGCTTCCTCTCCTCTCACTACATCAACTGTTGTTTGCTTCTCTCTACTAATAAATGCACTTGTTATTTCATTTAGAATCCCTAAGTTGTGCATGTCACGTAAAAGAAGAGTGTATTTGAAAGATAAGGAAGGCAGGGCACCCATTATTATCTGCTACCACCCTTACCAGTGAATGTACAGTAAAAGGTTATTCTGGGATGAAGTGGAAAGTCAAAAGACATACAAGTGAGAAAAAACATACACATCAATATATAAGAGCTATACGATGAGTGACAGTTGTAAGATTTCAGGTGGATACATGATCAAGCATCAACACAACCGTGTTGTTTTTGCTCTATTAATAAGGACATCTCATAGATACAGTGGTTTATAGCAGTGATGGCACTTGCTAAGCTCAAACCTCAACCTCACCTCTAACCCATACAAGCCAGTTGATGTTAAAAGATTTGATGCAAAACATGATTTGATTGATTCATGAACTTCTCATATTACGAGGACCATTTCTGATGTCCTCGAAAGTCAGTTTTCGTCCGATTTTATTTATGAAGACGTTCTGAGAAATCTGGAACTCACAAATGCACTCTGTGGAAGTCCATTCTTAAAATCCACTATAGTAGTAGACAAAAATCAGTATAACCATGCTGGCCTTTCCTGCAATCAAACATACCGCATTCAAAAAAATGGTGTTAGCGTTTAATGGAGATACTGAGATAAGTAGGCTATATCCTACTTTTTCCTCCCTGGTTTTAAAAATTGTTCAGCCTAGTTTGGTTGTGTGTATGCATTAAATATTCTAGTATTGCATTAATTTATTGCAAACTTACTGCAAATCACTGACTCTTTATTCTCTCCCTCCTTTTCTCTATCAGCAATTCTCAAAGTCATTTAGTAAAGTTGGTGGTTCTGTGGCTTTTTGATCAGTCCATGATCAGATGTCACCGCTGCACTTGCATTAGCATCAACTTAATGATAAAATTGTTTATTTATTTATTTATCAAACTATTTGTTTTTAACTCTGCATGATGATTTTATTGGCCCTTATTTGTATGCTGGAGCTCAATATGCACATAGTGTTCCTGTGTGAAATTATGCCTGTGTTTGGTTTTGCACCTGCTTTACCGCTTTACAGGAAACGTTGACCCCCCCCCCCCCCCACACACACACACACACACACACACACACACACACACACACTGCGACATTCTCGTTCTCTGTTTGTTCTCTATATCCAGGTTTGTCTCTGCAGATACCTGGGCTCTTTGCTGAGACAGCAGCGAGGACAATGTGGTTTTACTCAGAAACACACGAGTAGGCCGCCCCATATAAGAACCACCTCAGGCCAGTTGCACAACCACCTGCAAACAGTGTTGGGGAAAGTTACTTTTAAAAGTAATGCATTACAATATTGCGTTACTCCCTAAAAATGTAACTAATTACGTTACTTAGTTACTTCTTATGGAAAGTAATGCGTTACATTATTTTTGCGTTACTTTCACGTTATTTTTTAAATATGAGCAGGGCTTGATTGTTTGTTTTTAATACAAAAAGTTCTATTTATAGCAAATGTAAAAGCCTTTCACACCAAAAAGTGTAATGAATAAACCTCAGGCTGAAGGAAGAGTAAATCACGTCTGTACAGTAGAACGCAGAAAAAGAAGGTTCAACACCCTTCAGCAATAAAAAAACAACGAATCACAATTATTAGTTTATCTAAAGTAATTTTTGCTTATTAATATGGTTGAACTGGATCATCAAAGGTCAGCAGCAAACACATTGGTTAATAAAATGAGATTAGATATATTTGTGTTGTTTAACATATTTAATTATTGCAGGTTTGCGTCATATTCTGAGTTTGCATTTCACTGTTTTAATTAATTTTGATGAATACTGAATCAGTTTTTTTGCAAGTGGGATGAATTAATACACATTCATATTTAGTCTAGATTAGAACTACAGTAAGATCATGTTCACACAGCGCACTGTCAGTCAATAAATGGAAAAAAGTAACTCAGATATTTTCTAGTAAATTAAAAAGTAATGCGTTATTTTACTAGTTACTTGAAAAAAATAATATTATTACGTAACTCGCGTTACTTGTAATGCGTTACCCCAAACACTGCCTGCAAATGCATCCCCAAACTCACATACAAAATAAGCTGAGCTCATGGGTGTCTTTCATGTTCTCAATATAAGAAAACTAGTTTGTACGCCGTTCCAGTAAATACTGAAAACTGACCTCACCGCATTCCTCTCCATTTGCCCAAATCTATGTATCTGTGTCTGAGTAAATGACTTTTCACCGACACATTGACATTCTGAGCATGAGCCAAACTGAGGAGACATGATGCAGCGGGGGTTTTCCACTTGTGTGGGAAGGCTGAGTTTAATAGCTCTAAACTAATTTCTAACATCCTGTATTTACTATTTTTACATACAAGCCTATTTTTTTTTAAATATCTTTATTTTTACACATCCTAAAATTGGCCTTATCATGGCTTTATAACATTAAAATGCCTTCAAAGACAGCATGTAAAAGCATTATTATTCATGATATATCTAAAAATGTTTAGCCTATGCTTTAAGTTCATGACTTTTTCATTTTATTTATTATGGAATAAAAGTTGAAACACCTTAATAAAAACGAGTTTCTTAGAAACATGCAGACATTAATTGATGGACTGAAGTCCTGTGGATTGCTTGTGTATTGCTTGGATGATTTTATCAGCTGTTTGAACACTCATTCTGACGGCACCCATTCACTGCCTTTGGTGAGCAAGTAATGTAATACACATTTTTTCTAAATCTCTTACGACGAAGAAACAAACTCATCTACATCTTGTATGGCATGAGGAGTGAGTAAATTTTCAGCAAATTCTTATTTTTTGATGAACTATTCTTTTAAATAGTTGAGGCCTTTACTTCAGCAGCATTTTTTCAGTTGTTTTAAGAAACACTGTCAAATTGTATAAAAAAAATAGTAGACTTTAGACAGTATAATGTAGACTTTGTTTTTAGGCGAACACCTGTTTGTAGTGCTTACAGTAAAGCTAACAAAATTCTCAGTAGACAATACGTTGATGTTCACCAGGAAACTCATATCAGCTAGGGCACACTTCCAAGACAACACCCACAGTATTAATACAAAGACAGAAATAGAGAGGGTACAGGAGCTGATAACACAACCATTCATTTTTCAGTTTTTACACAACTTTATCTAAAAGACTTGCGGCACCCCGCCCTGATTTAGACCCGTTTATGCACTAAAACACACACACACACACACACACACACACACACACACACACACACACACACACACACACACACACACACACACACACACACACACACACACACACACACTAATATTTACGCTTTTAGGTCAGCTTACCCAAAACTCATTCTATTCTGTGAATTTTACATGATCAACATTTCTCAATATATTTGGGGTAAACCTGTAAACACAAAAAATAAAACCTACACTGGAGTACATTAAGGTTAGCTTGGCAGCACTTTAGAATAGGGAACACATATTCACTATTAACGTTTTTACTATACTATTAAGTTTTCTCTCAATAAACTCCTAATTTGCTGTTTATTAAAAATAAGTACTGTAATTGATAAGTTTAGGCATGGGTTAGGATTAAGGGATCTAAAATGCTGTCATGCAGAATCAGGCATTATTATGTGCTTTATAAGGGTTAATGAATAGCCGATATGCTAGTTACAGTGGTGTGAAAAAGTTTTTTGTTTTGTTTTTGTCATACTTGAATTATTCAGATCATCAAACTAATTTTAATGTTACACAAAGATAACCCGAGTAAATACAAAATGCAGTTTTGAAATAATGTTTTCATTTATTAAGGGAAAAAAGCTGTCCAAACCTGCCTGGCCCTACGTGAAAAAGTAATTACCCCCTAAATCTAATAACTGGTTGTGCCACCCTTTGCAGCAACAACTGCAATCAAGCGTTTGCGATAACTGGCAATGAGTAATTTTTTAACATCGCTGTGGAGGAATTTTGGCCCGCTCATCTTTGCAGAATTGTTTTAATTCAGCCACATTGGAGGGTTTTCAAGCATGAAAGGACTGTATAAGGTCATGCCACAGCATCTCAATCGGATTTAAGTCTTGACTTTGACTCGGCCACTCAAAAACCTTAATTTAGTTTTTCTTGAGCCGATCAGAGGTGGACTTGCTGGTGTGTTTGGGATCATTGTCCTGCTGCATAACCCAAGTGCTCTTGAGCTTGAGGTCACAAACTGATGGCCGGACATTCTCCTTCAGGATTTTCTAATAGATTGCGGAATTCATGGTTCCATCAATAATGGCAAGTCATCCAGGTCCCGAAGCTGCAAAGCAGCCCCAGACCACCACACTACCACCACCATGTTTGACTGTTGGTTTGACTCTTGGGGATAATCAAGATAATTGTATGGCAAATGTGAGACGAGCCTTTGTGTATTTTCTGTCAGCAGTGGTTTTTGCCTTGGAACTCTACCATGCCGTTTTTGCCCAGTCTCTTTCTTGAATCATGAACACTGACCTTAATTTAGGCAAGTGAGGCCTGCAGTTCTTTAGATGTTGTTCTGGGTTCTTTTATGACCTCCTGGATGAGTTGTCATTGCGCTCTTGGAGTAATTTTGGTAGGCCGGCCACTCCTGGGAAGGTTCACCACTGTTCCAAGTTTTCTCCATTTGTGGATAACGGCTCTGACTGTGGTTCGCTGGAGTCCTAAAGACTTAGAAATGGCTTTATAACCCTTTCAAGACTTATAAATGTAAACTTTGTTGTTTCTCATCTGTTCTTATATTAAATAGATTTTATGCATTTTAGATCTATGTAGGACATGCTTCAAAGGTCAAATGCAAAGGTAATTCTCATACACACCTTACATTGGGTTTATGAATGCATTTGGAGACACCGATGTTATGAGAACTATTTTAAAGACTCTGAAAGGTCTTATGTAGCGCTGATGATACAAGGACTCCTGTGCGAAAACTCAGGCAAGGCCTGGAGAGATATAACATGATTTTGGAGACCGTTTGAAGACAGTTTCCGGAGGGGAAATCTACCACTCATCACGTAGCTTCACTAACCTCGGCTCAGTCTCCCCTCCCTTCTCTTTCTGTGTTCGGGGGTAGTGACCGACCATCTACTCTGTGGTACAAGGCACCTCTTATCTCCTGTTCCCCGCATGGCAACGAAAATCAACCTACGCTGTGCTAACGATCGTCCTGTGAATGTGTGTCCTGATAACTCTATTCTCTCCTCGTTCTCTCTCACATACACATTCACCACAATGAGTTGAAGTACTCATGTAGCTGGAAAAAACGTCTGCTCTGTATTCGATATCTGAGAGGTGCTCAGAAGATGAGATCTACCACTGTTAGCCAAAAACAAATACTCAAATTTCAATCCAAGGAATCCCACTTCTATTCCACCCAGCCAATATTGATTCAGTAGCTGCTCTCATAAATCTCTTTTCCTCAATATGACAGCAACTTGAAGACAATTGCTGTATTTAAATGTCTACGTCCATATTCCATATATGCGAAAAACAGTAGGTGAAAGTATCCAGGTGGCCTACTTCCGTACCTATCTTATAAAGCTACATGGGGGAGTTGTAACGGCATTGAAGAGACATCCGAATTTCATTTATACAACCCATATTCATACTACATAGAACGTACTTTTCAAACCAAATGTAGTACAAGACATTATGCAATTTTCTAACATATTTAGTGTCTACTATATAATAGGGAAGTATCAAGTATGCATATTTGGATTCAGCCAATATGAACAAAGACGTCAAATGTTGCTGATTACATTGATACATCTGAGTGTCAGCCATAAGTAACAGAATTTTCTCTCTATAACACTCTTCTCCAAATGAGTTTTATATGATTTAGTGTCATAAATTCTGCATATTCCAGAACATACAGCTCCAAATTAAAACGTATACTAGTGACTAGAGGTCCAAAAAACTAAATATTGATTTAAATCAAACATTTGATACTAAATAGGATTACATAGCGGCCGTCATTCCAAGTGCATTCTAATATTTTTCAATATATCAAAACCCATAATCTAAGTTTGTATTAACCGAGGAAGCCTTAAAGTCTTTCGTTTTTGAACGACCCCTGATTTGCATTCAAATATGTTTCAATATCTAAAGCTTTAGATTTTCGTTTTTGCACGACCCTTTATGTGGCGTCCCCAACCGCGAAACCACTGTTTGTGCCGTAAATTAATTCCACATGTCGCAAAATTCCCATGGCTTCCTTCATATAAACATTCTGCAGCAAGTTTCAAAAAGAGTTTCCCACCGTCTAAATATGGCATGGCAAAAAAGTTAAGATTATCACACTGCCAATCAATCTGTTATTCGGTTTTTAATTATTAACAAGGTACTCTCTACACAGCATACTGAAGCATCATCTCTGTTGATTGCCATTTAAATAGATCTCCTGACCGTTTCAAGATGGCAGCGCTGTTAGTGTTCACTTTGGAGTTCCAGTTGAGTAAAGTAACAGTTTAGCACACAGCTGAAACACTTCAAGACGTACCAGCATCTGTCCCACTGGCTGATAGCCTCAGTGTGTCTACAACGCCTCCATCTAGTGACCATAAAAATGAAATGCAAGTGAGCAGAAATGTTTTCAGTATGAACGTGACCTCGATGGTCTTTATATCTATAACCCTTATATCTATGCAAATTAATGCACATAAAAAAGTTTATAGACTACGGTGTATATATTTGTCAGCTTTGTGTTCTATACACGTTTTACAAATAAAATGAATCTCTCATAACCTATTGTGAATCTCATGCATCCATATTTTGCAATAAGAGCAAGCATACAATGTTATAATTTATATTAAAGATACATGAATGCTTGGTTTGGCATAATTTAATTTCTAACACAACAAAATAGAGTACGGGTAGAGTAGGGTAAGCAGTAAGTTTTTTTTTCTTTATGTGTCCTGTAATTATCAATAAGGTTATCATAAAGATATTATACACTTGGAGAAATGTATAATATACATTTGAACTATATCACATATACATACACATACACACACACACATATACATATATATAATATCTAGACAATTTATTATATCTGCCATGTATAAATTAATTTTAATCAGAAAAAGGGTTTGAGCGTAAAATATGCTTATTTTTTATCAATAACATTCAGCTATATTTGATGGGACCTTTATTAACATATTGACAAAAATATTTAATCTTTCTATATTAATAGGTTGACAGCCTCCCCATATGACAGAAAAAAATCAAAGTAACCAGTGTTTATTATTATATTCTTTTATTGATTTGTAAAACATTTGACCAATATTACATGAAATCAGGAACATGAATTTACAATACTTTATGATGTAAAAGAAAAAAGAAAAGAAAACAGGCCATGTTTAACCGTTTCATGAATGGTCATATTCAACTGGTTTTGTCCTGGTGAGCAGGCATAGTACTGTTAGCCTGTAAACAGCTAGCATTTGTATTACAGTTTTCCTTATGGTACCCATTCACTCAGAGACAGAAGTGCTTCTGCACATATGAGCCATTTAGTGCCACAAACTTTCTATTGATCTCCTGTCAATGGTGCCTAGACAGAAGAGGAGAGGTAAAGAGCACGTCTCTCTTCATTTTCTCTTTGTCACGGACTGTCATCAATTGCAATCCATCATCTCTCCATTTTAGGATTGACCTGGCATGAGGTATTGACTGTAGAGCGTATATGTGTTTTTGTACGAGGTAAAGTTTGAGCAAGTGTGATTTGCAGAGTAGATGATGTCCGCTTGACACGTCACCGTTCAAAAAGAGAAAAAGAGAGAAGCCCATGCTCTGACAGGTTTTGTGTAATTATTTTTGCGGAGCAGCAAAATCCAACTGAGCAGTCAGAGTAAAGAAGGGGAGGGGCCTGAGGATGGCCAACCAATCCCAGCAGCAACTGAACACTGTCAATCATGGAAGTGACTTAACAGATCTCAGCTCTTGTGTTGAGGTGTCTGTCCGTGTATGTGAATGTTTCAACGTGTTGAAGTAAGCTAAAGATACAAATACTGTACACACAGATAATAATAGTTAAAAAAATCTGATAAAACAGCTGTTAAGGCGTCTTTGTTGTTAAGTGAAAAAACTTGAATGTGATATTCATACATGAGGTACTGGGTTTTCCGTGTGAGCCACTGTACAGCAATAAATACAAACATGAATCATAAAAAAAAATACAAATCAAATGAGTCTGTTCCCCAGAGAGGTAGTTTGTTATGGTTACATTTTGGACTCGGAAAAGAGACCAACATCAATTTCATCTTCCTCATGTCTCGCCATCATCATCATCACCATGCATATTGTATATTTTGCAACTGTTTAGACATAACATGTTGTCCTGGTTTGTCTGATCTACATTTATGGTAAGTGCTGCAGGGATATTCTCACTCGTTCATCACAAAATCAGAATCAGTGAATGGTTACAAAAATGCTCAAGACTGGAAGATTTCATAGTTTTCCAGTTTAAAATTGAGTGTACACCCTCATCCCACAAAGTACTGAGCAGCTTAGTATAGAGAGAAGGCATGAAGACGATAAAATAGACAGTCGAAAGAGAGCAATAAAATCATGAAAAATGTATGTGTGTATATATACATATACATATATACACACATATATATGCCCGCACTGTGCAGGAGGTTAGCATTCAGTCGTACTTTCCTATATTTGAATATCTACCCACACACAACCCTCTGCCCTGTGCTTCCACCTGTACACTGATACCAGAATATCAAAACTAGTCTACAAGAAAATATTTGAATCTTTTACATTTGCAAAGTAATACTCATAGATATATATATAGCAAACCTTCCATGTCATTAAATCTTAAGTGCCATGACTAAGTTATTTAATAGTAATATACTGAGGAAACGATAACCTTCTCACTCGTTCTCCTTCCCACACAAACACACATTCCCCATCAAGGCTGGGCCGAATATGCGACACCCAATCATATATGAATATACTTGGAGTAAATGCTATACATCGCCCTCACTTCATAAACGCACGCTTACACAGACAAACACGCGCACTGCGCTCGCCCTTCCGAGCGACCGCAGTTTCCAGGTAGTTAAATTCAGCTTACATGATCATTAAATCGTCGACCCAGTTCTGACACCAAACTCACACAATCTTCATTAAGTATGATTAACTCTCATACCACAGAAAAGTTTTTCCTAATGACCCTGAGCCCTGACTGAGAAGAAGATTCATACGAATCAGACGTGACTAAAAAAAAGTGTTTGTGGAGAAACTGGAGAGAACGAGATATATAAAGCAACAGAGATAGCGCTCTGTATTCAGCTCTCTAATGCGACTCAAAGAGGTCTTGATGACAGTCTCGCAAATATCACTTACAGATATTATCCACAGTGGAGAAAAGGACTCTTACATACTAAAAAGCATGAAAAAGGTCAATTAAAAAGAAGAACTGTGAACAATGCAGGCAGTGGTGATATTAACATGGTGTCTATACAACAAATATGTCTATACAAAAAAAAAAAGACATACCATGGCTGACATGGTATTAGGTGTCTGTAATTACTATTTAGATAATGACAACCGGCATAAGACAAAAATGTGCCGAGTTGTGTTATGCTGTAATTAGAATATGCTTTGAAGAACCTCCCTGTGCCAACAAAATATGAAATATTCCCAGGTAGCATGTAACACTGCAGTTACTGATGATAAAATGTAAATAATAAATTACCCAGCATGATGCTTTCAGTGTTGTTTTAAAAACAACACTGGGTTGAAAAAAAATATTTGGGGTTGAAATATGACCCAGGCATTTTTATTTTAGCAGTGTAACTTGTAAAATGTACTATATATATATATATATATATAAAAATGATAAAAAGCATTCAGTTTTTTTTTTCATGATAGCTAACGAAGCGTAAAACTTTGTTAGGGAAAAATGTAATTAGTTTAAGTAATCTGAAAAAGAAAAGTGGTTCCAAGAAAAAAAATATGGAATGCAAGTTGAGAAATATGTAACCTAAAGGACTTCACAACATGGTAAAGAAGGGAGGTAATGCTCTCAGTTCTTTAAAACATAATCCATGATTCCTGTATGTCTGCATAAGCGCACAGTAAGACCGCAGTCTTCGTTTACATATTAATTATAACCAGCCAGGGCTGCAGGGTCTCCCTCTGCTAGATTCTACCATTAGCCACAAAAGCGCTTATATCAAACTCTATTTACACTGATTTGAAAAGGTACGAATATAGATACTGAGTCTTATTTACAGGTTAGCTGAGTAGCAAGCGCTAATGCTGCACTGACCACTTTGCAGAGGCGTCAGGTTATTGGCCAATCACAGCACAGGCAAATAACAGTAGAGAAGACAGCCATTGTTCAGCGACCTATCAGAGCTCTGGAGGCAGAGGAAAGGGGGGCGGAGCTGCCGTTTGATCGGTTAAGTGGCTAGGCGAGGGGGTGAGTTAGAGCGGTGTGCTTGCATTAGTACTTTTAACCCTGTGCATTTAAAGGCAGGAGGTGAAGAGACAGGACATCAGCAGTAGTGGACAGCGCTTTGGGGACCATGCAGAGGTTTAGAACAGGACCTCACACACTCATCCTACACATGCAGTGTAATATTGTTGCTATTGACAATGCAGTAAAATATAATGTTTCGAGTTGCCACAGTGAAAAACACCATGACCATATTACATTCTCATGAGAATGTCCTCCTTACATACAACAAACAAACAAACGGAAAACATCTATGGCACTCCCTAGCGATCTGTAAATGAGGGATACACTTACACTTACACACACACACACCACTCACAATCTCCGTCCTGGAAACTCTGTATGCGTTTTAAGGTGATTGTCCGTACATTCACTCCACAACCCTCCGGGTCACGCCGTTTGTTCCGATTCGGGTGAAGATGTTAAGTGACCTGTCCGCCGAACACCTCCAGCACCAGAGGGGTCAGCTGCATGCTGTGTTCGGGCTGGAAAGAGAGGGAGCGGTACTGTTTGGAGTGCTCTTCGTTCAGGCTGCGGAGGTCTGCCAGCTTCTGGATCATCTTAGCGTAGATCAGATGCCCCCCTGGGTGATACGCACGGATGTACGCCTGCAGAACCTCAGATATTCTGTCCTGCAACGCTTCCACTCGCTCGTGGTCCTGCACCCCGGGCCGGTCTATGAGCACACAAGACAAGTGAGATTCCTGTTTGCATGTATAAAGTCTCAGTCTGTCAAATGCTTGGTGCATATGGTATATATAAGCTGACCTGGAGACAGCAGGCAAATGGCCATCAGCAGCACATGTTCCTCCTCACGTAGGTTGAGCTTTTTCAAGCCCACCTGAAACTTCACCAGAGGCTCCAACAGCTCCAGAGTGTGTCCAGCTGTGCCCACAAACACACACAAAATCAGGAGGATTTCATTAGGCTCATTATTAACAGAGACTAACAACAGGTGTTGTTTATTACATTGACTACGGACCTTCTTCACAATGTTTGATAACCAGAAAGTGATTTGTTATTTCATTTTTGAAAAATAGATCTACTGTTTTGTCATTATTTATTAATATAGATTGATAAATAATAATTAATTATACTTAATTCATCATTAATTTAAACAATTTCATGAAACAACAATCTAATATTTATGTTAATTTGTACATATACAGTTTAAACATTTAAAATGACTTAAATTAACTAGTATGAATTAATGTACAACATTAAATTATATAAATGCTGAAAAAAATATTATTCATTATTAGTTAATCATACCTAATGCATGTGAAGTACTGTATTTTTTTCAAACAAAATGCTAGTTTTTTTGTTTTATATTTTGTTATCCAAAACAAAGATGTTAATACATATTTAATTTTGGTTTAGGTCCATCTTTTTTGGAGCCACTATGGTCTCCATGCGTAAGACTGGGATAGAAAGTAAAAAAAAAAAAAAATTCAACACAACTTGAACAAGTCAAATAAAACATAAAATAAAACGTAAATGAAACCTTTTTTTGTTTTAAAGTAAACCTTCACAAAATATGTTAACTATTCAGTTTTATTTTTGTATGTTTATGTGCTATTATATTAATTATCAATATATTGAATTTGCTTCAGTTTCATCTGAAGCATTTTTTCATTTAAGTTCGTAATTTTTATTTTAGATTTATTTCAATTCATATATATATTTTTTTATTTAGTTCTAGCAAACAATCCCACTGCATGTCAACACATGAAACAATGTATGTCTGTTTGCGTGTACCTTTCGTGACATCATTGACGCAGTATTTAAACTCGGAGCCTCCACAGCTCCAGCTCATGTCCTCCAGACTGAAAGACTGGTTGGACCGGAGCATGATCACTTCTATGGCACTGGACTTGAGCAAAGCAATCTGATCTTCAGCAGTCAGCTCTCTGAGACACACAAACAGACACAAACACACACACGTCAAATGTTGGCTCATGCTGGATTCTGTGAATGGCAGATGTAGAGGGAGTGGGTGCATTCAGCGAGGATAACATGACACTCCTATGGTTACCACAGCAACATGCGGTCCGTAATGCATATGTACGCACTTTCTGAGGAAGCTGGAAAATACAAGGAAGTGCACAGAGGCAGGGAAGAAACACGTACTGAGAGTAACAGTCTGTAAGGTCAAACATATTTTTATGTTCCTGAGGAAATTAAATAGATGATAGTCATGTCAACATTAGCCTGTTGGGAAGAAAATGGAAATTTCCACAAACAAGCCACTAAAATGAATGAAAGGAATGTAGAGAACATCCTTGCTCAGGACCCACAAAAATCTTAATTTGAGGCCTTATGAAATTAAAGGCATAATTTACCCAAATATTTAAATTAGCTTTACTCACCCTTAGTCCATTTAGGATGTAGGCGACTATTTGTCTGTAATTAGGTATTGACATAATATATAATGTTTTATATTATTAAAGCACCCAATAATGAAGTGCAACAGATATTTTACTTCTCTAAAGCAAATAAAATGAAAAAATAACTAGTCTTAATCAGCGGTAGACACTGACTTGTATTTTCTGAATCACCAAGGACCACGGTTTCAGCAAAAATAAAAATCTTCTTTACAGTTCTACTGAGGAAAAAAAAGTCCCCATCTTGGATGGCCTGAGGGTAGGTAAATTAACAGCCAATTTTCATTTTTGGGTGAATTATTACTTTAAGAACTCATCCCTAATGCATAGACTGAAAATGTGTGTTACTTAATTTTTTGTACTGCATTTCAAAAAGTTAAACTTTCATATATTCTAGATTCATTACATGTAATATAACATTTCAAAAGTTATTTTGTTTTAATTTTGATTATTAGAGCTTATAGCTCATAAAAAGTCAAAAATCCAGTATCTCAAAATATTAGAATATTTACATATGTATATAATTTCCTGGAATGCTCTAATTTACTCAAGTTATTGACTGTATAAAATATTGTTTTTATAGAGTTTTTGAAAACTATTTTCTGGTGTTTTACAGTAACATTAAAAATGGCAAAATTCAAAACACTACTGATCTCAGATATATACACATTCATCAAAATTACTGCTGTAAATTTGTTTAAAATTCTGCTGCTGTTTTTGTGCTGTAAATCATTTTTTTTGTTACAAAACCAAATTCCTTCTGGTGACTGTTGAATTTCTTTAAATTGAAATGGAGTAAATTCCTTTCACTAGACATTCTAAATAAAATGAATTTAAGAATTAAAAAAAGAATGTTCTTAAATAATCCTGAATGTTGAAGTAACCTAAAATAAATACAATGGAATCATCTTGGCAAAGCCGATGACCTTCTGAATGCTGTAGGAAACCAGGTCAGCCAGGTGAGGAAGCATGGAATGACCTGTGCCCTCATCCTCCTTTGAGTCTGGACTGGAGCTCAAACCCTGCTCCTGATACATCATCAACAGACTGCTCAGATTCATCTTACGATCTCCGGACTCTGTAGATGTGAAAAGAGAGGGAGAGAGAATCAAGGAACAATCAAGAAACAAACAACCAATAGACACACTCTCACACAACTAAAATACTGTTACACACGTACATCATGTTACAATTAAAAGTCCAGTAGCTGCTACATGACTTCTATATTATGTAATTTTTATCTTTTTATTTTCTTTCCCTATACCTATATATTTTTGAGCACTTTATGCTTCCATCTGCTGACAAGCTTTATGGAGATTAGGGCTGCACGATATATTGCATGCGATAGTCATGCGCATCTCGTCAGTAAAGCCGGTTCTGTGATTAGTGGTAAATCTCCATTACCGGTTTTTAAAAGGAGCGGCATTTAATACACAGAGCAGATATCACGTTCACTGTTGCATGCGATTCTGAGTGTGAATTGCGTAGCTTGTCAGTGTAGAACGGCTCTGTGTATTAAATGCCGCTTCATTTGAAAACAGGTGATGGAGATTTACCGCTAATCACAGAACCAGCTTTACCTCCATACCACGCTGAATTGAGGCAGTAATTAAAGCAAAAGGAGCACCTACCAAGTATTGAGTACATATACAGTTAATGAACATACTATCCAGAAGGCCAACAATTCACTAAAAATTTTTTTTATTGGTCTTATGAAGTATTCTAATTTGTTGAGATAGTGAATTGGTGGGTTTTTGTTAAATGTGAGCCAAAATCATCACAATTAAAAGAACCAAAGACTTAAACTACTTCAGTCTGTGTGCATTGAATTTATTTAATACACGAGTTTCACAATTTGAGTTGAATTACTGAAATAAATGAACTTTTCCACGACATTCTAATTTATTGAGATGCACCTGTACTTCAAAGAACTTGAACTTTTCTGTTTTGCAAATCCTTTTTTGATTGATCTTAGGAAATATTCTAATATTTTGAGATACTGGATTTTTGCCTTTCATGAGCTGTAAGCTCTAATCACCAAAATTAAAACGAAAAACTTTTGAAATGTTTTACTTTACATGCAATGAAAAGTTTCACTTTTTGAAATAAGTTACAAAAATCATGAACTTTTTCACTATATTCTAATTTCATTCTAATGGCAACAAAATTTATTTTTGTCAAGCCAATAAATCTATTTGAATTTAGTAGAATTGAGAGAGAGAGAGAGAGAGAGAGAGAGAGAGAGAGAGACAAAACAGATGAATGCCTCCGTCTGGAAACCAAACAAAAGTGATAATTCTTTAGTTTTACTGTAGTTCTTTGCATTAAATGAAATTCATAATAAAAATTGTTTGGTGGGCCATCGAAAATGCTGGTAAGGCAAGTAAAAATCGATTGCTCATGCTCAGATAAAAAAAGAGAAACTATTTTTAAGACACTGGCCGATAACAGTGTCCACTTTAACAGAAGCTTTATCTCCCCCTTGTGTCTGCTTCAAAATCTGCCAACAGCCTTATATAACACAGCCAGACAACAAATAACTTGTTTTTAATATTTTAGTGAATTGTAAGGAAATATTGCGCAAAAAAAGGTTAATTTCAGCAATTTTGCGTA
Organism: Ptychobarbus kaznakovi; assembly: GCA_027422405.1. Taxonomy (NCBI): domain Eukaryota; kingdom Metazoa; phylum Chordata; class Actinopteri; order Cypriniformes; family Cyprinidae; genus Ptychobarbus; species Ptychobarbus kaznakovi. Next base: position 8,788,528 of record CM049800.1, on the reverse strand, counting down.
CATTAAATTTGCTGTCATGTATTTATGACTGCGCAATTATGGGGAAAATCAATGTTGTGGATAATGTTTTTGATATTGTAACTGCATTTTTACTTCATTTCAAATTTGACATAAATGCTAACTAAAGCTTGCACTAGAATCACTGTGCATGTTTACACAGGTACACGTGACTGCCTGAGCCCGCAGCTCAGCACAACCTCAGACTGTCAGCGTACGGTGTTCTGCACACGCCTTCATAACAATAAACAAAGCTGTCAACATAGCTCTTATTTACAATTTGCCTAAAAAGCAAACAATGTCAAGATATTAGAACAACCGAAAAAAACACCACGCTTCCATACAAAGCGAGTAGACATTATTGTAAAACTATAAATCAACACTTTTCAAGATTCATTTTGATTAACAAGATTAACAAGCAGCAGCAGCAGTCAGAAAATGAATCTGTTTATTATTATAATCAGAGTTTTCCAATTGGTAATTTAATTTATTTAAAAAATCCGGAAAAATAAATCATACTCATACTGTGCGCTGTAAGATTATGGTCATACCACCCACCCCTAGTACAGAGTTTATATCACGTCATATTTAAAGTTACAAAAACAACTTGCTGCTTCCAGGATGAACCATAAGTGTGTGTGAATGCATGTGTGTGTGTGTGTGTACGCATGTGAATAGTCTGTTTGTCATTAGAGAGGCTCTCCTGTGACGTCAGGCATGGTGAGATGGACGGAGCCTGCTGTGCATATAAGACACCACCCCAACACACAAACACACACGCCTGTCCGCACCTCACACTGGGCTGGAAAACATTTCCCAGAAGAAACCTTACAGGTGATTTATGCACAAACGAGTGTTTGTGTGCATTAGTTCAGCATGTATACGCATGTGCGTGTCACCTGGAGAATGGCTGAAGGAGTCTGAGGAGGCATCTGATAGTGAATGAAGAGACGCGGCTCGGCTGGCACTGCGTGTAACTGGACCCTCTCTAACTGGGGGCTGCAACACAAAACACACATAGACATATGAACACACTGAATAAATTAGCAAAGTATGTCCAAGAAAGACAGAAAAAGTGGACCCAAAAGGTATTTGAACAATTAAAAATGCAGGAATGCCTCTGCATTACATAACAAAATATGAAAATAACAGGATTTACTTTTGGGATATCATATATACACCTCAAAAGTTTGGGATAAGTAAGATGTTTTTTTATCTTGAAGGAAATCAATACAAATCAATACTGTGATTTATCAAAGGTGCAAAATGCTGTTCTTTTGAATTTCCCATTCATCAAAGAATTCTTGAAAAATTGTATCATGTTTCCACAAAACTGTTTTCAACATTGATAATAAGAAATGTTTCATGATCACTAAATCAGCATTTTAGAACGATTTCTGAACTATCATGTGACACTGAAGACAGAAGAAATGGCTGCTGAAAATTAAGCTTAGACTTCATACGAATACATTTTATATATTAAATATAAAACAGTCATTTTAAATTGTAATAAGTAATCCTGACCCTATTGTCACAATTATTACTGTATTTCTAATAAATACAGCGTTGGTAAGCTTTTGAGACTTCTTACAAAAAAAGCTTTTTAAGACAAAAATCCAAACCCAATCATTTGAATGGCAGTGAATGATCACTTTAAATCATCTTCACACCAGTTGGTTGAGAACTGTTAGTTCTGAGAAAAGCTCTAGAATCAATTTGTTTACAGATGCCTCTTGGTTTAAAACTGAATGCATGCAACATTATGTGTCACTGAAGTGTCCAAAATCTCTTAGGCTCACTGTACCAGAACATCTTAAAACTGTCTGAAACATTTACAAGAGAATGGCATACAGAAGAGAGGAAGAGAATAGAGGGAAATCAGATGAATATCTTACTCTGAAGCGTGAGAAGTCGGAGTAGGAATCGTCATAGGTTTTGTGATGTGCCTCCACCAGCGCATCAATGATGCTGCGCTGCTCCTCTGAAAGCCGGGGCTTCTGCGCCTCCCTCTGCGCCTCCTCATCCTTTCTCCTCTGGATCAGCTCCTTTTTCCTCTGAACTTCCTCATCCGTCAGTATAACTGAAGGAAAAAGACAGATGAGTAGCATTACTGTGCCCATGTAATATCATTTTATTACAGGCAAAATACAGATAAATGAGAAACGAATATCGTATGTTCTTCTCCAGCATTATATTACGACCATAATTCACTTTATTATAGTTTGATAGAGTTTAATAAATAGCTTTAATTTCATTTAGTCTCATAGACACTGACGAGGGACAGAACAATTCCATCAGAACAGAACACTTTTACTTTAGAAATACCTGAAATAATGATACCACACTATCTCAGCTAAATCTACTGGATATTTATTTTCCTTTCCCCCAATAATCTAAGCATTATTATTATACATTTTCAGCCTCTTTAAATTAAAATGATTAAACTATTTATTTTTAGGGTTAAAGCAATATTCTGGTTTATAGCTATCATGATTATCGGGGTCAGTAAAACATTTGCCCGTTTTATGACTCTGCATGCGATGCATGTTTAAAAAACAACAACGTGATAGCATACAAGCAATATTTTCTGCTGCTGATTCTTCAAAACACTAGAGCAATCAAACATTGTGAAATCCATAATCTGAAGTACCTTTCACTTTCAAAATGATTCGCATGGAGCTGCCACTCAGTGTCAGGATCATGTGTTCACAGATGGCGAAACTACTTCCTTATACTAAGTATCACTTTTCTAACAACCTTTTGTGACCGGATCATCTTACTTTCTTTTGTTTGGGACAACCTTACAAACAGCATACCATTCCTGCAAAGCCCTTCAACTGACATTTGGAAGCTTTTGAGACTGCAGAGTAAATAAAATCTAAACTATAATTAAAACGTGATGTAACAAAGTATATCTTGGCTCCCAGTAATCAGTGTTCCGAGATGTGTCATGTTGGCTAGTAACTCACACTCTTTCATCATGCCAATATCCAGGCAACGCTTGAGTCTGCAAGCCTGGCAGTGGCGACGGTTATCTTTAGTGATGGTGCAGCTTCCATTAAAAGGACAGGTAAAACTGGCCTTCCGCTTCATACTGCGCCTAATGAACACACGCTAAAAATAGTCTGGCAGTATCACATTGGTTACAGATAATATGTGTTAATCTGTTTCTTAATGAACATCGGTGTAACTGTGTGGATGCCAAATTGGATGAGAGAAAGTGTGTGTGTGTGTGTGTACCTGAAGAAGCCTTTGCAGCCCTCGCAGGTCATCGCATTAAAGTGAAAGCCAGTGGCTTTGTCTCCACACACACCACAGATCCGAGGAACATTACGGTCAAACTCATCTGGCACTTGAGTGGATGTACTAACGGCTGACTCCATCTCTATAGGAGACGAAGAAGGAGGAGGAGGAGAAACAGAGTCAACAGAGTTGAGTATTTATGAGGATGATGGGAAGAACAACACAGATTGCAGCATAACAATTTAAAAGAACTGTCTTCTAACTGAATATATTCGGAAATGTAATTTATTCCTGAGATGAAAAAACTGAAGCTACTCTAGTCTTCAGTGTCACATGATCCTTCAGAAATCATTCTAATATGCCGATTTGGAGCTCAAAACATCAGCTGATAATGATAAATATCATAGCTTTGTATTATTCTGTGGAAATAGTGATACACTAGCATTCAAAAGTTTGGGCTAAGGAAGATTTTTTAAATAAAAAATCACAAAAGATTTCTTATTCAAATAAATGCTGTTCTTTCAAGGTTTTTATTCATCAAAGAATCCTGAAAAATATCAAGCATCACTTTTTCCACATAAATTCCAAAAAATGTCAACCTTGATTATAAGAACCATTATTAAAATATCTGAGCATTCATGATTTTTGAAGGATCATGTGACACTGTGGTAATGGCTGCTAAAAAAAATTATAATAATCAAAGGAATAAATAACATTTTAAACATTAAAATAGAAAAAAAATATTTAAAAAGGTAATATTTTAGAATCTTAGAACATTTCGAGTGAATTTTGATCAAATAGATGCAGCCTTGGTGAGCATAAGAGTTTTTTATCTTTCATAAATATTACAAGATTTTGATTATTTCAAACTTTTGACCGTTGGTTTATGTAAAACATAAAAAAAACAGAAACAAAAAGGAAATGTCCTCTTTCTTCAGCACAGACTGACAGCATAACAAAACCACAAATCATAAATGACATTCTTTAGAAAGTGTTGAATAATTAACAATCCTTTAATAGAACAATAAATCATTCTGATTAAAGCCATGAGGCCAGTAACACAAACTGAATGGGGAAAAAACAGAGTTCTTTATATAAGCATCACTAATGTATGCGCATTGATAAAGAGCGTACGAGATAGAGGGGAATATTAATTAGCTATCAGTGCTACACCACTGAGGAAGGGCAGGAGGATTGGAGTGGTTGCAAATGAAAACAAACAGATGTCAGCTTCAATATCTCCATCAGAAGCCTTTTTTGAAACAAATATAACATAAAAAGAACAAGGTCAGCATACACATAAACAAAATCATTACAGACGAATGAACAACCCATGAGGAACAGCAGCCATGCTGAAATGAGTCCGAGGTCAAAGTGACACTCAAACTCAAACTGCTAAAAAGCATCAGGTGATGAGAACATTGTCACAATAAACGTGTGTATGATAACAGCATGTGTCGTAATACATGGGATTAGCAATAAAGTGGAGATCTATGTGAAAGGTCGCCGGGACATCACGACTCGGAGTACACAAACAGGAACAGCGCAAACCAAATAAACATACCTCGGCATAGAGGGTGATGTCACAGTTTTCCTGTTTTCACTCAGTGAGTTAAGGAAATTCCTACTTTGAGGTAAAAAAAATTGCCTTTTTGTGCGCTCTTCGCTATAAACAGATTATTTTGGATGGAAAATATGCTAATGGCTTCATATATGGTAAGTTTACCTACTTAAATACTGATTCAGTTCTAGTATACACACACACACACACACATGACCTCTTCAAGAGAAAGTTCTCAAATTACTCTAATGCACACAGAAACACACTAATAAAACCATTTCAAAACACTTCAGCACATAATGATGCATTTATCTAAATTGGGCTGTTCATTTATTCATCTATTCAAAATGTGTGAAACATTTGCGATCCTAGTTTGTGAAGATTTAGTTGGCAGTCAGCCACAAACATGGCACTACTTATGTGCATATTTTTGAAGGTAACCTGCAGATGGACGTTGTTATTTTTCTTGGTTTATCCAGTAATGATGATTGTTTTTGCTTGTTAATATCCAGACAGATTCAAAAAGGAGGACAGACGTAAGTCATATAATAAATCAACTTAAAACGAATAAATAAACTAATTACAAAAAGTGCTTTAATAAAATTACGTGAACTTTGAAGTATAGGTGTTTAAATGCATCTGTCATTACATAAGAAAATATAAAACAGACTGGTACTTATTTCAAAGAAAGTTATGCAATTCATATACTTTTAACGTCATACATGCTTACATTAGCATTCACATCTCGGTGCACTCCAATGCAGGAAAAAGTCATTGAGTTTCATTATTCTGGATTGTACCTTATTTCTCAACAGACTGTGGGAAAAAAATATTTTAAATAATAAAGTAGACTTCGTGAAGTGAGCTGTAGCTATGAGTGATTAGCCTTGCTATACAATATAGTCCTCATAAACTAATTTTATGAGCAATGCTCCGTATTACACTCGGTAATCTAAAAGGAACTTAACATTTGAAGTCCAAAACATTGATTTAACAAAAAACGGAATTTTAGAAGAACAGATCGATTTAATATGACTATTTTCCTGCTAATAATATAATATTGAAACTAAAAGTTTAAAGACTAAAACCAGTCATTCTAAAAGCAATTGTTAGGTTAAAGTTAGTCCTTGCTTTCACAAGTCTCCAAAATTATTAACTGTGTGCACATTGAGATTTTGGACTGTGCACATAACATCTCCGCTATTCGCACTTGCTTCAGTATATGGCTCTTGTTATCAAAACACACATAGCAAGAAGGAGATAAGAGACTTTCGGAAAATGTTAAATGTGTCTTAATTTGCTGGTCAGGTTAATGTTTCTGGGAAATCGGAGAACACGGGATATTTTAGATCCGGACATGTGAAGACGGCATGACTGACACCTCACTATATGTACGATCGTGATGCCCTTTAAGGTAGTTCGGAGTTAATGATTGAACTGACTGAAGCATCACATAGTATGTAGGACAAGGTGTACGAGAAAGACTGTCCCTCTTCAGCAGAATGACCTGGATGTGCGTGGAATGGCCTGTTTATCATATAAAAGAACATGAGGTACTGCATGACTAAAGCGGAGAAGATCGCACTTCCAAGAAACATGCACGATCGTTATCTTTTAATCGAAATTGAAAACGGTTTGAAAATATGGTGAGAATTGACTTTGACCTCATTTTCGAAAACAAATTCAGAGAGCAAAGTCAGTGCTGATAAGCACAGATTAGCATATTCCATAAAATATTGCCAGTGGTTATTGTGTAACATACAGGGCTCATGCTATAGTAACTCTATAACATGTAGCTATGGTGATACTTCAATCGACATGCGTAGCTATGGTTCCTTCTCAATAAATACTTCTAGAAGCTGCATAATGCGGGTCGAATTTGTAACTAGTGTGACATTTAGGCATAGTTAGGTCATAAATTTAAGTAAACACAGAGTAAAGCGCCCCAGCCCTTGCAGCAGAGGCTGAGGGGCGGCTGTGTGCAGGACAGGACAGAGATGCTGTCAGGGTTTCATAAACCTTCATTAGCTAAGACAACAGACAGAGACAGGCTCACACAGCAGGAATGCCAGGCCTGGTATGGAGATAATGTGGAAAACATGCAACATCACATACTAAAGCACTGTAGAAATGTTCTCGCACTTGGAGCGACCCGGCAAACTAGCTTTGACGGCAATAACGGCAGAACGATCAGCAGGCCCATAAAAATAGACAGAGACTTCGAGACAAACTGTCCTACACATTTCCTCCACACACACACACGCCAAGGAAATATGCGTGTATGTGTAATGCACAGAGCCAGTTGGGTCAGTTCGGGTCCAGAACACACAGAAACTGCTGCTGTCCTCACACGAACCCTACTGGAAACACAGTGCCAGGTTATAATACTGCCACACACTCACACAAATGCTCTCTCACACACACGCAACACACAAAATTCCACAAGTACACCACACAAATACAAACTACAACTCATGCCAAGCAACACTCTATGAAGACATGGTAAAGTCATTTTTCTGTCGGATTCTTTCAGAGATTTCCATTTGAACGGTAAAAACATATACACGTTATGTGAATGTATAAGCAATTGTTTACGCTAGATGTTTAACCACAGGCAGCATTTACATTAACATACCCCTCAGGAGCCGGAACAATGCGTTGAAATCAAGCTGGTTTATATTTAACCCTATGAAATATGGTAACCCTTAGGAGAAACACAAATTCAATCCATGTAGGCCAACATCACATCCTCAAAGGACAAAAATCACTTCAACATATACACAACTTAAAGAGACAGTTCACACAAAAATGAAAATTCTGTAATCATTTACTCACCTGTATGACTTACTTCAGTGGAACACACAAGATAATATTTTGAGAAAGCTGTGTATATTTTTTTGACAGGCAGTTTGGTTACCAACATTCTTCAGAATATCTTTTATGTTCCACTGAAGAAAAGAAAGCCACACAGATTGGAACAACACAAGACACGAGACGAGTAAATGATCACGTAATTTTCATTTTTGGGTGAACCATCCTTTTATTACAGTGGAGAATGTAGCAACATCTCTACTTGTATTTTACGGTAATCTCAGAATTTATGTTTATTTTGCATTAATTATGCAGTTTCAGAAAATAAAAATATAAAGCGGTTACTGGAATGATACCCCGAGGTAAAAAAGCTCAAAAGTTCTTCATATGTACACTTTAGGTATTAATATGTACCTTTAAGGTCCTAAAACTGTAACATGTTGGGGTAAATAAGATACAAATATCTAGCTTTTAGAGTACAGTGATAACATTTTTTTCTAACCGTGTATATTAGTAAACTTGTAAAAAAAAAAAAGTGACAAACATGCTTCTCGAAATCTTGACGAGACAGATGTATAAAAATAAACATTGTAAGGAGGAACCTAAATTGAGCCTCAGCAACATCTACTTCTGATTGACCAATCATTGCACTCTGTTGTCAGTTATTTTTGTGTAATGACCACTAAACTTTATAAGTAGAATGTATGTATTTACTTGGTAAGTATGTAATTAGGGTGACACAAGATCCCTCCACTTCCTGATCACCCAGGCTGACAGTATATTATCCCTTATATACTGCGGTACTACGCAAAGTATAGGATCTTATAGAAATCAATGCTATGGGAAAAAATAATAATAATCATACATTTTCTGTGTTATTTCAGTCTATTTGACTCTCAGTCCGTGTAGGTTTAGTGAAGCCATATATAGCAATTTAAAGCACTGAGCAAATAGTACCAATCCACAGTAGCCGAAGATACGCTGCGCAGAGACATACATTAATCATTTATCATTCCATCATGCTGAAAATCCTCCTCACACTGAACATCAATTATTTCTGAACTGTTAAATTCACCATAAGCAAACAAATATTTAAATAAGATACAAAGATAGCACTGTAAAACATTAGCCACAGTAAATAAACAAACATTTTATTACATTTAGTTACATTACAAAATGGCCTGAAGTCAAATTTAGGCTGTTTACTAATGAAAAATCTTTCTCAGCTGTGAATACCTATATTAGCGTATTCGTCTTTGGTTACCCTTGCCGTAATGCGACCACTCATTCTGTTCATGCAAAACACGGGGCAAGAACACACACATGACCAGAAAAGTGTAATTGACTCCTCCTTCCTCTTTCCTCCCTTTTCCCTCCATCCGTACAGGGGGTCTTTCTACCCTGTGTCCAATCCCAGTGGTCTGCATGCACACACACACATACAGAGCCAACTTCCCCTTCAATGGGCCTCTCTACAGGGCTACAGTCAAGGCCTCACAGCTTCTGCCTAGAGTTACAGAAACTACACACAGGCACACACATTCCAGCCTCTGAAATGAGCACCGCCACAATAACAACCTAAACATCACAATCCAGTTCCTTTAAACAAAAGGAACATATCATCAGTACAACCTACATAAAGGCAGACGTGCACAAAGGAAGTCCAGCATGACACAGACTCAGAACCGATCACGTTTAAGAACGTATTATACAGGTGCATGGGTATTCTGGACTATACTGAACATGTAAACATCCATTAAAGGACGATATAGATTTTGCTATTGCGGTCCTTACTAGAGCTCAGCAGAAAACAAATCCACGTATTTTCAGTCATTTATCCTGCACAGATAAGACAAACAATGAATATAGAACAATAGAAATGTGTGAATATATGTTGTGTGTATGTATAGTAAAAAAAGTTTGTGAGATGTATTAATGTTTTTGAAAGAAGTCTCATTCTCATCAAGGCTGTATTTATTAGAGCAAAAATACAGGGGAAAAAACAGTAATAATGTGAAATATTATAACAATTTAAAAGAACTGTTTTCCTTTTTTAAATATTTGATAACTAAATGTATTTCTGTGGTGGCATAGCTGAATTTTCAGCAGCCATTCCTCCTGTCTTCAGTGTCACATGATTGGAGATCAAGAAACACACCAATGTTTAAAACAGTCATGCAGCTTAATCTTTTTGTGGAAACAATACTTTTTTTAAGGATTACTTGATGAATAGAAAAGGTTGAAAAGAACAGTATTTATTTAAAATAAACATTTTTTGTAAAATTTGAAAATGTCTTCAGTCTCTTTTGGTTAATTTAATGTGTTTCTTGCTTAATAAAGTATTTGTTTGTTTCTTAAAAAAAAATAAAGGACTGACCCAAACTTTTGAACAGTTGTGAACATACAAAAGACATTAAAGAGAAAGTGGGTTCTGAAATCTTTCCAGGGTATCACGTCTAATCTTGTTACATGGTTGACTATCTCATATTTACACTCAAATTAGAAAATCACAACCCTGAATTTGCACAATAGAGCATCGTTCCCAAAACAACAACTTCAACCAATTGCATTACAGCCACACAAATACATTATCTGATACAACTAGTCCTAGTCATTGCAAACCTATTAGCCATTCCAACATGGGACAAAGGTAACCATCACATTGATTTTAAAGGTCAACTAGAAAATAAGAGAATTAATATGACAAGCCATTCACTTTTGACCATGCTTTGTCTGACATGCCGTAACTAGTTGTCAATAAGGAACGGTGGAAAAAGTCCTAGCCCAGTTCAACCGAGTTAAACAAGCTATTCAAACTACAACAGGTTCTCAACATACCAACAGCACAATGTGTCAGAGTCACACACTCTCTCTCCTATATGACCCACAAGGGAATTGTTTTAAACAATACTGATACGGTTCAATTTACCTGATATAGCAAGGTTATTACAATTTATTAGGTTTTTAATAAATAATTTAATAAGTTTTACTTTCATCATCAGGTTTTAGAAAACATAAAGGCCACCATCGGGTAAAACACTTATGCACATTTTGTTCTGTCCATAATGTAAAAAGGAGGATAACGTTTATTATCAGGAAAGCAGAAGATTAACAAGTAGCCTACAAGAACAAATAAAATTGTTTAAATTAAATAACTTTCACTAACAAATAAACATTGCAGACAAATAAGCAAAAGCACAATAGATAATGTCTTTATGTATATGTAAATGCATATATGTGATAATATATGAATGAAAGTTGAATTACATTGTAACTATTGTAATGTATATAAACTAACGGACTATTAAACATTATATAATTCCACAATGTTTGGTCATATTATCAAAGAAACCTTATAAAGTAATACCGCAAACACACACACAAACACACACATACATAAAAAACACGTATCCCATCTGAATCACTCGTACTGTACGTTTTATTATGAATTAGTTCAGTACACCTCTGACATTACAGAAGAATGAGAAGTCAGCTCAATCTTTAAAGCAGTAACTTTAAAAGTGCTGGTAAAAAGATAACTGTTAGAAGCGATATTGTCGCTGTGGCTGGATGATGTCGCAGTTGGAAATCACTGCAACAGATGAACCGATAGGCAGCTATACTATCAAACTCATTACCATTCCACGCTTTTACGTCGCTTTGAATATAATTAATGCTTCGTTAGCACGAATTTGCTGCTTTGTGTCATCCTTCAGAACTAGCTGTACTTAGGCATGCAAAGTTTTCCACGTTGTGTAACTTGCCAAGGTCGGTGTTTAAATTGCATTCAATCAGTGCAACGAGACAGATGCATCGAAGACACACAACGAATAAATAAACAGGTATTAAAGTGACAAACGTGTTTTAGTTCAGTAACTACCACACTAACGGTTATCTCTCTCTCTGGATCACATGTGCCAGGTAAAAAAAACAGTCACTTGAGTAGGTTAACGTTACCTAACATTAGCAGACTAACGTTAGCAGCTTTTGTTTTGAATTGCATTAGTGTGCGCACAAGGTTCACTTTGATAAGAGTGTGCGTTTAGAGTAAACTGCTCGCTTCGTACCTGCGTGCAACTTTTCCGATCAAGAGAGATGTGACTTTTGCAGCTTCGCTCCAGCCCGTAACTTGTAAATGTTGTTTTCTTCACGCCGAGAACTTGGCGCCAGCTCACATGCTAGCACGCCGAGAAAACACGCCCACCGCCTCGGCAGCGCAGCCCGCAGAGGGTCGCCTCGCTTCGCGTCCAGCCGCGCCGCAGCCCCGTAACTCGCGGTCGAGCCTCTGGAGGAGCTATAGTCGGCGAGGTGCTAACGAATCACGCGGGCTATTGCGGCTTTACAATCCATCCCGTGCAGGTTTAATCGCGAGTCTGTGGATTAACGAAAGACAAAATAATACGACCAAAAATTATCGGTCGACTCTGAAAGCGCTTCCTCCGCGCGCTGTGGGTGATTCGCAGTTTCCGGGCACAAAACAAACTTTGAACCCACGCTGGTCAGGACTATAAAAATGTTGTACTTGACCCTAAATAGATGGGACTCCGTCTAATTACGCCCCGCCCCGACTCTACCATGTACGGCGGATTTTCCTCCAATAACGGATCAAAGACTGTGCTGTGAGCTTGCGTCCGCTGTTTTGGTTGGCGTGACATCCTCTGCCACTCGCGCACTGTTTGGACAGGTCGGTTGTTCGTAAAGCGCGTGGGGACAACTCCCACATTCCACAAGCAAAACACACTCACTCACACGAACCCCACTGCATTCACTGGCGAGTTGCTGCGCGCGCACAGACACACACACACACACACACTCACGCGCGTGAGGGGTGTGTCGTGACGTCAGAAGCACCAACGAGGTAAACAGTTTGTCCGCATGAGGTCGAGCGTTTTATTCGTGTATAAACGAGGAGAAATGTGTCAGGCTCTTCATTCTGCACTGAAGGAACGCATCGTTCACTCATCCTGTTGATGCAAGCCTGTATGACTTTCTTTCTTCTCTGGAACACAAAAGAATGACAGCCTGTGCACCATTCATTTTCATTGTATGTAAAAAAAAGAAGAAAGGCAAGGCTATTCCCTAACATCCCCTAACACATGGTCGGAAAGGGTGCATAAAGGATGAGATATATATATATATTTACTTTTGCTGTTCCTTTAAGAAAAACAAATGCAACACAAAACAATTTATGGCCCAGCCAATAACCTACTTAACCTAATAGCAGTAGGCGATTTCTGGTCTCTACAGTTACCGCAGTAAGTCATGGAAATGTTCAGCCGTCTATGACGGCCAGTCTTTTTTTATATAATATTTGGTTTTGTAAGGAGATGAGTTCATGTTTTACTTGGGCGTGTCTGCCTGAGTAGTATAGCAGAGGCTTCTGTTTCAGGCCTTGAAGGCTAGCTGTGTGCGTGTGTGTATGCACGCATAAGAGAAAAATAACATACAAGTTTGATTGTGTTAGCATGATCACACGGGGGAATTCAGCCCTGTGGCATGCAGTGGGAGAGGAAAGGTTCTGTCGTAATGATTCATGGCGAATTTTGAGATAAAGGAAGAGAAATGTGATGGAGTGACGTAGTGAAAGGAAGATCGTAGAGGCATGAACGGAAGTAAAAGATGCAGAGAGAGGGGCATCTTATGGTTATCCATTGGCTGTTTCCGTCGTCCTCTCACGGGAACATATGGGCTATTGTCTGGAAATATAAAGGGGCACGTTTAAGGTACAAGCATGCTTTGTACGTCCATTTAAAACAGCACCGCAAAGAGAAAATAAAAGAGATACGGAATTGATACAGTGTCATTGTACTATTAACACAATAATACTGCACGTGAATCTATGATGTTTAATCTGGTCTTGTGACCTTCAGAGGATTCTGTTGTTGTGTTCTCCTATAAAGATCCCTCTAAAGACTAAGATCATACCTTTGTTCTCCTCTTTCCATTTCCCACGTACAAAATGTCCTGAATGTTACAGTGATTTAACAGGTCCAAAACCTCTCAGAGACTACAAAAATCACTGGAATGTGCGTGGAACATAATAGAATGTTACTTCATTGTAGGTCAAAGGTCAAGGGCAGCCAGCCAATCGGGATTCTGTATGGAAATCAGATAAAAACAACTTAAAATCGTTTTTCTTTTTAAAGCTATACTCAATAAAACATTATCAGCAATATATTTTGTAAACAGCAATGGTGTTACTACAGTTAATGCAGTATGCTTAGCTGTTGTGCAATATAAGGCTGTTTAGGGGACTCACAGTAAAGCTTTTGACTGATACTGTGAAAGAGTAAATTAAGAGTTGTGTAAAATTAGATTAAATTGGCTAGATTTTTTTTTGTCTGTTGACCCTTATTTAGTAAAGAAAATATCTCTTTTTTTTTTAAATAGCCAAAAAGGGAAATAGGAGAAAAGCTCGTCTTTTGTGATACATACTTACTTGGAACGAAAATGTCACAACGGAAAAAGCAAGGGGGAAAAATATGATTAACAGTGGAAAAAATGACCAAAATAAATACAATTTACAGACCGACCATTCTTCGACTCTTGTAAATGCTTAAAGCATCTGCTATATTTGTTGCAGATGTTTTAGTCACGATTAAATTAATACATTTAATCAGTAAATACCCTTGATTTGTTTGTGCCCGGAAGTCATCTTTTGCAAGGATTTGAGGCTAATAAGAGGATCACCCCGTTTTGTTACAATCGGATGCGTCTGTTTCTCAGTAGAAAGGTATAAATAAGTAAATGATACGATTAAACCCTTTTCAGCAGGGAGACTGAGTGCGTGCAAGATTTGCCTTCAGTCCGAGGAACTCAACAAGACGAGCTGAAGTTAAAACAGTTAAAACTCGGTCATGACTGTGTGTAAGCGCTAAACATAACACAGTAACTTACATATGATACGAAAAGACACATAGCGATGGTGTAAATAAAACAATGAAAACGCTAATACATTTTTACAAATATTAAAGTAAGTAACGTTAGGTTATTATTTATACAAAAGTTATTAAAAGCGTTACTGTTGGTTTGCTAGAACCTGCCATTGACTATAAGCAAAGACTATAGAAATTCAGCTAGCCAAGTATTATAACCTAAAATACTGAAAAGAAGCATCGCTAATTTACGCTAAATATGCATATACAAGCGCAGTTTAATGGAAAAAAACAGTTAATGTATAATTTAAACAGCAACACATATTTGATAAGTCTCATTATGTCGGTCCATCGGCAACGCGGTCCCATGGTGTAATGGTTAGCACTCTGGACTTTGAATCCAGCGATCCGAGTTCAAATCTCGGTGGGACCTCGTCCTTTTGAAAATGTTGAAAAAGCTAAAGTAGTAGAAGAATAATAACATTCAATGTCGTGAGTTAGTTATAAATAACATATTCAATGCTGTTCCGTGAGTGTTAGTACAAATACACCTCCGTGTATACAAATAATGTAGGCTTGTTTACAAAACAAACAATTAGTGTCTTCAGGAAGCAAGTGTGCTCATATTTCAATTATT
Organism: Ptychobarbus kaznakovi; assembly: GCA_027422405.1. NCBI lineage: Eukaryota > Metazoa > Chordata > Actinopteri > Cypriniformes > Cyprinidae > Ptychobarbus > Ptychobarbus kaznakovi. The sequence goes on along the minus strand of CM049800.1, from coordinate 8,773,404 downwards.
GATGAGAATGGGTGGGCTGATTTTGATGTTTGATAGCTGGTTATGGTAAAGTCATCAAAATGTGTGACAGTAAAACAACTACACAAATCAGCACAATGAAAATAACCCCTCCACAATATAGTTGATGCCTTGTTTTAATGCTAATTGCCATATTTTGTTTGTAAACATGCAAATCACAATATAAATGTGATGAAATCATTTTAGTCCATCTATTTTACAGTGATTAATTGTAAAAACCATAGTTGTTGTTTTTGTTAAACTCTACTAGATAGTGAATGTAGGCAAATTGTCAAACTTTTGTGACTTTATTCATCTGCTAATATCGTGCACACATCACAATAACTGCACATGTAATATAAGTGTAATAAAATCTACATTGTGCAGAGCGCATGAAAGGTTTATTTTGATTACAATCTGCTGGTAACTAGGTGATAAACTGTATTAAGCATAATTAAATGGCTTAACTCAAGTTTAGGATTGTAGGCCACACCTATGCTTAACTGGAAACAAGCAAAGACTAGCAGTGCTTTTCTTCAGAGAGTGAAGCATGACATGATTAACACATTAGAACCTAAATAGACTGTTGAATTCAAATAATCCGTTTTTTGGTACGTGATCAGTGTATTATAATAAGTTTACAATAACCTCAAGAGAGACATACCTCTGAGCACGTTATGACTGCAAACCTTTATTAAGTCACTGTAAATATGGCATTTTTATAAAAAGGAGTCTTCAGCATTTCGGTTTGTCATATTTTTATTTAAAAAAATTAAATACCAAAAAGTTTGAATTTAAAAATGCATCAGTTGCTAAAAATATGACTGTTTTTTGTAAAGGCCACTTCGAATAGAAAACAAACAACCAAAACATTCTGACCATTTAACAAAAAAAAACACACAAACACACAAAATCAATGAAAATAAAAAGAGAACAACACAATAGCAGTCATACAGCTTTGTTATCCTGAGTGGTTGGATTAAAAGGCCCATCTTCTCAACCAAAAATAGGTTTGAGGCGTCGAAAACTTTCTCTCTCGTTTATTTATCCATTAGATATACTTTACCAGGAAAATCCCGTAGTTTTTCTCGTATATTTTATTTGCGTTTAATAAAAGGCATTTCATTTGAAATCACTTCATAATGCACTCAGTTTCAACGGGATCAAATCTCACTGATTTACACTAAATGTGAACATGACAGAAAAAAGAGGAAGCTTGCATAGTGAGTTGTCGTAAAAGTCAGTTTTGTGTATCCTAACGCGGAACACTTCTCTCATTCTGTATATATAAACGTAAGAGTATCCACTGCGATCCCATCTTGTGCGCTCTGTTTTGTTTTTCTCCATCTCTCCTACACTGTTCATTTTCGCAGCTGTTGAGGTCCCAGCATGACTTTATTGATGAAGTTCACAATGGCCGTGGCTGGCTGCTCTGGGTCCAGCTCTGCAAACATGTGACACACGTTTCCCAAACCACCGCTGCGCCGTGCAACAAATCCAAACATCCTATAGAAAACAACTAGATATCAGAGACCACGGCAGATTGTTCACTTAAAACCCCTTTTCTTCGTTTGTTTCACATCACTGGCTTATTCTGAGTGACATAAACAGATATACACTTGTCTCACTCCTACATTTACACATTTGGGAACAAACCTCCTGAAAGCACAAGAAATGCTACACTGAAAAAGAATATAGAGCTGTATAAGTAGAAGCACTTACTTGCAGGAAGTGTTATCAGCATCAATCCACCTGGCGTGCACACACACACACACACACACACACACACACACACACACACACACACACACACACACACACACACACACACACACACACACACACACACACACACACACACACACAGAGGCTAAGCAACATGTACAAGCAGAGCAAGTAAGAGAGAAGCATAAAAGAGCGTAGGAGAGCCCTTGTGCAAAAACTAAAAATTAATAGTACGTTGACAGCCTTAGATCAGCGTAAGAGGCCAACCACTTTCTCTAGACTACGTTCAAAGCAATACATGTTGTCTTGGCCATACATTAGAGATGCAGCATGTTGTAGATGCATGTAAAGATGATTCCATCTTTAATTTTACCTTTGATCCTGTGGATCCACATTGCTGAAAGTCACACTGTGAATAGGGTAATGTCGCCTGAAAAACAGTCTATATACAGAAAAAAAGAAAGGGATAAAGAGTGAGGTCTGTTTTTACTTTTCAGTGTCTCTGATTAATGTTTCGGATATGAGCCATACAGGCCTGTAGTTTACTTGAATGGCTAAAATAAGTAACTTTAATCTCATATTTGAAGGATTGTGCTAAATATATGCTTGGGGAGTGATATTAATAAAGCTGTGTTACAATGTAAAGTGTTTTGCTTGGCAAGCGAAACATAAGTGTTGTTGGACATGTGTGTTTGTACCTGCGCTGGTTATCAGTGAGGGTGATGCCCTGTGTGGACACTTTGAAGTGGACGACTGTTGGTGAAGGACGAGGGTCCTGGGTCAAAGTGCACTTGGTTGCTTTGGAGACGGCTTGCGGGCCAGTCAAAGATTCCGTTTCCACTGAGTTTAAGTAGAGAACATTACAAGCTGACAACGAGAGAGAGAATAACAAAGAATATTAGAGAGAGAAAGAGGACTTTTGTTACTTTCAATGAGGAATATTGAATATAATACACTATGAGATTTACCATCAAACTTTTTTATTTTTTTATTTAGCAAGAATGATCAAAAGTGGTGACAGTAAATATGTTGACATTTGTACAACATTTCAAATTAATGCTGTTCTTCTGAACCTTATATTCATCAAAGAATCCTGAAAAAAATGTATTACAGTATCCACAAAAATATTAAGCAGCACAACTTTTTTCAACTGTAATACTAATTATAAATATTTATTGTGCCTCAGATCAGTATATTATTATGATTTCTGATTATCATGTGACAGGTAAGACTGGAAAAATAGCTGCTGTAATGTAGCTTTGTCATCACAGATAAAAAAAAAATTAAAATAGAAAACAGCTATTTTTAATAGTAACAATATTTCACAGTAGTACTTTTTTGTACTGTATTTTGATCAAATAAATACAGCATTTGTGAGCAAGAAACTCATTCTATCAGCCCCAAACCTTTGAACGGTAGTGTACATAACTGTAATCTTAACACGTTTAATAATACTTATTGTTTTTCCCCACCATCCGTCCGTGAAAAAATAATAAATACAATTCACCTGCCCCCTGTTTTAATAGGTCTGCAGCTGTGCTGGTATTAGTTCCACTTTGCGACTCTTGCAGTTCTCCTACAAGATCTGATACACAAACACACACAAATCAGGCAGTTATTACACACTGAGTATGAAAAAATATTCATTGTTGTATTTTAACGTGTTTGTACGACCTCTATCTGGGATTCGTAGAACACAAGGAAGAGACACGGGAGTAATGGAGTGCTGAGACACCAGAGCAGAGAGGGAGCCTGGATGAAAAGAATCATCACAATTAAATCAATAGGGGGTGCTATTTTCAACACAGAGCATTAGACAATCATTCATAAACAGGGCATAATCTTTTTTTTTTTTGTCTCACCAAAATATGTTTCATTTTGACAGCCTTTGATCTTCACTCCTTTAGGACCGCTCTCAATCAGGAAGTGCCTTACTAGCTGCTCCTGTGGGTTGCCTGTCTCTCTAGGGTTACTAGCGTGGGCTGGAGGTGTGCTGACTCTCAGGGCCAATCCATATGCGCCTTGGAATGAATTACTATCCCTAATGAGGAACCAGCCAGGCTCCTTGTCTTTTAATACTGCGACGGCTAAATGGGCAAAGAGATACTTTTGTTAATAGAGTGGCAGGAATATTTATGTAATGTACATCACATCCTAAAAAAATATCTCCTACAACTAGATGCGATGATATGATGATTGTAAGGTGTTGAGCTTTTTTTTATTGTTTTGCTATGAAGTTGCTAGGGTGTTATTATGAGGTTGCTCATAAGTCATCCACCAGATGAAAATCATTAGTCTGTTGATTGCTTAAAAAAATTAACAAAGCAGTATTAGTTTTAATTTTAGTATTCATTTACTTAATATATATTTTATTTAGATTTCAATTATTCTGTATATTTATATATTATTTATTCATTCAAATTATTATGATTTATTAATCATGTTGGTTTAAATTTTGACCAATACAATAAATCGATAATTATTGTCATTTTATTATCAATAACCGATAAAAAGCTGATATTAAACTTCGGTCACACTTTAGTTTGAGACCAATTCTCAGTATTAACTAACTATTATTACGGCTTTTACCTGAGTAAACTCCTAATCTTCTGCTTACTAATAGTTAGTAAGATAGTTGTTACTAAATACTAAAAACTAAATCAATTGTTTTAAATATTACAAGTGAATTTGGCATCACAGCGTTATAAAGTACAGTATGAAAAAATGGATATCCATTTTGAGATTAGCTAAAATTTAAAATGTATCACCACATAAAGAACTAATACTGTACTCTAAAACTAACAATACTTATTGTATTGCCAAAATTTTTTTAATTGACTTAGAGTTTTAATAGTGTTACTAAATTATTAGTGTTCTTAAAGATTAACTTTAGGTGAGTATTAGATAATAGCAAACATCTAAAATGTCAAAACAGGGAAAATGAGCATATGCAAATAAATATCTAATATTAACCTATACCAATAAATCAAAGACATTTCTAATGGTACCGATATATTGAGCACTACTAATAATATACCATATAAAAACTGTAGCACAGAAGGCTACAATGCTGTATTGAACAAGTTAATGGCATGGGTCCAAATGGCAGAGAATACATATAAGCCCACAATAAAATGCATAAATGTAAATAACACTGAAGTAAGCACCACTAAAAATGCAGATGCTCTCACCCTGGTCTCTGGAGATGCCAGGTTTGTACCAGTACTTGGAGCTGTCTTGGACAAACTTAGAGCTGAGGCGTTTCTCTGCCTCCTCCATGCCATTAGAGGGAGTTACTTTGTATTTAGATGTGGGAGGCAATTCATTGGTAGTAGTGGAGAAGGACACATGGAACTGGGCAGGGGAAGTAGAAGGCTTTCCAGCTGATTTTATTGAGGAAGTGCCAGTGCAATCAGACACATTGTGAAAGGGGGATGAGCGTTGTTTTTCAGGGAGAGGAGGTTGGGATAAGGAAGCTGGGATGGTGATCTCAGTGTAGCCTGTATATGGTACATGAGGCACCGTCAGAAGAGGGTAGCTGTATGATGCTATAGGGAATGAGGGTGTGACGTAGCCGTCTGGGTCAGGGGGCGATGCTGTCAGGTCACTGTTGCTGCTTTCCTCATTGCTGTCGGTTAAGGTAGTTATGCTTTGCCTTTCAGCATTTAAGTTAAAAGAAGGGAAATCAGAGGCAGAGCTTCTCTCTGAAGAACAAAGAGGAGGTTGAGGACTTGTTGAGGTTGAAATTGAGGTGTAGCATGAGCCGGGGTGTTCTGCTTTATCCTGTTCTGATTCTGGGATGCAGGTGTTGATAGGTCTGGGGTAGTGTGTTTGTAGCTGCACTGACTCCACAACCTTGGATGACGGTGAGTTAATAATGAGAGTGGTGTTAGATGTAGAATCTGTGATGGGTGTTTTCTTCATATTTTCCTCTGTTCCACTGACAGACGAGACAACAGTGATCAGAGACCTAAGGAAAGTTTCACCATCTGGAGCTTTGCTTTTCATTGGTTCTCCCACCTCTATTGATCTCCTGTTAGAATACACAGTGGAATTTAGGTTGACAGTACATTCAATTCTATGTACAAAATAAACGGTGGCTACGAGATTAATAAGAGATTAATGTACATGAAGAAACAATTACCTATGAGGAGAAAGGGCTTTAATGTGACTTTTATCAGCATCTAAAACCTTAATACGACCATCTACAAAACACACAAAATAGAATGAACAACAGATTAGATTAGGGAAGCAGAAGAAACAGAAAGTTAAAGGGATAGTTCACCCAAAAACCAAAATTCAGAAAAATTCATAGTTTATATAATTTAGTCATGTGGACTATTTGTGTTAGATTGATGGTAAATTTCTGCCCCTTTTAGTGCTGCCCCTATAGAGCAGCATTTACATTCTACAAAGTACCTTTTTTGTGTTCCACAAAATAAGCAAAAAAAATACAAATTTAGATAATGTAAGGGTGATGAACAGACAGTTTCTTTTTTGGGGTGTTCTGGCAGAATAGCACAAATATTTCTATGATATACATTTAATACCTGTTTTAGGAATACATTGATTGTTATAATTTGGCTACAAACTGTGTCAATGTGATTACCGTTAATGCCATGCTGACTCTCTTCAGCTGAAGAATTGTTGGGATTGGCTCGTTTTGGAGATGGAGTGACAGCAATGGGGGAGGAGTTTGGGGAATGACTGATGGAGGTGTATCCAGGACTCTCTCTGAACGGTTGTGGAGAGCAAGGATAGGGTGGATGAGGGCTGTTGTAGCCACTGCTTTGGGGGCTGGGATATGGACTGAGTGGTGTAATATGTTCGGGTTGGGAGTCTGAAACGTATACGGGTTGGTCTTGTTTTGGGACAGCATGGCAATGTCCGTATGATAACGTTACTGGTGACATTGCTAATTTGCGCCGCCAGTATTCCGCCTCTTGAACTCCCTCCCAATGAGACTCCACCCTTCCATCTCTCCAGTGCATAGGCCCCTCCCTCCTAATCCCAAACTCCACCTCTCTAGGCCAAGGAACAGCTTCTAATTCTCTGCCTCGTAAAGAATGGAGGGCAACGTCCTCTCGTAAGCGAGAACAGTCCCTGCATGAGCACGATGTTGGCGGAGTCGTGCTGTAACGTAATTCTCGGTATGGACTGGAGACCAGTGACTGATTAGGGGTTAGGGAAGGAGGGATGTGGGCGTGGCCCTGGGGGAGGGCGGGGCAATGAAACACAGGACATGCCTCCCCAGAGTAGAATGCATGTGTCTGTACAGGAAGTGTGTGAGAACGGGAGGACTGTGAGTGGAAAAGTGGTGAATGAAGGTGGGTTTCTTGAGCGGGATATGAGTACATGTGCCTGATGGTTTCTGGGCAGGGATGGTGCAGACATCGCCCTCTCTCCCAGAAAATATCAGGCTTGGATACACACAAGTCTCGGACTGGCAGTGGGGCGGTGCGGCTGCAGGGAAGTGTGTGGTGTTTGGGATGGAGAGTTTGTGCAAGTACATGCGGGCTGGTCAGGTCTGGATCACAGGATGAATGAGTATGGGAATACGGGCGGCCATAACAAGACTGAACGGGCCTATCCGGTCTCACGGGAGAGCAGTCACTATCATCAAGAATTGCAGTTTCTCTGTGTTTTTCCCTGTCTTCGTCCTTCTCTCTTTTTTCTCTTAGAGGTGGAGAGAGGGATTTGGGTGGTGCTGAGGAGCAACTTTTGTCTTTGCTGAGAGAGAGAGGCTGGATGGAGAGATGAATGGGAGGAGTGGAGGAGGAATGACTGGGTGAATGTGTGGAGGTTTTGATGGAAGTCGGGCATCCGCTGGGACTGGAGCCTGGTGCTCGATGCTTCTTCACTTGTGCATACAGACTTCCGTCCAAAGGGCCACGTGTGTGACTGATATCTGCAGATCACAGGGAATCCATGGACAAAAAACCATATTATTTACAGTCACAATACAATATAAAAAATACAAATTAAGCTCAGATGAGCTTTATTTGTCACATACACAATTATACAGAGTATAATGAGGAGTGAAATGTGTTCTCTGCATTTAACCCATCCAAGTGGAGCAGTGGGCAGCCGACATTGCGGTGCCCGGGGAGCAGTCACATGAATATAGAGTGTATGAAAAATGAATCAGCGTTTTTTGTCTCGGAATGCAATTACAACCAAATAAATTATTCTCTGAATGTTTTTTTTTTAGCTCTATTTAATATTTTTGTTCATGTTTTTGACTCAGTTACAGTATAATTGTTTTATTAGTTGTATTATTAATTTAAATTAAGATGTTTTGTGCCAGATAAATGCTGCAATTGCAGATCATCTGGTAGTGTTGCACTCTAAAGACATTTTCCTCTTAAAATAGCTTAAATATACACGTTTGGGTCAGTAAGATTTTTTTTTATGTTTTTATTGAATTGTTTTTTAATTGTAAATATGTATGTGTGTGTGTGTGTGTGTGTGTGTGTGTGTGATGTTTTGAACAGTAGTTAAAAAGAACAGTAGTTTGTTATTTTATTATCAGCAGCTTGTACTGTAACCAACAATTTATTTAGGTTAGTTTGATTGTAATTCAAGTTCTTGTAGCTTGACATGATATAGGTTTTGGGCTAGACTGAGTGCACATACCCTCAACACTATCCTCATGGTGAAGGTTAAAGTTTTCATACGAGTCCCAGCGCACAATAGGATCTGAAGTGCCATAATCCACAGATACTCCTGGGTCATTTCCCTGTACCTCTCTACCTAAAATACATAAAACACACACATATAGCATTAAGATAGAGTTAATGGAAGAAGGGATGGAGAAAGAGTGCAGTTGATAGATGTGTACCTCTTCTTTGTGGGCCAGAAGAAAACAGCAGCTCCACTGTGGCATCTGCAGGGAAACGGTCATCTACACACAAACACAAATCAGAATCATAACACAGAAAACACACTTTATTCCTCTGCTTTTGAGCAGTCGAGGCAATGGAGGGGGCATTCAAACAAACATTACCGGTATGTGTTTACCTGTGCAAGCATGGTCAAGTTCTCCTTTGCCAAAAGCAAGCTGAGACCCATGAACACTACAGGTGTGAAACTGGATTCTGAACACAGACTCTCTCTTACACACATCTGAGAGACGGTGATAACACTTCACCTAAGGACAGACAATAAGAAGCAGTTTTACTGAGGAAAACATGGTGCTTTTGTAGTCAAAATGTGGTGCTTCTCTCAACTCACTTACACATTGCTTGGGTGTTGAAGGTAGTTGTTAGGACATTGATATGTGGTTTCTAAGGCGTTCTGAGTGTAAACTGTTGCTATGCGGAAGAGAGGGTGTTGTTCTGACTGACACACATACATAGAGCACATCACATATGGTAAACGCGAAGCTGAAACATGTGTGCGTCATGCAAGAGAACCAATGAGGTTAGTTCTTGCGTGTGATGAACACATGAGCACATTTCAGATTCATATGTTTACCATATCAAATTTGCTCTATGTATGTTTAATTAAATCTGTTCATCATATAAAGTGAGCATATCTCTTCACAAGACTTGAAATAAACGTCTCAGTTCATATGGATTAATTTCGTTGACACCTTTATGACCTTTTTAGATCTTCACCTTACCTGGACTTCTTATGGAAGGACATAGACAGGCCACATTAAAAAATGCATTTCACAGATTAACCAAACCACAGTTTTGTGGGTTTGGAATGACATGAGGGTGAGGGAATTATGATAGAGTTTGCATTTTTGGGTGAACTATTACTTTAAATATGGTAATTTAATAATGTGGTGATGTTTTTGAATATGTATTTGAAAATATGTCTCCCTTCAAAGCAGTGGCTAGCGAGCAGGTTATAGGAAAATCTTATATAACAAGAATGTTTCAGTGTTCTTACCAGGATGTCTCCCTTCAGCAGTAGAGCTGGTTCAATATTCACACACAGCATCTTATTGTTAGGGCTCTGAATATCACTGTAACACAAATAAAAAAAAGTTTAAAAAAGTATGACATTTCATACTATGTCTTTATACTAAACAGTCAAGAGAGGACATGACATGATGAAAATAAGAGAGGAGATGTGTGATTTGGACACACTGCGAGCCAGAGCTGGCTAAGCAGGACTTTTGGCTGGATTTAGAGGGGCTTTGGACACTTTCCAGCTGGATAGTTTGGGAGACCAGCTTGTTGACCAGTTAAACCAGCATGGCATGGCTCATAGACTAACTACACCATCTTAGCCAGAACTTAAGATCATCTTAAGCCAGCTTTGAGCAGCTTAAAACAACAAGATGTTTATTTTTGCAGGGTTGAGCTCCAGAGGTCAATATATCAGACTGCACGCAGTGACCACCATGCCACAGCACTGAAAAACATTATCATCAAACTTAATGAGACTGACAAAATAGACCCACTTACTATTTGCCTGAAGAATAGACCAGCTGCAATGACTGATATATCTTCAGAAAGGGAGAGTAACCTGCAAAATGCAATGGATAATATGGGGAAACAAAATAAAAGGGATAGTTTACCCAAAAATGCAAATTATGTCATCATTTACTCACTCTCATGTCGTTCCAAACCTGTATGACTGAAGAAAGTCATACAGGTAAGTTATGATTTCATTTTTGCTTCAACTATCACCTGAACAGATTTTCATTTAAAATATTCATGCATATTTCTGTTGTGTTTTCCTCAAAATCAGTTCAGAAAATACCAAATAAGGCCTGATTATGATTGAACAGGTTTGTACCTCCTCCTGACTGGTAGTTGAGCAAAGCTGGAATATGAATTTGATGCAGGAACAGAGGGGAGCTGTTCATCATTATTGCACCCGAGAGGAGACCGGCAAAATAATATATATACCTGCAATGACAGAGAGAACATCATGACCACACTAGAACATGTTATTCTGGAACAAACTGAAATAAAGGTTAGTCATACCTGTTCTGAGATGGCTGGAGAGAGGAAGAGATTTTATCCTCACAAAATTTCCTCATAGCAACCGTCGAGAGAGCCTGATCTGCCCTGCACACATACATACAGAAAAAGTCAGGTGTAATTACAATAAAATGCTCCCGAAGGCACTGTATAAGAGTTTTAATGATTTTGAAAGAAGTCTCCTATGTTCACCAAGGCTGCATTTTGTGATGAAAAATACAGTAATATTATGCAATAATATAATAAATGAAAATATATATTTTTTTTAAATGTCATTTATTTCTGATAGAAAAGCTCAAAAGAACCGTACTTATTCAAAACAAAAATCAAAATGTCCTTGCTGAAAACTTAATTTCTTTCAAAAAATAAAACATTATGGTGTACCCATTGAATAACTGTGTGTGTGTGTGTGTGTGTGTGTGTGTGTGTGTGTGTGTGTGTGTGTGTGTGTGTGTGTGTGTGTGTGTGTGTGTGTGTGTGTGTGTGTGTGTGTGTGTGTGTGTGTGTGCGTGTGTGTGTGTGTGTGTGTGTGTGTGTGTGTGTGTGTGTGTGTGTGTGTGTGTGTGTGTGTGTGTGTGTGTGTGTGTGTGTGTGTGTGTGTGTAAATACCCAGCTGATATCTTGCTATAATGCATGTAAGCTGCTACAATCACCCCTGTTTTTCCTTTGCTGCCCTGAGAAAGTGACAGGTAGATTAAAAGAAAAACAGACAGAGAAGAAAAAAATATACACAACTACTACAACAACTAATACTAATATTGGGTCATGCTTTCTATGACACAAAAATGTTATAACATTTTAATTCTGTCATCATTTACAAATCAATATTGGACCAGACTGACTTGGTTAAGTTCAACTCGCTGACTGTTATCTGGTCCCAGAGTTTAACAGCCCACTAGAGGGAAGGATTGAGAGTTGTATGGACTTCTTTTATGATACTTTTATAGTGCTTTCTGTAGTTTCAGTACCAATTCATTGTAGCTGCATGGATAAGAGAGTACATTAGTCTAAACTTTTCCATTAGAAAGGCAGTCATTTGAGTTTGGAATGACTTTAGACTAAGTAAATGGTGACAGAATCTCATTTTTGGATGATCTATTCCTTTAATAAGACTGATAACATTTAGACACTTTTAGTTATTATATATTAAATATCAAATAACTTCTGATCTCAACCTTGCAGTGAAGTACAACCACATTCTGGGGGTCAGAGTTAAGCCAGTTCTCCATGGTTTTGCACACAGCGCATATTTGATCAAGGGACGGGGCATGTAGATCAGGCCATCCCAACTCCTCCACCTGAGGCAGGGGAAGGGGTCATCCCAGAAATACAGAAACAAAGGCATACATCAAAACAAGCCAGCCATAGACTGACTTTTAAATGAAGAAATGTGCAAATCTAGTTAATGGAATAATATATTCAAAGCCGCCTTTAATAAAACAGCAAGAAGATACCTTTGGATTTAGTCTGCAGATGTCATGGCGTTTCTCTGACAGATTTATAAGCTGAGAAGTAAAAGAGACATAATAGTGATAATTCACGTGTCTTTAAAACTCAACAATGATGAAACAGAAATACAACTGACCAAAAACTTGTCATGATGTTTGGATTTCAACATGGCCGCCACTTCCTTAAGGTTAGCGCTGTAATGCTGTTCTTCCAGGTCAGACAGGTAGAGGACAGAGATGATACGCTCAGTTATGTAGGTCAAGTCGAAGTCATAATGACTGCCCATCAACTTCTCCATAACACTTTCCATTTTGTCTCTACTGTGAAACACAGAGCAAACACAAGTCACACTCAAATACAAACAAAAGAAGCAGGACACCCTAAAAACAATGATGATTTTCATACAACATGAATGTGAGTGATGACAGATTGTTACTTTTTGAGTCAGATTTTTCTTGAATTCATAACAAAAGATGCTTTTAGCTTCATGAAATTTCTCTTACCTGGGAGGAATGGTCATCTGGTTTAGAAATGGGGGCTAGGAATGATCAGAGTTAAAGGAATGTGAATAAAAACATGGTACAAACATTTATATTAAATTGTGATACATTAAACACACTTAGTAATTCCTTTAACCTTCCTATTCTGGTAATAATGGCTCTTTTTATAGTTGATAAAATATTGGTTATTTGAAAATTAACCTTTTATTTCCCTACAAATTGTTTTAGTATGTTCCTTTGATATCCCATCAGAAAGACACGACAGAAGCTTACTGAAGCAGGCATGCACTTTTCAAAATATCACTATTAAGTCCATTTGACCTAAAAGATACACTGAGTGAGAAACTGAAAGGAAACAACCAACAGTAATGGATGTCTATGGTGTATATATTAATCAGAAAAGCATGTTAATATGCACTGCATTTATTTATGTTTTATACCTGGGGTCTCCTGAGACCCCAAACATAAGTAACGTTGTATTTTAAAGGTGGAACTACTAAATGTAGAAAAAGTTGAAATTCAATTATCCATAAGTTGAATAAACACAAAAATGTTTATCTAGTTACCTAAATCTAGTTGCTTATGAATTTTACCGTGCATGAGATTTTGTGTATAATCAGCTCTCATAAGATTCACAAACTCTCAGCTAAATTCATTCATATAAATGTAATACAGATGCAATGTTAGGACCTTTGAGATATGTGTTGAAAAGCAGCTTGGGGTAATACTCACTGGATCTGAGACAACTTCACAAGGGACAGAGACCTGGATGAAAGACAGACAGAGAAAGGTGTGTATTAGACACATAGTAACCAAGTCTTTGATGCATGATTTAGAAGGTTCAGACATCAGAGACTATATAAGAGACACATACGCAGCTAGCATACTTTGGGGCCACTGGGTGACTCTCCATTTTAAGACATCCTCTCTGTCCTCATTAGGTTATTATCACACCAGGGGACATCTGGTACTGTTTAACACCACCCGTGAGTGTGTGAACGCACATATTTGCACACGTTCACTTTGCTTCCTTCTCAGTAATTAGTTTAGACATAGAATTTTAACTAACAGACTCTAAAACAAATGGCTTTACATTTGGCTCCAATACCATTTTGTTAGTATATATTAAGTACAGTTGTGGATGTAACCATATATTCAAGAGGTGTAAATCAAACCGGTGTTTTTTAGAATCTGTCAATGGAAAACCTAAACAGACCATCATTCTGGTGATGGGGGATATTCTGACAGACTGACAGGGAGTCTGATGTGGACAGAGGGTGGAGACACGTGTATAAAGAGAAACAAAAGCAGCTGATCTCTCCGTCCAGGACGGATGAAATGCCTGCTGGCTTTATGAACTATTTCCACTACTCTATTTCAGTTGATCAGCTGGCTTGTGCCTCTGATCATGAGTCTGTTTGTAGGAGTATTTTCACAATGTAAGTCACGGATGTTCACTGCATTGCTGCCTTAAATTTCAGTCATTTTGTTCATTATTTGAGCTCTGACTTTGGATTGCCCTGCTGGAAAATCAAAATGTTGAAAGTTGAAACTAACAGGTAACATAATGATCAAATCATATTACAGTGCAGACAAAACAACTCCTTTATGAGGGATGAGGGAACACACTGGGGTTCATTAACTACATCCTGTTTTAGCAGGTAACAAGTAATTGCAAGTGACGCAGACACAATCAAACGCTTACACGCAATCACTAAACAAACATAAAGATGTTTATGTATTATAAACCTTATCTACCATCTGATTGTATCACTGTCATGTATCAGTGTGTCTTACACTCTTATTGCTGATTCTCTCTTTTCTACTGTATTTTTCTTTGTGCCAAACAGATTCTCTCACTACAAACACAAACTGATTCTACTATCTGAAATGAACAGTACACAAAGCATACCTTACATTTCCCAAAAGCTAAATGAATTACCTCTTTGATGTCCTTTTAAAAAAGGAAAAGTGTCTGTACCTTTCTCAGATAAGTCCAGTTTTCTAGAGTTCCTATAGCACACACACAAGTGCTCTTCTCTCTTTCTCTCTCTATCTTTCTGATCCTCTCACTCTCTTGTTTCCACCCAAATCTTCCTCTCTCTCTCTCTCTCTCTCTCTCTCTCTCTCTCTCTCTCTCTCTCTCTCTCTCTCTCTCTCTCTCTCTCTCTCTCCTCGCTCTAAAACCAGGACATGGACTGTAAAAAGTATTCAAGTAAATGATGCTTACAAATGTTACAATATTTATTTGATTATTGTACTTTTTCATAGTTAGTTCATAATATATGCATTAATTACTTGAATTGTATAAAGGTTCTACCATTAATGCATTTCCTATTATAATTTGCTACTGTATAAAATAATTTTGTTCTCATTATAAAAATTCATGCTAGCTCAAGATCATTGAGTATAACAGATGCAAAAATCAATTTTAATAATATATTACTAAATGTTGAAATTAGCCTAATATTAACTAAGATTAATATATGCTTTAGAATTAATTTTCATAATTAATGTTAACGTGTATGTTAACAAGTGGAACCTTTTTGTAAAGTGTTACTTGTATTATATTCTATGTTTTAAGCCAAACCAACTAGAATTTCAATGGTTCTTGTACTCTAATACCATTCATCTTTCTTCGAGCATGCACTGGGGTATGAATAATTATGGCTGCATTGTTTTGACACTTGACATTTTAGGTTCAGGCAAGGCTTTTACTTAAAATAAGGAGTACATTAACTAAACTCAAAACATAAGATGAAACTGTTGCCTTAGTTTTATTTATTTATTTGTAATAATAATATTTATTTTTACTGTGATGAGAAAAAGTAAAAGAGAAAGAGAGTGAGCAGGAGAAATAATAAGAAATAGAAGGAGAGAAAGAGAGGAACAGCTGTGGTGTGTAGCGTGCGGAGACACTGGTGTATTTCCGTGTGATGCTCTGTTGGCATTCAGTGACTGATTGCAATTTCTATTAATACCAAAGATAACCAGAGTTCATAATTCATCTGAATTAGACCTATTTGTACTATATTTGAGAGTGACACACATCACAAGACCAAAAGCCACTAAGATAAACACATCGCTACATAATTGACAAAGTCATTGACAACGAGAATGCATATTTTCTGCCATTTCTTTATTGGTTAAAGCCAAATCAAGCAATCACTAGCCAAAGTTTAGCCATATCCACTATACTTCCTAAGAGGCAAAAAGCTGTAACAGCATTCTTACCTTTTCCTCACATTTCTTATGAACTGCAGTTTTACACTCTGCAAGGAAAAGATGTTTATTACATTAATAAATATTAATGTACAGTATGTGCATGTGGAGTCAGGTTTTGCCTATGTGGAGACCAAAAGTCCCACAAGGATAGTAAGTTAATAGTGCCGCATGAGGAAACGGCTTAATAAATATACAAATATAAATAAGAGGAAATATCAGCTAGTATTAGCCGTATAAAAACAACATAAGTCAATATAAAATCATTATAGTAAAAACAAATGTATGTTTTACCTCTGCAGTACATGCCATGGCTGTCGAGGGCTTGTCTGCAGACAACACAGTGGTGTTTCTTCTTGAAGTTCCTCTCTTTAAAGGAGTGTGAACCCATTTTCCCCAACTACATATATAAGCACACACACACACAAGACCTCAAAATTATACAGCAGCAGATATTGTGGGATCTGTATGTACGTAGATCTGGCAGAACTAACCAAACACATCTGCCAAACACAAACATGATATTAAAGAGCACTGAGCACACATGTCCACACGCCCCAAGTTGTGGTGATATGAAGAGAATAAATCAATCACTCATATGGAGGTGATGAATGAAAATCATGTTTGTTTTGGTAGTGCTGTGATGATAAAACTGTTTTGGCACAATGCCCAGATATTGCATAAAACAGCTGGGTGATTTGACAATCATTTAATGATCATACTATATTCATGATATATTCTATTCTATTCTATTCTATTCTAGGTGTTCTTCTACACAAAATCAACTACGTCCATGGTATTCTACCATCAATTAATTTTTATGAATGAAATGAACAAAGTGATGTTAAGTTCTATCTATCTATCTATCTATCTATCTATCTATCTATCTATCTATCTATCTATCTATCTATCTATCTATCTATCTATCTATCTATCTATCTATCTATCTATCTATCTACTACACACTCTACACACGCACGCACGCACGCACACACACACACACCTATATCTACACACACACACACACACACACACACACACACACACACACACACACATATCTATATCTATACATCGCATCTAGATATCTCACACACACACACACACACACACACACACACACACACACACACACACACACACACACACACACACACACACACACACACACACACACACACACACACACACACACACACACACACACACACACACACACACACACACACACACACACACACACAAAACAACTTTAACTCACTCTGTGAATAGCATTTATTAAATTTTGTTGATACAATTTCAGCAATTGTTATAAAAACATATTTGGTTCACTCTTAAAAATAAAGGTGCTTCACGATGCCATAGCTTTTTGTTTAAATGGTTCCATAAAGAACCTTTAACATCTGAAGAACCTTTCTTTTTCACAAAAAGGTTATTTGTGGTAAAAGAAGGTTCTTCAGATTATATAAAGGTAAGATAGAGATGGTTCTTTAAGGAACATTTGACTGAATGGTTCTTTGTGGAACCAAAAATGGTTCTTCTACTATGGCATCGCTTGAAGATCCCTTTGAAGCACCTTTATTTTTAAGAGTGTAAGACATAATATTTTTAATGTTGAAAATAATAGTATTTTATGCTCACCAGGTCTGCATTTAATTAATTAGAAAATACATTAGAAAGAGTAAATTATTAGAATTTAAAATAATTTTTGAGCATATTTTAAAATGTAATTATTTTGTGATGGCAAAACTGTATTTTAGCAGTCATTACTCCAGTCTCCAGTCACGTGATCTTTCAGAAATCCTTGTAGAAAGTTCAGAAAGAAACTTTCTAAAAGTTCAGAATAGAAAGTTCAAAAGAACAGCATTTATTTGTAACAGAAGTCTTCTGTAGCAATCTACAAGTTTTTACTGTCATACTTGATAAATTGTAATGTGTCCTTGCCGAATAAAAGTATTAATTTCTTTAAAAAACTACTGACCCAAAATCTGTGAACGGTAATGTAGACCTTCATAGCACATTGCTAGGTTTATCACTTGACAATGCTGCCATCTACAGTCTGTAAATGTGAAGTAAACAATGGCTATGCTATGAGCAGATTGGTGCGTAACTCCTGTAAATTGTATACCACAATGTCTAAAGATTTCACGGAAAATATATATCTTCTACAATAATAGAGGATGTTTTTTTAAAAAACACATAGGCTACAGCAGTTCATTCATCAACTAGTTCAAAAGTTCCTTATGTATAGAGTTTATGTTTGCATATTGCGAGCATGTGACAACCAGATATAAAACACATTTATAACAAAACTTTGGTTGCATGTTTTTTGTTTTAAAGCATGGTTTTATATAAAGGACTTTTCAGCTTTCCTCGCTTCTCTCTTTCTCTCTCTCACTCGCTGTCTCCAGCCAAAGTTTGGCTCATGGATAAAGCATTTCCTTCCACATATCCAACACACACAGAGACACAGCCTTCTCCTCATGCCTTCTCACTTCTTCTCCTTCTCCTGAAAAGTGCAGAACTGTTCAGGTCACTAGAATTCTCCCAATGTCAAATGAACATGCTATATGACAGAGCAAAAGAGACTAAAAGCGTTTTCTCTCTGCTACTGTTGCTGTTTTGTCCCTGCTAATAGGAATTCTCTTACACTCACATACAGACTCACATGCCGGACAGGAGTAGACGGGAGCAGGTGGGAAGGCCGAGGTATGCTTCCGCCGTCCCAGAATTCCACTGTCTATTTTTAACCAGCCTTTCTGACCACAGGATCCCTAGGAAACGTATGTGTCTGTGTGTATGCTTGCATGGGTGTGTTAATCTGGCTATTTGTCTGTGGTTATGGAATATATGTTCCTGTTTTTTCTCTCAAGAGCACAGCACACATGATAAGTGTTTGTCACTGCTTAGAATGTGTTATGTGAAGTGGAAATATTCTATTTACGTACATTTTCCATCCTATAGGCGAGTTTTCTAGGGGCACATAACTAAAGCTGTCCCAAAGAGTCAACCTGCTGCCAAATGATGGACATGGAAGTGTTACTCTGAGTGTTTGTGTGTGTGTGTGTGGGGGGGTTGGGGGTGTTCATTCACATGAATATCCTTTCAGAAAATATTCACCCTTACAGCTAAATATAGGTTTACACTTGCAGTGTCTATTAAGCTGCATTTTGAGCAGTGACGGCAGTATAAACA
Organism: Ptychobarbus kaznakovi; assembly: GCA_027422405.1. NCBI lineage: Eukaryota > Metazoa > Chordata > Actinopteri > Cypriniformes > Cyprinidae > Ptychobarbus > Ptychobarbus kaznakovi. The sequence continues at coordinate 8,754,374 of CM049800.1, read as the reverse complement.
TTCATAACAGAACCACTTAATACAAGTATTGACTGCTGACAGTACCTAAAATATAAACTTTATTCTGAAATCTTGATGGTGTTAATAAGTTAATATAACTATATAACAATAATTATAGTCAATATAACTGTATCAGCCAGTATCCAGTCACATACTATAGCATATAATATAATTTACTAACTTATTGCAATAACATATAACATATAGCTACAGTTAATGCATTTGGTATCATGTACTAAAAAAATTACATAATTTATTAATCTAGATTATTGTTCATTTGTGCACCATACATTTTAACATTTCAGGTTGTAGAAAATGAACATCATGAATGAACACAAATTATCAATGAACAACAGTATACCTAACATTCTAGATTAACAAATGCGATATCTTTTTACTTTAGTTTTTTTAGTTAATGCATACCTTATGCATTATCTAATGCTAATGAATGTAACCTTATTGTATAGTGTTACTAAGATAACTTTTAGTAACATACTACATTATATAATGCAAAACAGATCATTAGTTAAAAAGTTACCAATGAATTGAAAATAACAAGTTGTATATGTTTTACATATGTTCTATATTGCCCCTCAATTCAACAGATCCCTATTTAAAAACCTTGACTATAAATATGACTGCAAGTATGTAATGATTTACAGAAGACATAAAACATAACCATTGAGACAGACCCACTGCACTCATTGCCTGGAGATCTTCTTACCCATGTATGACCCATGCACTCACACACACATGCACACACACACACACACACACACACACACACACACACACACACACACACACACACACACACACACACACACACACACACACACACACACACACACACACACACACACACACACACACACACACACACACACACACACACACACACACACACACACACACACACACACACACACACACACTGTTAAGCTGAGAATCTCTGCATCCTCTGTGAGGTCTCGTGTTTTCGGGGGGTCCGAGGGCTGGGGATTCCTCTCTTTAACCCAACGCTGCTTGCTGAAGACACGACCCATTCTACTTGCTTTATTCCTCCTTGGAAATCCTTTCCTTCTCCTCTTACACTTTCTTAGTCCTTCTTTTCCTTAATCTTCAGTCCAGGCTGCTCCTTGTTTTACGTTTCCCTTGTCCTCAAGGACGTCTCCTTGTTCCTCAATGCCTTAGCGTCCAGTTCCAACACAGAATCACGTCTCTTACACCTTCTTTTCCACACATTCTCTCCCAATCCAAAGTCTCCCTCTCAGTGTCACTCAGGGTGTCCTCCCTCTGACTGTCTCTTGCCCCCTCACATGCACACTAGTAACGCCCTCCTCCGTCTCTCTCGCAGCTGTTTTTGGCAGGCTTACGTCAGACCCTTCTTCTTCTTTTGGCACTCGAGCTCTGCTCACCCACTGGGAGCCATCACACACACACTCACGCATAACCCCTAAGGCTTGTATTCCAACATCTCTCCACCACCCAGTCCCTAAGTCCGCACACGGAGAGCATTAGGTCTTCTGTTCCTCCTCATCTCCATCTTTCATTGGCAGAATGAGACAACATAGCATCTGTTCTCATTCTTTCACATCTGCTCCGTCCAAGCAGCACTCGCCTCGCATCTGCATGTGTGGGTGCAATACTGAATAAGTTACTGTGAAGCACATGAAACCACAAAAATTCTTCCATGAATAAAATTCCATTCATAATAAAGTTTCTGTACAACAGGGCGAGTTGTAACATCAATTCAGTGAATTAAAAATGGACAACGGGTGAAGGACCACCATCTTCCTGAGGCAACAATAGAAGCTGTAAGACTCTTGTGTCAAAAAATATTTAACATTTATAGGACATCAACATTTTGAGGTAGAAAAGAAGCATTTCACTTCTGAGTTATAATTTGATTTGCACATATGTTAATTAAGGTTAAATGACAGAACTGGCATCTTATGAATCTTCTTGTTGAAGATTTTTATATAAATAAAATAAAATAATTAAATATCATGACTGAGTTTTTAACATACTTCTACTGAACGAAAACACACAACTTTAATGTATAATAGATCAATATACAAATATTCCATAAAACAAAATAAGAAAAATAATAAATATATTTTTAACACTCCCCACTTTCTTATCCACTACTTTTCTCAAAATATCTACACAAAACTGTTTGTCAAAAACAAACTACAATTTAAAGTAAATTACTTTGCAAACCATGTTTATATGTCAATTATTCATAATGTCATTACAGTACAGCATAGATATAAGATACTCTGCGGTGTAATAGGCTTCTGCATTTCAAATGAATTCAGATTTTTCAGATTATTGCATAATTATTATACACATATAATGCAGAGTTTAAAAACAATCCATGTAGGCCTAGTCATAAAATGGGGTTATAATAACTTTGTATTCCTCATCTTGTGACTACAAGGACTGTTTTTACTTTTAAACATTTGCACACACAAAACTATTTAGGTAGCCTAAACTAACAGAAATATAAGAGACAAATGTTGACAAAAGCTACCAATACATAAAGGTTTTGTTTTATTTGGTTACTTGTGAGGTCGCTCTAGTAGGTTCAGTGTCCAGAGACCACCAGTTAGCACCAACTGTCATTCTACAGACAACAGAAACAACACATACATGCACCTGACACAGCAGAAAACAACACTGAACACACAAAGCACTGCATCTGTCACTAGAGGCTGAAAACACACAGGACTGCAGTTTCACATAGCCCTACCTTGATTCTGCTTTTTGTTTATTACACCCGAGGTGCCTCACTGCTATAGGTTGGTAAAACATGGTAAAATATAAATTACCAATCGATTAAAAATGTCTAAAAGTTAAACAAATAAATAAATACATTTATTCATTCATTCATGGATATGTGCTATGACGATTCCATCGTATTCGTAGTATCATGGCTCATTCATTGTGAGTACCAAATGCTATTATCATCTGATACCATTCTTGTACCACGGTAAGTATTTGTCTAAAATCCTGTTGGTTTACACCGAGGATGATGTTAACTAGGGTGATTAAACAATCAATCTCAACGATTGATTTCCCATAATTAAAAACAGTCTAAATTAAGGCTTGATGAGCAAAAGATATGCAATGTTTAAAAACATAAAAAACAGTAATGTGTCCAAACTTTTGACCAGTAATGTACTTCTGTATGATAACAGAAAACTGGCTAGCAGAAAGAGCACCACAGCTTGAGCTAGCTTGTACATACCCCATAAATTGGCTAGCTAGCTACTGTATAAACACTTTTTGGTATTTACTAGTTAAACTTGAATCCCATATATCAAATCTATTTAGATGTAGTCTTTGGGCTCAAATGCAGCAAGTGTGGCTTCAGAGAAAATGGAGGGGAATCCCTCTCTTAGGTGACTGTGTGTGGGGAGGGTCATTTTTAGACTGTTGTTTTATTATCTCACCTAAATGTTTGCTCAGTCAGTGTATTGTTTATACAGTGGTATAGACTAATTTAGTGGCACAGTTTATTACACAGCACAAGGAAGTTTACAATTATAATATTTTTTTTATATTCATGTAATTTACAGGAATACTTACCAAGATGGACATTTTGTGTGCACTGTGCAGGATTTAAGAAATGATCTGTGCATGTTATGGAGAAAAGCACAGTGCGTGTAGGGTGTGTGCCTCAATAGCCCTGCAGTAAACAGTGTGCATGTGATTGAGCAATGTGTAGGGTAGAAATTAAACTGAAATTGCATTAAATCTGGTTGTTTTAACCAAAATTATGCTGCAAGATTTTGTTCTCAACTACATTTAAGTTCCCAGTTCCTACAATTTCGCTAATTTCTGGTTTATTCCCATATGTTCCCGTTAATTCCCATGGAAAGTTTCCAGTCTGGAAAATTCCTGAAATGTTGCAACCCTAATCAGAATCCATCGCATTTAAAGTGACGCTGGTTCTTGGTGAATGAGATGTAATAACTTTTATCATTAGTTTAATTTTGTATATCAATACAACTAGAAGCCAAGCAAATATTATCTGCCCTAAAAGTAACAGTATGGCAGACCAGAGCCATGGTTCGTTTATAAAAGCCATCAGGGATGACAAAACATTACGCTCATCAATTCTGATTCATCACCAAACCAGTGTTTTTTAATTGTCATTGAGCTACAGTATTTCCATGTGTAGACATTGGCAAATGCACCTTATGAGTTTTAAGAATATTGCCGGTATCAGAAAATGCCAGATCAGACAACTCTTTTCTCGTTCACTAAAATATTGTGGTAATATAAGCACTGCAGTAACTCTGTAAGGATATAACTGCATTCAAATCAGGCTACATGCAAGAGAGGTTCAGTTAGTGCAGTTGGGAAAACATGGATGAACAGCACAATATGACCACACAAAAAATGCAACAAACTCCCACCCTAGAATGGGCCATACAATCCATCCAATAAAGCAGTTATAGGAAAAACACCTTGAGAAACACAAAACTCAAAATTCAAAGCTTAAGAGAAAACAGCTCGAAAATGCAAGACAATTTCCTTGTGGCACACACACACAGCCACTGCAGTCCAACTGTGGATTTTCATGCAGTCAGATTTTTCTGATTAGTTTAATAATATAATCATTGGTTAGGAAAAGCATTATGGGTCTTGGGCAGCTTTTCAATACTCAGTCACCAAGGGACTGGGAGGATCTTCACAGCCTCAGTGTTGAACCATTACATTGGTTTAAAAGCATTTTGAGGGAGTTTACTATCCTGTCCTGAGAACATAATGCTACACAGGGTTGAACAATATAAGACAGCAGAGACCTTGAGTTTCAGTCTGAAGCATTTTAAGGACTTGAGTGGAAAGCCTATGGCATACGCCTCAGTTCTGAGGGTGTTTCTACTAACCATGAAGTCTTCAATGAGAGATTTCAACAACAATGCACCATGGTTTATGACATTAAAACACAACACTGATCACTAGAAGTGAACAATTACATAAAATACATGAAAAAGCTACTATGCATCATATTGCAATTGCTGACTGAATTAACAAAAAAATTAATTCTGAGAAGCAATTTACGGTATCTTATATATTTTTTATTATAACAATGACTTTCAAATTAACAATGATTTCAAATGTCTATGTGTATGATTCATTTATCTACGTACTGCATTGATTTGTTTTACTTTATTTTTAATTAAAATGGGCCTGTTTTAGGAATACCAGTTTAATTTCCATAAACGTGACAGAACAGTATTGTGGGTATCATAGCCATCATCCCTTAAGCTACGCCACTCCCTCAGCATGAGGAAACTCCAATTGAACCCCTCATTTGATCATTCAGTTGCTCTTTTTCTTCTGTTCTGTGTTTCTGTAGTTAGTGGATCCTTGCTAATCATTCATTCCTCTCCATCATCTTCTCCCTGGTCTCCATCCATTAGTAGGGCAGCATACTTACCTGCGGAGCTGAATTGCTGTAGGACAAAAAGAAAGTTTATAACCTCAGTGTTTGTGATGACCAAGTAAGAGTGGTAGGAAGAAAATCATTTTCTGATATTTCTTTCCAAGTAAGAAGTTCTGTGGTTTCTACAAGCAATTATTTTCAGGGTCAAATTGTTCTTGTTATGTTGACCACATCTGCTCAGTGAGGTGTCGGGTCCAGATGAAGTACTCACAGGAGGAGCGCTCTCTTCATATTTATTTGGTTCTGAGGCTATTATGGGATCTCGTTCCTGTCTGACATCCTTCCTGACAATTAAAATCCATGAAAGGGTTTAAGTTTAGATAAACATTGTATTCAGATCACAATAAAATGTATATCTATAGCGATGATTCGCTGGACATTTTTAATAATTATGGATTAATCTAACAGCTTATGACACAGCAGAAAAAAAAAGACTACAGCCAGTCAGTCAGCAAGTTGCTGCTAATAAGCTCTACGTGTCTTTGTGTGAATTAATAGTACTGTTTCATATACTACAAAAACTCAAACGTGATGCTTTTGACGCTCACTGTGTTTTCAGCATCTGCGTCTCAATATATGAGGCCTTCATCTACAGAGCTGCTCTGAGTCACTTTTTTGTGTCATTTGAGAAAAACCAGTCAAATACAAACTGAAACTCAAAGATCTTCATGACAACCTGCCATTGTTCAGTTTAACTTGAAGACATTTTGACAGAAAATATATTACTACAGTGTACTAAAATGTACTTCTCAAATTAAGAAATATCATAATTTTTAAGGAATTATTCAACCAAGATTTTTCTTCTATTTTTTAATTAATACAGTTCTGTTGTGCAGCATCATATAGACCAGCGGTTCTCAACCCGCGGCCCGTCACGAATCCAAATGCGGCCCACCATGCTGAATGTTACATGTCTTGTGTTGAACATAAGTAAAAAATAACTTTCAGTTTTACAATTAGTTTTAGTTTTTACATTCATTTAAAAATGTACTAAACAAATATAAGCTAATGTTTTAGTTATGTAAAATTATTTAGTTTTTCATGCATTATTTTCAGACATGAGCAGACCTATGTACTCACGTAATTAATGTTACGCATTTAACGAACACTTACAAGCGCGCACTTTGGCAGAATTATATTCAAATAGTCATCAGCAGCCATTAGTTCTGTAAAATTGAGCATCAGGATGGACAAATTTGTTAAGGGGGAAAACTAAATGTGTAAAATGCTAGCAAAGAAACGCATTCAAACAAGAATGGTCTCAGCATCAGCGGTGAAGAGAGTGCTGGACTTACTTTCGGTTTGCCCCGCCACCCACTTGAAGATGTTCAGGCAAAAAAGAAACACCCATAAACTACTACGCAGCAATCATCCTTATTACAGAAATGTGGCAAAACATCTCTGGAGAGAACCTCAGATTATTAAATTAGAAAATTCTTTCCATATCTAGATCAACATAAGCTACATTTGTGAACGCACACTTTCTGCAATGTCGCGTGTCATCTTACAAACTGCAATTTACAAACTCTACTTCATTGTGCTTTTACTCATTTCGAGCAGAATTTCACAAAATTGGTTCCCGACAGCATCAGGTGTTTTATTATTGGTGAGTTGAATTATTTAAATAAATGTAATCGTTTTTAGATATCATAATATTTAGGCTATAAATAATATTATAAATCTGGTTGGTTTGTATTGATGACGTAATATGTAAATGACATGCGTGCGGCCCATGAGACGTGCACTTGGACCATAGTGCGGCCCGGTGGAAAAAAAAGGTTGAGAACCACTGATATAGACCCTTTTTGTGTAGATGTCACGATTACGTAACAGCGCTAGCTGGAGGCAAAACAAAGGGAAAACTGGAGGCGGCCAATTCAAACCAGCGCATATTCGACTACATAAGGAGCTTAAAATATCTTCTTGTTGTGATGTTGGGTGCCAGAATCAACATAGTACAGGCTCCAAATTGAAATTGTATCGCTTACCTGATGCCACTGACAGACAAAAAAACGACAGCTGTGGTTAAACGCGATAAAACGGGCGGACTGCACAGAAACGAAATGCTCGTTTGCAGCTCACACTTCTTATCAGAAAAGGTTCGATAAAGTATTGTCTTTTGATGTTATGGGCACGTCTGAAGATTTCTTATGCATCTCACGATTATGTCGTGTATGAAATGACGTCCGTGTGCATGTTTGTAAAACAACAAATTGACGATTTATATGCTTAATCATTTGTAATTGTATATACATCGTTGTGATTAATTGAGGCTGGAATAATAATGTAGCTGTAAAAATAGTTGCCTGCTGAAATTGAAATGTATTTACATCTTCATGACTAGATAGTAACGGTGAGTTTGTCTTTACTATACACCAGGGATAGGCAACTTCAGTCCTGGAGGGCCGGTGTCCTGCAGAGTTTAGCTCCAACCCTAACCAAACACACATGAAGAAGCTATTCAATGTCTTCAAGATCACTAGAAAGTTACAGGAAGGTGTGTTTGATTCGGGTTGGAGCTAAACTCTGCAGGACACTGGCCCTCCAGGACCGAAGTTTCCTATCCCTGCTATACACGTTAGATGTGAGTCACTCAACCGGAAGTACGTTAATCCTGTCAGATCTACCAAGCTTTGCGTTAAAGCGTGTGTTGGTCGGCCAATCTGGTTTCGTCCGTTAAAGTTAACCTTTTCAAATAACAGTCGTGGTCCCGGACAGTGAGTGACCTTACATATGCAGGTAAAATCTAAATTTCTCCAGTTATTGTTAAAAAAAACAAGCTAACAAACGTCATAGCTAGCATTAGTGAAGCGGTCAGGGGACTCTTTCTGCCTCCAGGTAAGCTCCGCCCACAGAAAAATGTCACTATGTTTACTAACAGAAAAAGGGTCTATTTGAAAAACTAAATTTAATGCAATGTTTTACAATAAATTAATTATTTTCAATTGAATTACATTTTAAAAGACTGATTAAATTGTTAAAGTTTTATTAATTCACTAATTTATTAATTAATAGAAAAAAACATAATTTGGGGTTAAGATAAATTAATTTCATAGGGCCCTAAACAAAAGGTGGAGTTTAATTGTGAAGAAACAAGAGAGGGTTTACATGTATTTTTAAGGTCTTACAAACATGTGGAAAGCATTTCCTTCCCCAGTAATGGCACATTCATTTTATATTGTACGATATATGGAAAAAAACTATTTTTTATTTATAATATTTTTAGTCATATAGCCCACAGTTAAATATTTTTCTGACAGCATTTTTTTCTTACAGCGTCATTTGTAATAAAATGCTAGTTGTAAGGACTATTTTTTTAGTTAGTTTTAGAGCTTAGCATTTCCCATTCACTTCCAATATACAGAAAAGTCATTTAGATTCAGATACTTCTTTTCAGTCAATGTCATGACTATGCAGTTCTCATAGTACAAAAAAATCACATTAGTGAAGGTTGCCTAACCTGTCTGCAGGTTCTCTACTTTTGTCTTTGTTTGGGCAGTCAACTCCTCTTCCCCAACCCCCTCCTCCCCGAGGCACAACTTTATCCCTTTGATCGCCATCTTCATCTAACAAATAGTACAACAGACAAGTGAAACTGTATGTATTCATAAAACAATTCCAGTCTTTTGAAGGGTTATTGTGGAAACTTTTATCCTTACCCAATTCTTTCTCTTCAGCTGACCTAGAAAGACAAAAAAAACACATTAGTGTTATTTGTGCTTTATATTTGTTTTTCCATGACTTGTGAGAGAAACCCCACCTGTTGGGTTTGTTGCTAGGGGCAGCTGAGGGTGGTCTTTCCTTCTCATTAGCACCACCCCCTGTGCTGCGTTTGGCCCAGGCGTTCTCTTTAGGTGGAGGAGCTGGCATTGCTTTCAGTGCAATCCCTCCCTGATTGGAAGAGGGTGATGGACATGCAGGAGAGATCGGCTCATCCTCTTGTCCACTGAAGACTTCATTCTCTGAATGTTCACCATCTTGACTCCTAGATCCTGAACATCACAGATACAGAAGTATTTAAAACTTTGTTACTACTGTCAGGACCTTTTTCTTTTGTAGGCATATTTGCTTTTATGATTTTTAATACCAGTTATAAAATGTAGCATAAAATGCCTCATTTATCAGCCATAATATGAAAGTTTATTAAAAAATATTAGTGCACACCTAATGTATATATGCTTTTATGATTGTTTATAATTCAGCGCCATGCCAGCTACCACAGCTATAATCATTGGAAGAATCAGTCAGTAAAACAGTTTATAAATAAACAACACACATTTTATATAAATAATCTTTGATTAAACAACAACAAAAAACTAATCTGGCCTCATTTCATTAAAAATCATAAGAATCAACCAAAGAGTAAAGAGAAAGAGTTAACACATGTATAAATGTATTACCTTTAGGTTGCGAGGGTTCACTTTCTGTGCGTCGATGCTCTTTAGATGGCTCTTCATTTCTCCAACTCGAGTCTCTGGGAAGAATAAAAAAAGAAAGAGACAAATTCAACCACAAATTCTATAAATACTCTTTCATCACAATTTCAAAGTTACGTTTTCATAGAAACTTTTATATCAACCCATCTATTCTTCCATTCTCACCGGTCTCGTGGTCGTCTCTCCGAGGCCCTGTTCTTGTCCTCTTGTTCTTTCTTCAGCCGCCTCTCCTCCACCTCTCTCTCCTTGGCGGCTGTGTCCACAGGTTTGGCAGCCCCAAATATAGAGGAAGCCCTGCTGTAATTAGCAGTGTTACTCTGCGGAGGCAAGCTTCCACTCCGTTCCTCCTCTTTTGGGACGCTCCGTGGCTTCAGGTTTAACTTGGGCCTCTGTAGAGGGCCTAGAACAAAATCGATTAGAGACAACATTCCTGATATTAAACTTGTATCTTTACAGCTGAAGTGTATAATTTCTGCATTAAAGGATTAGTTCACTATCAAATTAAAATTTCCTGATAATTTACTCATCCCCATGTCATCCAAAATGTTTATGCATTTGTTTCTTCAGTCGAAAATAAAGGTTTTTGATGAAAACATTCCACGAATTTTCTCCATATAGTGTACTTCAATGGACTCCAAATGGTTGAAGGTCAAAATTACAGTTTCAGTGCAGCTATAAACGATACCAGATGAATAAGGGTCTTACCTAGCGAAACGATTGGTCATAAAAAAACAACATGTATATGCTTTATAAACACAAATGCTTGCCTTGCTCTGTTCTGTGATGCGCATTCGTGACTTCACGTAATACGTTGAAAAGGTCACGCTTGACGTAGGCGGAAGTACAGAGTCAGTGTTTACAAGTTGAACGTGCAAATACTAAGTCAAACGCCGTTAACAAAAAAGAGGGGGTTAAAAGGTAAAACAACGATGTCAGACAATTTTGAACCGGAATACACAGAGGAAGACATTAGGCAGATGGAGGACACTGCTGCGGCGACAAACTTCTCAAGCGTGACCATTTCAACATACTACGTGAAGTCACGAGCGCGCATCGCAGAACAGAGCAAGCATTTGTATTTATAAAGCATATACATTTTTTTTTTATGACGACCGTTTCGCTAGATAATACCCTTATTCATCGTCTGGTATCGTTTATAGCCCTTTGAAGCTGCACTGAAACTGTCATTTTGACCTTCAACCGTTTGGAGGCCATTGAAACTAACTATATGGATACAAATCCTGGAATGTATTCATCAAAAACCTTTCTTTTCGACTGAAGAAACATCTTGGATGACATGGGGGTGAGAAACTTATCAGGAAATTTTTATTTGAAATTGAACTAATCCTTTAACATCATCTCACGTACCCTTCTCATCTCGTCCATCATCCTTCCTGTCTACACGCTCTTCTCGATCTCCATCATAGTCTCGCATGAAGCCACTGCTGAATCCTCGTCGTCCGCCACTAGGACGTGAGTCAAAACCTAAGACAATCACAACCATAGCATTACTTACAAAGCAAACTGCAATTAATAACCCACCAAAAACACAAACTCGAGAGAAATTAACTTGCACTAGCATTTACATTCATTTTGGGTATCATATGAGAAATTAAGCAATGTTATGTGTGAAATCCATGGACTAAACGCTACAAACCTCCACGATCATAGTCTCTGCTACTTCTGTCATCGTAGCGATCTCTACCACTGAAGCGATCTCGACCACTGTCAAAACGATCATCACGTCTTGGAGCGTCTCTGAATCGGTCCGACTCATAGCGGTCACGTGACCCTGCAAAAATATACCACAATTTATACAAAGTACAAACAACAGTATGTTAACATAGTCAAACCAGATCTGGGATGAAATCTATTTAACCTTGACTGCCAAAAACAGCAGCATAAAGTTTCCCCAATTAGGGATGCATTTGGTGGGAATAAAAACAAAAATTGCCATTGCGATTTAAATTCAACAACAAAAAGATGAGCACCACGTTTGCTATGCTTGTTTGTAGAGCTGCACAATCTGGCCAAAATGCTTTGATTGTAACGTTATGACTAACAATTAGAATTTAATATAGATTAATTTATACAAATAATATGTCTGCTTGATAGAATGAAGGATGTTGTATTAAAGTTTTTAATAAAAGCATTTATAACCACTGGTATTTCCTTGAAAAGAAAACAATCTTATGATATTTATCCAACTTAAACTAGACAAACAATTAATTAACTAAATAACATTCTATAACTAAAGCTAAATCAAAATTAACGCTGGTTTAAGCATGATATAGAGTTTGGATGTGTTTAACTTACTGTCACCATATCCATCGTCTTTGCGTGGTCCATCATCCTGGTCCCCGCTTGGCCGTGCCCTCCAATCAGAATCAGTCTTATCAGGGCCACTGTCCATCCCACGACCTCTATCCCTGTCTCGCCCCATCATTGACCCACTGTCCCTCTCTGGAAGAAATATTTAAAAAATATATATTATAATAATTGAAATATGCTTTCACAGAGGCAAAGACAACATGAAGGAGTTTGTATATCAACAGCTCACCTTTGTCATTGGATTGATCTGCGATATCCACCCGGATCCGTCTGTTCCCAAGATTCTACACAAATGTAATGCAATGTTAACTCAAAATAGAAAACCAAGGCAATGCACTGAGGTCAGCATTTTACTGACGACTCACCTCCTCATTTAGAGTGAGAGCGCGCAAAAAGTTTTCAACATCATCAAATTCTGCGTAACCAAAACCCTTAAGCCTCTCTGGGTTACTAGGCTCCCGTGGCAAACGTACTGCACTGATCTGAGAATACAGACAAAACACATCCAGTTACACACAACCTGCATTTGTCAAGCAGCTAAGAGTAATATCTCCTGATAGGGAAGACTCAAAATGTAATCTTGCAGATCCCCACTGACCCCAAGGCCCCTGAAGAAGTCTTTGATGGATTCCTCGCTGACATCATAGGGAAGGTTACCGAGGAAGGCGGTGTAGGGTGGGCCACGTGGCAGCCGAGAGCGGTCAACGTCTGATTCCCGTGCTGAACGAGGTGCAGTTGGCAGGCTGGAGCGGTTGATGGGAGGAGCTCGATACGTATCCTCCACAGTATGCCAGGAAGTTGAGACTAAAGAGAAGGAGAATGGAACTTGACCTCCAGAGAATATGATTTCATTGCCTGGATCCCAAAGTGCATCGGATCTTACATTGTACCAACCCTAGCATTTTGCCCTCAAAAAGCTGGAATACTCTAGATTTGGGACACTATTTACAGTTTGGACTGGAGTAGTCACAATAACAATTTTTTCATACATTTTGCGTTACACAGTCAGTGCTGCTCCACACAAACTCCATCACTGCATTTGAATTTGAGGCACTTTAATATGGATTTGGGAACGCAACATGCACCAACAAACTTTCCCTACTTTGTAATGAGAAGCACTTGTCAAAAAATAGAAGCTTCAGGAGCCTTTACCATATAAAAAGATTAATGATTTGATGTTTGAAAATAGAGAAATTAAGACATCCATAACAATTAGTAGCGTACATTTTACAGTTGTAATGTAAAAAACTATGAATTTTTCTAAATACTCAATCTTATTACTTTATAGTCAAATTGAGACAGAATCACAAAATTCTGGCAAAAATGTGCAGCCACACCTACAAACGTGCACAGCAAACCTGAAATTAGTTGTTAATAGTATTTTACAATCGCAAAATGCTTTTTTAAATCAGAAAAAATACTCGATTTTTACCCCAAATCGTGCAGCCCTACTTCAGACTATGACTCCATCAGGTCTGAGGATATCAAACATGTTTGATATTTTGAGCCGATCTTAGAACACATTGTTTTCATTTGTAACGAGTCTCCTACCAACGGGGCTTTTCAGATTTTAAAAGTCATGTAGTGCATTCCAGCCTTTACTCACCATCTCCATCCAAGTCATCGGTCTCGTCTGCCCAGCTGGTGGTCTTTGTGCTGGGGTAACTGGGGGGTGCACTGCCACTGCCATCATTCACAAGGAATTCATTCAGGGACAGGGTCTTGCCCTTCTTATTCTTCTTCTTAGCTAATAAAGAAAAACAGATGCTATGAGAACGCCAAAACTGAGGTATTTCGTTATTTGATAAATATGTTGAACCAACCAGTTGACAGTAGTTTTGAACAACTTGAGGGTGAGTAAATTCAAAATTGTTTGAACTACACGTTGAATGGATAAAATGATAGGAGAATTCTGTCATGTCACCAGAAGATTGGGTCGGAGTTATGCCATTTTAATTAAGAATTACGAATTCAAAACAAAGAAACATATGCACGGATGAAATGTTTACAAATAAGATTACAATAAGATGCATTTAGAAAACAGCTAGGGTCATTTTAATTTCATGCCACTACTAACATTCAAGGGCTTTTCACACTGAACTCGAAAATTCGGCACGATGACGCATTTGAATCGAAACAACAGATCCCTATAGCTATTCACACCAGACGCAATCATTCGTGGCACGAAAAAGCTAGGATTTATTTTTCGTCCTGTGTGTTGATTTATTCCCTCGTCGCTCCACGAAGACGCGGGCCGTCCAATCAGATTTGAGCTAAGATCACGTGCCTGGAGCAGCTGCTGTTGCACAAAAAGGCAGGAGTGGTGGCGCTATTTCGAAAACCAGTGTAAACAAACACAGAAGAAGAGTATTCTGAGAGAGAAGAGAGTGGATGCCGGTTCTTGTTATCTTTGGTTTCTGAGAACTTATTTATTCTCACATGTTCTTAATGTAATTCTATTAAATCTCCACTGAATTATATGTAATCTGAGTGTCCGTTTACTCCCACGTGAGCAAATATTATGAGCTGGAGCACATTTACTCTCTAATGTTAGATCTTCCGTATTTAAAAAAAAATTAGTGAAAACATTTTCTACATTAAATATGAAAGCAAATAGACATGATAATGACACTATAAATTCTGTATGTGTTTTGTATGCAGCTCATGGTATTTTTTTAACAATAAAGGATGTTTATGACTATCTGTGTGGCGTTATTAAACATACAAAGACTGCATGTCTGCCTATTATAGAATCAAAATCAACTATAGGTCACAATCAGAAGTTATTATAAGCACTCGATGGTGGTTTAAGGTGGGTTTTAAGAAAAAACATTAATACTCACATACATTTTCAAATGTGGCTCGATGCTAACTGTACTTCTATTTATAATTCAAGATGTTTTCTTGTAAAGAATTATAGATAATTTGTGTTTCTGGTATAGAAACAAACTTTATTTAGCTATATGAATTTAATACTATATATTGAGCAGCAGACAACGTTAAATCCATATCTGAGATACATATCTGAGGAAAAATGCATTGTTGGTCGCGCCACCTATCGTGCAGGCGTGAATTAGCAGAAGGCGAACATTTGTTTTGCGCCTGAAAGTAGTCCCCAGCTAGGTAACTAGTTATGATGATATAGCAGGGGACTACTTTCAGGCGCTGCGTAATATCATTGCGCCTGCTGCACCCATGGTACGTCAGCAAAGTTCCTTGATTATTAAGCTAAATGAGAGTATAGTTCCTAGCCAAATCGGCCTAGAAAATCGCAACTTTTCATTTTCCGTCAGTCTTAGTACACCATGTAACTACAGAAGAGTCAAGCTTTAAATAGGAAAAATATCGAAACTCTTTGGTAATTTTTGAGCGAGATGCTAATGGTCTAATCCGATTCAATGGTATATGCTATGCTTAAAACTCAACTAACTCCTCCTATTTCCACCTCCCTCTTTCTAACGTGTCTTTACAGAACTCTTGACACAAAAATTCTAACATAAAATATTAGATGTTTAGGTCATAAACTCCATTAATTTGGTAATGACTCCATTTTAATCGAATTAATTATGATTCAAAATCTGCAAACAAATATTTTTGGTGAACACATACACAGGGGCGGCGATGATGATTTTTCTATCATTTAATGTTTCTATATTCCACTTTTTATATTTAAAACATAAATCTCATAATATTATTTATGCAATAGGGTATGTGCAGTCTAAATACATTTACAAGTGCTAAAAAATAAGTGTATAGAGGCTCTATAAGAGCCCTGAATGTTTAACCATACTTATATATATATATATATATATAATATATTATAATTATATGGCTTTAAAAAAATAAAGGCACTTAGCTAAAGTATAAATTAAACATATAGCCTATTTTTTTAAGTGAATCCCATGTATTCTGACACATATTTGAATGTCTTTGGGCTTAGCCCCGGATATCCACTCACCCTAGAATCGCCCCTGCATATACACATAAAAACACAAGTCACTGAAATAAATCAAAATCACCAACCCAACCGCCGTTCTTATTTAAACAAAGTCTATGTCAGCTCTACGTCCACGGTTAAGGCTAGAAGGGGTACGTAATATGGCGCTACTGGGCATGCGCACATCAATACAGCGCAATTTGTCACACTGTACAACAATTACTATTTTTCATACTTGTAAGAGGTAGGTTTAGGGTTGGTATAGACGTTAATAAAACACAATCTAATAGGTAGAAAATTAATTTAATTGTTCATTTCCGGTCGGAACTGTATCCCTTCTAGCCACAACCTCCACGCACGTGGTGACCTCTCCGGTCCCTCCTCTGGATCGTACTGCGTATGCGCACTATGCGCGCCTAGCACGGGCTATTAGCACTGAACTTCAGGCACTATTATTTATCATAATATCAAAACTTTCCGTGCATTAACCGTATAAACTACCACGTACATTAAAACACCCGAACATCCGTTTGCGAAATCTCGCCCCGCCCTAAAACTCTAGAGGAGAACAAGACAGACGAGGCACATGATTTGGCCGCTAGCAAACTGGCTAATTCATGTGAGCATAAGGCTTCCCCAATACAACTAATCCTTCGTGTTTTCAGTGTATTTTTCTAGTATATTTAGCAGTGCGGTTTTCGGAAAACGCACACAGTGTAATTCCATAACCCTTACGCTTGAACCCAAGAGTGCTCTACGAACTTGTTAAGAGCTGTTCGGCAAAGAAGCCTAAAAATGAAGGCAGACCGCGAGAGCGCATTATTCTCACCTGACGCCGCCATGTTGGAGAGTAGTCTGGTGGAAGAGTCCCGGATGAAGGCGTCAGGGATTTGTCACGGGGCGGGCAGGCATCACACCCTCACTCACATCCAAAGTGATTTGCATAACATTGAAAGTATGCATTGTCTCAGTTTACTAATTTCTGTGACATTAGTGTTGTTAGTACTGCGCTAAAAATCTTTCTCTTCGCATGTATCTACATCTCTACCCCAAATCCAGTTTTTTTTACACAATGGATACATCTTGGAGGGGCCAGGATGATCTCCTCATAACTGGTTTGGGAAAATATGGGTTGGTTTTCTTTGTGTGGAAGCTCAGTGTGGCTCTCGGATGATACTGCGATTTATATTACCACTACATATCAATTTTACGCATCCAAATCCATAACAGTCTGAAAATATTTATTTTAAAATTAAATCTACATTTTAGATGCAATGTGTTTAATTACTTTATTATTTGTACATCCTTGTCATAGCGATACAAAACCATGTATTTTGTATCATGAATCTACACATTTCACCCACCCCCGTTTGTGTGATTTATAACAGAAAAGACATTACAAGCCAGATGATGCAAAATATTTAAGTCATTTATATAATACAGATTATAAACAAGACCCAAATTATATGAGCAAATTATGCTATTATATATTCTGCTTGTATGATATTGCATGCTCCATAAAATTAATTTTGAGTTTTTGGCACAGTTTTGACACAAACACAATAAATAAATCATTAGTCTGATGAGGGAAAATGTTTGACTTTCATTACACATATATTTTGAAGAAATTAATTTAAAATGAATTGATTCTTTGCTGATTTAAATAAATATTTTGTTGTAAAACTTGTACTTGCATGAAATTGTTGCACAGTGAAATGAGAATGGTGACTGCTGTGTCGTTCCTATCATCTGCTTTTCTGTTCCACTGTTCAAAGTCAAACAGGTTTGTAACAACATGAGGGTGAGTAAATAATGCATTTTTGGCTAAACCATGAACGTTCGAATTAAACTGAGATTAACAAAACTGAAAATCTCTGAAAACAAAACTTGCATATTTAGTGAATTTAGTTCTAGAAAGCATGTTTAACAGGCTTCCATTATGAAAACAGGGCGAGGAGCAAAAAATTATGGATTAGTGTGACATTAGAGTGATTAAACGTGTGACAAGCAGAGATTGGAGAAGTGTATATATAAAGGTTTTGTGAGCAAAGAGAACCAAATTCACCATCTCCATCCATTCTGCAAGAGAAGAGACGGCTTGTGAAGATGTGGAGGATAACGTGTGTCAGTTTGGCCCTGCTCTTATGTGTTCAAGGTAAGGTCTTACACTTGCCGCTTAAGGTAGAAACTTCATCAGCTCTACATATTTCTGTCATGGTCCTTAGGGATAATATAATCAAATTAATTAGTTGGAGGATGTCTATGAAATCTTTCCTATTTAATGTGTGCTACTCTGTCTCTTCCACTACAGGTTCACTTTCTCAATTGAATGGTAAGAGCTTGTCTCATTCTTAAGATGATAGTTTTTTTAACAGAAATGTGCATGTTGAACAATCTCCCTCTCTTTCTTTCTCACAGCTTGTGGACAGGCTCCTCTAAACACCCGTATTGTGGGCGGTGTGGATGCATTTGAGGGTTCATGGCCGTGGCAGGTCAGTCTGCACAGCTCCAACTTGGGAGGTCATTTTTGCGGAGGCTCTCTCATCAACAGTGAATGGGTGCTGACGGCAGCTCACTGTTTACCTGGGTAAGAGTCACATCAGTATTCAACTATTCATCCAAACCACAGGCTCCAAGGCTGTTTTTACACTATTGATTGATTCTTTTCTTTTCTTCACCTTCATCTGTTCAGTGTCAGCGCATCCGATCTGCTTGTGTACCTGGGAAAGAGGACACAGCAAGGAGTCAATACCTATGAAATCAGTAGAAATGTCATCTCCATCATCGTCCACCCCTCATACAACAGTCGAACCAGCGACAATGACATCGCTCTGCTCCGTCTCTCCTCCGCAGTCACTTTTAATGACTATATTAGACCCTTGTGTCTAGCGGCCCAGAGTAGCGTCTTCTCTTCTGGCACCAGCAGCTGGATCACAGGCTGGGGAAATATTCAGTCTGGAGGTACAAACGTGTATTAATTAATTCATTCACCTATACATCTCGTCCTAACATCACTAAAAGAAGGTTGTGTGTGTTTTTGGTGTTCAGTGAGTTTACCTGCTCCTGGGATCCTGCAGGAGACTATG
Source organism: Ptychobarbus kaznakovi (assembly GCA_027422405.1). Classification (NCBI taxonomy): domain Eukaryota; kingdom Metazoa; phylum Chordata; class Actinopteri; order Cypriniformes; family Cyprinidae; genus Ptychobarbus; species Ptychobarbus kaznakovi. The sequence continues at coordinate 8,735,123 of CM049800.1, read as the reverse complement.
GTTCCAGTGGTGGCTAATGATCAATGTAATACTCTTTTGGGTTCTCGATCTGTTACCACCAACATGATGTGTGCTGGTTTGATGGAGGGAGGCAAAGACACCTGCCAGGTACAACAACCAACCAGTTTATTACCTGTGTACAGTAAACATGCTGTGTATCTGAAATTCCACTGGGTTCTTCTAATATATTTTTCAAAGAAAAACTGTCTTTCTATAGGGAGACTCTGGAAGTATATCTGAAAGTCCATTGGGTTGTTCTAACTGTAAATCTTAACACAAACATATATCTATACTGCATTTGTGTATATGTACGTGATTTTACATTTACATTCAGGCCATGTTTGATGTCCCAAAAATCAAAAACTTCTTCACTCTGTCTTTGTGTAGGGAGACTCTGGAGGTCCAATGGTGAGCAAGCAGTGTTTGGTGTGGGTTCAGTCTGGTATCACCAGCTGGGGTTATGGCTGTGCTGATCCCAACGCACCTGGTGTTTACACCCGTCTGTCACAGTATCAGAGCTGGATCACAAACAACATTGGCCAGAACCTTCCAGGATTCGTCATTTTCAACCCTTCAAGCACATGCCAGTCTGTTTCTACGGCCGCACCTGCTTCTACTGCATTGCTTGTTTCTACTACCTCAACAACTTCTTCTACCTCACGAGTCTCTGCTACCTCAAGAACAACTACTACTTTTAGACCTCCACCCAATCAGTGTAACTCTCTTTCACACACATGTACACATTAATGTCTTCTTACCACTCACTTCTAATGCTTGGTTAAATGTTTTTGTTGTTGTTGTTGTAGCCTCAATTTCTTGTCTTAGAAGATGTGGTGAGAGATTTGACATCCGCAACCGCTGCAACTGCAATCCTCACTGCTGCAAAAACTGCTGTAGAGATTATGAAAGGCAATGCAGTAAGTAATACTCAGTATGAAATGCAGTATGAAATAATACTCACATAACTGAGACAGTACATTACTCCAGCAGTCCTTCAGCTCTGTTTGTTTTTGTGTTTTTGCAGGGAATCACAGGGGGTAATGTCTGGTTGGCCTATAGCTTCTACGTGGCTCACCTTCTTTCTCTCTTTATATATGTGACCCTGGACCACAAAACCAGTCTTAAGTCGCCGAGGTATATTTGTAGCAATAACCAAATATACATTGTATGGGTCAGAATTATACATTTTTCTTTTATGCCAAAAATCATTAAAGATCATGTTCCATGAAGATATTTAGTAAATATCTTACCGTAAATATATATACAAATATTTTTTGATTAGTAATATGCATTGTTAAGAACTTCATTTGGACAACTTTAAAGGCGATTTATCAATATTTAGATGTTTTTTTTTTTGCACCCTCAGATTCCAGATTTTTTTGTATCTCGGATTATCGTCTGATCCTAATAAACCATACATCAATGGAAAGCTTATTTATTCAGCTTTCAGATTATGTATAAATCTCAATTTCTAAAAATAGACACTAAAGGCCTTTCCACACTGAGCGCGATGCGAAACAGCGAGGCGAATCACCCGCGAAGGTTGCTTTCACACCGAGCGCGAAACGAATGTTCGCCTTCTGCTAATTCACGCCTGCACGCTAGGCGGCGCCGACAAACTATGCATTTTTTCTTCATGTAGCGTATATGTATCTTGTGTGGTTTACATCATCCGCTGCTCAATATACAGCATCAGAAACACAACATATCCATAATGCTAACAAGAATACATCTGAAATAATTAGAGGTACAATTAGCATCAAGCAGGTAGGCTACATTGAAAATGTATGCAATTATTAACGTTTTTTTTTCAAACTCAAACCCAACTTTAAATCATCATCGAGTGCTTGTAATAACTTCCAATTGTGATCTAAAATGGATTTTGATTCTATAATAGGCAGACATGCACTCTTTGTATGTTTATAATGGACTGATCGATACCTGCTTGTCATGTGTCAAACATCCTCTTTTTTAAATACTACGATAGCATCTTCATAAGTATAGGTCTATTTTCTTTCATAGTTCACGTGTAGAAAAATATTTCTCTCTTTTGTATATACGGAAGGGCAAGAGATATGATTACATGATTGACAGGTCTGGAGTGAACGAGCTTTGACTCATAAACACTCGCGCTCGTGGAAGAAAATGGACGGTGCTCGTCAGATCACATAATTCAGTGGATAATTAATAGAAATTGTATTCTGTATAAAGAACATGTGAGAATAGTCTGTTCTTTAATACTAACAATAACAATAACTCCGCATTCACTCGTCTCTCTTGCGGGAAAGTCCTCTACTTCGGTGTTTACGCTCGTGCTCGATACAGTCTGAGCTTTCAGCGCCACCGCGTCGAATGCTCAAATCTTATTGGACGGTCCGTGTTTTTCGCTTTGCGAAACTCAAAAGATTCGTCGGACTGGACAAAAAAAACATTCGCATTTTCGGTGTGCGAATGTTCGCGGTCTATGTGGAAGCATCCATAGAAGCTATTGTTTTTTTTATTCCAGCGCGTCATCGCGTGCGAAATTCGTTTCGCTTTTTCGCGCTCAGTGTGGAAAGGGAAGACTGGTTTTGTGGTCCAGGGTCACATATATATGTTTCAGTTTCTTCAAACATTCTATAAGATGTGCAAGCACAGCTATTAGAACAAATGTATAAATATTTATTTAAATCAGCCCCAAATGACCAACATTTAAATAAATTTTCTTATTGAGACTGAAGATTTCTTTCAATTCATATTTGTATGTCAAATAAACAATAAAGATTTAAATTAATTTAACATAGAAAGTATACAAAATAATTATATTTTTGGATTACATAATATCTAGCATTAAGTGATAATATAACTTGTGTCTTGTTTGTAATGTGGATCTGTGTAAATAATTAAAATAAATACTTTGCATCATCTTGTGAAGTCTCTTGCTGTAACAAATTACACCAACAGGGGGCCACATTGTTTTACATTTGCCATGTTCAAGAACACATATGTCCTCTTTCTAACAAAACACTGACTCTTTACCCACACACACACACAAGGTTTTGTGAAACCTTTTGTGAAAAAAGGTGGCTTTTAAAGTATGTAAACTTCAGCCAAGCCTATAATAAACACCAATGTTAAACTAATGCTAATGCTAACAATGCTAAATACACGTTAAAGTCGTTGTGGAACATTAATAAATATGTAAAAAAAATATGTGGAATGAGTGAGCTTTTTTGATTAAGGCGTTAAAAATACACGGTAACCCTTTATTTTAAGGTGTCCTTACTATTATAATAACAATTAATTATACATAATTGCATGCAAGTAACCATAACCAAACCCTCATCCTAACCCTAACCATATAGTAAATACATGTAGTTAATACTCAGCACTAAAATGTATAACAACCAAAAACAGGATAAGATATCAAAATAAAGTACAACCAAAAAACAGGTTCTAAAATAAACATACAACCAAAAACGGTTTGTATAAAATAATAAACATGTTTGGGAAATAATGCTGTGTCCTACCATTATTAAAAATGTCTGTTTGGGACTATTAAAATAATAAATGTTTGGGAAATTTTTCAAAAATTAAACTTAAACAATTTAACAGTTGTGTCCTACCATTATCAAAAATGTTATAAAACATGAGCTTTTTCAAAAACTAAAACTAACTAAACAATTTAACAGTAACATAACATCACACTAACAATAAACCCACAAAACACAAGCTGCTTCCACGAAATTAAATTTCAAGGTAACTAGGAACAAGGATATATTAATTCATCACGACTACACCTCATGCACATAACATCTCACTAACAATAAACCCACAAGCCACAAAGCTACCACCAGGATTTTTCACTACAATAGCGGTTAAAGTTTGGGGGGAAAGGTGAATGACTTACTTAGAAGGGGAGGTGCTTTTTAGAAAAACAATAAATGATTCAGGATGAAGTCATGTTCTATAAGGAAGTAGCAAGCATCTCAATGGAAAAATTAAGTCTGGCATTCATTAGAGGCGACACTGTTGACTCAGTACCAGGATTTGTAAAGCTTCACAAGCTATGATGATAAAATGTATTATTAGAATTTGAATGTAACATAAAGCATTATTTATTTTCACTGTGTGAGTATTTGAAACTCCAAAAACTAGCACTTGCAACAGAAAAGATTGGCTGCTGCATGTTAAAAGGATAGTTCACTCAAAAATAAAAATTCTGTTGTCATTTACTCACCTTCAAGTAGTTCCTGTGAGTTTCTATCTTCTGCTGAACACAAAAGAAGGTAATGTGAAGAATGTTGGTAAACAAATCATTAACTTCCATAGGTTTTTCCCCCCAAGTCAACTATTACTGCTTACCAACATTCTTCATAATATCTTTTTTTGTGTTCAACAGAAGAAAGAAACCCAGAAGAAGGGACCTATTTGTTTGGTGCACCAATGCAGATTCTCCATCTTGGGCCTCAGATATCAAATCTAGGGGTAAAAAACAGCCACAAAAGACTTCTGTATTAATAATACAGTAGGCCTAAATATTGTTGCAGTGTTTGTCTTGTTGCTAGGTCAATTCTTTTCATATTGTAACCAGTGCTGGGTAGTAACTTATTACATGTAATCTGGATTAAGTAAATGGATTCCAAAAGTTAAGTACCATTAATAATAAGTAGAGTATATTACATTTTAAAATGCTCATAATTAGATTACATTTACGTTTTACTACAGACTACATGATTACATATTATTCACACAATGACAGTAATTTATTCAGAATGTATTGATTCTCCTTAATAATATTTTTCTCTTTTAAAATGTCCTTTCTAAAAATCCTACTGTGTGTCATACCATTTATCCTTGACTGTATTCACATATACATTTGCAAACTATACTTCTGAATGTGGGGTAGAAAAGTACTGTATGAATGTATGAAACATGATCCCTCGATGTAAATTGGCTAGATGAGGGGACACAGGGATCGCTTTGCTTTTTTATAACAATATGGCATGTTTAATTATAAGTTTACAACAAGTTAGCTAAAAAGTAATCTAAACAAATCTAAAAAGTAGTCATAACCCAAAATGAGTTAGATGATGTTACTAAATAATCTCATGGTCTACAATTTGTATATAATACCCAACATTGATTGTAATGACTTTTTTTCATACCAGAAACTTTAAAATAATATACAGGTAAAATTGGAAAATACTTTCAGCTCAAATAAATATTTGTCCAAAATATATCCATGTTTATTTTATATGATGAATTACCCGCACCAGTCTTTATAGCAAAATAAAGCTGAACAGGATTGAACATCTAAGCATTATTTCTTTTTTTCTATTCTTTTGGTGATTTAAAGTATATCTTAATATGAATATCTGTGTTCTCAATGTACCATGTAACGGAATAACAATTTAATTATAAAAATAATGTTACACTTTATTTTCAGGTGTCCTTGTTACACATCTTACGTGTACGATTGAAAACATATTCGTATAGATGTGCCTATAACATTGTTACTTATTTTATGATTGTGTTTTTGTATTGTGTAAAGCACTTTGTGCGTTGAAGCTTTAAAAGTGCTATATAAATAGAATTGTACTTACTATTATAATACAAATTAATTATGCATAATTACATACAAGTAAACTTAAACCAAATCCTGTTCCTAACACCTAACCATATAGAAGTATACATGTAGTTAATTAATATTCCTCAGCACGTACAGTATAATTACACTGTAATAAGGACAACTTTAAATGAGTGTAACGCAAAACAAATTTAACTGTAATCAGTTACAGTTATTGAGAAAAAATGTGTAGTTAAATGACAGTTATTTATGAAAATATTCATTAATATTAATTGAATCGACTGCTCTAAAATATGAGCCGTCTATGTTTCAGGACACGTGCTTATTTGATAAGTGTTTTATTTCCTATTTTTGGTTTATGTATATGCTTTATTTTTAAAGATTAACTGTTTGTTTTGCAAGGCATTGTTAGATGCCAGCGTTTCCTATCACAGCAATACAAATATTTAATTTCAAAAACAGTATCATAACAATGAAACTATATCTTATGATCTTAAATATGTGTTTAACTTCGGAACAATCTCAAAAATGATGGGCTAAAGTCTGTGTAACAGAGTTCGTAGATACGGCAAGGAAGGAGGCGGGAACCGGCGAACATTGAGAGACATTTAATGATAAAATAAACAAGCACAACAGAAAAGCGGCAGCCCCTCACGGACGACTGCCGCACACAAAACACAAACTAAAATCCAGGCCTGGTCCTCTCTCATCTTCCACTGTCGTCACTCCTCATTTAACCCTTCCGTAGCTCCTCCGTGGGACTCGAGACCGTGAGTGTCGCAGTGTCATTCATTACCATTTACTCCACCGCCTCGCTCCGTTCCCACGGCTCTCGGCCCCGCCCCACTCGCCACATACCCCCATCGCCCCTCGCAGGCCGGGGGGTACTCACGAGACTGCGCTCTACTCCCCCCCTCTCCCGGGGGGAGCCTGTTAGGACGGCCGCGGCGATCTGGGGGTACGGACAGACGAGGCGAGAGAAAAGGAGACGGAAGGATGAGGAGTGACAGAGAAGAGAGAGGGAGAGAGAAAAAAAAAAAAAAACATCTCGGTCTGGTTCCCGGACACACTGTCGCATCGGTCCTCACTCCGCTGAGCGGCTCACTCGCGGTGCCATGCGATGTACTGGACCTCTTTGGTGGACGGCCCGATGCTCATGCCTCCTGGCGGACGGCGATGGCTCCTCCGGTCGAGGGCAGCCGGTAGCGAGTCCCCCGTTCCCTGCCCCTCCCCAATCATGGCGGATGGCAGCAGGCTTCGGCCTCCAGGCGAACGGGGCGACTCCTCCGCTCCCTCTCGGACGGCAGCCACCCCTCCTCGACCCAGGAGCACGGCAGCGAGTCTTCCGTCCCACCTGTTCTTCTTTTGCTCCAGCACCACCGCTTCGGGCAGCCACTGGCGGTCTCCGCTTCTTCCTGCTGCCCGAACTCCTCAGCACCGCGATTCCCCTCAGCAGCGAGGGCTCTTTGACAGCGTGTCCCTCCTTCCTCCCGGGTTTCAGCACCAGTGTAACAGAGTTCGTAGATACGGCAAGGAAGGAGGCGGGAACCGGCGAACATTGAAAGACATTTAATGATAAAATAAACAAACACAACAGAAAAGCGGCAGCCCCTCACGGACGACTGCCGCACACAAAACACAAACTAAAATCCAGGCCTGGTCCTCTCTCGTCTTCCACTGTCGTCACTCCTCATTTAACCCTTCCGTAGCTCCTCCGTGGGACTCGAGACCGGTGAGTGTCGCAGGTGTCATTCATTACCATTTACTCCACCGGCCTCGCTCCGTTCCCACGGCTCTCGGCCCCGCCCCACTCGCCACAGTCTGATTTTGTGGTGGCTCTGCTTTAAAATTCAATTATAATCTTAATTCAAGTGTTAACCACGCGTGCTTTAAATGTTTCAAAATGATTAACAGTTGAAAACATTTGTTAGAAATGTAAAAATGTAATCAACAATTAATCAAATGTAACTAGTTACATTAATAAAGTAATTGAAATAGTTACTTTACTTATTACATTTTAAATAGGGCAACTTGTAATCTGTAACCTATTAGATTTCCAAAGCTTCCCAACACTGTGTTCTGAAATGGCTTTAAGGGTAATCTTTTACAGTCAGTGCCAGTGACAACGATTCCTGACTAAATGCTTCAAAACCTGTTTGCCATGAAGTGCTCACTCTTCAGTGTCATTCATCTGACATCACAAAGCAACGTTTTCATGATACAATGAACTCTTTAATCACAAAAGATCAAGATTTTACAAAAGATCACCACTCTATTACACAACACATCATGACATTTCAATCTTATGACCCCAACCGAACATTTTAAACATTGCTTAACAAAGCTCTAACCTTTCCTCAAATAGCCACCGGTTTGTACATTTGACTATGCATATTTACATGGTACATTACACTGTGATGTTACCTAAGCACAGTCTTAATATGTTTGTGATGTCTTATTGTGTTTCTTTTTACATCCTTGTCCTTGCATTATCTTGATGTTTCTGAGATACTCGTTTAAGGGATTTTTCAACATGATGACTTTTTGAAATTCTGGTGAAATTCCTTTGTGCCATTGTATCTGCTTCCAACTTGCGTCATCGCAAATGTACCATAGTGACATGAGTGCGATATGGCTTAGAAAAGTGCTTCTGAACTGAATTTAGGAGTTTTGTATAGGCTCTAAGCAATAATATTGTAAACTGTACCTAAATAGTTCACTCTGCCATTACAACCTCCGTGCAATCAATAACTGTCGGTTCAGCTCAGCTAGCCAAATCTGTGACCTCAGAAGACTACGGAGGTGAGTCCGGACTGGCTAGCGAATCGTTGGTCAACCCTCCCATATCTCCAAGAACTGTACTTATCCAGAGTAAAAAGGGCTGGCAAAATCACTCTGGACCCCGCACATCCAGACACTCCCTCTTTGAACTGCTGCCGTTGGCCGACGCTAAGAGCTTGAGCCCCAGAACGACCAGACACAGGAACATTTTCTTCCCCCAAGCAATCCATTCATGAACACCTGATATATAACGGGAACACCACACACACTATTTTACAACTATCTATTCACCACCACACATACATATATAATATTTAGTATTATAATTTTTTTTCACATTTCAAATTTGCACCGTAACCTTACAACATGATTCGTATATTGCTATTTTTTGCAATTTTGATATTGCCTTTTGTATATTTGTTATTGTTATTTTGTTGTCTGTGTCCTGTCCCGTTGCTGTCATTCTGTTGCACTGTGGACTTTGTCACTTTAAAACAAATTCCTCGAGTGTAAACATACCTGGCCAATAAAGTCATTCTGATCTGATTCTGATTCTGATCTGAAATACATTACAACAATTCAGTTTAGTTTTGTAAGAATTGCAAATACTGAATCAGATATTTTAATTGCATTTTTGTTGCTACCTGCTAGTAATTACAATGATTACTATTTGGAGTTGTGTTGTTATATACTGTACTTTATAGAGACACAAGTCATTCTTCTCTGGATCTGGTGTGTATTTACTTCTGCATTAAACTGAACTATTCTTGTGACTTCCTGCAGTGGATCCTACATAATAAATGATCAGTGTCATATGGATTCTCTAAATAGCCTTTTTGATAGGATTTCTAGACGTTTCTTGAAATAAAAGATCCAAATGACTTTTCCAAAGACTTTCTTGAAAAGAAATACCACAAAGATGCAGTTTCTGTAAGTTTTATAACAAAATAAAACACGTTTTATTTCAGCTTTTATTTCAGGAAAAGTTCTCATCCATTTTTCCTTTAGTGAATTTCATTCAATGATATCGCGAGCCACTTTCATGTACATTTTAACCTGTTTTACTCTTTTGCTATACTAATTTTGAGTTATTAAATCAAATCCCTTTTTTGTCACATCACCAACAGCACGTGTGCCGTAGTGAGTGAAAAGCTTGGGAGCGTGCTTCAGACAGTGCAGAAAACAATTGACACTTTACAAATAACAGTATACTTTTATATGCAGTATATACACTATATAAAGCAATAAAATACAAAATATACAAACATAATACAAATATACACAGAGTGGTTGTAGACTCTAGAGTAACAAAGGTTCAAGTGTCTAGTTTCAAACAATACCACATTTTTAACTATAGACCTTTGGGTTCAAAAGCTGCAGACATTTTTATTTGGTTATGTCGTTTTTCACAAAATGCTCAAAAATAGGTGCGCAGGTTAAATTTATTCTTCAAAAATAAAAATTCCAAATACCACGATATCAAATAAGTAAAAAAGCTATCAATTTACTATTTACTAAAAGTTTATACATGCAACTTTCCTAACAATGACCTCACAAATGTTTGCATTTATCATGACCCTACAAACATACCTGCAATTAATTTACAATGACTAATTGCCAAATTGTGGACATTTTCTCAGGGAAGTACGTGTTAATGACAGCTGTGCATACTAAAAAATATTTAAAGAGGCTAACAAAAAAGGAGGAGGAGAATAACGAGAAAAGAAGTGGGCAGGTGAGGGACAGACGAGAAGAGCAACTTGAGAAGCTTGTAAAACTATATAAAAGGGAGTCTCAGAGGACCAAATTTAACACCAGCATCTAATCTGCTCGTGAACACATTGACTGTGTGAAGATGTGGAGATTAACGTGTGTCACTTTGACCCTGCTCATGTGTGCCAAAGGTAAGGTCTCATGTTACATCTATTAAAGTGAGGATATCTGAACAAAGACATTATATGGAAATACAGTGAATATAGTTTTGCTTTCTTTGTGGCACAGCGCATAAGAACAGCCTAAGGGCTTTGTTAAAATAATGATGCATTAACATTGAACTTGCAATTTAGTATCACGTGTTGATTCAACGATTCGTTTGACCAGTAACTCCTGGGAAAGTGAGTCATTTTAAACATTTTATCAAAGAGCTGACTCATACGAATCATTGGTTCATCAATCAGACTAAATAGGTTTCTGTGTAATCTTCAGCAGCCAGTATTCAGTCTTCAGTATCACAAGATCCTTCAGAAGCATAAGAGCATAAGAAAAAAAACATATTCCAAACTTTTATGGCAATGTATATAAATATAAGTTATGCCCACAAACTAACTTTTTAACTGATAGCTAATGAATATTAGTGCAATAATGTTGCACTGGGTCATTGTTCAGTGAACACTTAAGATGAAATAGTTCTAATGTGCACTTTATTTCTGCCCTTGCAGGTTCACTTTCTCAGTTGAATGGTAAGAGCTCCTCTTCTAAAGACACCAGCATCAAGTCAAATAGTAGAAATGTAGAAATACTTGTAAAATATCTCTCTTTCTCATAGTTTGTGGACAGGCTCCTCTAAACACCCGTATTGTGGGCGGTGTGAACGCACCTGCTGGGTCATGGCCGTGGCAGGTCAGTCTGCACACTTCTGGACGTCATTTTTGCGGAGGCTCCCTCGTCAACAATGAATGGGTGCTGACAGCGGCTCACTGTTTGCCTGGGTAAGATTCACCAAGAGAAATCAAAAGATATTAAAGATAAAATTAAGATATTTTGTCATGCTTGACATCCAAATGCAAAGTGGCAAAGGCACTTATGTTTCAATATGTTTTGCCATTCCAAATTTTTTCTTAATTTTTACCAAATGCCAAAACATACCATATCAAATGAAAATTGATCACTTTACTATATTACAAAATAAAAAAATACTAATATATATATTTATTTTTTTAATTTTCTCACGTTCACATTCTCTGACTGCATTTAGTGTCAGCGCATCCAGTCTGCGTGTGTATTTGGGAAGGAGGACACAGCAAGGAGTCAATGCCAATGAAATCAGTAGAAATGTGAGAACGATAATCGTGCACCCCTCTTATGACAGCAACACAAACAACAATGACATCGCTCTGCTCCGGCTGTCCTCCACAGTCACCTTTAATGACTATATTAGACCTGTGTGTCTGGCAGCCCAGAGCAGCGCCTTCTCTTCTGGCACCAGCAGCTGGATCACAGGCTGGGGAGATGTTCAAGCTGGAGGTACAAACTCATGCAAGCCCATTAATGCAAGTGTATAGCTACTCAGAGTCCTAACCTCACTAATAGATGGTTGTGTGTGTGTGTGTGTGTGTGTGTGTGTGTGTGTGTGTGTGTGTGTGTGTGTTTTGGTGTTCAGAGAGTTTACCTTCCCCTGGGATCCTGCAGGAGACTATGGTTCCAGTGGTGGACAATGTTCAATGCAATGCTTTGCTGGGTTCTGGATCTGTTACCAGCAACATGATTTGTGCTGGTTTAACACAGGGAGGCAAAGACACCTGCCAGGTACAATGAACAAACTGATTTTTTTATCTAAGTGCAGCTACATGAATAACACACTTCAAGATCTACTATTTTGTATTCACATTGTCATGCAATGCTAAAATATTCAATAAACATTTAATTATGTTGTAACTTAAAACATCTTTTTCTTTCCTCTTTCCCTTCTCTAGGGGGATTCTGGGGGTCCAATGGTGAGCAGGCAGTGCACAGTGTGGGTTCAGTCTGGTATCACCAGCTGGGGTTATGGCTGTGCTGATCCCAACGCACCTGGTGTTTACACCCGCGTGTCTCAATATCAGAGTTGGATCACCGACAGAATCGGTCAGAACCGGCCAGGATTTGTCACCTTCAACCCCCCGACCTCATGCTCCTCTGCAAGCCTAAGTAAAACTCTCTCTCAAACCCCTACACAGCGTATACCCACTTAACAGAGCATACTTGTTTGACTAACGCAAAATGATTTGTATGTGCAGCTTCAACCTCCTGCAGGGGGAGATGCAATGAGAAGTATAACAGTCGCTTTCGCTGCAACTGCAATACTAACTGCAGTAGAAACTGCTGCAACGATTACAGACAGCGTTGTGCCAGTAAGTTCAAACACATTCATTTCAGTAATACTTAATTCACACTTAAAAATGTTGTTGCAGTAGAACTAAATATATCACATTATTTGGCATCTGCAGACAAATTATGCTAGTCATTTATATCAGTTAATTCACTTTTCTGAGCGATTTTGCAATTATGTTTAAATGGCTTGTCTAAAGGTGCTTGTTAATGAATGTATGAATTCAAAGTTTTTAATGTGTTACCAGTTCTTTTTGTGAAATGTCTTACTTAAAAAGTGTTTCTTTAAAATCAATGCCACTTGCGTTGATATTTTGATTCATGGGCCTAACACAGACATACAATGGCTGCACACCCAATACCCATTTTTTTATTACTGCACTCATACTAAATAAATTAAACATATACTTTGCATGTCCAAAATGTAAACACCAAAAGTAACTGTTGATGACTTATATTTTTCTTTTTGTGTCTTTGCAGTGTGAGGTATGGCATATTTCCATGGATTACTTATGATCACAGGCTTATAATCACGTCACTTGTATCTAAATTGAATGATTGTTGCTTGTTCGGAGAGGAGATTTTACTCGAGTGCTGCTTTGGATGCGGTGCACAGTCAGAAATGAACACAGTCAAAGAGCTGCTGCACTGACTCATATTCAGGGGTGTAAATGCACATTGTTCATGTTCAACATATATTACTTCACTCCATTAGTAGAATCCTTGTCTCTTTTGTTTTTCTCTTTTTAGCTCTAGCGTGTAATTGTCTAGCATTAATTGTAGGCACAGGTAACTTTTAGCATTTGCATTTTTCTTATATAAAAAAATGTAATATAATTATCTAATATTTAAAATAGATTTTCTCAATTGTGACATTTGTGATTTCTGCTGACAAATAAATGGGCACTTAGTTCACACAATACGTCATTGCATTCTCTGTCTTTTAATGGCTTTTCCTTTAATAAATCCATCCAACAGGAGTATACTGCATCATAATGTAGCACAAACCACATATATAAGTGGCAACAATGACGGTCTTATGTAACTGGCCCACTTTGCATTTTATTCAGGCATCATACAATTTTATATTTTTATAACAGTAACGGTAATAACAGTTAACTGATAAAACTTGTCAAAATCAATAGTAACATAATAATAAGAACTATTAGGAATATATTGGAATTCATAATGATTTATTATCTGTGGTCACACTTTATTTTAAGGCCCAATTCTCGCCATTAACAAACTATTAAATATGACTTTTGCCTCAATAAACTCATAATTTGATGCTTATTAGTTCAAATTAATTATTAATAGTTTAATGGTAGGATTAGGGATGTAGAATACAGTCATGCAGAATATGTGCTTTATTGGTACTAATAAACAGCCAATATGTTAATAATAGCCATGCTAATAAGAAATTAGTCAAAGAACTTAAAGGTTGATCTGATTCACAAACTATAACTAATTCTCCGTTTGATGTGTCCTATATTTAGTGTTCTAGTCGGCTTTGACACCTTCTGGTAAAGACAATGTGATGTTAGGCTGACAAACGGCGTATTCTAAGGCCAACTTTCAGGATTCTGTATTCTTTATTCTGCCGGATCTTTAGATCTGTGATGTCACAACGTTAGAGGTGAGAGAAGTGGAGTGAAACCTGAGAGCCAGACTGATCACGTGCACACAGCCACTAAACAATTTCAAAAACATCAGACACTGTAAAGGTCAAACATAAGAACAATATAAATCTTTCACAAATATTCTTAAGCACAAAAATGATGTCCCTGTGTTAAAGAAACATTGCAAGTTTTACAGTTTAAGTTTCTTTGGCTGACTTAAATATGTTGTTATTATTATAAATGAGGTTGGCAGTATAGAAGCCAACTGTAAAAAAAAAAAAAATCTTGTACCTTCAGGTAAGAAAAACACTCTGACTCACCTGTCTGACATTTTTGAGTAATTGCAGCTGTCAGTTTCATCTAACAATAAGTTGTCATAACTAATCATCATCTCCACGGTCACGTGTCTGTCTTTGTGTTTAAAGGGTTTTATATTAGTCATGCCTTTTATGTGACTTGTTTTTCCTTTATTTATGTGTTAGAAGAAATAAATCAAGCAGGAAAGAAGACAGACAAACTAAAAGAAAAATAGAAAGTGTTGTCATGATGTCTTAAGCTATTTGTAATGCTTGAATCCCAATGCAATGTGAAAACGTTTGACATTCAAAGATATTTCATTTTCAATTTCATCTGCCATTCAATTCTTTCTTAATTTTTTGTATCTTTCTGATCCTACCCCTGAGCTCTCTCTCCCAATTCACTTCCTGTCATTACACATATCTAAATAAAGGCAAAATGCAAAAAAAAAACAACCAAAAACAAATGCAATTCTTCTAAATTAACTCGTTGGGCCAGTTTGAAATTAAATCAATCTACCAGTACCAGAAATAAGTAAAAAATTCCAAATTATATCAAATAATTAAGCAAGTTATCAGTTTAATATATTACATAAAATGTCTCTTTTATTACAATGACCTCAGATATTTGCATTTATTATGACTGCACACATATACCTGCGAGCAGCAGGCATAAAGAGGAGGATCAGGAGCATAAAAGTTGAATAAAAGTCTAGTTGAGCAACTAGACGATGCCGCATCACAACAGGGGCGGAGTTAACTCCGGTAAAACAGAGAATGTGAAATGGCGGCCGCTTTGGCACTTTCACATATAGATTAGTTGAAATCGTTTAATTTCAATGAAATCATGAGTACTAATGCTTATGATGGTGATGAAATTCCTAAAAGATGTGATGAACTATATCATGACAATGTAAAAAACTGATAGGAACAGCATTGAATTTGTGGTGTGTCAGTACTGGGGTGTATACGACCTAGTAGTCGATACTACAGAGGCACATTTCAGATCATAACTGAGGCTGAGCAGTTGTATGTACTCAATACTTGGTAGGGGCTCCTTTTGCTTTAATTACTGCCTCAATTCGGCATGGCATGGAGGTGATAAGTTTGTGGCACTGCTGAGGTGGTATGGAAGCCCTGGTTTCTTTGACAGTGGCCTTCAGCTCATCTGCATTTTTTTGGTCTCTTGTTTCTCATTTTCCTCTTGACAATAGATTCTCTATGGGGTTCAGGTCTGGTGAGTTTGCTGGCCAGTCAAGCACACCAACACCATGGTCATTTAACCAACTTTTGGTGCTTTTGGCAGTGTGGGCAGGTGCCAAATCCTGCTGGAAAATGAAATCAGCATCTTTAAAAAGCTGGTCAGCAGAAGGAAGCATTAAGTGCTCCAAAATGTATTGGTAAACGGGTGCAGTGACGTTCGTTTTCAAAAAACACAATGGACCAACACCAGCAGATGACATTGCACCCCAAATCATCACAGACTGTGGAAACTTAACACTGGACTTCAAGCAACTTGGGCTATGAGCTTCTCCGCCCTTCCTCCAGACGCTAGGACCTTGGTTTCCAAATGAAATACAAAACTTGCTCTCATCTGAAAAGAGGACTTTGGACCACTGGGCAACAGTCCAGTTCTTCTTCTCCTTAGCCCAGGTAAGACCCCTCTGATGATAACTGTAGCCAAATTCCTTGACACGTCTGTATGTAGTGGCTCTTGATGCCTAGACCCCAGCCTCAGTCCATTTCTTGTGAAGTTCACCTAAATTCTTGAATCGATTTTGCTTGACAATCCTCATAAGGCTGCGTTTCTCTCGATTGGTTGTGCATCTTTTTCTTCAACTCAACTTTCTGTTAACATGCTTAGATACAGCACTCTGTGAACAGCCAGCTTCTTTGGCAATTAATGTTTGTGGCTTACCCTCCTTGTGAAGGGTGCAATGATTGTCTTCTGGACAACTGTCAGATCACAACTGTCAGATCAGCAGTCTTCCCCTTGATTGTGTAGTCTAGTAAACCAAACTGAGAGACCATTTTGAAGGCTCAGGAAACCTTTGCAGGTGTTTTGAGTTGATTAGCTGATTGGCATGTCACCATATTCTAATTGGTTGAGATAGTGAATTGGTGGGTTTTGTTAAATATGAGCCAAAGACTTAAACTACTTCAGTCTGTGTGCATTGAATTTATTCAATACAATAGTTTCACAATTTGAGTTGAATTACTGAAATAAATGAACTTTTCCACGACATTCTAATTTATTGAGATGCACCTGTAAATGCATGTGTATGTATTTATATCTAAATAATAAATAAACACAGTATACACACACATATTATGTAAACAAAAACTTTTATTTTGGATGTGATTAATCGCGATTAATCGTTTGACAGCACTAAATAAATATATATCGCACTGGCAACCCTGCTGCCAGCTCTTTACTGTAAAATGTACAGATAACTTTTTGCAGTGTATAGAGAAAAGAGATAATTTTTTTTGTGGCACCAGCCTTAAGGGCTTTTTTTTTTTTTTTGACCAGCCTTATTGGCTTTGTTAAAATAATGACGCATTGATATGAAATTTGGAGATCATATGTAGATTAATGATTCATTTGACGGGTAACTCTTGGGTTAGTGAGTCTTGTTTTATCAAAGAGCTGACACGTAAGAATAATTTGTTTATCATTCAGACTAAACAGGTTGCTGTGTAATCCGATTCACAAATAAATGACTCTACTGAGTCGGTTCTTGTATCTGCAGGATGCATGTGAAGAGCGACGGTGCAAGAAACACTGCGGTGAAATGTCATGTCTGAAATACATTACTGGTCAAAAGTTTGGAACAATTAAGATTTGTTTTTTCTTTTGAAAAAAGCTTAATGCTCACCATGGCTGCATTTATTTGATGAAAAACACAGTTAAAACAGAAATACAAGCTATGCCAACCAACAATCTTGTTAACTGAACAGATTGAAACCACTGTTTAAATAAATAGTTAAATTACACAATGTACATCCAGGTTCATAAGAACTATTCTTACGTAATACACAGATTTCTGAATTGTAATGATCCTGTGAGATAATCTATGTAAATACTCTTTCTAGTTCACATTCTTGTTTATAATTAATTATTCTTTCTTTTTTACTCTTATGGAAGCCTATAAATGTTTTACATTGTGAGCCACACCTACTGGGCATGTGGAATGTACTTGCAGGACATGGGGGAATGTCATAGTTGAATGGTTAGGAGAAAAAAAGCTGCTAGTCTTGCATATGGTGTGTATTTAAACCAGTTTGCCCAGAATTGTTTTCCGCATTTTCAGTCCCACAAGATAATGGTACAACAAATCTACATTACAGTGAACTCTGGAAGCCAGGGTCATTATTAAGGGAAACATGAAGATGAATTGTTCTAAAGTGTACTTTATTTCTGCCCTTGCCGGTTCACTTTCTCAGTTGAATGGTAAGAGTTCCTCTCCTTCTTAAGACGCCATGCCGCAACAAGTCAAATAGTTTATGTATAAATACTTATGTGAACAATCTCTATTTCTCTTTCTCATAGTTTTTGGACAGGCTCCTCTAAACACCCGTATTGTGGGTGGCGTGAACGCACCCGATGGGTCATGGCCGTGGCAGGTCAGTCTGCATAGCAATCTCTATGGAAGTCATTTTTGCGGAGGCTCCCTTATCAACAATGAATGGGTGCTGACAGCAGCTCATTGTTAACCTGAGTAAGATTCACCTAAACACACGTATGCACCTGTTTTGTTTTAAAAAGTAAAATGAATGAAAGAAAGTTAGGTTGTCGTGATGTCTTAATCAAATTAAATCACTTTGATTGTCACATCACCACAGCACATGTGCCTTGGTGAGTGAAATTCTTGAGACCGTACTCCAGACAGTGCAGAAACAATTTACATATAGACAGTACATATTTACAGACTTATACAGAAGACAATTTTCAGAATACGCATATACTTAGTACACACATACTATTAAGTCATACTTATAGTTATCAATACACGTTATACACCGTATGTACACACATTCTGCATTTTGTACACATATACACACAATACTATGCGAAGATGCAGCAGATTATACATAATCCGGATACGCAATGTCATGGATGTTATTTGGATGGTATCCAGTGGTAGCAGATATGTTGTGTTGTGTTTGTGTAGTGCAGGGGTTCTCAAAGTTTACATTCAAAGGTCCGAATCGGAATTATCATCAACGTCAAAAGGTCCGAAATAATTGTTATTACAAAACTTGTTTTTATAAACATGCTTATAACTTTATATAATAATTCAACTTGATATATGCTTAATTATCATATTTATGACGTCATCAGGTCGTACTTGCGTTTACGAAAATTAACCATAGTTTTATACAAATAAAACAAAAAAACTTGGTTACTATACTTAAACCATGATAACCACAAATGAACCATGGCCTTGCTACACTAACCATAGTTTAACCATGGTATTTGTAGTAAAACTGGTTATATAAATTGTAATCAATATGCAAAAGAAAAAAAAATATTTTTACTACACTTTTATTATAATAAAACCATGGTTATTTTTCATAAGGGTTACTCGACAGTACTGCATTTTTATACAACTAAATGCCCAATAAAACAGTTCTCATTTAGGTCTACATATTTTATGTTTCTGAAATAGTGCTTCAATGTAACCTGCAGTCACTTCAACTGAATTGCCAAAATCTTTAATTATATATTTTTTTAAAATATATATTTCATGGAACACAAATGTCCGAACTATGTGCATATTTCAACCCTTTACAGTAGAACTACATTCATATTCATATGCCAGACAGTCAACAGTGATAGGTTTTTGGAAACGCTGTTTTGTACTCGTTCATTCACAATTCTGCTGCGGGTCGGTTCTTTGAATACGCTGCTAACTCTGCCGGTGGAGAAAGACTGCGTCGGGAAGGCGAAACCTCGTGCTCGCGGGGCGAAACCGGTGACATTTTTTACTGAATGAAATCAAAGGTTTATCCAAAATGTCGCTAGTTGCTATGTGCTTTGTCTTACAAAAGAGTCTGTAATCACTGCAACACTGGTTCATGCGCCCGTGTGTGTGTGTGTGCGCGCACACCGCACGGAGGTCTGAGTGATACCAGTGCGCTTGAAATATCAAGTGGAGGCGGGTCCGGATTGAATTCCCTCCCGGTCCGGATCCGGACCGGAGTCCGGACTTTGAGAAGCCCTGGTGTAGTGTGTGCGTGTAGTCCAGTTGAACTGTGTTAACGTGCAGTGCATGGCATATTGTAAAGTGGGAGTGTGCTGTAGGGTGTATTAATTTTTACTGTTCATTAGCCTGATAGCCTGAGGGAAAAAGCTATCCCTCAGTTGGCTAGTGCGGGATTGGACGCTACGGAGACGTCTTCCTGAGGGCAGCAGAGAGAGCAGTCTGTGGGACGGGGGGCTGGAGTCCTTGATGATCCTCTGGATTTTCCTTGTACACCACCTGGTGTAGATGTCCTGGAGGGAGGGAAGCTCACCTCCAACAATGTGGCGGGCAGTTCGCACGACCCTTTGCAGAGCTTTGCGGTTGCCAGTGGTGCTGTTTCCAAACCAGGTGGTGATGCAGCCGGTCAGGATGCTCTCCACAGTGCAGGTGTAGAAGGATCTGAGGATGCTGGGGCTCATTCCAAACTTCCTCAGCCGTCTCAGGAAGAAGAGGCGCTGATGTGCTTTTTTCAGCACTGCATCTGTGTGAGCGGACCATGTGAGATCCTCGGTGATGTGAACGCCGAGGAACTTAAAGCTGTTTACCTGCTCCACAGGTGTCTTGTCGATGGTGATGGGTGTGTGTGTTCTCTGCTCTGTCTCCTGTAATCCACCACCAGCTCCTTGGTCTTGTTGATGTTGAGTGAGAGGTGGTTCTCCTGATACCATTTAGTCAGGGTACTCACCTCTTCTCTGTAGGCCGTCTCATCGTTGTCAGCGATCAGGCCTATCACCGTTGTGTCATCAGCAAATTTGACGATAACATTGGAGCTGTGTGTGGCTGTACATTCATGTGTGTACAGGGAGTACAGGAGTGGGCTGAGGACGAAGCCCTGAGGAGCACCAGTGTTGAGGATCAGGGGAGATGAGGTATTGTTGTCCATTCTGACCACCTGACTTCTGCCTGTCAGGAAGTCCAGGATCCAGCTGCACAGAGATCTGTTCAGTCCCAGAGTCTGGAGCTTCGCAACCAGTGTGGCGGGCACTATGGTGTTAAATGCTGAACTATAGTCCATGAACAGCATTCTCACATAGGTGTTCTTATTTTCCAGGTGGGAGAGAGTAGTGTGCAGGGTGAAGGCAATAGCATCCTCTGTGGAACGGTTGCTGCAATATGCAAATTCTAGCGGATCCAGTGAGGCAGGCAGCACAGAGGAGATGTAGGCTCTGATGAGTTTCTCTAAACACTTACTGAAGATGGGTGTCAGAGCAACGGGCCTCCAGTCAATCAAGCATGTGATTTTTTGTTGATTTTTTTTTTTTTTAATTAAATTGCATTCCACATTGCATTCCACATGTAGCCCTATGAAAAAAAAAATTATTTCCATAAGCCAATATTTTTATTTTGGTTATTTTCCTTAAAATGTACATTTCATGTTGTTAAAAATGTTTATATTCTGTTTATATGGTTAATATATTAAGTTTGTTTGAAAATGCACTTACCCGTGAGAGTGTCCAATCAGGAGCGGGGTGAGAGGTCATGAAGGAGGAAGAGAGAAAAAAGATGAACTGAAATGAGATGGAGACACACGTGAAGATTGTGCTGTGACCGATATGAGATAAAAGTTGGTAAAACACCAAGTTTAATGTTTGATATGATAAGTGACATTGTATACTGCGCGAAGAGTGAGTTACAGACACTTAAATAAGTTACAGTGTGATAGTTCATGTCGTGGAATTTGCGGTTATATTTAGCACCACGAGGAGAAAGTGTGGACGGCTAATTATTACGCGCGAGCTAAGAGGACTTTGCCAGCGAGTAGCCTGCTCGGTTGCTGTGTTGAGTGCATCGCCTGAAAAGCCTAATCTTCGAGGAAGAGACTGTGAAGGTTCGGAGGGATTCTTCAAGGCTGTTTGAGCATTGGAAGCATCGTGTTCCGGAGTGTTGAAGGACGACGCGGCGACTCATCAGTGCTGTTGCGTGAGTTTTATTTTGTTTGTTGCGCCGAGGCGTGAAGCGACCATTCTGTTTTAGGTCTCAACGATCTCAAGCTACACAACAGGCCTGCTACGAGTATTCATTTGACTATCAGGGTATTCATTTTGTTTATTCATGTTGATGGCCATTTAGTCATTTGCCGGCATTATATTTAGAATTTCAATTGGTTTAATTTGGGGAATTTAATGTGATTGAGAATTGTGATTATTTGAATTTGTTTATTTGAATCTAATTGTACATTTGTGAATATTTTATATTTTCTTTAAGTAAATAGTTCATAACTATTTCCTGTGAAGATTGTCTTTATATTTTGGGTTTTATATATATTCATACGGGTGATATATTTAAAGTAAATAATATCATTTATCGTATAATAATTTGGTTTAGAGTGAACGTAATTAATTGTGTTAAAGTAACCTAGTAATTATTTTCCAGTCCAAGTAATATTATATTTAGGGCAGTATGGTAATTTAAGTAGGTGTAATACAAACAATAGGATATTCAGGTGAGTGTTCAGTTTAATTAGCGTATGAGATAGAGACATAAAGTTAATATTTTACTTTATTTTAGCTATACATGCATTGTGTGGTTATTATAAATTAAGTACAGTGACTATTAGGATTAAAAGTGAACATATAGTGATAAATTAGTAATTTACATTGGTGCATTAATTAATAACAGAAAGAGAGATCTTTCGCCAGGTAGGAATTTGGGAGCGCACTTCAATAAAATAGCTAAGACACGCTAAGGGGGCGCTACACACATGTTTGACATGTGAATGCAATGTGAAAACCTTTGACATTCAAAGACATTTAGGTTTCAATTTGTTCTGCCTTTACACACATTTTGGAAATTTTGGAGATTAACTTGTTGGGCCAGTTTGAAATACTTTTAATGTACTATTACTTTAAAATAAAACTAAATAAAACAAGTACTTCGTTGTTTTTAGCTGTTAATAATTTTTTTTTATTTTTGTTATTTTTTTCTCATGTTCACATTCTCTGACTGCATTTAGTGTCAGCGCATCCAGTCTGCATGTGTATTTGGGAAGGAGGACACCGCAAGGAGTCAATGCCAATGAAATCAGTAGAAATGTGAGAAGGATAATCGTGCACCCCTCTTATGACAGCAACACAAACAACAATGACATCGTTCTGCTCCGGCTGTCCTCCACAGTCACCTTTAATGACTATATTAGACCTGTGTGTCTGGCGGCCCAGAGCAGCGTCTTCTCTTCTGGCACCAGCAGCTGGATCACAGGCTGGGGAGATGTTCAAGGTTGAGGTACAAACTCATGCAAGCCCATTAATTCAAGTGTATATCTACTCCTAACATTACTAATAGATGGTTGTGTGTATCATGTTTTTTTAAGTGGATTCATTTTATATAAACATGAGAGGAGAACACTGTCACTGTTAATCGTCTTTTAATACTGCCACCAGAACACCCGTGGCCGGGAATCCCAAAACATCAACTTCCCCACATTCACAACATAACACTGCCCTCTAGTGGTACGTTGAGGTAACTAGCATGACACTTGCAGTCAGCCTATATGCAGCCGCATATACTAATGTGTGTGTGTGTGTTTTGGTGTTCAGAGAGTTTACCTTCATCTGGGATCCTGCAGGAGACTATGGTTCCAGTGGTGGACAATGTTCAATGCAGTGCTTTGCTGGGTTCTGGATCTATTTTCAGCAACATGATGTGTGCTGGTTTAACACAGGGAGGCTAAGACACCTGTCAGGTACAACAATTATATTTTATATATTTTTTTTGCATTTATATTGTCTATTTATGTTTAAAATTGACTAGCTCCAGTAGTGTGAACATATACTCTGTTACCAAAAAATAACAAAAATTTGTTTTGTACCTTTATAACACACTGACAATCACCAAAAAAAGCACAGGTGGAATACAAAACATCATTAAGGTAACTCTAAAATACTGCAATAAATATCTATTTAAAAACATAAGATATTAAATGAAACCCTGATGTACAACAAAAACTAAGACGAAACAGTTATTTCAATAAAAAAAAACAGATAAATTGTCGCACAGGGAATTCTGAACATGTCTTCACTGTAAATTGTAATATAACTTATTGTTTCCTTACAAAACAGTAATTAATTTTTTTACTGAATACATGTTTTTACCGTAGCATTTTTTATAGCCTTTTTACTGTTAAAATTACACATTCTGTACATGGGCTGTATTGCTTCTGTAGGGTAAAGGCTGGAGTAGAGAGAGCTGTCTTGATAAGAAGAATAAGAATCTCCTTTTTCTTTTCTCTTGCCCCTCTCTAGGGGGATTCTGGGGGTCCAATGGTGAGCAGGCAGTGCACAGTGTGGGTTCAGTCTGGTATCACCAGCTGGGGTTATGGCTGTGCTGATCCCAACGCACCTGGTGTTTACACCCGCGTGTCTCGATATCAGAGTTGTATCACCGACAGAATTGGTCAGAACCTGCCAGGATTTGTCACCTTCGACCCCCCGACCTCATGCTCCTCTGCAAGCCTAAGTAAAACTCTCCCTTAAACCCCTACACAGCGTATACCCACCTAACAGAGCATACTTGTTTGACTTGTTTAACATACTTGTTTGACACAGTATACTGTATTGCACATTTTATTTCATTGCACATTTTACCCCTTATTTTTTTCTTATTGTTATATTATTCTTACCTATATTTATATATATTCTCTTGTGTTATGTTTCATTTTTATTTTATTTTTTTGCACTGTCCATTGAGCGGACCTGTCCTGATTTACATTTCACTACTGATTATATCCTGTATAATTGAGTATGTGACGAATAAAATAAACTTGACCTTGACCTTGACTAACGCAAAATGATTTGTGCAGCTTCAACCTCCTGCAGGGGGAGATGCAATGAGAAGTATAACAGTCGCTTTCGCTGCAACTGCAATACTAACTGCAGTAGAAACTGCTGCAAAGATTACAGACAGCGTTGTGCCAGTAAGTTCAAACACATTCATTTCAGTAAAAAAACTTAAAACAAACAAATGCACTTTTAGAAAACTTATTTCACACCTTTAATTGAAGGTGATTGTTTATGGGTGTACAAAGACAATGTTTTTATTTTCAAGATCTTTGTTAACACTTTAAAATAAGATTCCATTTGTGAACATTAGTTGTATCTGTTATTATAATTTAATGGATCTGAGCTAACATGAACCAACAATGGACAGTTGTACGTTAACTAATACAGCCTTGTCGTAAAATGTTACCAGTTCATTTTATTAAATGTCTTGAAAAGGATTTACTTGTTAAAAAATAAATGCCACTTGCTCTGATATTTTGATAAATAATACAGATATACAAATCTGCATACATTTTACATAAACAAAAAAAGTCATATTTTGTATTACTGCACACCATTAAATGCATTAAACACACACACTTTGCATATATAAAAAGTAACTCTCTCTTTCTTAATCTCACAATTTATATTTTTGTTTTTGTAACTCTGCAGTGTGAGGTATGTCATATTCCATGGATTATATGAAAAGCAGGCAGATGATACCTGCTTGTTCGGAGATTTTACTTCATTGCTGCTTTGGATGCGCAGCACAGTCAGAAATGAGCACCAATGCAGACACAGCCAAAGAACTGCTGTACTGACTTCACTCAGGGGTGTAAATATAATGTTCAACATTTGTTAACAAAGCACTTAGCTCAGTCCAATAGAAGAATCCCTTTGTTTTTCTCTTTCTAAATCAGCATGTTACCAGCAAGACCAAACTAGACCCAGGAAACCTTTTTTTGCACATTTGCACATTTCTTTAAAAATAAATTATATATAACATAATTACTTGAACATTTTAACTTATTTCTGTCTTTGCGATCACCATACATTTGCATTTACACATTAAGCAGATGCTTTTATCCAAAGCGACTAACACATGAGGAACAAAGCAACAATCCAACAATCGATGTAGTACACAATGCCAGATTTAATAGACATTTAGAAATAGGAAACCAGAAAATAGAAATATGTGTGTTGTGTGTGTGTGTGTGTGTGTGTGTGTGTGTGTGTGTGTGTGTGTGTGTGTGTGTGTGTGTGGAAGTGTGTGTGTGTGTGTGTGTGTTGTGTGTGTGTGTGTGTGTGTGTGTTGTGTGTGGTGTGTGTGTGTGTGTGTGTGTGTGTGTGTGTGGTGCGTGCTGTGCGCATAGGCTTAAGAGTGTGGGGTGATTAAGTGCTTGCAGAAGTTTTGTTATTTCTGATGACAAATTGATTTCTTTAAGTTTCACTTTATTTTATGTCACACAATTCTTGACTATATTTAGTTTTGTATTATGTCATGTAAGTGTAATGATTTGCCATGAATTTGATCAGAATCATTAAATCAAAACTGTCTGTTTTTTTAATGGCTTTTGCTGTAATAAATCTCTCCAACAGAGGGCAATGTGAGCACACGACAAACGTGTAACGAGTACATAAACCACACACTTCACTGGCACTAATAAGACAGTACAAAATCTGTTAACATAAAGTCTAGTCAGATTCTGTACCAGCACAACACTGAAGCGGGGCATCTGAAATAATGAAAGGGGTCGATGACACAACGCAAATTATTATAATATGTGACCCTGGAGCACAAAACCAGTCTTAAGTCATGTAATATCATGTTCTATGAAGATATTTAGTAAATTTCCTACTGTAAATATATCCAAACCTAATTTTTGATTAGTAATATGCATTGCTAAGAACTTCATTTGGACAACTTTAAAGGCGATTTTCTCAATATTTAGATTTTTTTTTGCACCCTCAGATTCCAGATTTTCAAACAGTTGTATTTCAGCCAAATATTGTCCGATCATAACAAACCCTTGTGACTGGTTTTGTGGTCCAGTGTCACATATATCCTAGTATCCACTTCCTATGTTGAAGTGATTCACTTACGCATTTGTAGGGCATAAACAAACCTGTCTTTACTCAATGCGCCTTGCAAAACATTGAGTAATAATCTTACATAAAACAGAAAAACTTGCCTAGACCAACATATTTGCACATTTGACTCAATATTCATGATATAAACACATTTTAGATCATGAACATGTCTTAGATACAAAATTTTAACAGGTTTACATTGAATCCAGACAAGTTACCACGAGACCACCACCAAATATAATGTATCTGCTTTATAACACACTTATTTAGTGCCTGCACTGTAACCAGTGACAAACAATAACAACAGAGTGAAATAAATCACTAACTATGACCAATTATATGTAGGCTACTCTGAAAAAAATCATACTTTACAGTATTGATATGAAGGAATGTTCCGTATTGATTTATTTTAACAGGTGTTTTACCTAATTTCGAATTTTGAACTAAATTAAAATGAAAGGATAATGTCCCGGGACTCCTGGCTGAAAATTACCAGTACATTTCTATTATTTTTCAGTGTAGCCTGTAACGTAGGTTTGTGACAAACATGCAAATCAAAATGTGACTTTGTGAAACAGATGGTCCTTAACTAAAATGTTGCTATATTATTTTAATATTAATGCTCAAAACCAACACATTTGTGCTTTTTTATAGTCTATTGTATTTCCTCTTTAAAATCCATTTTCATTTGTCTTGGAGGCAGGATAGTCCAGGTGAGCAGGTATTGATTGAGTTTATTTCGTTATTGATTATTAGAGGCAGGTAAATCTGGATTCAATGATAACACAATTAATAACTGGCATCCCAAATAGCACAGCATGTCTAGTCTCCATGAGTGATTTACAAAATACATTTCTTTTAACATATTGCAGATTTAGATTTCTGTCCAAAGTAATAGCCAATAAATAGGTCCTTGTAAGATGACTTTGTGAACTGATACATTTTGCCATGTCAGCCCAATAACATGCTTCTCAAACATAAACAGTTTTTTTTGCACAAAACCGCCTCTGGTGTAACTCACAAATCCCCAGTCATAATGTGTTCATGTCATGTTGGAACTAGCAGAATTACAAGCTGAATCCATTTTAGCTATACTATTCTGTACTACTTTTTAAAAACATTTCAAAAACTGGATGTCAGAGAACATTTAGACAATGTTCATAACTTAATAGGAAGGTTAGCAAAACATTCTTAGAACATACTTCAATGGATTTTGCTTCTCTGTTGTAAGTTGCTTTGAATAAACGCATCTGCTAAATCAGGGCCGGAGTGGGATCCATTTTCAGCCCGGGAGTGTAATGTTTATGACCAGCCCACCACCTATCCCCATCCAACCCCCTCCCACCGTGGTGGAATCTGGATAAATGAAGTGACAGATCTGTTCTTTATATCCTGTTATATTTATTTTTGACATGTTTCAATAAAAAAATATGAATAATGTAAATAAATTACCATACATATCAATAACAAATCACATACTGAGTTTTCTGCAACAAAGAGTCCAACTGTTACATTATGAAATAATGGTTTGCATTCAAACAAAAATTAAGTAACAGTTAGTGCAGTAAGAAATATACTTTTTGCACTATTGTTTTTTATATCCATGTCAATGTAATTACAATGTCACTTACATTTAATTGAAACAGGCAATCAATACAAAAAAAACTAAACTGAATAAACAAATTCCCTCAATGTAACAAAAATAAATAAAATTCCTTCAATGTAAGTGACTTTGGATAAAAGCGTTTGCCAAATGCATAACTGTAAATGTTACTAGTCACTGTACCTTGAGTCGCCAGTTCACGTGCGCTCGTTTGTCTTCTTTGACTTTGTCAGTTTGGCACATTTGGCCGCATCATCCTCCGATGCCTTCTTTTTTTAACCTGGCTTTTCCAGCTCCTCCAGGCATCTTTTTACTATCTATTTTATTTTATTCTATTTTATTTATTCTTCCTGTGATTAGCGCACTTCGCTAACTCACACCACAGCATTAATGGTTTCGGTTTGTCTCCATGGCAACGACCTGGGACACGTGCTTGTGTAGGAGAGAGAGCGCGCGTGCACTCTGACAACAGAAACGTCACATTTAATGAAATTCAAATCTAGTGTTATTAGCTTAGTTATAGTCACACAGTAACTTAAACACATATACGTTATTCTGTGTATGTAAAAAAAAAAAGCAGGCGAGTCTGCCGGCCCAACTTATGAGCGGGGCAGAGTGGCCCACCGGGAATTCTCCCGGTTCTCCCGATGGCCACTCCGGGCCTGTGCTAAATGCTCAAACGTAAATGTCTGTCTATCTATCTAGCTTAGATCAGTTAGACTGATTTAGTTGTAAATCATGCTTATTATGAGCAAATACAGCTGTGCCATAATGATTTAGAGATTTAATATCTGTACAGTTTCACTTGAAAGTTCATAATATCAGGCTTTTGATCTGCTTAATTCATATATAAGATAAGATCACTAATACACAGAATGTGGTGATGTAATTTATCCCAAACTCTTTATGGGTCCGTGTAAACACTTTGCTCTTTGTCTAGGGATATTGTACTGCTGTAATAAACCTTCATTTAAAAACCAAACTGACAATTATGCGGGTGGGTGGTTGTTATAAACGCTTTTTATGACGTTTATATTAACATGCCCCCGGGGCCTGTGCGCACCCTTGATTATGAGGCGGCTGTGAAAATAAATCAATATCGTTCATCACAAAATTCAACGTTTCAAGTGAAATTGACGAAAATCCAAAGACCTGGATTTTGTGTCCACAATACACCCCTAGAATTTTATGAGTAAAATATCTCTAGTATATTCGCCATCATATTTAAATTGCACAACCAGAACGCAGGTTGTCCAGCCATGATTCTTCCACAGGGATTTGAGGGGAACACAAAGGTCAAATTCAATAAGACACACAGAGAAAAAACAAAAATTTATCTCGTGAGAACAAATTTTAGCTCACAATAGGTTTTAGTTAAACATTTCATTTCCACAATCAGCAAATAATTAATAGGTTTTCCTAAAGATAAAAACTGGAAAGAGGACATGTGCTACGTCTTGCATGAGGAAGGAGAGGTTGAGTGCAAGACTCCAAGGATACATATTTTGTACAAATTAGTTAGTCTAAAACAAAAAAAATAAATATTATAAAACACCACATGGTGAGTTTCAAGAAAAATATTGCTGTCAAAATCCACAGATTCAGTGTGTACGAGGAACTAAAGGCATTTATCAGAAAACTAAAAGGGCAAACCCACCAGATGCAAACAGGGATACAATAGACATGTATTAGGGATTTTTAATGGTGGGCCTGTTGGAGTCTACTGGGGGCATGGCAATAAACACTTAGCCCAATAACTGCTCTTTGTCTAGGGCCATATTGGACAACAATACAAACATGCTGAGCACAAAATAATTGCTTTCTGTTCTGATTTGAATGTTGAGGCTGATGAGGTGAAACTGAAGAGAAGAAGCCCGTCATTTAAAATTGGAAGATTCTGTATTGAAAATGGTCTTCTCTCATTTCTCCAAACTCTTCAGACAATTATGTTTCAGCGAAGGTGTGGTTGTTATAAATAAAATAGTGAAAGTTATTCGTTTAAACAGTTTCAACCTTTATTAAACTTTGTGTTTTTTGAGTAAGGATAAACTTTTTATTTCACAAGTTATATAAAAAAATATTATATAAAAAAAATGTATATACAGAACAATCAGGGATTTGAAGGATGATGTAAATTTAGATTTATACAATAGTTCCAGTTCTCTAATTTGATTAGTCAGGCTGCTTTCCACAAGTGACGGAAATCTAAATATTAACTTAAATGAATCAGCAAAGTAAAAGAACAGCAAGACGTTGGCAAATTTATCTTTTCTTTCTTTCTCCATATCTACTGGCAAAATACCCTTACTGTGTAAGTTTCTTCCAGGATTGTGCAACAGAGTTGGCTCACAGTGACCATGTCTCAAGCACACGCACACATAACGTGTTAAAACATCAGTACCAGTTATGAGGCTAAAGGAGACTGTGGAGGCGTGGCAGGAAAGAGACATATGTACGCAGAGACAAATTGTACTAAAAAGGGAACAAAGTATATAGCTATAAAAATCAAGAAGGAAACAGAACTAGAGATTGGAGTAAAGGATGGACACCACAGCTGTTGCAAGGTAAGCCACTGACAGCCAGAAATATATTTTTCTTTGACTAATGAATTCTTTCTGTGCTTTATGAGCTTAACTGTGTTGTTAATGTATTGTTTTTTTTACTAAGCTATATTGTACTTCATGTTATAGATAATTGCTGGTGAAAATTGCCCTAAAATACAAGTCGCATAAAATGGCCCTGTGTTCATAGCCTATGCGTATTTTGCAAATGTGCTGATGGACGGCTTAAAGGGACAGTTGAAAAACCCGTCACCATTTAAAGCCATTCTAAACTATTTTATTTCTTCTGTGAAACATAAAAAAAAGAGATTTTGTAAGAAATGTCTAGGTGTTTGTCCATACAGTGGAAGTAACCAGATATGTGTGGTTCATCATGTGTGGTTTTGTATAAATGGAAGTCATACAGGTTTGGAGCCAAAATGAGTGAAGTAAATTATTAGAATTTTAATTTGAAGGTGAACTATCCCTTTAATTAACTATGAACTGAATTAAATTAATTTCAAAATAATCTATACAATGCACTTCCATTTAATGATATATAACTATAGGATAAATTACTGTACAATGTAGCTACTAAGCAGTACCACACTAGAAAGATTCGTAATCACAGATGGTAATGATATTTAGATTAGTGTTGAAGCAAATGTTTCTCACCTTACCGTTAGAACGAGTGCAGCCTTAGAACATTTGATGTGCGAGGCTTCGGTCTCATCTGCTTTCAGCTAAATGTACAAAACCATATACATATATATACATATACATATACATTAACACACACACACACACATATATATATATATATATATATATATATATATATATATACATATATATACTGAACAAAATTATAAACGCAACACTTTTGTTTTTGCCCCCATTTTTCATGAGCTGAACTCAAAGATCTGAGACTTTTTCTATGTACACAAAAGGCCTATTTCTCTCAAATATTGTTCACAAATCTGTCTAAATCTGTGTTAGTGAGCACTTCTCCTTTGCCGAGATAATCCATCCACCTCACAGGTGTGGCATATCAAGATGCTGATTAGACAGCATGATTATTGCACAGGTGTGCCTTAGGCTGGCCACAATAAAAGGCCAACATTTTTTGTGAGTAACCGACATTTTAAACAAGATCTAGGCTATTTTTCCTTTTCCAAACGAAGCCAGCGCAGAATTAGTTGCGCATCTCCGAGCTACACACGATTGTTGAGTTTTGTTCCTGAATGAATCGGTTGAAGTCATTGAAGATTTAATATGGAAAATTTGTCACTTGTCACCTACTGGTGTAAAAAATTCGACGACTATAACTTTTTTATTTTCAACCAGTCTAACAAAATTCACTCTATTGTCAGTAAATTAAAAAAAATGAATTGGCTATAAATTGTCAATCTTTTTTTGAATAGTTTAAAATATAATTATATGTGATCTCGGTTTTATTAAGAAGAAAAAGCAGTCTTTTATAATGTCCATAATGTTGTCCGTATTGCTCACTCTGTTATGAAAAA
Source organism: Ptychobarbus kaznakovi (assembly GCA_027422405.1). Lineage (NCBI taxonomy): Eukaryota > Metazoa > Chordata > Actinopteri > Cypriniformes > Cyprinidae > Ptychobarbus > Ptychobarbus kaznakovi. The sequence continues at coordinate 8,703,006 of CM049800.1, read as the reverse complement.
CAAAAACAAAGGTGAGATATTCAGAGGTGCTTTAACAGGATGTGGTTTGTAGTGACCTTAAACTGTGGCATTCAGTTTCAGAATGAAAAATGAAACCAGCAACTCTTAAAGTGACACGTGAACAATAAAACACGCACACCGCATGTTTGTGCTTATATAAGTACACAAAAAAATGCATGATCTAGCCTATTTATAAGGACCACAAGGATGTTACATTGACCTTGATGAGCTTACTGTTTTGTCTTCTCAGGATGTGGAACGACACAGATCTTCTAAGAAATGATACCTTTTCTTGTGCGTCCCCATCTGTGGAGGGCTACCGTTACTTCGGCGTCCTCTTGGGATCAGCTGTGACCATAGTAGGAACCATAGGGAATATTCTGACCGTCCTCGCCTTTGCTACTGATGCCAGCCTGAGAACACGTTTCAATGTACTCATAGTAAACCTTGCCCTCGCTGACCTTCTTTACTGCACGATCCTCCAACCAGTCAGCGTTGACTCATACCTGCACCTGCACTGGAGAGGTGGAGCCACGTGGTGCCGTATGTTTGGATTCCTCCTGTTCTTGTCCAACAGCGTGTCCATTATTACATTATGTCTCATCGCTATGAGCCGTTACTTGGTTGTTGCGCATCGCACTTCTCGCTGTGCCCGTCTGCTCCTGTCCCACCGTGGAGTAGCGGTGCTCCTCATCTCATCCTGGCTACTGGGGTAGCCAGTTTCGCCCCACTTTGGCCCGTCTACGTGTTTGCCCCACAAGTGTGCACCTGCAGTTTTCACCGCACTAAAGGACGGCCTTACACCACCGTGCTGCTCTTCCTGTACTTCTTTTTGGGCCTGGGTTGTGTGGGCCTTTTTTACTTTCTGGTCTACCGTAAGGTGAGTGTAGCCTCTAAGGCTTTTCTGAAGTACAGGCCCAGTCGTCACTCATCAAAACGCAAGAAGGCTGAAGCCGAAGCGACAACGGATGACAGTGGGATCAGTGCTGGAGCTTCAACAACTCAAAGCTGTGAGATCAGTAATGATGAGTCAGGAGCGGAGCAGAATAAAAACAAAGTGCAGGAGAAACCTGAGGGCCACACAAGCACACAAGAACCAAAAAACTCCATTCAAGATGCCTCAAAAGACACAGAAACATCTCCTAAACCAACTCCGGTAAAAATCCAGACCACTCCAGCTGCCAACTCAGGAGAGGACAGTGAATTTAAGCGTGTAACTCGAATGTGCTTTACAGTTTTCTTGTGTTTCGTTGGCTGTTTTGCACCATTTATCCTGCTGAATGTCGCTGATAAGGCGAACCGTGCACCACAGGCCATTCATATGTTTTGTGCAAACCTCACTTGGTTAAATAGTTGCATTAACCCTTTGCTGTACGCAGCCATGAACCGTCAGTTTAACCAGGCCTACAAAGACCTGCTACGCAAAGCTGTACATCCATTAACCAGGATATGGAGAACCCGTCGGTTCACAATGAGATGAGCAATAATGAAGAATGTTATCCGAGTCATTTCAAGCTGAAAGTGATCTTGTGCTGTAGATGTTAGGTGACTTCACATATTAAGCATAATTAAACATGGAGCTGCACTCCATTCATTTTGTGGAGAACATCACAGCTCTCATGTTTATCTTTATTCACCTCCATCAGCTGCATGTAAAGCACAATTAAAGCAATACAACCAAATCTAACTCAAAATGACATGCCTTACACATTTGATGTATATGTACTTTTTATTTTCCATTCACTTTCTATATTGTCAAATAGCTTGTACTTCTTTTTTTAGCCCATATTTGACTATAATAGTCTGTAGGCATTTCTTTCTCAAGTGGTGGGATTTTCCAGTTCCATCAAAGATCGGAAAGAAAACGTGTCATGTGGCTTTTCACTGCTAACTTTCTCTGTTTCATTTCCTCATTTTTCTGTTTGCAAATATGCAGTAATCATGCGTGCCACCACAGGAATGATTCATAATGACATTACGAACATTTGTAACCTTACGCGCAAGTGAACATGGGAGTTTGAAGCTGGCCGATGCAGAAAACAAGAACAGACAAGCCTCACTGCTTCGTTTGTTACATCACAACCACAAGAGTTTCTTAAGTCCTCTTTTGCTTGCTGTGTTGTTTCCATTTTGATTTATCTACTTTTTAAGCTGGACCTCCAGAATATGATATAACTTGTATGATTTTATTTTATTTGTATTAAGGATTATTTGCACATTTCCTCAAGGCGGACCTGTAATGTGTGTATATTGCACATCATATCAGTGTTCTAGAATTAAAATATGATCCAAAATGATAACATATGTATTATTTCTCTCTGAAATGATTCTTTTAAAATAAAGCAGCATAAAATATAGTCAGTAAAAAATAATGTTTTTCCTGTTACAGTTGTTTCCAGAAAACATATGCATTTGCTTCTGTTAAAATGGAGATTAAAGTTTGAAATAGTCCAGAACTCATTTTTATTATCTATTTGAATTTTATTATGTGTTTTTATATTACCATCTCATGTCAACATCCCGCTTTAGAGCTGGACACAAAACCAAGCATTTCGCAAGTCCAGACAAGTGTTCCTGACTGCGTAATCTGTAAAAAATCTTAACATTGCAACAAAGGAAGAGCCATATCACAAACGACGTCGAAGCTAAGGCCACATTATATTTAGAAATGTAAGGTCATCAAACAAAATCCCGGGTATCATGCTCATGGATCTCAGAATGGCCACAAGAGTTGGTTATAATATTATTTGTTGATATCAATGTTTAATAACTCACACCTATTCCAAATCCAGTTTGCAAGTCTATATATGAAATGCGTGTGTACAATGGAACATGGAACAAATCCAATTTTGTCCCCGTGTAAGGGAACAGATGGTAACCTGAATAGTTTTAACAACACAATATCTCACTCCTCTATTAACATTCTGCTTGATCAGGTAAGTGTCTTTGTCTTCAATTAGAAAGACATCATGACAGACTTTTCTCACGTTAGATGTTTTATTGGAGAATGTTGCACCATTGTTAACAAGGTCTTGTTCACAGATACAAGGTTGACAGTGGACATAATGCAAAACTTGGTTGCATGCATTTGAAACAAAGTCTACAAATTCAAAAAAGTGCTTATGGGTAATGAAATGGTTCTGCAAGAAATTGATTAAACAACTTTGATATGGTATTTCATTTCAGAGAAAAAAAGAAGGAAATGTGGGTGGAAAAAACTATTTGGGCCTTTTTTTCTCTCTAAAAGATTTCAGAGACTGTCCAATCACCTCCAGGACCCAACAGATTCAGTTGAGGAACACATCCACTTTATCTGTAAACATTGTTACACAACAAATCATTTCACTTACCAAGCAATATAAACTCATCAGAAGCATTGTGTTCTTACACAATTCCACTCAAGTGCATTTTTTCTGCCATCAGAAATCACAGTGTTACTCTCAAGAGTAATCATACAATCAGTCTAACTCAAATTCATTTTGTTTAAAAGATATTAACATCTAAAACAAACATCAAGTATTTTCACCAGAGTTAAAGCCCCGAATAATCTGCCTTCAACTGGGATAACAGAACTTATTTCAACTTTCAAGATAATAAAGCAGTGTCAAAATAATAATTTACATTTTCAAACAGTATCTGCCTAATCAAAACTCTGTAATTGATGACTCAACTATCCAGTACCGAAAACAACATAATGAAGTATTTCTATTGGCTTCAAGTTGGGCAGTTTAGTGAAAGCCATCAAATCAAAAAGCAAAGCATTCAGGTCTTTTCTACAATCCCAATAGTGGTTATACAAAATACAAATTGATCATAAAAGACAAAACAAAAGTGAAGGTGCCTCAAATCCTAGTTAAAGACTACTATAAAAGCTCCATCTACATTAGTGCCTTTAAATGTCAAACGAAGTGATAACATTTAAACCAAGCACTATTTTACTGTGCTTTCAATTCATTGTTGCTATTGCAAAGACATTTTTTTGAACTAAAAATTGCACTGTGTGCATGAAGAATTTGTTCTATAGTCATAAATGCATGCGCAAAATGTCTTTGCTGTTGAGATACTTTTGCAACTAATGCACATTACTAAAAAGGTGTTTAACACATTAATAAAGTTTATTGCTTTCACTATAAAATTATCTTTCCAATAAGGCCCAGTTCATTAGAATAAAAGAATACAAACTCTTTTTTCGACCCGCATAAAAGCTGATTGTATACTTGGATCATAAAACCATGATCTTTACTTGGGTCAAATGGAATATGTATTTTTTTTTTACATAAATAGTCATCCAAACTCTATTTTTTAACTCACATCTCCACTAATTTCCATTTGCAAAAGTGCTTTGAATTAATTTCAATAAAAATTAAAATTCAGCTTATATTTATAGGGACGAATATTTGCTAGCAGCTTAGGAATGGTGAGGTCACAGGACTTCATCCTAAAAGTTCTAATTTTGACCTCTGAGAGGTCTTCAAAGGCTTTACTCTAATAAAGGAATAGACATAAGTAACATGACTGGATGTGTAGATATAGTAGTAATAATGAAATTAGTACTGAAAATAGGAAATGAGCTGTATTTTGCCTGTCTAATTGATACTTATTTACAACAAATCAGAGTTACGGAAATCATTACATGGCTTGAGATTTAGCTAAAGGTTTTGTGTTAAATGGATGAAATTCAGGGGGTCAGTGGTATGTTGGGATAGCCAAGGTCTTGAAAACCAGGATCAAGGACAAAGTTATCTGACTCCTCCGGCAGCATTTGAAGGTTTCTGCTATTTAGGATGTTTGAAGAGTTTATAAAATCCTGCAATATGCCATTAACATCAATGTCTGGAGAGAGTGCGTCTGCAAGGATATCCACGGGGCTCTCTGAAAAGTTGTGTGGGATGCATGATGGTGAAGTGTGAAAGGCGGTTGGTGAAAATGCATCTGGAACAGTGCACTCGCTATCACTGTCCAAGATACTGTTAAACATATCTTCATCAATGGTAGAGCTGGAGAACATTGGAGACTTCTCAAACGCTTGGAGCAACAAGACATCATCAGCGTCAGAAAAAGGAGGGGGGTCTTTTAAACATGAGGGAGATGAGAAAGCAAGAGAGATGTTATAAACCCAATAGCATCATTCGAATAATAACATCTTGTATTTCTGATAATCTTTAGCTTCATTTAAAAAAAAAATAAAGGTTCCAAAAGCAGGTTTTCACCATCGCTCTGACATAGAAGAAACATATTTAGATCCCCAAAGTACCTTTCAGTAAATAACCTTTTTTTTTGTCTGAAGAACATTTTAATAATCGAATAAAACGTTTTACACTATAAAAGCACCTTTTGTGCAGCGGAAAGGTCCAAAGGATGTAAAATGTTCTTCACGGAACCATAAATGCCAATAAAAAAATAATTATTCTTAAGAGTGTTGGGTCAACTTTAGAGATGCACAATATCGGTACCATATCAGTTATCAGACAGTTTAAGAGATTGCTCATTTTGCCAAGTCATACATTTATATAACCATTTCTGTCATCTAACGCTCAAAGTTAATCTTTAAAAAACATTAAAAATTGAATAGCCATGTTAAAATGAAAATCTTTAGCAAATCTTATAGTGTTCATTAATACAGTATAAACATGTAAAACCACTAATTTGAGTGGTTTTGACTTCTATTATTAATTTATTTAATCAAAACATAATAAAAACAATTGGCCATAACTTCAGCTTATCGATATCGGTGCATCCCTATATTATGCATGCGCATGTGGCATGCAACCTCAAGCTTCCACAAACATTTTTAAATTAGTGTGACTGTTAAGATTAGATTTGTGTTATTGAAAAACAGCAACACCACAGTCACAGCCCACCACACAAACACAAGGTCTCTTTGTGCAAAGTGAAGAAATAAAAGAAGAATCTAAACAAAATGACGAAGCTGAGCCTCTGAATGAAAGAGAAGCATCCATAAAGGTAGCATCTATATTTATCAGAAAGCCGTTTGCAATCATGACACATTTGGTGATCATCCAGCAAATCAGATGCATGTTAGAGTTGAGCTGATTGGATTTGGAGGGGCCATAGAGGCGGGACTCACCTCTGTCCTGTGTGGACAGGTTAGATTCTGGCCCCTCTCGGACGGCAGAACAGCCATTCCTGCAGCAATCAAGCACAGATCACTCCAGTAAACCAGCTGTCTACTCATTCCAGACTCTTACAGTCTGTTCGTTCCAGAACATCGCATCACACTTGAATGCGGTTATCTCAAAATACGACCCTCACATCACACAATAACATCTAGTGATAACCTGTATAACCTCTACACAAGCAGCAATAAAAAGTATGGCAAAGTGCATCTTGTTTCTAAGGCCCAGATATACTTCATTTTCCATGTTCCTCTCCTTTTCGCAGACATCAGCAGACTGTGCTGATGACGAAAATTACACCTGCATGTGCGCGGGACCAAATTTGCAGTAATGAAGCACTGAACTAAGGCTGGTCGATATATTCAGAGTTCACAATAAATTAGCTGGTGATATAAAACGAAACAATATCATGACATACAGTTATAACTTACATAGTTATAGTAATGTGCGTTTTATTTGCCTTGTGAAGAAATAACAGTCAATAATAGCGGAAATTTACAAGTATAAACAGAGATAATAAGATTATTGTGATTAAAACTTTAGGGGGGAAAAATTGGATTTCAAATTCAAGAATCAGTCCAAATTTATAATGAATAATTTCAAAACAACCGATTCAACTATTCGTTTGTGTTAGTAAAATTTGCCATTTATGTATGACATTTTTGTATATAAATGAAGCGGATTAAATATTCTTAATTTTTTATTATGAAACATTGAAATATATTTGGCTACAATGGCTGCTTGGTTTAAATTATGAGAAAAAATTATCAAGATACAAACTAAATATCACTGAAAGGCTGGAAAACTGCTTTTTAAACAGCAAAACAGTAAACACCAGACCAGAGACAGCACATGGACGCCGTCATAAATGTTATGTAATTATGCAAATTATGCAAACACACAACATGCAAATGTAAACCAATGAATAAACACAGACTTACTCTTTAGAGACAAAAACCAGTTTGGTTTTGAGGTACTTCATGTAAGGATTCTCCTCTGAAACAAAAACATCACAAGACAAAGAAAATGAGATTTTGGTGAAACAATTTAATACTTGTTACATTAAATAGGTTCAAACAAATGTTATATTTATACTAAATTAAATCATAAAGAAAAGAAAGTTCTAATTAATAAGTAAATATTACTTGGGGTAGCTTTTTAAATATTAATATTTATTCCAAAATAATTGGTCAAAGTGTAATATTTATATGCAGTCTTAAGGGAAAACGTCAAAAATGTTTAATTTACTTATTTATATGGTTACAAAGCTTGAAATTCACCACATTCTACATAAACAACTTACCTCCAGTCTTTTCACTGTAGTATTTACCAAAGGCCTGGTCTTTGGGAGTGTTTGGGTAAAGGTAACACAGTGGGTTATCTGGAATATTTTCTGCTACCATGATCCGAAAGTTGCAGAGGATATCAGGTAAAGCAATCTGCTTTAGGTCAGTACTGGAGAATGGTTTCACTGTTTGCACACTCGGAGTGGCTAACAAAAAAAGAAATAAATCATTTGTATTCAGTCTCACATTCACTGGACCCTGTGTGGCCAAATACTGAACTATGTCTGAAAGAAGAACATAAACCACGTCTACCATCGTTAGCGTACTGCACCCAGCTGAACGTGATTCCTCCATCTTTGATGCTTTCGCTAAAACGCAATAGAAAAGTGCCATTCTGCTTCTTCTTTAATAGAAGTCTCTCCTTCCCCTTGCTGACGAAGCCCATTATAGACCTAAAGTAACAAACACACTTGTGTTGAAAACACACACACTTCCTGATGATTTTTGAATCTATTTATCTTCTATATATGGCATCCATACCCATCACTCCACAGGTCTGACAGGTAGAGTTTAACCAGAGTTAGAATGCCATCCAGCCACACCCACAGGGTGAAGTTTGTACCGGGGAGGTTCTCCTAAACCACACAGACAACCATGAGTAAACAAAACACTCATACATTCATATCAGCCATTTCACAAAGACTTGCATAACTTGCATTTACCTTACTGAACTTGTTCCAGGATATCTTACAGCTGTCATAGCTCTGTTGTTTACCTAATAAGAAATATTACATTATTAAGAAATACAAGATAACTTTATGACCTTTTTTTACTTTAGACTTAGTTAGATTTACAATGAAAGGTGTGGCAAGTGCATACCAAAGAGCTTGATGGCGAGGGTCTCCAACTGGTCATTGTCTAGACCACGTTTCCCACAGGAGAGAAACTGCCAACTTAGCATTTCCCCAAACTGTGGCCAAGTGGCTGCAGGAGAGGTTTCAAAAAAATTGACGTTCTAGATGCACACACAAAAAAAGTGAATTGTAGTGATGCAAATATTTTTTTTTTTAAACGATTCTATTATGATGATTCAAGCTTTTCATGAACCAACAGCAACTCTTGCTCCTGACCTCGGGATCTGAACAGAGCATGTTAAACCACAGGACAGCTGCACAAGCACTCTGCTGCTGACTGGAGTTTGAAATCACCACAACAGGAAGGGAAGAGGTCTGGGATGGAAAAAGGAAGTATGGTCATAAAAACTGGGCTGCCAAATCTATGGAATGTTTAAACACTACTATGGAATGAGGAAAAGTTGTTTCACCTCCAAAGAGACAGACATGCCTTGATAGTCAAACTGGGTTTGAAAGGTTATTCTGTGCAGTTCTTCAGTCACACTCAATGAGAGCTGCACAAAACACAAAACCGGATTTATAAACATGAACTTTGAATTCTTATTATTTTTATTACAACTTCTAAATATTGCCAGTACTGTAATTCAGTGTATTTTATTAGAAGTGACTCTTATTGCGCTTTCACACTCATTTGCAGTGTTTGTTTCATAACTGGCATGTTTTATCCATTAGTTTGGTTTGTTTAGGTATATTTCAAAAATTGCAATCAGATCCGTACCAAAAATATTGTCTTGAGATCGACTGAATGAGATGGTCTTGGCCCAAATAAAAAAAAAACACTGTGGAGTGGTTCACTTGTGGTGAGAAATCAATCCAACTCAACAGACCAACAAACTTAGCTGTATCATAACTTTACAAGTTAGAGAGGGAATCAAGGCTTATACTGTACAATTATTAATATTATTACAATAATAGGCAAATTAATAATCAATATTCTAATTTTATTCTTTAAAAAAACTTTTAGACTTGCACTGTTTTCATTTACTCATATAATGCTTTTTTAAAGATCACTATTTTGTGTTTTTGGTGAAACAGAATATGTTATGCATTAATGTTAAAAAAACACATTATTTTTCAAATACTGTACATTATTGTAGTTCCTCTATGCCCCGCCTCTCTCAAACAGGGGCTTTTCTACGAAGCCCCTCCTTCCGACAAGCGCAGTCTGCTCTGATTGGCAAACTGTCCTGACTCTCATTGATCATTAAAAAAATCCCATGGCACTTCTCGTAAAGAGTAGGGGTGTAACCCCGGTGTCCTGGTCAAATTCCTACCACTGGCCCTTGTCAATAACGGCCTCCTAATAATCCCCATCCACTTGATTGGCTCTATGACTCTCTCTCCTCTCCACCTGTAGCTGGTGTGTGGTGAGTGCACTGGCGCCATTGTCCTGTGGCAGCAGTCACATCATCCAAGTCGATGCTGCACACTGGTGGTGGTTGAGGAGAGAGACCCCCCCGATTGTAAAAGCGCTTTGGGTGTACAAAAAAGCACTATATAAATGCATAATTCATTAATTCATTCACAAGTGGAGAAGTGTTTGAATGAGCCGTTTTAGGGGGGCGTTGCAGAGTCTTAACTTTGATAAAGAATATCTCTTTGGTTTTGAGACTTTAGTCTTTGCAACTTCCTTCCCAGAAGGAAGCCTCTTCTAAAGATGATGCACAAGAAAGCTCGCAAACAGTTTGCTGAAGACAAGCAAACTAAGGACATGGATTACTGGAACCATGTCCTGTGGTCTGATGAGACCAAGATAAACGTATTTGGTTCAGATGGTGTCAAGCATGTGTGGCGGCAACCAGGTGAGGAGTACAAAGACAAGCGTGTCTTGTCTACAGTCAAGCATGGTGGTGGGAGTGTCTGGGGCTGCATGAGTGCTGCCGGCACTGGGGAGCTACAGTTCATTGAGGGAACCATGAATGCCAACATGTACTGTGACATACTGAAGCAGAGCATGATCCCCTCCCTTCGGAGACTGGGCCGCAGGGCGGTATTCCAACATGAGAATGACCACTGCCTTGCTAAAGAAGCTGAGGGTAAAGGTGATGGACTGGCCAAGCATGTCTCCAGACCTAAACCCTATTGAGCATCTGTGGGGCATCCTCAAACTGAAGGTGGAGGAGCGCAAGGTCTCTAACATCCACCAGCTCCGTGATGTTGTCATGGAGGAGTGGAAGAGGACTCCAGTGGCAGCCTGTGGTGAACTCCGTGCCCAAGAGGGTTAAGGCAGTGCTGGAAAATAATGGTGGCCACACAAAATATTGACACTTTGGGCCCAATTTGGACATTTTAAAAATTTCACTTAGGGGTGTACTCATGTTTGTGGCCAGCGGTTTAGACATTAATGGCTGTGTGTTGAGTTATTTTGAGGGGACAGCAAATTTAGACTGTTATTCAAGCTGTACACTCACTACTTTACATTGTAGCAAAGTGTAATTTCTTCAGTGTTGTCACATGAAAATATCTAATAAAATATTTACAAAAATGTGAGGGGTATACTCACTTCTGTGATATACTGTAAACGTAATCACAGGGTATACTGTAAACATAATTTGGGTGTGCTTTGAAATGTTTACTTGTGAAAGCAAACCAAACCAAGGAGAAAATGCATTGCAATAATTTAAGCCCCTGTTCTGGAACAAAGCAAACGATCTACAGATGTGGAAATGCCCTTAATCTACATTGACTCTGGAAACCAGTCTTGTTTCTGTTGTTGACTATCTGCTGGATTTATGCATGTTACGTGCAACAATTTAAGTAATAGCATTTATTATACATAAGATCCTTAGAAAACTCACATCATTGATTCCTTTTCCTCCACCACCAACTTTCTGATCTTTCAAAGTCTGTAAAAGAGCACATATACACAAATATTTATCATTGGCACACAATTCATAAGCAATGTAGTGCTATCAAATGATTAATCGCATCCAAAATAAAAGTTTTTGTTCACACAACATATGCGTGTCTACTGTGTATATTTATTTTGTATATATAAAAGACACACATCCAGTATATATTTAGAAAATATTTACATGTTTATATTTATATTATACAAAAATATATATATATATATTTTATATAATAATATATTTTCTTAAATATATACATGCATGTCTTTGTATTTATATACACATCATAAATATACACAATATACACACATATAATGTGTTAACAAAAACTTTTATTTCGGATGCGATTAATCGCGATTAATCGTTTGACAGCACTAAACCAATGATTTATCTTTATAATCATAATTTGGTTAAAAAAATAACATGGTCCACTGCCAAATTGTCTACCACTGTATATTAAATCAGAAGTTTTGTGCCTTCACTTAATATTATCTGAACATTAAAAATGTACAAGTTCATAGTATGTAATAATGGTATAATATAACTTTGTTTACATTCAAACTCACACTAGAAATACTCACCAAATGTCTGAAATCAGCGACCATGCCCCCCGGATTCATACTCTCAGACATGTTAAGAGCTTTACTTAAGGTACCCAGTACATTAAATTTCCGAAACCTACAATATAAACACATGCATACAAACATGGTATTTAAAATAACAGTCATGTATTGGTGGGGTGATAAAAATCTGTGTAAGTGAACACTCACCCTTTTAGTTGTGAAGCAGTACTAAACAAAAAAAATGGAGGAAAGAGATTCTTTAAATTAAGGATTCTTAAATTAACGATTCTTAACCAACAACTGACTTATTTGAAACCATATCAAAAGATAAATCTAACAAGATTGACTCTCAAATTCTATAGTCTCAGAAATAAAAATCATACAAATAAGGTAAGAAAGAGAGACAGTGATCTTACTTGTTGACAGAAACAGTCACCTTCATAACATGGTTCAGTTCAGAAACTTTATATAACAATCTGTAAAGAGGAGAGTTATGGTCATTTTACACCTGAGGGGAAACTTTTATTTTTTTCTCAATTTCCATCACAGCAACATGAACTAAACATTTTTACATTTAAACAATAAGCAGACAAAAGCAGTATTGATATTTAAGGGAAGTAGGAAATGGTCACAAATATTTCTAAGTACTTAGTTCCTTAGAACTAATAGGGGTCATATACAGGACAGTACAGTAAAATTAATGAACATTCTCAGTTTCCTAATGTTGGAAAGTGCATACCTGTGTCACAAGCAATATACCGCATGACAACGAAGCATAATAATAATAATTGCTGTATTAAATCGGCGCAATACTGGTTTTCACTGTTTTATAGGTGGTGTAATGTGTTATATAATGTTAGAGCCTGACCTGACTTTAACTGAGAACTGAACATTTGTGCGCAGCATCAGGTTGCCTCGACCTTGTGGCATGGATGGTTGAGTCTCTACAACAAATGAGCTGAAAACACACCAACAAATAATGTAGCACATGTGCCTGAAGAGAGAGTCGTGTATGTGTTGTTGTGTACGTGTTTGAGTGTACCTCTTTATCAGGTGGATCAGTAGAGTGTCCACTCTACTCTTTAAAGGGGGTTTTCGGACTGGGATGGGGTCATTTTCGTAAGTCATCTTCCCAACCAGCTCATCCAGCTTCTGTAAGAACTTCTGCAGGTGGAACATGCACTCTATAATTTGAGTGAACCTGCCGAAGCACACAAACATCTTAAAAACAGATCTGAATGGTGTTTGTACAGACCATTGCTCAGAGAAATTTCTGTGCAGTTACCATTTCTCTAAGTTTTCCAGACTTGTATCATCAGGAGCGCCAATGCAGGACTTCTGTTGTCTCCGCTTCCAGTCTACCAGTTCCTCGTCTATAAGCGCTGAGCGCAGAACATCAGCAGTGTCCAACATTGCTGAGATATCAGACAGGAAGTTCTGAGACAACGATACAAGAACAGCAATTAATTTATATATTAGGTTTAGTTAACAATAATAAGCCTGAATAGAATAGACATGCACACAAAATTTACCCACCTTTCTGCATTTATCGAGTGCATTGAGCATCTTCTGAAGCCCCTCTGCTTGCATTTTCTTCTCTTCTTCTGTGCAAGCTAAAGGCACATTAAACACACACACACACACATCAACACCTCCATATATAGTGAAATCAAAGACAGTGTTAAAATAAAGTGTGCAGCCTCACAGTCCATTAGGTGTGTCTGATATTTAAAATCAAACTCATCCTGCTGTTCCTCCAAACATCTTATGCTATGCTCCATCACCTGCCAAATGAAACAATGAATCATGTTCTTGAACAAACACACAAACAAACACACACACGAATATGTGTATACTCACAGACACACACCTCTACTTTGGTCCTAAAGTCTTTCAAACTCTTTTCAACTAGTCTCTGGCTCTCCAACTCCATTGCAGCTGGCTGAACCTGCAACGTCTGCACCTGAGACATTGAGAGATAATCAGAAGATGCACATGATGATGCTGATAATGAGAATGATGATGATGATGATACTTTAAGGTACTAACTTGCTGTGCAAGCTCTGCATCATTCAAGATTTCTCTCTCCTTCACCAGGAACCAGTTGATAATAGTAGCAAGAGTATAGGGCTCCTCTTGATACTTCTGCAAATAAGCAAATGTAACCCATTATCCCATAGCTGTCAATGATTAACACTTTACTTCTGCAAATGAGAACATATCAATAACTATAACCATAAATATTTTTTTTACTAGGTACAATAAAAATATAATCATGATGGTTTTGGCAACAGAAGTACACTTGCCTGAAAGTTTTGTTTGTAGCGTCTGAAATTACGCTGCAGTAGGAAACTATCTTTCTCTTGCGCAAAACGACTGAACTGGTTGTCCAGATTCTCCAAAAGCACCTGAAACAGGAACACGGCTTGAGAGGAGTCCCGCGAAGCACGTTCCCTGTAACACAAACAGACTTGCTGATACTCCTTGATGCAGTTGTGTGCTTCTCTTCATCATGGTTATTAATATATTTTGGAATAGAGAACTATAACAATCAATCCACGGGTTTTACTTGTTGCTCACACAGGTACAGCACTCACCAGTCCTGGCCCTCGATCCAATGCGCCAAGTAATGTCTCACATCCATTGGGAACTCATCTCTGTTGTACAGATCAAATGCCCTCTGTGAATACACTGTATCCAGCTGCTGCAATCGCTCCCACTGTGTCATTCTACAAAATAAAAAAACAACTTTTCATATTTGTCGAAAGATCAAGGACTGGTCAGGACTAGGCCTGTCCTGCCACTGCTTTGCAAGTCAGATGTCCGAGCTTGAGCCCTGTTCCAGTGGTTATTTTCAAAAACAGGCCAAGGAGAGAAATCCCTTGGAGTTGATTGGAAGTTTGAAGCACAGAATATTTATGTATGACACAACTCCTCAACATGCCATTTTTTATTCTAAGGGCACAAGGGGTGGCATATTGAAAAATTATGGTTAGTAAGAATTGCTCTTGTATGAAAAAGCACTGTAGAGATAATTCAAAAAAATAAAATAAACCCATTTATAATGTTTCAGAAGATTCCTATTTTAAATTGTTCTTTGTCACTTTTATTCATCAAAGAATCATAAAAAAAAAAAAAAAACACTTTCCACAAAAATATTAAACAACATTGAAATCATATTTCAACATTTGACAGTATTTTGAATTTAAAATACTTGGTGAGCAAAATCATTAACAAAAAAAACTTGTTCTACCTAAAAAACCTAATCTTTTAAGATGTGCACATCAAATTTCCAAAAGTAATAACTGGTTACAGTTGTGGCTCCATCGTAATACCCCCCACCCCCACCCCCCATAAAGGCTTATCTAAGTCAGCCATTTTGACCAGAAATATTTTTAAATGTCATTACCATTGCTATAATTTCAATCATAGAATGTTATTATCAGACAAATCCCATAATTTTAGCTGTGTTCGAAATTGTGTCTTAATGTCCATTATAAAAATGACAGAAGAATGCTGGACACGTTAAAGTATTAGTAAACTAAACTAACTAATAAGAGATGAAAACGTGTTTTCAGTCCGTTTTAATAATAGTTGCCCAATGGTGAAGAACACGCTTACATGCACTCTGCCCTCCTCACAGTGATGAACAGTTCCCCCACACCTGCGCACACAACTCCTCTAACGACACACGGGAAAACTGACTCAAGAACTGCGTTTCTAAAAACCTCGGTCATATTAATGATAAAATCTACTGACATTATAATAGTTAGCGTACACTAGGCCGATATATTTGACAGCACAATGACTAATGGTGACTGAATGAGCATTTCATGGTAAACAACTGTCATATTAGCGTATAAATGAACAACTTACCTGAAACAATCGTCTGCACTTTTGAAGAAGTAATCCTCAAACCTCAATTTTGCAAAGCGCCTTTTGCAGACATACAGTAAAGACAACAATACAGCACTGAACTGACCATCAGCTGACGAGTAAATAAACACACACGAGCACTTCTCAGGAAACCGACGGCTCTTCAATAAATCTCCCTCCGCGCGTTGCTCTTCTGCCCACCCACTAAATCATTAAGTCCCACCCATCTTTAAACCTTCGCGTTCGTTCATTGGCGCAGACTGGCACACTGACCACCACAATTGGTAGAATCACCCGTCAATCAAACTCTTCACAGCGGAGGGGTGTTGATAGAACAGCAGCTCAAATGAAACTCAAAAGCTCTCTTCTCGCGTTCCAAGAAATGACGAAGTGAAAGTCATGTTATGAAGGGATGTACCTACAACCTACTACCGCGGAAATTTAAAAGGCATACCGTCTCTTCAAGAAAAAAATTATGAGATCAACATGTGAGAATACGTTAATAATACTTTTCTTTATTTTACACTATGCATATATAAAACACGTATACATTTATATAAAAACAAGAAGTTCAAAACTGAAATACTGGTAGAAACATTTCTATTTGATTTTACTTGTAACTGTGTCATAAAGATTGGGTTTATGCTGCCTATTCTGTTTATCTTGTATTCTAGTAGTGTTCTAGTAGCTCCTCCCACTGATGGCTTTTAACAGTTAAATATTACCCATGCTTAACATGAGAACTGATGTAAATTTTGAGTAGCTACGTTATAAGTGGCTACTGGTTATTCCTGTTATGCAGTACATTTTGAAGTCTCTAACTAAATTAAAATAGGATTTCTATAAATACCAGACTTTAAGAAATATGCTCAAAACTCAGGCATTCTTTACATGATGACATTAAGAAAGATGCTTAAAAAGGGTGTCTTCTTGAACAATGATACATTATATCATATTATAATAGTATAATATATAATAATCAAAATATCATATAGATTTATATAACCTTATCTAACAGTATGGGATGTTGAATGGGAAAAAAAATGAATGCTCATGTTTGGGCTGTTATTATTTCCCACCAAAAAATAATGCCACTTCCTGCTGATGTCATTAAAAATCTTTTGTATATTAAGGTATTTATGACTGAACATATTTATTATGACTGAACATATAGAAATAGAGCATTCTAAACATCATTTACTACAGGTGGAAAAATCCTTGAGGCCCTGGAGCACTGCATCTGTTATTCTTGAATCTCCT
Source organism: Ptychobarbus kaznakovi (assembly GCA_027422405.1). NCBI lineage: Eukaryota > Metazoa > Chordata > Actinopteri > Cypriniformes > Cyprinidae > Ptychobarbus > Ptychobarbus kaznakovi. Next base: position 8,686,118 of record CM049800.1, on the reverse strand, counting down.
CATCGGTTTCTCTTTGGTCTTTTACTGGAAAGTGAGAGTTCCATCCTCCCAGCTGTTCTGGTTCATTACCAGGTCATCCTCCTCTTTCATGCTGTTCAGCAGATATTTAATCCCTGCCTTCACACCTGTTTTTAAACCAGCCCCCAATGCATAACCGGCAACCCCCGCGGTTCCCCCTGTTACGGCCATGAGGGCGTCTGTGCCCAGATCCACAGTGCTAAAGATGGCTCTCTCTTTTGCAGTGTCATAGCAGCTAACCGAAGCATAGTAAACGGCTGTTCCCAGATTATACAGTGTGGAGACTGCTGGAATCCACTCCACTACTGTATACACTTGCTCCTCTTTTTCATTTACACAGTGATGCTGAGGGATCCCATTTCTGCGCCACCGGACAGACCCCACCTTGCAATTCTGAATCCAGCTCTCAGAGTTAGATGAAGGCACCACGCGGCTTCCAGGCCTCAAGATAACACGATAATATCCAGAATCGCCATCCTGGGTCACACCTGCACATTGGAATCCCACGCTTCCACAAGCCTGCTGTGCTTCTTCAAGACACAATAGCTTGCTCTGTTCTACGGCTTGCCCGAGAAACCGAGTACCTTTCACCCTCACCCATCCATTGCATTGCACCCTAGGCCCAGCTTTACCCTTATCATCTTTCTCACCCACCTCAGCTAGCTGATGAATGTTAAATATAACAGCCTGTAGGTGGCGTTGAGACTCAGAGTTTAGCATAGAAGCAGTTTGGAATCCACTGTGATGGACCATGTGTGCTGAATCTCTCTCTTTACCTCTCTTGATCAGCTCCAGAATGTCCTGTAAAAATTCATGTGTATCATTTTGCCCCAACACCGCATAGAGTTGCATTACCAGCTCTTGGACTTCAAACAAACATCCTGCTGAAGCCAGCACTGGCACCATTGCCAACCCTAATAGCTCCTGAGAGAAACCCTTTCCTCTCCAGCCTCCATTAGAGAGCTCTGCACAGCTTGCATTGCTTTGGAGATCCAGCTGACCTTGTAGAGAGGCTGAGAGGTTTAAGACCAACTGATGGGCAACGGCAAGATCATCTTCAACTTGTGATTCTACTTGCTCTGTTTGAGACACTGAAGGGACTGAAGGCTTCGGGTTGCTTTGAGGGAGTGGATCTCTGCCAAATACCACATCAGACAGTAAGAGGTGGATGAGAAGTAACCATTTGAGTTTTGAGTTCCTTTTAGTCATGTTGAACTGTGGAGACCTGCAACATCAAGCAAATCATGATTTCTGTGTTGAATGTTTTGAAGGAATTGTCCACCAGAATGTACACTTTGTCATCATTTACTCATCCCCATGTATTTTTTCTTCTGTGGAACACAAAAGAAGACAATTTTGAAGAATGTTGGTAACCAAGCAGTTTTGGGTCCCAATGACTTGTATTTTTGTCCATACAATGGAAATCAATGGCACCTAAAACCGTTTGGATACCAACATTCTTCAAAATACGTTTTGTGTTCCACGGAAGAAAGCAAGGCAAGCAGGTTTGGGACAACATGAGGGTGAGTAAATGATGTTTCGTTTTCATTTTTGTGTAGACTGTTACTTTAAGTTACGTTTGTGCATGCAGTGTCCATGAATCTGTTTATATATACTCTATCTGCACAAATATCTGCAGCAGCTACACCACAGGGGTGAGAACATGAGATACAGTATGTGTATTTGTGTGCTTGTTTTTTCAAAGTGGAACCGGACAAAAAGAAGGAAATATAGGAAAGAAAAGCGATGAGCACTTTTTTGTGTAAGACTCCCCTGCTTTTGTACACACACTTCTTCTCTAAACATAACATACAATTCAAGTTATTCAAATACAATTTGATTCTCATTTATTTTAGTTTATATTTCTTTCTAAAATAATTTTGTGTTTATTTTCATATTTAAATGGGAGAAAATAAATATGTGGTTTTGGACTTTTGGACCGTACTGTTTTGTATTTTTAAATGTATTTGCAATATAATCCAATTCTGATTTATGAATGTTGTTAAATAGTTTCAAATTAAATATTAATTAAAATAAAACAACCACAACAAAACTTCCATCATTATGTTCCATCATATAGTTCTAAATAATTTTCTCAAGTGTGCAGTCTGTCAGTTTTTTTAATCTAAATTACAGAGGAAATTATTTCCCAACTCATTTGCATGTTACACATGCTTTGAAATGATTGGTTTTCAGATTAATATGAGAGTAATAAGGCTCTTACCTTCTAACAATCCCGATAGTACCTCTCTGTTAGAACCCAGCCTTCACAAAACATACACATCTCCCTCTCTCTCGTTTTGCCCCCTTCTCTCTCACTGGCCCCATTGCCCAACGAATGAATGTGACATCACGTGGAGAGGATCAATGTGTTCTATGGGCGTTTTGTTTATTTACCCTCATGTCCCCTCTCTTCCTCTCATTCTGTCTCTGCTTTCTCTCTTGAAGACCATGGAGGGGTGCAGGGGCTTTGTGTTTGACCCAGATAAATTGCAGAATACTCATTTTATGCCTGGGAAGACTGTGTGAGAGTGTGCATGTGTGAGAGAGAGCAGGATTGTGCACCCGTGCGCACATTTTTGTGAAGTGATTATAAAAAGATAGAGGATTTCATGTTTTGCTTACAGGTCATTACCCTTACACAAAGATCCACTTGGTTCAGTCAAGTTAAACATTATTCTTCTGCTCAGACCACATATGTGACCCTGGTCATAAGTGCTAGATTTCTACATAATCTGAAAGCTGAATAGATAAGCTTTCCATTGGTGTATGGTTTGGTTGGGATAGGACATATTTGGCCAAGATACAACTATTGAAAATCTGGAATCTGAGGGTGCAAAAAAAAATCTAAATATTGAGAAAATCACCTTTAAAACTGTCCAAATGAAGCTCTTAGCAATGCAAATTACTGATCAAAAAATTACGTTTTGATGTTTTCGGTAGGAAATTCACTGAATATCTTCATGGAACATGATCTTTACTTAATATCCTAATTTGGCATAAAATAAAAATGTATCATTTTGACCCAAACAGTGTATTTTTGGCTATTGCTAAAAATATACCCCAGCGACTTAAGACTGGTTTTGTGGTCCAGGCTCACATATTTGAATCAATATACAACAACATCCAACAGCTGCTCAGAGATCACAGACAGATATAATATTGCATAATCTAAATCCGATTTTAATTAATTCTGGTGACTAGTGGTGAGTCTGATTATTGTAATGATTAGTCAATCAGACTTAAAAAAAGAAAGTATTTATCAGTTTTCTGTTTGCTGTTTAATTTATGTAAATAATTTCATCATAATTATTTATTCATCAATTTATATAATTATCTATTTTATAAATTAGATAAACAATCAAATTATTCATTTATTCATTCATTCATTCCAGGCTTAAATGGAAAAATATGTGGCATTGGACGTTGGACCCTGCTATATTATATTGCCAACAGAGGGCGTTGCATCATTTCACAATTCACACATAATCATCCATCATTTCCTAATGAGACCTTTGATTGTAATAGCATAGAAATGTAAGTAAACTGTAAAATAAAAAAATGTGAAGAGTAAATCTGTCTTTGTTTATTTGCAACAACATTTTTTTTACTCAGTAATCAGTGCAATAATCAGACTCAACATGAGTCACCAGATTTAAATCTGATTTGGATTATGCAGATGTCACCGCATGTGTAGCAAAAGGCTTAAACATTTTCTATAGATGACGTTGCAGAATGATGTCAGCAAAAGGAAACTAACAAATCATTTGGGTGGGGAGTTGGAATGGGCCACAAATATTTTTGTGCCAAAGAACTAACATTTGGACAAAGAACTGTGGCGTAGATTTCACAGTGTTCTGGAAACATTCCTCAGGGACTTGGGTCTATCATGACCAGATAGTATGATGCAGTTGCTGCAGATTTGTTGGCTGCACATCCATGATGCCTATCTCCCATTCCACCACATCCCCAAAAATGTTCTACTGGATTGAGATCTGGTGACTGGAGGCCACTTGAGTGTAGTGAGCTCATTGTCTTGTTCAAGAAACCAGTTTGAGATTATTTGAGCAGTGTGACATGGCACTCCTCCTCCTGAAAGTTTCCATCACAAGATGGGTACACTGTGGTCATAAAAGGATATGGACATGTTGAGCAACAATACTCAGATATGCTGTGGCATGTAAACGATGCTCAGTTGGTACTGAGTGGCTCAAAGAGTGCCAATAAAATATCCCCAACACCACCATCACCAGCCTGAGCTATTAATACAAGGCAGGATGGATCCATGCTTTCATGTAGTTTACGCCAAATTCTGACCTACCATCTGAACGTTACAGCAGAAATTGAGACTCCAGACCAGGCAACCTTTTTTTCCAATCTTCTATTGTCCAGTTTTGGTGAGCCTGTGTGAATTGTAGCCTTGTTTTCCCTCTTCTTAGCTGCCAGGAGTGGGACTTTGTGGTCTTCTGCTGCTTTAGCCCATCTGCTTCAAGGTTCAATGTGTTGTGCGTTCAGAGATGCTCTTATGAAATACTGTGACCAGCTCACAGTTGTCTGATTACGTGGAGCCTAATACATTTCGCTAATGGCTCTAGCGTCAATGCCATCATTTCTCACTTAAGTGAGAAACAGAAACAGGTGGGAGGAGTGAGGTACAAGCAGAAATATGCAGACGTGCGATTCTCATTTTCACAAGTCAACTTATTGTCCCTAAACACAAAGGGATCCTTACACTTGAGTCACATGTGACACACATGCCGTGATCACACACACACACACACACACACACACACACACACACACACACACACACACACACACACACACACACACACACACACACACACACACACACACACACACACACACACACACACACACACACACACACACACACACACACACACACACACACCGCACCATATCAGGTGTTAATGAACCCTTCAAGGGGAACTCAGCATATCGAATTTTGTGTGTCTTCATGTGTGAGAACATAAGTCAAATATCTCCCCCAGTTCACATCTGTCATTATGGATAACACATAGTAGTAAAATGTGTTAGATAGGACTCAGTGCAATCTTATTTAGTCATAATTGGATATAAGTGGATGGTTTTTATTGGATTACACAAAATTATCTGGAGTAGCCTCAGGATGGGGCATCCATTGGGCAATGCATTATTACTAAATCAATGAGCAAATCTCTCACATACATATTCATATTCACACACATAATCTTGTGTAAGTAAATACTGTGCAAGAGGTAGGGATAATTTGTGTTTAGATTGCTATATTATTATTTTATTTCAGTTTTACTTGTTTCATTTTGAATTGCCCCGTGAATCAGTCCAGCCTTAAAATTGTGGTATACGGCATCCAACACCAATATGGCGGTGTTAAATTCCTTGCTTCAATTTATGCTGAAAACTGACCAATTCAAGTTATCTCTCACTGCTGCTCCTTGTCATGTCATGTGTATGTTTAATAGAAAGTAATTGAAAAGTTTTCAGAAAATGAGGTCACTTTAGGTTAAGCTTTCCATGAGGATACAAAGTCTGATAAATGCTCTGTACTTTCAATGATCGCTGACCATGAGACAGACAATCAAAGTTTCTTTTTAAAACATGGACAGAGGACGCATTCAACCACTGTTTTCTCCTTGATCTAAGGGGTCTCAAACTGCCGGCCCGCGGGCCATTTACGGCCCTCCCTCACCCTCCCTCCGGCCCGCAAGACATCAAAAATATGACGCAATGGCCCGCAAAAATATTATTATTATTAAAATGTTTTATTATTATCATTATTATTTGTGTGAGAATTTAAACTACCCATTCAATATGCGTGTAAAAAAAAATTATTGGTGGAAAAAACGCGCTTGCCGGCAGGATAAGTTGAGCTGGTTTCTGGGCTTTACGGTTTATTTTAGCAACGAAAATATGTCTCCAAACCGAAAAGAAAAGTGAATGCTGAATGGACACTACATTCTAATATGAAAGAAAAAGTTGCCGTTCTGAAGGAATACAAAGGTCATTACTCGCTAACAAATAAAAGCACGAGGAAGACGAGAGAAAAAAACGAGCCACGCAGTGCAGAGAGAGCTACGTCCCAGCAAAGCCTTTTCCACAAAGCAAAAAGGATGCTGATGCTGCCGTTGACGAGTATGTGGTGAGTGAGATGATCCAAAGCGGGAAAGCCATCACTAAGGGCCGTATGAGGATTGCATGTTGAAGGTCGCTGAATTCTATTCCAGAAAAGAAGAACATGTTCAACAATCTCTCTCTATCAGATACAGTAGAGCGGATAAATAATATAAGAAAGAAAGATGATGACGTGACAGACAAAACTGACGATAGATTTTCATCAGAGGTATTAATGAACTAGCAAAACAGTTTGTGTCCAAGCACGGCCGTCTATATATTTCAGCATGTGCGATGCACTGGTTTGCCGTGGAGCAGACTCTTCTTTGCTTTCAGTCTTTTATTGTAATCTGAACACAGACAATGTATTTACATTATGTGAATCGATATTTGGTGACTGAATGAGACCAGAAATACATAAAAAAAGAAAATGAGGCTATAAGAAAGAAAATGAGAGAGATTGTGTGTGTGTGTGTGTGTGTGTGTGTGTGTGTGTGTGTGTGTGTGTGTGTGTGTGTGTGTGTGTGTGTGTGTGTGTGTGTGTGTGTGTGTGTGTGTGTGTGTGTGTGTGTGTGTGTGTGTGTGTGTGTGTGTGTGTGTGTGAGTGAGAGAGAGTGTGTGTAAGAGTGTGTGAGAGAGAGTGTGTGATAGTGTGTGACTTTATTTGTTAAGCGCAAACTACTTTAGTAATGTAATTTAAAAGAAATGTGAGCTAAATCTCCACTATTAAAGATGAACTTTTGTGTTTTCTTCTTGTGCTTCAGGTGTCATTCACCATTGAGAAGCAGTGACTGGACTAGTGAGTGTGGGTGTACTTCCGAACTGTTCTAATGTTTCACGTCCGCTTCAGCAAACACAAGCAACACTTTCTTACAAACGCAGGAACAAATCAGTCTTATGGGAATGCATGATTCTTACTTCCCCTGACAAGACTATCGTAAAGTAATCACTTTTTTGATGGTATGGAAATGTTCAGACCTGAAGGAATAATTTGTTCTCAATGCGAACAACCGGACTTAATCACTTCAAAGTCTTGTTTTCCAGCTCCACATCCCTTGTATACAGCAAATCCGGCTTCACGAGGAATGTAGTGCGTCGGTGTATCATGAAGAGCTTTCTGCTTGCTGAGGAATCAAAAGAGAAATAAGAATTATTTGAAAAACTAATTACAATGTTCGGGCTGCTCTATGCAAATGAATTTAGTAGAATTTCTACCAACATGGAGGCCAATAAAATCTAATGTTAAAAGGCAATAAATGACACGAAAGAAAGAAAGAAAGAAAGAAAGAAAGAAAGAAAGAAAGAAAGAAAGAAAGAAAGAAAGAAAGAAAGAAAGAAAGAAAGAAAGAAAGAAAGAAAGAAAGAAAGAAAAAGAAGTCATCTAGGGGCTAGTTGTCACACCAGGAAGAAACTCTCATTCCTGTTGTCATGGTGAGTATTTTAATTAATTTATCCCCCACCCCACCTTTTTTTTTAAACACACCAACAAATGCACCACTGAACTGTTTGGAACAGAGAAGTCTGATGGCAAATGTCAATCTTGATTTCATCTCGGTCTCACATATAAAATGGGAAATAGGAACTAGGAAAATTAGAGATACAGCAATCATCACACAGACACAGAATAAAGAGGTCTACAGGTCAAATTTATTTTCCTTACAAAATGTATATATATATATACAAAATATTTCTTCTAGTTTCAGAGAATGTTAAATCTAAGCCTTGCTTAAAAGCCAAAAGCATTCATCAATCCGGCTCCTACAGATCTTAATCAAGGCAGCACCTTTTCTATAACTCAAGGAAGGACATATCTGAAGGACATATCTGTAATGAGATGGAGTAAATGGAATGACCAGTATATATGACTCATAATCCCACTGAATAATAAGCTTTGAACCCCGTCACACACATGGGTTTTTCTGAATAAAAAATCTGTGGAACCACAAACACTCTTTAAATGAGTTCACAGAAACACAATACACCTTGTCCATTTGCCAACTTATGATTCTGTTGGCTATAATGAACTGTAAAGCAAAGTTTTCTGCTTAATCACTGCTTCACAAATTTTACATAAATAAAAAACACAGGTAAATCTGCACAGACTATATTGGACTGAATTTTACATGATGTGAAACTCAAGATACTAAGCTGAGATGTGAGTTTAGTAGTAATATAATTGACCACGCAAATACGTCAAGCCTCTGTGTTAATGGGTTTGCGTCACTAGAATATGTTAGCGTCATTATTTGGTTCGTATTGGAGAGCCAGCTTGCCCGAGCTTGTGTGAGCGCAGCGCGCGAACGCTACAAATAAAGGAACGCGCGCACCTGCGAGCCTTTACAGCTCTGGAGAGACAGAAGAACTGAACATCATCCTCCTGAACTCCAGCTAATCTCAGTGTATTTAAAAGGTATCATTACTTCTTTGAAATGTTTTTTCTAGCTTTATAAGAAAGAAGTGTTTGGTTTGGATTTTCTGAATAAAGTTTGTCGCAGGTGTGGATCTGAGGATGTCCCGCGGTTGGTTGCTCGTGCTGTTCTCTCATGTGCTGCTGATGCTCGCGTGTCCTCGACCCTCGCGCTCTGCGCTCGACTATCCGTCATTCGCGGTAAGTTCACGTTAAACGACGCTTTAAAAAGGGTATCTTTGGTTTGTAAGACGGACTTGCTCTATGAAAAAAAATAATGCCCAAGAATCTAATAGGGGCTAGTTGTCACACTGAAGTTACTGAAGTTAGCCTACTTAAAAGTTGCATTCTAAATAGCACCTCCTCCGGTAAAATAATAATAATAAATAATGTATAGGTCTATATTGTTTTTCTTCAAAATATACAACTGTAATATATTCGTATAATCATTAATATAAAAATACATTTATAATGCAGATTAACCTTTCCACACTAGCCTAATGTTTAATTTTTACATGTGAATATCTATCTATCTATCTATCTATCTATCTATCTATCTATCTATCTATCTATCTATCTATCTATCTATCTATCTATCTATCTATCTATCTATCTATCTATCTATCTATCTATCTATCTATCTATCTATCTATCTATCTATCTATCACCGTCCGTCCGTCCGTCCGTCCATCTATCTATATCAAATATTTACATTACAATATTTACATATATAATATGAATATATACACATTCCACAATAGCATATGCTAGTGTACTTTGATTGTGGGGTCACTTGTTTACTCAACAGGTAGGCTATTGCCAAATCTAAACTTTAGTGGAGGACCAAATTCCCAAAAAATATTTAAGTAATATAGATGTTTAATGTGTATGTTGTTTCCATATAATATTATGTTATATTTATACTGGGAATATGACCACTCAAAAGCCAACCGATATGGAAATAATGTATGTAGATGGCTAGAATGAATCATAATGACCCCATTAAAACTTTAATGTCTCCATTAATGTGATATCTGACTGTTAAATATGAGCTCAAACAGAGGTTCAGTCATGGGTGTCCACACTGGCAAACTACACACATACAGGTTCTTACACACACACACACACACACACACACACACACACACACACACACACACACACACACACACACACACACACACACACACAGACAAAAAAAAACAAAAAATACAGGTTGGTAGACCATTTTTGCTATATACCACTAACTGCTTTATTCTATTATTGTATTGTATGTAAAATAATTTTTTTAAAGAAATTCCCGGATCTTTTTTTTTTCGTTGTTTTTATAACTTTAATGATCATCACAGTCTGGAGTCTTCATGTTACTGAGTCATTCGCATTAGTGAGTCAGACTTTCATTTGCAATCCTGTTTGTGTTTTCTGTACAGGACAACAGCGAGCCCCAATCTGAACGCTATGAGAAACGATATAATGATATTGATTATGACAGTTTTATTGGTCTGATGGGCAGGAGGAGCGCAGGTGAGACACAGAGAAACTAATTCAATTTGCTGTTAATAGTATTAAAAACACAAAATATCGGGACATCATTTACTCATCTTCATATTGTTGTTTCACAGAAAAATATAATCATTAAGGTTTAAAACAACTTGAGGATGAATAAATGACAGAACAGAGAGCTATTCCTTCAAGGGTATTTTATGCCGATTTTATGAATTTGTATTTCACAGGAACAAATCGTGACACAAATCCACCATTTAGACGTAAGTTCCAGATTTATTCATTAACACACACCTGTTATTAATTAAAGTAACATCGGAGCTTGATGAGATTTTTCTCTTTGGTCTTTTACAGCTAACATGAATGACGTATTTGTTGGCTTGTTAGGACGGAGAAACACTGGTACGTCTGTGATAGGACATGTAAACGGTGGTCAATATTTGTCAACCTAAAGAGTAAATGGGAAATAAGAAAGTGCAATAATTTGAGTTTAATTTATTATTAATTGTCTATTTATGTCACCATACGCAAGCAAACCTATATTCAACGCTTTAGCATTTAAAATGTGCACAGTGCAGAATGAGTGATATACAGAGCACTGCAGTGAATACACTGACCTCCAGTGGCCTTTATATTGCATTGTATTAAATTAATATCTAAAAAAAAAAACATCAAGCCTCATATTGTTTGTTTTAAGTACTACCAGCTATTCCTGCTTGGCGAGGACAGAGAAAAGGCAACATTTTCTTAAAGAAGAGAAGGCAGAGGTGAGAATTTGTAAGTTCAAATGAACTGTCGCATTAAAGTCAGAGTTGATGAATTGCTGATGATCAACATAAGTCATTTTTATCAGAGGTTTCTACACAATTTTATTGTATTGTTTTTTTTTCTTAAAGGTTTTGCTGTGGTGTATGAAGCCTGACTTCTTCAGTCCAGAACTCATCCACCATGCAATTATGTTATTCTGAAGAAAAAAATATCTGTCTTTGTATGATAACTGAGCTAGTTTATTGTCAGTGCCTTCATTGCAGTATATTTTTTGTCTTGTTTTATGTAAGAATTCTTTCATTTACGCCATTAAGATTTCTGAGAACAGAACGCACCGGTTCTCAACGGACTCAATTCAGACAAAGGATGTGTTGATGATTTATTTAGTTTTCAGGAATGATAACAATCCTGGGATAAGATGACAGATGTAGGAAGACCGAAGAATATATGAGACACGTACATTGTCTTGCTCATACCTTATTTATTGTACATATGCTTATTTATAGTGCTGCAAAAAATACTATTTTAGTTATTTTTTCATAGAAGAGACCACATAAAAACAGTTTAATGTAAAACAAGTCTTTATTTAATATGCTGGTTATTTCTCATTGAATTATTCTTGTCACACATTTGCCTCACACACACTTTTATAAATAAAAGATTGCTGTGGAAGTACTGTACAGGACTTCCTTTGTACATAAAAGACCCTACCGACAAAAGAGAATGAGAAAAGAACACATATACCTTTGGATTAAAGACAAGGGCATGAAATGCATGAATTCAGAAATGCAGATTCGCTTTAACAGGATTGGAAGGGCTGGTTTTGATGTTTTGATGCACTGTGAATGGTTCTGCTTCATTTCTGACAAGATGGGTTCCTTCTTCATTATATAATCCACTTCACATCTCCCAGAGTGCAGAAGCACATTTCTATGGGCTTTCTTAGTCAACGCATTTTGGCAAAGCTTTGCTCAAACAATGCAACGTCTCCAGAAAAAAACTTTACTCCTCTTAAGATTTGCATGTCTTTCTCTCCGTTGAGGATCTGAAATATGCAAAATTATCTCAACTTACAAAGTAAACTTTGTAAAGGGAATGTTTACAAAGGAATTTTAGCCAAAGAGCTTTTCTAAGGAAGATCATAGCATACTAGGAAAGCACGTTCAAACATTTTATTGCCAACTTCTCTTTGTAAATAATGGAAATTTACCCAAACAACTATTAGATCATACTTAAAGTAAATGGCGCAAACTCAAGAGTGCTTGAGAACAACAGAACAGCACAGAATACTGCAAACATTTCCATTCCTCGAGCACTTTCACAAAGATTTCCCTAGCTAAATTAACACCATGTATTACTGAATACTCATTGATAAATAAATCATTCCATTAACAATTTCAAGATGTACACAGAATTTGATTAGGAACTAAAATGAGGATAATTTGACTAATAATATATAAGCTGTATATCTGTATTTGCTCATTTGACTGAGTCACTTCAAAACCATTCAGTTCTATGGCAAAAGTAACTTTGTGCTTGGAGTGGTCAAAGAATAAAAGTGGTTTGTATTAAAATAAACTAATTTCCAGTCCAAATAAGTCTATTCATCTAAATAAACTTTTTTCAATTCCTTCATAATTATGGTAAGTGTCATACCATTATACAGCGCAGTAAAAATATCTGCAAGTGCCGGAAAGATGATTCTCTGATGGACTGCTGGCTCGGATTTAACCCTCAGCTTTATCTCAAATCCTATCATACTGGAATAAAAGAAGTGAATTTGAATGATACACATTTAGTGTGCATTCATTTAAAAGGGTCCTTTCATAGAACTTACCAACACCAGGACATTTAAAGGGACAGTTCAACCAAAAATGAAAATTCTGTTATTTACTCAGCCTTATGTTTTTCAACACATATGCGGAAGAATATTTAGTTTATATAACAGGGTCCAATCACGAAAAGAGAATACATATATCGTTATTTGTTTCTCAAATAAATATAGTCAGGTTTGGAATGACATGAAGGTGAGTAAATGAGAACAGTTTTCATTTTTGAGTGCACTATCCCTTTAAGTACAGCAAATACACACAAATAACAGAGTAATTGAGACAAGGCACACAGCACAAGAAACTGAATCAATGTCACCACCCTGGACAAGCAGCTACATCAACTTCAAAATCAACACGTCTAATCTCCCACACAGAGCCGCTGTAGGAGTTGCAACACTGGCAGGGTGTACCGAAACAAAACCTGCCATTCAATCCCAGATAAACAAAAACCTTCACAGTCACTCTCCAAACAATTAAATAAAGCAGTATGTGATCAGTTCCAGTAACTCAAAAGCTGCATTACATCACAGCATGTTACACTACACCACCACATGACCGTAATTTCCATTAGCATGGAGAAAAAAACTGTGTGTACCAGTGATCCTCAAATCTGGCACGCAAGAGCCACTTCCCTGCAGAGTTTAGCTCCAACCGTGATCAAATTCACCTACCTGTGATTTTCTAATGATCCTGAAGACAATGATTAGCATGCTCAGCTGTGTTTGGTTAGGGTTAGAGCTAAACTCTGCAGGAAAGGGGATCTCGCGAGCCAGACTTAAGTATCGCTGGTGTATACCTACACTGTCTTATCTACCTTGCTACCTTTACTTCTTTCCCAGGCACTCATGAACTATTGGGCCAGCCAGCAGGATCTTACTAATCCATATTCTTGCAACATTCTAAATGGGGTAGTTCAACCAAAAATGAAAACTTTGTCATTATTTACTCATCCTCATGTTGTTCCAAACCTGTATGAACTTCTTTCTTCTGCTGAACACAAAGGAAGATATTTCGAACAATTGTTGGTAGTCATTAACCTCCATATTATTTTTTTCCATACTCTACAAGAAAATGGCTACCAGAAACTGTTTGGTTACCCACATTCTTTACAATATCTTCTCATAGAAACGCATACAGGTTTGGAGCAACTTTGGGAAGAGTAAATGAAGACACTTTTCATTTTCGGGTGAACTAACCAATTTCAGAGAAGGGTAATATGCCGTTTTGGTGTCAGTTGAAGGACTATATCCTGGTTCATTTTTATTTCGATGTAATCTTAGTCAAAGTAAATTGTGTACGTTCAGCTTTGGCAAAGGTGTTGTAGACTGTAGAAAAAACCTGACCGGAGCTTGAATGTTTGCTGAATTTGTTTGCAAGTTATAAAAAGCTATAATATATGCTGCACTGTTTAAATATTGCCTAACCTCAGTAAAAACGTGGTCCCAGGTAGCAAAGTGCATGATTTTCCCGGATCAGAGCAGAGGTACTAATTCGAGAGAATGAGCAAATGAAAGGAACATAAGGGCCCATTTTTCTTATGGCATTGCTGTTAAATCATACATGGTGGTGTGTTTATTACAGTGCAGAGCAAACTCACATTTTTATATAAAGAAAAAAATGCCAATTTGAAATGAATGCAAAGTATAACGAATGCAGAGGCATCCTTGCTTCTGGCCCCAAAATATTACCAAATGTTATTATACTATTAAGGCAGGCTCCTACACTCACAACCCAAGAACCACATACTCACTCTACAAGTCTAAACCTTCATGTCATACAAATCCTCACTGACGTATTTAAACATTCACATACAATTGCATTATTAAGAGGAACACACTCCCAACTACACCAGTTTTCATTCACACATTTCTGTGGCACAATATAGAAGATATTTCAAGACACTATCCAAAAAACATAAAGCCATCCCAAAAACAGTTCTTTTGGAAGAAGAATTTAAATGTTACTTGTAAAAATTCCTATGCCAAAATCTGCTATGACTTCTCATCGTGTTCGTGGGATTTCTTTTCTCCTTCCTGTTTTTCTGCCCCCAGCTTTTCCTCTATGTCTCCGATTTCCACTTTGTCTGGGGCTGGGGCATTTAACTCTTGTATGACACTGGGCTCAGGGGGCTGATAGCGGTATTTGTAGCCAAAGGCACGCAAGTGGTAAGTGTAGTATTCCAGCAGGTACATGTGTGATGAATCCATATAGTGGAAAGATACAGCCAGGTCTGAGCAACACTGTGGGCCCTGAGAAAAACGGAGATAATATATTATTATATGAATACATATAACTGCGTACTCACCATGTTGTTCCAAACCCACGTCTTGTTTTTAATTTTAATGAAGTACTGACAGCTCTTATTTAGGCAGTTCCAATGAAAGGGGACTGCATCTTTTAATATTAATAAAAAGCATCATAAAAGTTATAATACAAATATTATATAGACTGATTATAATACATCAAACCACACCGAGTTGGTTCTGGCTCAAGGATGCAGTTGCAGATTTTTTGTGAAAAAAGACTTAAATTTAAGTCGGTTCCTGACTCCAACTTGGAATTTAAATCAATGACTTCTATGGTGCTTTTGAAGCAAGAACATTTTGGTCCCCATTCAGTGTAACAGAATGGAAAAGAGCCCATATTATGCAAACATTTTTGTGTTCAATGAAAAAACAACTATCAGAAACATCTAATGATTTTGGTGACGTTCAGTATGAGTAAACTATGACAAATAATTTCCCTTTGCGTTCAAACCAAATTAAAATATATAAATAAATAAAAAAACACTTTTGAATCAAAACAAGGATTAATGCTGCAAATATTTTTTTTAAACTCTTAACTATAAGCTATTCTTTTCTAATTTTTTTTTTTTGTCAGGCAACAGCGCTTAAAGTATTAAGTGCCAGCACAAATGCACTCAGTAGACTCCGATCTGTGCCAAAACAAACTTGTGCACACTGGGCCTGCAGTGAGAAAGGGATTAGCGGCGTTTGACTTGAAAACCACATAGTAAATATTCTTGTGCTTCATTTATTTAAATAGGATGTATGTAAAATTGTAAAGGGTGAGATTCACACCCTCAGGGTGCACTAAATGCAAATGTAGAAAGACTGAAGTCTGATTTTTCACCTTTAATACGACTCTATTCCCCGTCTACACAGGTAGCATCCTAACTAAAAAATTACTGATTTGAAAAAGTCATAATGCCACAAAAGTAGCGACAGATATTTTTTCTGTATTGACACGTACATTAGTTTTCCAGATCATCAAAAAAGAACAAAAAAATAAACTGTAGGGCGGGTACTCAGTTGTTGATTGGACGGAGGCAGATCTGAATGCTGAAACTTGCAGTCGATTGCAAAAAAGGGGTGTGTTTAAGCAGACAAAAGGAACTCTATCATATGTCACCAGAGATAAACCTCTTTTCAATGGAAGATTTGATTATTCACCGGCTATTAAAAAAGAGGAAATAAAAGGTATGCATTGAAAAACTTCTCAATACATGATACTCAAAAATATTGATGAAGGTGACTACTGAAGCCTATGATGCCATCCAGGCAGGCAGCTTACTAGGTTTTAGAATAGATATCAGGCAATCTTCACTGAATTAGGACTCACCTGCACAATGGGGTAATAACAGTAGTTCCAATACCAGAAGGTCTTAGGAAATGTGCCAGTGAGATGGGACTCTGGAACGAAAGGATGGAATGTCTCTCTTTCTAAGGTGTCTCTGGAGTCTCCTGCTACAACACCTATCTTTTCCATACACTGCCCCAGAGCTAGGTCCTCTACTGAGCTAGTGTGAGTGCACACTTTGGTGCGAAAGCCATCCACAAACCTCCTCAGAGCCTCTTTGCTAAGCACGTAACCAGCGCCGCCACTCATGTAGCCCTGTTTTACGTACGGCTTAAACCGCCGGCCAAAATACAGCGGGTCCTCTGGAGAGTGGCTGGCCAGAATCCAGCGCAGGTTGTCTACGACCACGTAAGTGTCGTCATCCGCTTTGAGGAACCAGTCTGCCTCATCCCCATGCTTTTCCATGACGTAATGGAAAGCACGAATGGTTTTCCAGTACAGCTGATCCCGACCTTCCTTATTGTTTAGGCCAACCGTAGGAAAATCAGGGTCGTCCACAGAGCTTATGAAGACCACAATGTTGCAGTGGCGACTCCACGTGGCTTTCACGTGCCGAGCTTTCTTCTCAAGGTTATTAGGGCCGGTCATGACCCAACACAAAATACGTACATGCTTATAGAGAGCGTCAGCCAGAGTGCCATCCTCACCTACGAGAGACAATGATTACTCAAAACAAACCAAAATCACATGCTACAAAGTAGACAAGAATATTCTGATGCTAGTGAGGATAAAAATTTATTTTCAATTCCTGATTCATTCGTCACCTTTTAAAGTGATAGTTTACTGAAAAATTAAAATGGTATTTTTGTCAATCCAAAGCAATAAGACATTAGTTCATTTTCTGTAACATAAATGAAGACGCTGTTTAGGTCTTCTTAAATTGAGGTTTAAAATTGTAATTTATATTCACATATAAACATTGGTCAATGCACAATGCACATACAAAGAGCACATCAAATATTGTCACTTCTGAATAAAATATGGAAAACTATTTAGGCTTGAATGTGAATAAAAGCCTAAATGAAATATTTTCATTACAAAGTAAATGTGTCTCTTTAGGAGACTTGGATTAAACACTCGACTATGGAGTGGACTATGGAATATGTATTACATTGTTTATAATGTTTTTATTTAAGTTTTTGTTGCGGAGACTTTTAATGGAGAGACAGAAATCTCTCAGGTTTCATAAAAAATGTCTTCATTTGTGTTTCAAAGATGAAGAACTACATAAGGGTGTGAGTAAATTATGAAATTATTTTTTTGTTTTGGCAACATTAACCCTTTAAAATGAACTAGGCAAAGTCAAAAGGCTTTTAAAAATGTTGATACGCAGTTAAATCCTTTTCTATGAAATACGGAATACTATTATTTGTTTACATTTGTGTCAAATATTTATTCATAAACTTTAGAGCCAGCATCTGGTAGTCCAAAGTTTATTACTTTTGGGATAGTTTACTTATAACCAAATGGAGATAAACCCTTTCTATAAACTTTAACAAGGACAACACATCAGATGTGAGCCCAAAATTAAAAGCAAAGTCCATCTCTCCAGGGAGTATATACAGTCTGACGCAAACATGCCCATACAGAGTTCCTCACACAGAGAAAGCTTGGAACAGGTTAACTGTTTGTTCGATTATAATATCAAGGGTGTGATATTATATCCACAAATCATATCAATAAAAGTGTGTAAAAGCTGAAGCACTGTATACATCTTCTGGCTCTACCTGTCTAACACACCTCTTTTGGGAATGCCTTTATTTTTGATAATGCAATAATTGACCGATTCACAGAATACTTGTTTTTGTGTGTCATAAGACTTGACAAACAACATTTAAAAAAAATTGAATATGACTGTTTGTAACAAGCTATTTAGGGGATCGTTTCCATATTATGCTTTCCAACGAAACAAGTTGTACAGGTTAAATAACAGAGCACAAGGAATGTATTTTATTTAAATGATTTTTAAGTTATTCCAGCCCAATAAACACAATTACCTTATAGTAAATATGCTTAAGGACTAAAAAACTAAATCAAATTCTGCCATCATTTACTCACTTCATGTTGTACCAAACCTGTATGACTTGATTTGCTAGTATTCACTTGCATTTCATGTTTTGGCATTCAGCCTATTATTATCTTCTTTCAGGTTCCACATAAGTCATAAAGTTTTGGACCATTTCTGGGCGATTGATCGATTTAATATACACTGTGGCACTTTATAGATACAGTTTCACTTGCAGTGCTCATACAATGAATATATTGTGTTTGCTGCTTATAAGCTTTAGTTTATACATTGTATTTACCTGTATGGTGAGGATGATTGAGGTTGAAGAGAGCCGACCTCTCCTTCTTCCAGTTCTTGTTTTCTTCTTCAATCATCTCCAGCAGGCTTTTCTCGTGGGCCTCCGTCTCAACAGACCCCAAGTTCTGCGTGAACCCAACCTGACGCAGGAGCACGTACAAGGTGCACGTGCCCACCACGAAGCCCACGTAGAATGCGGAGCGCGCGCCGAGAGCTTTCATCACGAGCTCTGAATGTAGAGACTCTCACCTCAGAGTGACTATTTAGAAGACAGACAGAAACACAAAAACACTAACTACAGCCAGCAGAGGATGGCACAGTGTTCGTCAAACAAAAAAATAAACCCGATTTTATGCGCGTGCAGTCTGCGTGACAGCAGTTCCGTGATCTATGACTGATTAAGACAACAGTGCGATAGAGAGCAGCATGCGTCGTCATACCAGGATACAACTAATGGCAGCTAAACGTCTACACTGGAAAATTATGCTGTATTAAATTGTTTACATTGGAAAATAAGTTGAAGTACGTTTTAGACAACACTATCAGGCGTCGTGTAATTGGCGTTCATCAAATAATTAATTTGTCCTGACAAATTTGAGACGTAAAATAAACAAGATCGTCATTTAAAAAAATTATACTTGTTAACTAACGTTAGCACAATGAATAGTAGTGAACTAAGGGAGCCTGATTGTATTAAATAACAACCCTAAAATGTTAAGAGGAAATACACTATATAAAGTGACATAACCAATTGTTGCTTTTGTTATTATTGACGAACATACACATTTTGAATTACAAAATTAATGGAAGGTTATTTTAATCTATGGACGCTTTTTTTCTATTTCAGACGACAAAAAAAGTTTAAAAACAGGCAGCTTGGTCATGATTACAGCAGAAGTAACGTTAACAGAGCAAATATTTTAGCCTTTCTTTGGTAACAAGGTGACAGTCTTACCAGACAGCGTATTTCCTCCATAATAGAAGTGAGAGAAACTGCAGGATTCGGCACCGAGGCCATTTCAGTCCATCTCAGAGAGCTAGCATAACAGTATAACGTAAAACTGTGGGTTTTAACTTAAATCCAAGAAATCTGACAGCCTAACGTTAATCAGGTACATCGGCTCCAATGTCCTGGCTATTTTCTGACCTATACAAATTTGCCTTGGGGGATAATATTAGGCTTTACTTCACGCTAACTAGCAACGTGCTTCCTATCTCTTCCTATGTTAACTAAATGTTGTTCACCAAGTAAAAGCCGAGAGATTTGGGGGCGGTTCAGTTCCGTATTATAATTAGCCGACCCTTTTCAGAGCTGCTCCCTGTCAAACATTGTTTCGTGGACAGTGACACACACCCATCCTACTAAATTGTTCCGCTTTCATAAAAAATAAAGAAAAGGAAATATTTTCGACCACACCATTCTCGAAACGCTTGAGGAACTGTGTATGAACTGTGAACTGTTTGCGTCAAGACATACGGATGCGCATTTGATTGGACGAATCGACTGTCAATCTTAGGCTAAACGATGATGTCATCTGAACGGCGAGTTATGATTGGACCACATGGATCCATTCGTTGAACACTTACCAGCAAGCGAAAGCAGGGTGTCAAAAGAATCACGTCGAGAAAAGTTTTAAAGATGTGTAACGGATTGCCAGTGGGCTGTGTGTATCTCTCCTGACAAAAAGAGGCTACGCCTAGCCGGTTGTAATCGGGGGAAGAGTTGAGAGCGTTAAATCGTGTCGTGTCTGCTTCCTCAAATGCTTAGGAGTACAACCCTATGCGAAAACTAACACAATTTACATAAGTAATTTTAATAACCTATTTTTTAATACAAATAATCAATGTTGTTAAATAATTTATTACTTATTGATTTATGCTTCTTATAATAATCCTAATCATATATTCATATTCATATAACGTTAATGTGATACATTTATGTTTATCTTTTAGTTTGTTTGATTTATGTTCTTACGCAATATTTGTAGTATTTTCCAAAAAATATGTAGCCTATGCACATTTTATATATGTTAGATATTGAACATCTTTCAACTACTGCCTGAGTAATGTTTCTCAGAATCAGTCATTAATGGTACTAGATGTTCTTTTCTAGAATCAGTTTTTTTTTCATATGTAAAGTATGTGCTTATTTTGCTACATTTGTTCTAAAGATGTGGAAACCATGTCTAACCACACAGCTATTTTTAACCGCAACATTTAACTGGTCATGATGACCTGACCTAGCCTAACCTGACCCCTGACCTGTAGTGGATACAACAACATGCGACATAATGAATAAGTCTATTTGACCTTTTCTTTTTACATTTAGTTATTTAGCAGATGCTTTTATCCAAAGCGACTTACAAATGAGGACAATAGAAGCAATCAAAACCAACAAAAGAGCAACAACATGCAAGTGCTATGACAAATCTCGGTTAGCCTAACGCAGTACACGTAGCAAGTGTTTTTTTAAATAAAGAAAACAAGTAGATAGAATAAAAAAAGAAAGCTAGTGTTAGAGGGTCAGATAGACACTAAGACGACCAATAAATACAAAGAAGACATATAGATCAAATAGAATTAGAATAGAGATTACTAGAGTTAGAGGGTCAAATAAAGATGGAAGAGATGTGTTTTTAGCCGTTTCTTGAAGATGGGTAAGGATTCAGCTGCTCGGATTGAGTTAGGCAGGTCATTCCACCAGATGGGAACAGTAAATGAAAAAGTCTGTGAAAGTGATTTTGTGCCTCTTTGGGATGGTACAGTAATGCGTCGTTCACTTGCGGAAGGCAAGCTTCTAGAGGGCATATAAGTCTGAAGTAATGAATTTAGGTAAAGGGGTGCAGAGCCAGAGGTGGTTCTGTAGGCAAACATTAATGCCTTGAATTTAATGCGAGCAGCTATTGGTAGCCAGTGCAAATTGATGAACAGAGGTGTGATGTGCGTTCTTTACGGCTCATTAAAGATTAATCTTGCAGCAGCATTTTGGATTAATTGTAGAGGTTTGATGGAACTGGCTGGAAGATCTGCCAAGAGAGCATTGCAATAGTCAAGTCTGGACAGAACAAGAGCCTGAACAAGGAGTTGTGTTGCATGTTCCGAAAGAAAGGGCCTGAACTTCTTAATGTTGTATAAAGCAAATCTGCAAGACCGGGCAGTTTTAGCAATGTGGTCTGTGAAATTCAGCTTATCATCAATCACAACTCCAATTTTTAGACATAATCACCAATTTGGGAGGATGTTCGTTTCCTGCATATTCCTTGTACCTACTATGATTCTTCTTTTTTCACACTTTCCTTTACTCTTTACTATTTATCCCTTCTTAATTTCTTGCGAGTTACAGATATCGCTCTTTTTATCTTTTCTTCTGACATTCCCTACTTCCTCTATTAGATACAATACTTTGGAACACTTTGCACTTGTTATAAATTATTGATCTAAATAATGTTTAAATATTTCCTATTATAATTTTCATAATTACTTTATTCTTTTAAAATTGGTCACCGAGTCATTTACTCGACTCCATGGATCTCACCAAATCAGTAAAAAACTATTCTAACTTTTAATTTGAAAGCTGTCAGAAACGGGGGTATCTTTTGTACTTTAATGATTGTATGTTAACTTTTATTTATATGAATATACAAGCTGTTTATATTACACTAACAATAAAATTGAGACGAGAATGAAAAGGCGTTTTATCACAATGCTCAGAAGACACGATGTGAGCTTGTAATTTAAATGCAAGACCTTCAAGGCTACTTAAAATAGTTTAAACCTATGAATTATTGTATTTATTGTAAACCACAGCATATTGTACATTTTATTGTTCAGTCATCTTTCCCACGCAATGCATTTTTAACAGGTTTCTGAGAAAGTTTCTTTAGTAGTACCAAAATGTACAGTTGTGCATCTCGTGGTGACCTTTGAAAACCCAAAGCTGCTGTAAGCGATTTTTCTGAGCCACTGAAAATTTGACCAACAATTACCAAGTTTAGACAAACAAGTAGTCCCGCCCAAACGTATGCCACCAGGTTCTGATTGGCTAACAAGCATGGGCCACCATCATTCCTTTTCTTCTTTACTTGACTGTTTCCCAAATACATGGGCTCTCCCAGAAACAGTGCGATGACATCTCAAGACATATTTCAGTGGTATCTTTTTTTTATTTTTTTTGATAAATTGCTTACAGCAGCTTTAACCACTCACAAAAGGGCAAATGTGCTTTCATTCGAAAATAGAAACTGAAAGTATGCCTTAAATTATCAACAAATCAAATGCTGTAGCAACATTATTTACAACTGACTAAAGTATGATCAAAACATTTACAACAACAAGAGCCCTTGTTTGCTGGCGAAATGAAAGCACTGGCTAAATAGAGTAGATTCCAAATGTTTGGCAACAGTTTTTATCCAAGTTTTAAACTAACTTTGCATCTTATAACTGGGCTGTCTGCGCAAACAAATTTGTCAACAAATTTAGACAAAATTTAAGCAGTACACTAACTTTAGGCTCAGGATTTGTTGGAGAAAGTAGCTTTAGACATTTCCCACAGTTGTGAACCTGTGGCCAAAGAATATTTGCAAAACAAAACATATGAATTATGAGCCAGAAGAAAATAGTGGCAGGACACTGCTTCTATTTGCATTACATTGGCTAATCTTTCATTCAATTTGCATCGTCAAGCTCTACCGCCATCCATATCAAAGGCATCCATTGTATCCAGATTTTCTGATACTCAAGAGCAACCAATACAAACAAAATCAATGTTTGTCCAAGGATGAGAAAATGTTAGTTCGGACTGTCTTTTCAAAACAAACTTTGACATGCATACCAACTGATGTTTTGTCTGCATGTAAGAGAGAAGAAAGATCTGTGTCACGGTCTGTCACACACAGACATAAAGCGCAACACAACTGAAATGTGCATTTGTAAAAAAAAAAAAAAAATCCAAGATTGAAATCAAGCAAGACATAACCCACTCACAGATGCTCATACAGGATAATCAGAATCCACGGTAGTGGACTGAACCCTTACAGAGCTCACATGACTTAAACGGTCTGAGAGAGCAGTCTGGTTGCGATGTAAGAGACGACCAGGCAGTTTATAATTCAGAGAAAACTGGCTGCCCTTCTTCAGGTTACCAGTGCTTAAGAGAAGAGGAAAAGGCTCAAAAGTCTGCTTCATCAGAATCACTGTTTCCTGTGGACTGGCTCTCTTCCTGTTTTTCTCCCCAGACAAATTTGTAGTTATTCTCCAACTCTTGCTGTCTCTTCTGCTCTTTATACACTTCTTCCGTACCTCCCGTCTGCACACAAGAGAGTAAACAACACCAATTTATTTACCTATTGAATCAGTGTAAGAAACGAGGACATTTTTTCTTAACACACTGAAAGGTACAATATATAGGGTGTTTATATTATAAGTGTCACAAAAATAAATTTTTTTTTGCATCTTAAATAGTAGTCATAAGGTCATTCCCTAATTTTCTCTGCCGTACTTTTTGCCACTTTGCCTTTAAATGCCACCAAATATTTACTTGTGAAAAATGGGTTTTCTGTTGGATTCAGAATAAAATTCTGTATTACATTGTTCACAAAACAATCCGTGCTGAAATCTGCAGTTTGTAATATTGAGATTCTTCAGAAAATATGCAAAGTTTCAGGTGCTAACAGAGCCCATATCCCACTGTTATTATTAACTGTTTAAGGTGTGGTCAGGTTTAAAATTTCACAGGTGTTATTCAGTCACTTCAACAGAAATCTGCACAAAAATTCCCTGAATTTACCGCATTGAGCATTAGAAAGCTGCTTGTTTATAAAGTGACTTCTGTGTGAGCTTGCTTCATGCAAAGCTTCACCATTTACAATGGATCTTCTTACCCTCCAAATTTCACAAATGTGATCACATGATAAATAATAGTATCTATGAAGCTTTCTCTTTAGTACATCACTGTGACCAGGTGGGCTAAGTTTTGGAATACCGAAGTGGTCTCACTGATGAACTCTTATCTCAAAAGAAGACGAAAATTGGATTCTATATGACCGCTTTAGTGAACTTGCAGGTAGGCATTGCTTTTTACATGTTAAAGTACAGTTGTGTGTATAGGTTCATACCAGAAGGTTGATGAGAATCTCTCTAAATGATTTTGTATCCTCTTCAGTGAGCCACTGGTCTCCTGCTTCCTCTGCGGTTTTACGGGTTAAAATCTTCACCTCAATCTTTCCTGAAAAACAGGCCCAACAATTCTTAGTCATCACCAAAGTACGTTAACATAACTATATTGTTAGTCTAATAGACAAAATAACAAAATGATAATTTCATTCCCATACACACAGTTGGTAGAAGAAATAAGTTGTGACAGCCAGGGGCGCAACTGCACATTTGCTGAGGGGTATGAAAGATCTTGGGTCAATTTATATATATATTTTAATCATTTAAAATGCTAAACAAAAATAGTCTCTTAACAAATGTCATATTACAAATATTTTAAAAGCTTTATTAAAGACAATTTTCAAAGACTTGTTTTTGGTACAATGGCACCACTCTCGGTGTGGCACCCCTATGCACTGCATATACTGCATACCCCATATTTGCGCCCCTGGTGACAGCAATGATGCATGTATAGATGGTAATAAAGGCTGTGGAATGTAGGAAAGACAAACAAGGCTTAAACGTCATCTCTACTCCAAAACCAGAAAAACTGGAGCAACAGCAACCACCCTCTACTGACAAATGTGAGTGCACACAAATCCTATAATGTTGTTTTCTTTCAAATCCATTCTTAAGGCTGAAAAAGACCTCCCCCTCCTTTCTCTGCAGCCACGCAAGCCAGCATCAAGGGAAAAACAAAATCTTTGGCATCTAAAACAATCGTGAAGTACGTACGTCTAGATGTATTTTAGTGGAATAGAGCCAAAGTGAAGAAAAGTTGCTTATTGGAGGAAATAATTTACTCAGAGCAAAGACCAGGCAGAAGAATAGTTCAAGATTTCAGGATGAAAGATAAAGTCTTCGCTCCACACACACACACAGGGAAATAAGAATACTTAGGTGTGTGTGTTAGTGTGTTCTGGCCTACCTTCGGCCTTGATGCCGGCTCTCTCTAGCTGCTCTTTGACCACTTCCTGAATCTGCTGCCATTGGGGGTCGCCCTCGCCCAGTTCCTGCACCTTCACACCCCCCTCATCATCATCGTTGCCCCCGGTAACCGCTCCTGCAGCCACACCTCCGCCCACCTTATACTTAGTCACCCTGACTTTTACCTGCTCGCCACTGCTGCCCGCTTGGGCTTGGGTGATGAGAGACAGAGGGAAGGGGAGGTTACCGCAGAGACGGTGGAAAACCCCCCCTCCCTATTTTATCTATTACAGACAGTCTCTCTCTAACAACATCAATGGCACAACATAACGATACGGTGTAGTATAAGTCTGAGTGGTGACAATGATTTAGTATTCAGATAAAGTATACAGTGAGCCCACAAAGTATTTGGACCATAGTTTGTTGAAAAAACATTAATGCAAGCGTTCAAAAGGTTGATGTCAGTTTTTTTAACGCAAGGATACATTCAATTGTCAAAAAAAATTATAATTTCACAAAATATTTCTATTTCAAATAATATATATATATATATATGAACTATACATTTATCAAAGAAACCTGAAAAAATATATATTTTCATTATATATTTTCAACGTTTCTTGAGAACCAAATCGGCATATTAGAACAATTTCTGAAGGATCCCGTCAGGCTGAAGACTGGAGTAAAGGCTTTTCCATCACAGGAATAAAATAGATTTTAGAATATATTATAATAGAAAACAAAGATTTTAACTTATAATATAATTTCATAACATTACTGTTTTTACTATATTTTATCAAATACATTTAGCCTTGATGAGCATAAAATACTCACTTCAAAAAGATAAAAAAAAAATCTTACAAACCCTGAATTTTTGCACAGTAATGTTAGCATTAAAAATTAAGATTAAAATATTTGCAGCCAATAATTTGACTTTGGGAGCAGTTAAAGGTTAAAACGGAGTAAAGTGAAAATGTCTAGCATCATTTGTTTTCAGATTATTACTTTTTAGGGCCACTGTATAATGCATATATATCCCTCATACACACATTTATAGACATGTATACTATATATGTATAGTATAATATGCTCTGAAGCAGGTTCTGTGAATGCCTGGTGTGCAAAGACGGAAGTTACTAGCAATTTAATGAGCCATTCATTCTACCATCAGTTCATTCATGCACCCGTTCTGTATATTTACCTGGTGTTTTGGGAACCAGGTCTGGGCTGTCAGGAGAAGGGCCTCCATCTGTCTTATGCTCTGATTGAGCGCTTTTATGCATGTCTGTATTTCTTTCTGGTTCACTCTCATGTTCGGTCTTGTCTTCAAGACGGTCCAGAAGTTTCCCCAGTGTGTTCTCTAGAGTTTGCGTAGCCTGAGTGCGATCAAACTCGCCCTTAAGACCTTCGTTCTCTAACTCCTGCTGAGCCTGGGAGATAAAACACAATAGAATATACTCACTTCCAAGTCTTCTGGCTGATTTCTACATGAGCAGGCTGTAACAGTAATAACTCATACTTCGTCTATGATGTTGTCGAACTCTTTCTGCACCTCTTCTTTTATCTCTTCTATCTTGGAGGAGGGAACGGACAGATCTGCCATCTCATCCTCAAACTCCTGCAGCAATCTTTCATCCTCATCCCCTTCCTTTACCTCTACCTCCACCTCCCTTCCTGCTGCCCTCTCCTCTCTTTTCTCCTCCTCCTCCTCCTCTCTCTTCTGAGATGACTGCTGGCTCTCTTTTTCCAGCTCGGCTTTCCTGTTCTGAACATAGAGCACATAAATTAATGGTCAATCACAAACGTGTTTTCAATGGGTGAGTGGCTTTTTACTTGACACAGTGTCTTCGAAACACTTTATGGCAGGATATTCTGAAAAACGGTAAGACATTATGCAAAAGTACTTACTTTTTGGTTGCTCTCTTTGAGATGTTGTACAAATTTCATGAGGTCTGCAGGATCTGTGATGATTTTAAAATTAAATTTTTCTTCTCCAAATACTAAAGAGAAAAAGAGAGATGAACACGAAAAAAATTAACAGTGTACTGCTTTAAGTTAGGACAACTTGATTGATGCTATAATCGTAAATCGACGTAAACAAGGACTATTTAAACTTTGATTAATTGTCTTACTGTCATTGTCATGTAATTGGCTGTCCTGAGGCTCCTGAGGGTTCTGTAAGGCAGTTGTAAACCATGGTTATGATCAGTGCCCCCTCAAAAGGTTCATTAAACAAGCGTAAATGCAATAGAAATATGGTTTATATCACAGATTGAAGATGTGCTTTAAATGATGTTATACCTCTGAGTCAGGTGTGCTTGACTCTGTGCTTGCTGGTTTGGTAACTCCGTCCCAGAAGTCCTTGTCCTCAGGCTCTTCACTCACTGAGCCCACCTCAGCTACTTCACCCTCTGTTAACACACAATCATGCACACACAAATGTGTTTGAATGCTGCACAGAAGCTGCTAACAAAACAATAGAGAAATAAAAAAAAAGAACAAGTAAAACCAAGACAAAAAAAGACTACGCTGGAGAAAATACACATGTGTGTTATATAAATGACCAGTAATGTTAACGTTATTATTACATATATAAATATGCCCAAACAAGCATTCACATTAGCTATGTTTTATTAAAAAAGTGGATATGCAAATAAACATTGTAATAGTCTTAGTACAAACAAGACATGAAAGCGCATGGCATCACTTCTCACCATCTCAAATGTCTGTATGTCACATTTACACAGCACCACCCAATGTACCAAATCACTGCATGCTAACCTTTTGTTTCTGACTCTGAAAGTGGAGGCTCATCTGAATGGACTACAGGACTCTCATCTGTTTTGTCGTTCTGCAATCCTTTGTTCTTGTCATCCTTGGACAGAATTTCATCCAGGTTCTTGAGCTCCTCTGAGATCTGCTCCACTTTACGTTTAGTGTCAGCTGAGTACAGAGAAAGAAGGAGAGAGAGATAGAAAGAGAAATGTCAATGAGCTAAAAATAATGCATCAATTAGAGAACAGAATGAGATTAAATGTAGGCTGATTGCATCTCTGGAGCGCTCGTCTAATAGAACATCACTTGCGCAGTGGGGAAATTTTCCATCAATAGTGTAATGATAGAGCTGTCGATCTAATTAATTAGTTAGGGAAAAAATAACGTGATAAGATAAAAGATCATATGAACTTAATGTTGTGTTATATTTTAGACACAATATTGTCTGTTTTTGCTCAGTTTTGCCAAAGCAAATATGATCTTTTTAAAGCCACAGCAGAACTCTTGTGCTCCTCCAAGCATTATTTTGAATGAATCCGCATTTTGAACGAATCAGGTGAACTAATGATTCTATGGCCCATTCATAAAGGCTGTATCTGAAAAATGCTGCCTTCGGAGGACGCATTCCAAGGTAGGAAGGCATCAAGACACGTCTGAATGAATCCAAAGTTAGCTTCACTTCCTGTCTCATGAGATACCTTCATCTGACCGATTTTTGAAGGCAGCATAGACATATCCTTTGCTGCATTTGTTATCCCACAATCTTGTGCGTTCCATTGCGTGATGGTTGAGCTACAAAATAAAGATTAGTTGCATTCGGTGGTCAGTTTGGGTGTAAATGTATATTTTTTACTAACTTTTTGCACTCTTGATGTTATTTCTAACGAGAAATCAGTATTATGGTAATTAAATATTTGTTTAGTTATCACCAAAACTCGTTATATATTGTTATAGATAATTAAACCATTACGCTGCCTCAGAAGGCTGTCCGGAATCAGCTTCATGAGGTGCCTTCATGCAAAAATGCTGCCTGCAAAGTCATTGCCTAATAAGGCATCGAGGCAGCAAGTCAGCTGCCTAAGTTTTCGGATGCAGCCAAAGGAGCCATTTCCTTAACACCTGAATGAATCTAATGAATAAATCAATCAATGAACAAATGACTCAAGGGCATTTACTGCCACCTACTGGCAGTTTTAGTTTCTTATTTAGAGTATCATTTCATATTTACATATTAATTAAAAATACTATTAATTAGATTAATCACCACATCATGTAATTAATTAGATAAAAAAAATCGATTGACAGCCCCAATTCATGTGGTAAAAAATCTAACTTCTATATTCTGATTAATCTTCTGAAGGTCTTTTAAATCTGAATGCTTTTCATGTAAGCAAGTCTAAGCAAATTGGCACAATAAGGAGAGAGAGCCTGTGTATATGTATATGTGTGTGTATATAATATCTATATAAGTAGAAACAGTGTTTCAACTGATTTTGAACACCACTTTTTCCACTGATTTTTAAATCTGAAATGTTTTGAAAACAGTTACGCAGCACAACAAGGAAGGCGTATTTGATATATTGCCAATATGTTATTCACTAAATGACAAAGCCCTGATGGAGGGAAAAAACAGAAACTAGCGTACTTACAGACTTGAGCCTTGACATAGTCCATATACTGCTGGGCACTGAGAGCAGGTTGGCACACAATGTCTTGTGGCTTGGCAGTGGAAGGTGGGCGAAGGAGGGGATGCTGGCATGTACGAGAGGTGTGTACTGTTAAGACGTAGCGACAGGACTGAGGTTCATCTACCCTTGCGATATAGTCACTAGAGCCCTCCTCACACACAAACTGTTGAAAAAACACAATTTAGATTATCATTGCTATTGGATTCAAATGAGATAGCATAGCAGTAACTCAATCCCCCAAATAAAAATGTCAGTCATAAAACACATTTTCACATTATATGGCTTTGGACCTACACTACATGGGCACTTAGGGCTTTTTAAAATGTAATTTCAAAACTACTTTGACCCTCCCTAACAGCTTAAACTCTGCTGGGATGACTTTCTAATAGATGACTGCAGTGATTGTTCTCATTCATACACAGAGTCGATAGGATTGTTTTTGTTGAAAAGAAGTCTCTTAAGTTCAAGACTGCATTATACAGAAAAAAATGTAATTTAATGAAATATTTGATTTTTGAACTCATAGAATATAATATATATATAAAAATTTTTTAATGTAATTCATTATTTTAATTTAAAAGTAATTTAAATTGTAATTAAATTTTAATCAGACTTTACTCCAGTCTTCAGTGCCACACTATCATTCAGGAATCATGATTCTAATATACTGATTTTGTGCTCAAACATTTCTAGTTATTATTAATGTGGAAAACAATCAAGCTGCTTAATATTTTTGTGGAAACCATGATAAAAAAAATTCAGGATTCCCTGAGACTGATTTTTTTGTAACAGTGTAATAGTCTGTACTATCATTTTGATTTAATGCATCAGTTCTGAATCAACATATTAATTACAGAGATATATATATATATATATATATATATATATATATATTATATCGTAATTAATATGTTGATATATGTTATATATATATGTTATAAGACCGATAACTCGGTTTTTCAGAAATCATGTTTTTTTATTGCGCATTCCAGGTAATATCAATCAAACTGCAGTTGGGTTTTTTGATTAAGTATTAATAACTTAAACAAATACAGGTAATTTACAAAATTAAAGTTCATTGAAAGTATTTTTTTTTACATAGTAAAAGTGTGTTTTATAGCAAAAGTAAATAACTCCAACAGTCGTTTTTTTGCAAAAGCAGATAACTCCACATTTCATGTTTTAGAGTAAAAAGAAAAACTAATTTAATCTTTGTAATCTCCTCAGATGACAATGTAGATGCCTGAAAAACGTTGTTGTGATCATAGATTTATGGATGCGATTACACGCAATAGAGCTCCTGTGGTTGACGTCACGCAATCTACACTCTGACATTTTGGCAGCAACCAGTAGAGCGGCCGTAATCGACAGTTGTGGAAAAATAATTTAAAACCAGACTATTTAGACCTTACAAAACGTACACCATTTTACCATGAACAGCTGCTGTGCGCCAGGATGCCAGAGCATGCAAAAGCCGTATTAGCCTTGTATTGGGCTTAATTTATGTGTCCCGTAAGTTACAATAGCTTTGTTTGCCAGTTTCTCGCCCCCTCACGCAGTATTCGTTAAGTAAATCAGAAAGTCCGGAACATAACTGTTCATCATCTGTGGCCGCTTTTACAATAAGCAGTGCTCGTGCTAATTATGCCAATCCCGTCCATGTTTTGACTACAGTAAATTTATATTTTGGCAAATACAAACAACGTGATTATTTTTCATGAGTCCAACATCCAACCACGCATGAAAACATGCAATGTAGCTGAGACGTGATAAATATGGGAAACCGTCTTTCACTACAAAATAGAGAAAAATCATTTTCCATTTAAGTAAGCTTCTTAACCTTAGCCTACCTTATTCGCAAAACACACAAAAATACCAATAAAAAAGATTCCAGCACCAAAAGCAGCCCATATTAAAGCTATAATTTATCTTTAATTGAAAATATGCATTTTCCTATATATACACACTTGTCCCATAACGCAAAGGGGAGATAATTTTACTGTTTCGATAGACGACTAAAATGATTCACTGCAATAAAACGTGCTAACACAACATTTCATGATTCATGATTTCATGAATCATGTCTACTGTACTCACAGTGATATAATTATGCTGACTACCTAGGACAGCTAGGGTTGATTACTTTAGCTAACAACACAGTTGACTTACCCTTCCATAATTTATTAAGCTCAGATGAGCTTTATTTGTCACATACACAATTATACAGAGTATAACCAGCAGTGAAATGTGTTCTCAGCATTTAACCCATCCAAGTGCACACACACTGGAGCAGAGCTGACAAAGCAGTTGTTGTGCCTTGCTCAGGGGTCACCTCAGACAATTCCTGCCGAGCCGAGATTCGAACCCACAACCTCGGATTACAAGTCCGACGCTCTATCCATTAAAGCCACGACTGCCCCCTCCAGTGACAACATTTTACAGTCTGTGGTTTTAGCAGACTCCTGCATATTCATCAAAAAAATAGATTCCGTCCATTTGTACCCTGCAGGCTTTTAAAGAGTCTCCGGAGTTAGGAGGGAAAGTTGATGAAGGTAGTTCAGGATACTGCAGGTCAGGAAATCTATCCGTTCATATATTAATACACGTTAGAAGCACCCAGAGGGCATTATAGAGATCTGTTATGTTTAATCTATTAAGTTTTGCTATGTACAGGTCTATGTCTTTTGAATTAAAGTGCGCAGTGAACTCTGTTGCCTTGAAACTTATGCTGGCGCCATTCATTTCATATTCGCTCCCGGCTGTTCTTGTCTGCCATGCTGGCAAGACGACAAAACGTGCTTAGGGTTCAGATATGTGGAGAATAATGTAGTGCACTCAGCATTTTTTTTTTAAGTGACGTTTATAGGTTTTTGCAAATGAACTCTTCATATATGTATGTATGTATGCGTGTATATATGTGTGTGTGTGTGTGTGTGTGTGTGTGTGTGTGTGTGTGTGTGTAATCTTACTCTGACTTCTGTCTCTCTGGGATTCTCGCTCAAATCACATTTAGAGCCATTGACGTATGACTGACTATGATACCTCTTCAACTTATGCTGCTTAGATGCCTAAAAAAATAGAAAAAAATGTCATAAAATCATATTAATCAAATACCAAAATATACAGAAGATAACTACAAAGATGGTGTGCAAAATAATATACTTCTGAAAATGTGCGTTAGCATTTTCATAATATTGCACCCTGTATTCCTTATATTGACTATCTGCTATAAATTAAATTTGCTCCATTTTCTGTAACTATCAAAAAATTAATAACATGCAACAAATAAAAAAGTCCAAGCGCACATCCAGTAGGCAAAAAGCTCAATGTGGGTGCTTCACCACACAAAAATAAAAATTAAATAAAAATAAAATCAAAGTAGACACACCACAGCTCCAGAGATATTTTTTGTGACATTTCCAGCTTAGATGCTCTTCATCAGAGGAAAACTTTTTTGTCATTCATGTCTGAAGAAGAGCATATAAACTCAAAACTTCACCTGTGGTGAGAACATAAACAAAACTTTTTCTATCTCTGGAGCTGTGGTGTGCCTATATTAAAAAATAAAAATTAAATGAAGCACAAATATTAAATTAAGCACATTAACTTTTGGCTTTACCTTTGCAGTTTCATTGGTCCAGTCAAACTCTGAATCATAATATCCCAAGAAGAGCACATCTCCCTTGATCTCAGAATCTATAAATCACAGACATAAAATATATTTAAAAAACCTTGACTAGTGTGAATACACATTATAGACTACACATTATCCTGCAAAACTTAAACTCCTAAATCCAATTTTTTTACCATTAATTCTTAATAAAGACACATGACATTAATGATTTAACACACCTTCTAAGTGGTATTGCCTGATGTGCTGGCCATAGCATAACTCATAAGTCCACCAGTCTTTGGTCTATGAACAGAATAGAAATAAACATGCTTCATGTCACAGTGACATGTAATTCATTACCTGCAAATCACGTAAAAAGACAAGGCAAATGGCAATAATTTCATTATCCACACAAATATGTGATGATAACCTTAACCAGGCATGGTGCAGTTTGCATGGGCTTGAGGAGATCAGGGACTCCTGGGGCACTGTAGCCTTGAACATCAGGTTCTGATAGCGGGTCCTGATGGAAAACGCACTGCCTGAGCTGGCAAACGACACTCATACAGCTGCTTGTATTTGTTAGAGACCAGCATCACATCTTCCATCTAAAAAACAGGAACAGAAAAAAAGATGACAAAAACACCACATTGCTAACTTTCCCATACTGATTTGTTTTTATCTAACTTCTGCTATTTTGTATTGGAGTAACGTTAGTAGACACTTAATAGGAAAATAAGTCACATAGGCAAACTGTTTTTAATGTCTGATACGTAAAGCTGTGCATAAAGCTAA
Source organism: Ptychobarbus kaznakovi (assembly GCA_027422405.1). Lineage (NCBI taxonomy): Eukaryota > Metazoa > Chordata > Actinopteri > Cypriniformes > Cyprinidae > Ptychobarbus > Ptychobarbus kaznakovi. The sequence continues at coordinate 8,651,563 of CM049800.1, read as the reverse complement.
CAGCTGTCTGTAGCAAATAAACATCCCTAGCTAACGTTAACTGCATCTCTAGCCAAAACAACCTTACCTGTCCCATAATAACAGGGTCGGGCAGAATCTGTATTCCATATTTCATTTCATTTAATTCTTCTAAATTCAAAAAACCAAAGACGGACAGGAGACATATTAAGAAAAAAACATATAATCCTCTTAACCACTTAATCAAGGAGGAAGCCATAGTTCTCTCATATCGCAAACTAGCGTTGTCAAATGATTTGTTATTTAGTGCGTGTCAGTGTGCGCCAAAGAACGGGGATTGGACAACGTTGTTAAAAACTGACACGTGATTGGATAATATCAACGTCAGTCAGGTTTAGAACGTGCATTGATTGGATTACGAGCAGTAAGACCCACCCACCAGCCACGAAAATGAGTTCTATTGGGCCCACCGAGTTTTTGCAAATCAATGTAATGTTACGTCTCGGACTCATGGTGTCGCTATGGAGCATGTGAAAACCAAAAACACATATTGCAGGAGGTTCAAGCAATGTTGAGATTTCACCAAAGCCATCATTTTGGTTTATATTTTAATAGTTCGGTTATTTCAAGAATTCTTTCTTTAAAGTGCACTCTCAGAAAAAAAGGTACAAAGCCAAAGGTACCCCTTAACGGTACATATTTTGTACCTGTTATTATTATTTTTTAAAGTCTACAGTGTACATATCAGTGCATTTAGAAGGGCTAATGTCCCAGTAAGAATTTTGTACGTTTTTTCTTGAGAGTCTATGTTGGATCAATATTGAATTGGACAGCACATGGTTTGGTGACAGTAGTATTGAACCTATTGTAGTCTATTATGACCACAGGATGTGTACTTTCCCTGTACCTAGTCGGTGCTTCCTCATTAGACGGAAAACAGCTGCATGCTATACAAATATTTGGTTAATCCCATGGCATACATGGAATTTTCTGGCACAATTAGTAACATAGTTTATTTACTTAATTTTTCTGTTCCTTTGTTTTACTGAATAGTTAAAATGGAGTGATTAATGCGTAAATAAAAAATACATTTTTATTTACAATAATATGGAAACCTTGGGGCAAATTTTTATTTTTAAATTTGACTGAAGCCTGTTTAACCCTTGTATGGTGTTCAGGTCTGTGGAACCCGTTTTCATTTTTTATCAAAAGAAAATATACTAGGTCTATCACAGATTATAGAGAACAGATAATGACCAACAGCATATGGCCCAAAATTTTTGCATGTGTTCCTTCACTCTGTCTTACAATTGTCATGCTACAACCCTGTGAGCTGGGTAAGCCGTAGCACAGGGCGTAGCATGAATGTGATCTAACAAAGATAAAGGGCAAATTTTGGCCATATGCTGTTTATATTGCTTATAATTGTGATGAAGTAAACATATGTTAAGTGTTTTAACATATCAATTTTGATTGTGTTAAATAAAAAACACAAAACAGTGGGTCTACCAGACCCATGAACACTGGCTGAGCAACATATATATGAACACTATACAAGGGTTAAACACTTAAAAACAGAAAATTCAAACTTGTTGGGTAGGTAGAACACTTAGACTTCGTCTGAAACAAACAAATATGCTATATTGGATGAAAACAGCTCTTCTCATTGAATGATGTCAGATCAAGAGGAGCAATAAAATGGAAAAGGTGGGAAATGGGGCTTTTTAAGTTGACAGAAAGCAAAACGAATGCATTTCATTACATTACATCTGTAGGCCTATACGTTTAGTTTTTTTGAGTTAATTATTTTTGAGAGTTAATTCTTTTTGAATTGATGATATCATTATTGTAAGCTACTAAAGTGGACACATGAAGCGTTAACATCAAAGTGCAGACTGTCGGGATTTCATGTAAACATTTTTAGCCTCCAAACACACCAGTATCCATGTAAATGTAAAAGGGATTTAGAGAATGCATAGCAGGCGTCACGTCACATGACAATATCCCCCCCCCCCCCCACCTCTGCAAGATGATGTCTTTCCATTAATAGGTGCATGGTCTATTATTCATGTTATTGATCATATTAATGTTGCACAGCTGAATGCTTGGATCTGATTGGTTGACGAACGTTCCAAGGTGTGCAAATAACTTTTTAGACCTATCTCATTGAGTCACATCCAAATAGTAAAGACACGTGCAAGAAATCTAGTTAATTTCCCCACAAAATGAATGCACTTTCAGATCATTAAGCATTTCTAACCCCTCTTCCCTTGTGGTGAGCGAGCGCGTGTTGTGAAGCCGCATCGCTCTCTCCTCCTCTCACATGAGCGCATTCCATCGCTAGTCACAGAGGGGGTAGCCCGACTCCTCTCCGCTCTCCTCCATTCTGTCTCAAAGGTGGATGCCATGCAATCGGATTTTCTCCATCAGCTGTTTGCGTTCACATGATAAGCGCGCCGGGGGTATTTTAAGGGTAGGGGATCCCTCTTGGTGGCGACATTACAGGTAAGATTTATCTGAACGGGTTCGGTCGCTCATCCGCCCTGTTATAATTAGCACTGATATAATTTTCTCGGTTATTTACGGCACATTTGTTTGCTTCTGCCGCACGATTGAGTGAATATAATTAAACATGCACCGCGTAATTAACTGATCACCACCCACTCTCTGGTGTTTGAAAAGAACGGAAGGGATTTGGTTTCTTAGATACATTTCTAATGGTATCATGGCTCTGCATTGCCTGATGGAATTGTTTGTGCCTGATGTGACATATGGCGACAGCAGGCCAAGGTGCTTTAGGTGCCTCTCTGTATTGCTGTACGGGCGGCAGAATGGGCGTTAGACAGTGGCAATGACGAATACGCCAGTTATCATGCCCCTAAATGGCTATTTATTGACTATTTGTCAAGGCTTTGAACTGCTTCTGTCTCGAAGGCCAACGGTGCATGCTGTCAGATGTGCGGCCTGTGTGAGTTATATAATTTACAGTGGGCTGGGAATCCCCGCACATTGGCCTTCTGTACGTTATAGATAAGACTATCAACCACATCAGTATGAGTCGCGCCCATTGGGCTTATTCTCTTAACGGAGCTGCGTATGTGGTTTTTATAACCATAACTGAAGTGATGTAGGCCTGCATGCAGGGAATGGTTATTCACCGCGTTAGTTGCGCATTGTCTTTCCTCCCCCGTTTGTCTTGGAATGTTTACAAAAGTCTTAAAGCCAAAACTAAAGTCAATCTAGTTATGTTGATGAATTCTGTGTGGTCTGTTTTAAATAATGTTATACAGCTGACAGCGACATGCTGTTGACTTGTTTTTCAGGGGAAACTATTTTAAGTAGTTGAACAGCCTACCACGTTTACCAAAGTGGTCCTGAAAAAGTAGTTTGCTGTAACGTAAAAGGATATTAGGCTACTGAAGGTCTTTTCAGTTTACTGAAATATGTTTTTGTTGTAGAGATAAAGAAAATTGAATTGTCCTAAATTAAATGTTATGTCCTTGTTATGCTTTACATTTATTGATTAGCATGTCCATCCTATACTGCATAAACCGTCTGCTTTTTAGTCATCTCAGCTCATGTGAAGACTAAATATGGCAATTAGTAACTGATTACATGTAATCTGGATTAGGTAATTGGATTCCAAAAATTAAGTACTCCTAATTAGATTAAATTAAATTTTAAAATACTCATAATCAGACTACAGTAACATTTGTATTGATTACATGATTACATACTATTAACACAATATAAATATATTATTCATAATTAATTTAATCTACCTAATTTCTCTTTTTCATCTTTTAATATTCCTTTCTAAAATACTCTTTACAAAAATCATTTCAGGTTTAGGAAGTGTTTCAACATCGCATTAACTACTGATGAACACATTCATTGTTATTTGAATTATCACTCTGTAGGTTATTTAACCATGTATTTCTATGTCTTCAGAAGGCTTTATAATGACTTATAAATAATTAAATCATATTTTTTTTTTCTTTAAACTCATAAACCCCTTTGCTGTTCCTTCACAAATCCTATCTGGGAAACCTTAACATAATATAATGTGTAATGCACTTCATGTTGCTAATAGCAACGAATGGGATATATTTTCTTAATCTAAGTAATCTACCCAGCTTTGGAGGAACTGTTGGGTTATCATTAGTTCCTCTGTACTTCCTTTAGCGGTGAACCCAAGACAGTAACCCAGAATCTTTGTGACTCTTAATACAACTGTTGACATTTGTGTACAACTGATAATATACCAATATATCACTCAACGTAATATTCAGCATTAATTATTAAAAATAAATAATGAAAAAAGTACATTTAAAATATTATGTTAATGGTTTCAGTGTAATAGAAAAATTTGTGTATTTATTGGTGTATTTGTATTGGTGGTTTCCGGGGACTCTCCGTAATTGTTTTTAATTTTAGCACGGATTATCAGTAAAGTTTAGACCATTATATGTCTTTATGGCTGTAGCTGAGTTAGTTTCCTGTAAAACATATTTATGCTGCATTGTTTCAGTGAAACCAAATGATTATGTTTAATATTAGCTTAATAGTTTATCTTGTGTAAAATCATTTTTGAAATGGCCACTACTGTGTGCACAATTTCAAATGATAAAACCTGGCATTTGGTCCTTTTCCTCATAAAATGTGTATTGCATTCAGAAGTCTTATGAATATAGTGAATGAGTACATTCTTAGAAATAAAGGTTGCAAAAGTTTTTTTGCAGCGATGCCATAGATACATTTGGCTTCCAGTTAATAGTTAATAAAATAAAATAAAAAATTCCTTTGTGTGAAGAACATTTTAATAGTATAAATAACATTTTTCTTCACAAAAAAACAAACAAAAAACTTTTGTGCAATTGATGTTCATCCTGGAACCACAATTCCCAATTAAAGAACCTTTTTTTAAGTAAGAGTGTTCATTGGACTGTTTTATGTACAGTAATGAATACAGTAAATTAATGCACTACAACTGACATGACTAAGGTTTTTTTCTTCTTCCATCTCAGCAGATGGAGAGAGCCCTCCATCAGCCTCATCAGCTACTGTCAGTCACATCAAGATTGAGCCAATCATGGACCTTTAGGAGCAGTAATGGCAACTCACTGTACCTCTCGCTCTGATTGGATAGAGTGAGTGTATTAGGACGTGTTTGTGGAATTACTAAAGTGTTTCCCTCCACATTGTTATTAAGGGAAGGGAAATCAAATAAAGGCTAATTAGAAAATTGAATTGAAGTTAATACTTCATTATTTGATTTAAGAGAATGCTAATTTGTGAAGTTTCACATGAAGAACCCGTACAATTTTTGTACAAATTAATTGAATTACACTGAATGAAGTTTCAACAGTGTTGTGTTTCTGTTTGTGCTGTAGCTTGTAGCATGCGTTCCCTACGTAAGACTGTGCTGTTAGCTCTGGTAGCATCAGTGGTGCTGGTTTTGGCAGTGCTACATTCCTGGCCCACGCGGGTCTACAGCACTGTGGATGTCCGGTACAGACCGGGTCCTGGAGCTGAGCGGCTGCTGGAGGAGAGACTTCCTGAACCGGATCCCAGCACTAGCACCATCCCTTACAGAGTGAGGGAAAGTGTGGCCAGGTCAGTTAGCTGATGTGTCATGTTTTTCTATAAAACATCGGTTCAAGTAGAGGGAGATGGTTGTAGAACGCCTGCAACTTTTTACAACTACTTATCTCAAACTTTCATTTCATGGGACATTTAAAAAAAAAATAAAAAACTTTTCTTATGCTCACCAAAGCTGCATTTATATGATTAAATATATATTAAAACTAGTATAATGTTATTGAATTTGAAATAACTTTATTCTATTTTAATATACTTTAAAATGTAGTTTATTTTTGTGATGGCAAAGCTGAATTTTCAGCAGCCATTACTCCAGTTTTCAGTGTCATTAGTTCCTTCGGAAGCATTATTATTCTATTAATAAACATTAATATCTTAATGTTTTTGTGCAAGCCCAATACATTTTTTCAGGATTCTTTTGATGAATAGAAAGTTGAAAACATCATTTTATTTGTATTTATTTATTTTATTTGAAATAAATGTTTTTACTGTAATTTTTGATTGATTTAATATTATCATTGCTGTATACAATAATTAATTTATCTTCAAAAACTAAAATTTTAATGACCATAAACTTTTAAAGTAGTTCAGAAATCTACTTCTTATCTCTAAACATAAACACTTTAAATTCTGTACATTAATTTATTTTGTTAACTCAGAATTGACATGTTGATGTCCTGTAAATCTTTTATGCATTTATATACATTTGTACACAGAGACTGTCTGCTGTCACCTTTGAAGGATGCAAACATTTTCCTTCCGGTCAAAAACAGACAGATTGATCATGTGATGACTCTCTTCCTCTTCCACAAGGCTTTTGGCTCGCAACGGGTGTGTTTGTGAAGGAGAGAGCAGAGGGGTCAACCTGCCCTTTGCTCAGCTGTTGTTCCCTAGAGTGTCAGCCCATCCCCTGCACACTGCCTTCCAGGCCTCCCAGCTCCATGAGATGAAGAAACGGCGCGCCAAAGAGTATCAGAGCTTACAAATGAGGTGCATTTAATCAATTTATGCCATTGACAATGTTCAGTTGTTTGGTTTATAAATCCATAACCCTGTTGAAAAAAATCAGTATATGCTGGTTAGGTATGTTTTAAAGCATGGCAGCTGGTTTGAACTGGTTTAAGCTGGTCCTTAGCTGGTTATGAGCTGGTTTAAGCTGGTCATGTGCTGGTCCAGAGCAACTAGCTCCTGCTCAGGACCAGCTCATAAGCAGCTTATAACCAGCTTAGGACCAGGGACGAGTATTGTTTACATTGTATTGATATCGATAGCGATACTGCTAATCGATACTGGTACTTATCTATACTGTTACTTCTCTCTACAATTTGGTGTAAAAAAAAGCATGTGAAACGATGTTGAAAAGAGAGGGGTTGAGGGGAGTTTATTTTTTAGACATTCTTCAAAAATATATAATTATCTCATCTAAATGTTTGATCATGCAGTGCATTTTTGTTTTTTTACTATGGGGCAATTGTTGCACTATAGCTTCTTACACAAAGCAATTCCTGTGTGAACTGTGCAGTGTGCAGCTTTCTTATAGTGCAGACGCAATGTGGTGGTTTGAAGCCATTTGCACATTTTGAGTGGGAAAGACAGAGAGTGCGGAAATTCACTCACGCGGTTTGTGAAATTACATCTCACAGAAAGTTTTCAAATTACTTTGTAAGCTATTTAATAAAGAAATATGAATTGTACCTCACCTCCAGCGTTATAATTATTTTACCTGTGCTGGACAGAGATTGAGGTGCCGCTGTGTGTCATGCCAAACCTCTCACGGCAGGCACGTAGTCAGCTTGAGATTGTTTTATGAGATCAGCTTCTAATTTGGCATTAACACCTAATTATACAGAGATAAAACAACGCAAGTATTGATAACAGTATCGTTTGACCTGAAGCTTATCGGTAGTCCGGTATTGACCCAATTAATTACCGGTTCAAAAAATACCGGTTCTTGGTATCCATCCCTGCTCAGGACTAGCTTAAACCAGCTCATGACCAAATAAGGACCAGCTTAAACCAGTTCACACCAGCTACCATACTTCAAAACATACCTAACCAGCCTATGCTGTTTTTTTTCAATGGGATACAAGTTATGAAATTAATTCTGCAGAGAATGTCTGATCTTGAAAACAGTCTTTGCATGGTTTTAGTTTTAGTTAACGATAGTAACCCTGGTGTGTATAGGTCGCAGACCCCTGCTGATCTGCTGATTGTAGCTGAAGCTAACAACCCTCTGCAGTACCCAACACAGGGTGTGGAGGTTCGGCCACTTAAAACTATCCTTATCCCAGGTATTACACTTTTTGTTCCTAGTAAGATTAATGTATTGCCATGTGACTGAAGGACTGTGATGAGACTAAGCAGTACAATAATACATCTTCAATAAAATGTAATGAATATTATAGTCAAGAATCAAGATTAGATACTACTAGGGATGTAACAATATCAAAATCTCACTGTACGATAATACGATAATATGAAGTCCACGGTACAATATTTATTGTGATTTTTAACAAATAAAAAAGACAAATGAAGACTTGGAAAAAAAGGGAAATTTTGTACATTTTAAAGTTACATTTGTTCTGTCTAATGCACTTTGAGAATTCAAAATTAAGCATCCCAACCCATGTTCTAATCTAAACTAAGAAAACCTAAGTCAGAAAACAGACAGTGAATTGACTTGTACATGAACTTTTAAGGGGATTCAACCCTCTTTTTATTTGTGGTATACTGTCTCAGTCTAAATTACATTCACACTGGTGTTTTAAGAAACCAAACAAATTAGAATATAATAGTGCTGTCAAATGATTAATTGCGATTAATCACATCCAAAATTAAAGATTTCTTTACATAATGTATGTGTGTGTACTGTGCATATTTATTATGTATATATAAATACACACACATGCATGTATATATTTAATAAAAATGTTATTTTGTTATATTAAATATATTTCTATTTTATACAAATATATATATATATATATACATGTAAATATTTTCAAAATATATTCTGTATGTGTGTGTATTTGTATATACATAAATGTACACACACATATATTATATAAAGGAAAACTTTTATTTTGTATATGATTAATCGCGATTAATCATTTGACAGCACTAGAATATAAATAATAATGTTACAATCGTCTGGAGCAGAGAACGAGGAGTCGAGGAGCACAATCAAACCTTCTTTTAATGAAGCACAAACACAAGGCAACATGGCGCACACAGGGGTAAGACAAACAATACCGGACGTGGGAGATAGGGAGACACAGGGCTTAAGAACACTAGGAAATCAAACGAGGAAGAACAGAAACAGGTGAGGAGTAATTAAACACAGACTGAGACAAATTAACTAATAACGAAGACAGGAACAGGAAGGACCAAATATGGAAACAAAACACAAGACTGACAAATAATAACAACAATTTTATATTATTGTTATTCCTATGGCAGTAATAGCCAAATATTGTAAAATAATTGCATTGTAAAATAAATGCAAATGAATATTTCATAGGTATATTATTTTGCTTTACACTACAGTAGGGAAATTATTTATTTCCTAATTTCTACACTTGAAAGAGATATTTTGAATTTGGACTGCATTTAAACTGCTAGCTGTCAGCAATTCATACTGTAATTTTAAGCTTTTATTTTGATGAAAATGTCAGTAGAGCTTTTATTTAGAAGGAAAACTCCAGCTTCAGTGAAAACAATAACGTGTCTTACTGCAAATTTAGTGAAATGCTGTAATCATCTGCCGCATAAATAAAGCATAACTGGTGGATGTTGTATTCCCAAATGTGCGCTAAACTTACAGCACATGCAATAAATGAGTTCACTGCATTTATTCAATGTGAACGGAGCCATTCTAAAGGGGCAGAAATCACCGGATCACGAGCTGATCGTCTGAACTTCACTTAGAAACACGCAGCGAAAACACTTGACTTGATGAAGGGATTAAGCCATATTGTGCTTTCAGTTTTACTTCATTTGACAGATACTGTGCCAAAGCATAAATGCCCAAAACACCTTTAAAGACTTTTTATGTTAGAATAAGCAGTTTAAATATATTTTAAAAACTACACTTTTTTTGCCCAGAAGACCTCTTGTTTCATATCTTCATGTGACCTTGATGATATCGAGACAGTTTTGCTATCACAATACCATGATATTGATAATACTGTTACATCTTTAGATACTTCCCATTTTTTGCAACCCATGCTAATTGAAAATACATTACTGTGGCTACACTTCTGCAAAACCTGAAATACGTTGCTCTGGGTCCATTTCGCTATTTTTTTCAGACAACACGTCAACAAGAGGCACTATAAGCTATATTAGTTTCTCCATTGTAGATGCAGATTTATTCAACAGTTTATTGTTTATAAACCATATGGTAAAAGTGTTTACATAAAAATATAGCATTGTACATGGAACTGCACAAACATAAGTCTTTATTTATTGATAGTCTGCCCAATAATCATTATTTGAGTGAAAAGGAACAAAGGTTGTTGGTGTTTTAGTGTTCATTTCTCCTGGAAACTGCAGAGAAATGTATGTACGCTTTGGCAGAAATGTAGCCACAGTAATTGCTTCCACTGAGCCTGTATTGCTTTTTTAGGTTGTAGTGATATATGCAGTGATAGTGTGATATATGTTTGTGCAGAATAATAATGTGAAGCTAACAACTGAGAACCGAGAGCACCTTATTAAATTACTGAATGGACTGTGACTGTAATAGAAGGAAGTTGAGTGCATTTAATTTAGTTATAGTAACAATAACAATGCATGCAGGTCCGGATTCTAGGTACGTGTCTGTCTATCAAAAGAACCAAAACTCCAAAAGACATTGACCAATAAATATAAAAAACAAAATAATAAAAATGTCACAATTTTACCCAATTAAATTACATTTTATCATCAAAGGAATATCAATTATTAACTAATTATTACAGTGCTGACACACACGCACAGAAACTTGTTGTTAACGCTGCCCTGCAACTTTATCAAAATATTTTCGCAGCTGAAAAGCTACATGCTATTTTTAATGTATCTGTTTTTGAAGCAGTTAAACTTTCAGTTTTGCTATTATAGAGATGCAATAGCCGAACACTGTTGAGAGACGCACAGGCTCAGGTAATTCACATACATTCTAATAACTAAAAAATACTAATACTAAACACCTTTCTAATAACTGCATTAGCCTATTCTGCATATCAATTGCTCAAGCCTGTTATTAGCTCTAAAATTATGTTTTATATTTACCAACAGGAGTCTTAGGATTAGATAAATTAGCCTTACACACAAGAGTGTTTTAAGGACAAAAACATGACAAATGTCTTGAACTAAAATGCGAACAATTCTTTGAGGTGTGGTAACCGTAGTATAAGCGGCATAATTGACTCCGGGCCGTTCAATTATTAGAAAAATAGTGCATAATCGTAATGCAGTGACAATGCTGGAGTCAGTTATTGCTAACTTAATTAAACAGTCTTTTCTCAAACGAGTGAAGAACTACATTTGATCTGAAATGACTGAATGCAAGCAGAATGACTTTGTACTTGTGAACACTGCAATGGTTTCCTTGGATTACATTTTATTTTTGTTTGCTGTTTTGGGGTGTTAATATTATATATTAATAGGGAAGGGGAGCCCCAACATTTGTTTTGCCTATGTCACAATAAGAGGTAAATCCGGCCATGAATACACGGCTGTAATGTGTTTCAGGTTTGGCCTTAAAAGAGCTGCCCCGAGATGTCTATGCTGTAAGTGATATTATGCATAATTTATGTATTATATCCTGTGCTTTTGTGTTGTGGATGCTTCCTGAACACTATGTTTTAATCTTTCTCTGTAGCTGAACTTTTCAGCATCGCTGGGCACATTTAATGTGGCAGCAGAAGTGGAGGGGGTAAAGGTCAGGGGTGATGGCGAGACGCACATGACCCTGAGCAGCACCCTTTTGTCCAGTCTGAATCGACAGCTCCAGTTTATCACATATACTAACACGCTGTTCCACCCCAGCACAGCTGACACAGGTATGCAGCTTCTGGGTAATTCTTGTAAAAAAATACTTATCATAAATATACATGTAAATACACTGGATAATCTTTATTTTGATATGTAGCTTGTATGTGCTTGTGATTCAGTGCAGTTAGACACAGAAGGACATCAAGCTCTTTTTACCATCAAGATTCGTCATGGAGTAACACCCAAACTCTACAACACAGGATCTGATGCAGATAAAGGTGAATACATCATTGCTGTTATTATTAACTAAAACTATTACAAATAGCTATTGTTAATTGAAATAAAATATAATTATTAGATGGAAAAAATATAAATTATAAAGTCTCCCTCAATAAATAAGTGTAATTTGAAGTACTACATTTTTTAGACTAAAACTGAAATAAAAATCAGTTAAAGCTAAATATAAATACAAAAAAATAACAAATAAAAGCCCATCTAAAAAGAAAAGCTAATTCAAAATATTAATATATAATAATATATTCATTAATACTAAAATAATATGTGTGAATATGCTTGGAGATGCAAAATCAGACCCCCCCCCCCCCCCCAGTTCAAATTTGGTTAATCAGTTAAACTACAGTAATGCTGGGTACACACCACAAGATAATCGGGCTGATTTTGGGCCGATTTCTCCCCTTCCAACAATCCTAGGTAATGTCCCGATTATCTTGGTGGTTCTAAAGATTATCTTCTCAGATTTTCCTGTGGTGTGAGGTGTGTTAAGAGTGACTGAATCCGCTCAGAAGGACGTCGGAGGCGCCCCGATCACGAACATGTTGAATATTTATGATCAGAAATCCTGCTGTGTGGGGGGAACCGCGAGGACAATCATGCTTTTGATCATATATTCATGCTAACAGCCGATCCGCCTACAGAGTGACGTCATAGTTCCCCCACTCTTATGTAGAAAGCTATTGTTTGCTGCTGCAGTTTCATTTATTCTTTGTATATTAAATATGTCAGCAGATTTACACCTGCTCATGGCAAAACAATGTTTCACTCTGTGATTTTAGTGTTATTTTTTATTTATATAGCATGGAAACTAAAGCCACGTTTCCATTTCCATTTGCTTTTCTGTTTGTCCAATTTCAGAGTACAACATCAGCGCTCTCGTGACCATAGCAACTAAAACCTTCCTGCGCTATGACAAGCTCCAAGATTTAATTGACAGCATACGACAGTACTATCCAACAGTTACAATAGTGATAGCAGATGACAGTGAGCACCCAAAAACAGTGTCAGGCCCTTATATTGAACATTACATCATGCCCTTCGGAAAGGTGGGTCACTTCATTGAGATTATGATTATGTGTTTGCATGCAGTATGATGGGATTTGAATATGAATGTCTGTGTCTCAGGGCTGGTTTGCTGGTCGTAACCTAGCCGTGTCACAGGTCACTACCAAGTATGTGCTGTGGGTGGATGATGACTTTATCTTTACTGCCAACACAAAGCTGGAGAAGCTGGTGGATGTGCTGGAGAAAACCACACTTGACCTGGTGAGAAAATAAATGTTGCATGATATGTAGAGTATGTGACAACTCGCATTAATGTAAGGGTTTTCTTAAGCACTGTGAACATTGTCCATCAAATAAAGACAAAACAACCAATACACTTATAATTCAGTCTTGTGTATTGAAGAGCCATTGCAGAGACACTGTATGTGTTGAGTGGAGCAGGTGCGCGTCAAAAGCTTAAAAACCCTTGAGGACTTTTTCCATTGCTCATGACGCAAGGTGTTCCTTCAGGTCCCTCTTGTGGTAAGGAACTTACACCTTTGAAACCGTAACAGTCCCCAGTTAAATCTTTAATCAAGAAGGCGCCGTCCCAACTCACAATGTCCACAACAACAGACTCAGTCTTTGTTAATTCAAAATCTCAAGTGGTAGAGAAGTTAGTCATCATGTTATTCTTTAACAATGCTTTTAGAAAAATGACCTTCTTTCTCTTTTTACTATATATACATCAAGTGGCACCAAAATATAATTGTGCATGTATGTCACTCTTAAAATATATGAATGATACTGTATCATGTAACACAATATCAAGTAAGTGGCATTTATATGAAGAAGCAAAGCACACAGATTGTTTAAAAATATATTTGGAACACTTTCTGGATGTTTGTGGATAATTTTCATCAGTAATATGTGGTTATTTTTCTAGGTCACTTGTGTGAATGTAAAGGGAACTGACTTCAAACACCTGCTAAAATCACTAGTTGGTTAAAAAGAATTGAAAAGGTTAGTTCTATGGCTGGACGATAAACAAGATCATATTGAGATCATGATCAAATTTATGTTATGAACTCTGGACAGTTTTACTTGATATAGCTTAATCTAACAGCCTATCACACGCAGAATGAAACTCGACTACAGCCAGTCAGTTCATGTTGCTAATACGTCTGCATGAATGAATGGTGTAGTTTTGTCTGATGCACAAACTCAAATACACAATGCTAGCAGTGTTTAAGCATCTGACACCTCGGTATATGAGGATATAAACACACGGACTTCATTTCCAGAACTGTTCTGAGAGTCACCTCACAAGCTTTTTACCGTTTCACTTGAGAAAAACTACTATAAAATACAAACTGAAACTTAAAGATCTTCACGACAACCTACCAAAAATGAAAGTGCAGTTTAACTTGAAGAAATTATGACAAATATATTACTATCATTAATAAAATGTAATTATTAAAGCAACATTAATAATATGAACTTAAAAAAAATATCATACCGACCAAGACATTTTCATTCATGTTTTCATTTATACAGTTCTGTTGGTAGCTAATCTATGGAATTTAATTGTGAACAAATAAGTTAGGGTTTTCATTTATTCTCAAGGTCTAAAGAAAAAAAAATAAAACACATTTTAACAATACATAAAAAAATACACCACATATTAGAGCAGATTTTTTGCATCATCAAAATGACAGGGCACTTAAAGATGAGCTGTCTCTTCGTGATATTTAATGGGAGAGCATTTTATTCAAATGTTGGTAAGGCCAACAGCAGAAGGAGTACATTTACATTTATGCATTTAGCAGACGCTTTTATCCAAAGCGACTTACAGTGCATTCAGGTTATAAATATTTTGTCAGTATATGTAAGACACACTGCTCATAACCTCACTGTTGTGTTTTCACTCTGTAGAGTTGCCTGAACTAGAGTTGACAAACTATTGCTGAGCAGAAACTCCTTCAGAGAACACATTATTTCTATTGAGAATCAGAACCAAAGTTTTGGCAAATCTCAGAAAGTGTTCATTGTTCATTTGTTTCCTTTTGAGAGCTTAACATCAGAGCTAAACGGGCTAGCGGCTGCACAATTAATCTAAATCGTTTGGTTTAGTGCGATTATGAAATTGCGAAAGCTGTTGTGTGCAGATTGTCAGTGAAGTACGGCTCGGTTGATCAGTAGAAAAATAATTGAACGTGCATTTGAAAAAGCAATACCCCTCAAACATCTTTCCAAACATTATACATTGCATTATAAATATACTTTATTACAATGGAAATACACGAGAAGGCTTGCAAAACTCAGATAAAACATATATTGTTGCAGTTGTGTGTTTATTAGTCACATTGAATCAATGAAAGCAGTTCAGTCTTCTGTATATTCAGCTACAGCGTTAGTTATTTCCAGGAATGATGTGCATTATCTATCTTCTGCGGGGCATATGAGTTTCAGCGCCCTCTGGCCTTCGGATTGAGCAGTATTTACTACTGAAACAGGCTTTGGGAGACCTTCCTACTCTGTCTCTGGCACTGATTGCTGTGGAATTCAAACAGAGGAAACAATTGTTCAAATCTGCTGAGGTCAAAATGGTTAAAAAATTGAAGATTTTTTAGAACAAATTCTTTATTGTTTTAATTTTGTTGAAATTTTAGAACCCTGGTTACAGAGAAAGCGTTTTGAATGGTAAAGGTTATTTAGTTGGATTCTGTTTGAATCACAAAATATGAAAGAGAACAATAAATGCAGTTTGCATTACATTTTTATTTAGGCAGCAGTAGATCTAGGGCAGATTATTGCTCTGCAATGGGTCAGCTATGTGACCTTTCCAGTGAACGAGTTTTCTGTGCTCATCACCCGGCTGGAGTCAAGCCTAGAGGCGGAGACAAGCAATTCTGCTTTTATAAAGAGAAAAAAATTGATGAAAGGTGTTTTTTAATAGGAAAGGATACCTCCAGTTCAATGTATCTTCCCTGCGTTGTTCTTAGTGTTTGGCTGCTGTGTGTTTAGGTTGGAGGAGCAGTGCGTGAAGCCACAGGCTACACTGCCACCTACAGGCAGACGATCTCAATTGAAGCTGGAGAGGAAGACGGGGACTGTCTGCACATGCGGCGAGGCTTCCATCACATCATCCAGGGCTTTCCTCACTGTGTTGTCACTGATGGAGTCATCAATTTCTTTCTTGCCAGGACAGATAAAGTGCAGCAGGTGGGCTTTGACCCCAGACTAGCCCGTGTTGCGCATTTGGGTGAGTCCAAACACTAAAGTAGGTCATTCTTGTGGTGTATTTTGCAGCAAAATTTCCCAAGAACTCATTAGTTGCACCGATATTACATTCTGAGGCAAGATACTGCTAATTATGTTATGGCCTGTATTAAAACTATACAATTATATCTAAAAAATGTAAAAAAAAATAATAAATTTTGTTTTACAGAGTTTTTTATTGATGGGCTCGGCTCCCTGCATGTTGGGTCTTGTGATGATGTCATCGTGAACCATGCCACCAAGATCAAGCTGCCGTGGGGCCAGTCGGAAAGCGACAAAACTTACGCGAAGTTCCGTTACCCTCCTGCTTCATCCGACGCGGCACACACCAAAAATGGCCTCTTGTACTTCAAAAACCGCTTCCAGTGTCTAACACACAACTGAACACTCCCTGACTATGCCTTCTTCCCTTTCTCTCATCCTCCCTCAAAGGAAAACTCTCTAGTAGCTAAAGGGGCCTGTGAAGACACTGGAAGTGTGCTGTGGATGTACTGTACTGTATATGGTCCCATGTGACTATGGGGGAGTTCAAATAGGCCTCTTCTTTTGAAAAGGGTCATAATGTGATCAAATATGACTGACGGATTAGATGCGCAGTGATGGCTGATTAAGATTTTTTTTATACCTGAAGATGTCGTATTTTTGTGTCTCCTTTCTTTAGCTTTATTTTTGTTCAGAAGAATTCTTTAGATACAGATTAAACCATTCCGTAAATTAGGCACAGCCGTCTTTTTCTCCTCAGCCAATCATGTTTCAGTATCACATTTAAAGTGAGACCAAAAATGGATTCTGTCATCATGTTGTTTCAGACTTATTAAGGAGACGTTCAAGCTCCTTAAATTATGACAGCATTGTCATTTTTGAGTGAACTAGTTCTTTAACTGATGAGAATACAGAAGAAGTGTCTTTTGAAACTGAAGAACAAAGAGAAGACTGAGGATGTAAACATTTTTAAACATGACTTTTTGAATTTTTAAATCCAGTAAAAGGGAGACACCTTTGGGAAATTCACATGGAATGTCACTTCAGCTCCCTGCCTGGCACCAATCGTGTGTGTACTTGTGTATGTTTGTCTGTGTGCGTTTTATTGAGGGTCATCTCTCTGTACGTTTGCACTAAAACAAATTTCAGACTTCAACTGGAGAGACCCGACCCTCAGCGTCACTAAACGAAGGAACTGACTGAAGATCATTAGCAAGCTAAACCCACAGACAATCCAGCATATCACTTTCATTCTCTCGCTCTCACATACACACTCCGACAGATTTCTCAGTGAGAGATGAAGGGGTGAATCATTGTACATCAGTAAAATCTGAATTTGATATTTTTTCTGTTCTAAAGAGTGACTGTGCCAAAGGCTTAATCACTGTCCTGGTATGACTTGTCTATTGTTTGTACTTTTTTATTTCCTTCATGCCGGGGTCTTTCTGAGATTGTGTCCTATTGTGTTAAAGCATGCAGCCTGGTTATAATTGCAGCCAAATGTGAAGCAGCAATGTCCAATGCTGCCTTTAATAAATTTAGTTAGCAATCACACATCATAAGCATATTATTCCAAAGGCAGTTACGTTACTGTAGGTTTAAAATAAGGCTTTATTTATTTATTTGAGATGGATTTCATCCAAAGCCAGTTTTTTGGGGGAAAAGTCGAGTCAGTGGCTTTTGCCATGCAGAATGGCAAAAACAAAAAAAAGCTACATTAATAGACTTTTCAGAGTAGATGGCACAGATGTGCAAATAACAAAAAAATCATCAAATAAAATGGCTAATGAAATGTTAGGGACACACCTGATACTTTATTCATTTAATTATTTCTCACATATTATAATAGATTTAGTGATGAAAATGCCAAAAAAAACAACGAAATTACATTTTATATTCTCGCTTCTTTAAAGTAGTCAAACTCTGCCCAGTAATCCATTAAAAACTCTTTTTTTAAAATAAGAAATTAGGTTTTAAAGATATTCATAAACAGACACTATGTATATTTCTCAACAAAAAAATAACCTTTAAGAACAAAAGGTAATGGTAAACAATTTAAATGTGTTCAAACCTTGATTTGTACTCTATATTTGATAGAAATAAATAATAATAATAATAAAAAGACATGGACTGTATGCAGCCACCTTCTGTATAGTAAAAACACGCAAGAAGCCAATGTAATTGTTGTCTAATGCAATGTACAGTTCAGAATCCTCATGCATCATTTTAGTTATATTTGTCTGCATATTGTTTGTTTTATGTGTGTGTGTGAGAGAGAGATACAAGTTTTTTAAACTACATCAAGTGGGCTTTACATTGTTGCTCATGAACAGCATGAGGCCCTAATGACTGTTTGCTGCATTATCCATTGAACCACAAATTCTTCAAATAATGTTCAACATTATGGCCTTGTCAAAGTGTGCGCGAGTATGTGATAGTTTCTGTTTCCCCAACCTTTCTGTTACATCCTGTCTAAAAACGGTGCCATACAGTAGTAGTCCAGCAAGCCTTAAAAGAGGTTAAGGTAGTGAAAGAACACAGTGTGAAAAAAAACGAGAGGTTCAGTATGAAAATCACAGGTTAATTATAACAAGCAATGGTGTAAAACGGAATTGAACTCTTGTGCCCTTGTTATCTTGAATGCCATATGATGCCCCTCAAAACAGGAAAAAGGTATACAATCCTTTTAAATAGTTCTTTATCACTCTCTACCAGTCACTGAGCTTGTTTCAGTCCTGAAAAAGACAAGTGAAGGATGCAGTCCTGCAATACGAAGTGTAGAGCTGCTATGATTCTGTGTGGAGAATGCATCCATTTATCTGCCCTGCATATTCAGGTGCAAGCATGAGCGCAAGGTAAAAAAAAAGAAGCATGTAAAAGCATTGGTGTAAGTCTACTTGACTATTACGGTTAGTTTCAGATGAGCTTAAGGTGATGGGGGCTTGAACAGATATAGGAAGCTGAATGTCTGATTTTCTGGCTGCGTATTAATGACGAGATTGACTTTTTGATGATACTATTTCTCAAAAACCTCCCTGCTTCCTCCTCACTTCACTGCAATGTTTCTGTCTCCTCATCTCTGGGTTTCTCACTGTGTCTGCATGACTCCTGATTTTTGTTGGTGTTTTTTTGTATCTAGATTCTCTACCAGTAGGTAGCTTATTCTCTGACCCCCAAGAAAGTGTGGCTGCCTATTGGTCATTTTTTAAAAGAACATAATGTAGTATGCAAAAGTCCCTTACATATAAAAGGGGAAAATAAAAACTTTTTTGTAAATGTAAGAAAACGCATTTGTTGTTGAATGGAATGAGATAAAGGCTTTGGTGATAACATGTTGTAGCATGTCTTCTGTTTTTCTGAAAAGCTAAGTAAGACAGAGATGTCTGGGATAACTTGAAAATCTTTGAATTGACAGCTTTTTAAATGAAAGAGTCATTCAGTGAATACACACTGCTAATGAAAATGTCTAAATTGAAATAAGAAAAAGCGAACACATTGGACATAGCCTTATATTATGTCTTTTTTACAAAAAGGATCAAGTACACACCTGATATTTACAGTACCTGACATGGCAACTGCCTAAAATCATTATTTTTGTCACATTATATATATCACCTCCATAACCTTTATGATCATATTTAATATTTCATGAATTATACCCTGTCAGTGCCATAAAGTTTAGCTTATACAGTCCAATACCTTATGGTAGCAAAAAATGTGATCTTGTAGGTTCAAAATACTCCGATTGTTACCATTGTCAGATATTGAAGGTTGTGATAGATTTTCAGTTTGTGTGCATTATTATATTAAAATGGCAGGCAGAAGAATAATTAGGTTCTAATGAATGATTAAATCAATTCAGTCTTTTTTATCGGACATAACTCGAAAATGGACTAAGTCTTTATTTATCTCCTTATAATGTTCTCCAGAGGGTAACAGACATGCATTTTACGAGTTGGTGGCAGAGGAAGATGAGAACATGCCTTTTAAGGACTGACAGAAAGATGAAAATTATAGGAGAGGAGTTAAATCATGTTAGTCATAATGCAACTTCACAATCCAGCAAACGCCAATCTTTCAATGAGGCGTAGAAGGTTGTGAAGAATTCCAGGAGTGCAGACAGGGCAAACCCTGGCGGTCTATGGAGGCAGAGCTGTAGGGCTGCAGGCCAAAGTTCAGTGAGGGTGAAGTTGTCAAGCTCTTTCCCGGGCTGAGAGATTGAATTTCTTTTCTCTGGAATTCAATAGGAGACTGCAGGGCTATGACAGGTGAGATAGAGGATAAGAAACAGAACAGTGTCCATTAAGAATTCTGCTCTAAGGCAAAGGTCACAGAAAGATCATGGAAGGTATGAGGATGATACCGTTTAAGAAGTTGCGCTGTGTCTCCAGCATCTGTATAATGTCATTTGCCCAGGTCATTCTGATTTCTGGAGACGATGCACGAAGAATGAAACGGTGCATGCTTCCATCGATATTACGTGATGTCAACACCATCCGACATGGATCATCTGGGCAACGATCCTCAATGCCCAAACAACTAATCTATGAAAGATACAAATATAGAAATAAACATTTGTCCTCATATTTGTTTGGCTTTCAATCTTCCACTTTCTCCTCTGCTCCTCACCTTGATGCTGATTTTATAGATGTATCCTGGCAGGGAAAAGCCTTTCTTGCGGTCGATTGGCTCACTGAGGATGACAAGTTGCTCGAAGAGGAACACCCGTCTCTCTTTGGGACGGGAGAGGATGCTGTTCTCATTCTCAATGAATGTGAAGGTGTCCTGTTGCAAGAGTTTCCCTTGTGCTCTCAGCTGACCCTATGAACCCAATCAATCATGGGTGATCCGTGTGAATTTTTAGTCTCAAATATAGGTAGGAGTGCTAATAAAACTATAAAGGAGCAAAATTATATAAATAGATAATTATTTTATAAATAATGGACTTGGGCTGTGCTCATTTTGGATACTGGAGTACTCCAATGCGAAGTAAACCATTTCCAGTTCAGCAGTGTATTTGTGTGTCATCTTACCTCAAAACCCTGTAGTCTTCCAACATTCATCATGTCATTACATCGCTTTGGAACAAAACACATCACCTCCACTGCCCTCTGAGATAAGGACACAAAAAGAGGACAGAATAATAATTCAGTGTCACCTAATAATGAGTTTACTCTCTTTTGCTCAGTCTTATAAGCTAGTACAGACTGTACTTACCTCAAGATCTTCTGTTTGTCTGCCTGCTTTAGTGTAGTACTTTAAGAAGTCCTGTAAATAAACACAGAATATAGGGAGGATATTAGATGAACAGGCATATGGATTTTAGCTCAGCTCGACAATTTATAAATAAGGACAAGAATATGTATGGAAAATTGAGGTGATGGCTTAAAAATTGCTGTTTTTTTTTTTTTTGCTTAATCCGATCCAGTTTTATCAATATAACAAATAAGGCATGGTCAATTTTATCTCTGTCAGAACTACTATCATCAGAGATTGATGATAGTCAACAATTAGTATTCAATTTGGATTGGCGGTACGGTTCTGTTCTGGGCAAGAACTCCATGTGCATCCATGCTAGGCTACATGGATGCACATGGAGTTCTTGCCCAGAACAGTACCAGGGAGTGCAGCGATAACCCTCCAGGGTAAACAGAACAAAACCAACAAATGTATTGCAGATATTCTTAAAGTTCAGTAATATATGTCAATATTTTAAAATGAGTCTGATTCAAAGGAAACTCAGAAGGCTCACTCCTGACTGACAGAGGAGGAGCTGGGGATGGAGGAGGGTAATTAGCTATTGAGCAATGCGAAAACTGCTGATAATACTAAAGAACCTTATATATGGATGCTTAGATAGGTGTCGTATTCCTATAGGTATCCTATGGGGATCAGCAGAGAGTCAGCTGATGCGAGCTTGAAAAACGTGACCTGCCAGAACTAACCCTACCCTTGATTTTCTAACAAATCACTATATAGCAATAAAAGCTATAATAATACTTTCCTAAATACCGGTTTGTTGCAATGTACTTGGTATCAGCACATACAATGACTAGATTTATAACAATGACGAAACAAGTTTGAGGATAATCCCTGGAATACATACACTACTGTAAGAATCTATAGATTCTCTCCACCCAGCCTACACTCCACAATATGTTTGATCATGCTCATTTCCCAAAATTGCTTAATTATTATAGAGAAGATGAAAATCAACAGTTTGCGGACCATTTGGGATGATCACATCATGAGGGAATGGGAATGGGTGTGGGACACCAAGAACCAACTCAGACAAAGGGGTGTCAGAACTTAATTAACACACAGACTACAGCTGTTACGACAGGAGCAACTTCATTTACATGAAGGGTAGTAAACTGAAAATGTATAAAAAGGTTAGAACTTAGGATGTTCTGGGTTCATTCTGACTCCATTGAACCCAAGGTATTACATGTACTTTGTCACTGCTATGCTGCAATAAACATCTTCATCAAGATCTTCAACGTCCTCATTAATTTTTCTTACACTACCATTCAAAATTTGGGGGTTTAACTTTCTACTCATCAGAGAATTGTGGGGAAAAATGTATCAGAGTTTTTAACATTGATAATAATAAGAAATGTTACTTAAGCACCACATCAGCATTTTAGAATGATTTCTGAATAATGTGACACTAAATATTGGAGAAATGACTGCTGAATTTCAGCTTAGCCACCATAAGAATAAATTACATTTGAAAATATATAAAAATAGAAAACAGTTATTTTAAATTATTATAATATTTGAACTAATTTTAATGCATAATTTATTTTTTAAATCATTTGAAAAAAAAGAAAGAGCATGTATTTTTGCACAAGCTTTAAGCTTACGCAAACACACCTTCAGCAGCAGCTGATATTTCATGATTCTCTGAACAGGTTT
Organism: Ptychobarbus kaznakovi; assembly: GCA_027422405.1. NCBI lineage: Eukaryota > Metazoa > Chordata > Actinopteri > Cypriniformes > Cyprinidae > Ptychobarbus > Ptychobarbus kaznakovi. Next base: position 8,628,568 of record CM049800.1, on the reverse strand, counting down.
GATGAGCAGGTCGTTTAACTGCAGTCTGTGACCCAGCTGTTGCCTCAGTTCCTACATGAGAAAGAGCACAGGAGAGTCATAGACCTTGACCTCACATACCACCAAGCAAACATTGCCTCATAATTATATTCAGATTTTACCTCAAAATAGGTTTCAATGAACTCTGAGACAATGTGCTCTGACTTTGGCTTGTTCTGACAATAAACCACATACATGTTGAGCCGCCTCTCCTGGAAAACACACAGAGATATTAATTTCTTAACATCTGTTTCAATTCATTCAAGATGGATTACAGCATATAATGTTGACTACATCGCCAGCAGTTTAACTGGAAATAAAACATAGACGTACATGTTTGATAAACAGTTGTGCCAGCAGGTCAGGTTCACACACACATTTCTCCAACTCTCCACGAAAATAGCTGAGACAAAAGAAAAATAAAGGTAGCAGGTGTAAGAAGGTCAGGTTTACACGCTTCAATAGGCACATCACATCTTATCAACAGGTGACTTACTCTTTATGCCAGTCATAGATCTGATGAATGTTCCCAAACACAATTTTATCCTTTCCCGCCAAATACTCGGGCACCCCAACACTATTCATTGTAGCCATATAACCCTGGAAAAGGGAGGAAATGAGAGTTTAAAAAAAGAATGAGTAAGATCTACTGACTGAATGTATTTATATGTTACCTCCACCACAAGCCCCAGATCCTCCACATACAGCTTTTCTGTCTCTACCAGCTCTGTCAGCACATATCTATGAGTGAGACATAAGGTATGCCAGATTCAGAGAAGGATTATTAATAATATCTTATTCCAGAAGCCATGGGTTTGTGTCACCATCAATCAAATACCTACATGCTTTTCTCTAAGGCAGTTTTTCTCTCCTGCTCATCATCTTCTGGACTCTGTGATTGTACCTGTGTCTCGTTAGTCAAGTCGGGATCTCTCTCCCCAGAATGCACATCGCAAGACTGATGCCTCTGAAATAGGATTCACTAGCCATCATAAGCACAAATCAGCAATCATGTATATAAATACTCATTACGGTCCAGGACTCAGTGTTGTGTACCTGCAAGAGATCATTTAGGTATCTTGGGTAATAGGGACTGTCAGGAGATGTTGGCCTTGAAAGTTCAGCACAGTCCTGTATGCCACAGACAAAGTGAGTACATATATACAATATACCAAAATAACAAAATTCCCCGTCTTTGGAATAAACAGAACCATTCAAAAGTTTGGGATTGGTAAGATTTGTTTTAATGTTTTTGAAAGAAAAGCAACAAGGCTGTTTTTGTTTGTTAAAAAGAGTAATATTGTGATATTACAATTTAAAATAACTGGTTTCTACTTTAAAATACTTTAAAATGTTGTGTTGTTTAATTTTTTTGTGGAAAATGTTATACTTTTTCAGGATCCTTTGATTAATTTGTAACAAAGTAAAGTCTGTACTGTCATTTTTGTTTAATTTAAAGCATACTTGCTGAAGAAAAGTATTACTTAAAAAAATTATAATCATACTGACCACAAACATTTGAACAGTATAGTGTAAATGATGTCCATACCAGAGATCTGTAGGGATTGGAGAGTTTGTTGGACTTCTCCGTTGGGCTCAATGGGCTTTGAGCAGGTGAGAGAGGGAGAAACATATAGGATGACCCTTCTGGGCTCTGAATGGCCTTTGAGCTCTGACTTTTGCCACCTCCGCCCAGACTAAACCTTCGAACTGGGCTGCTCAACCATCTCTTGAGGGCTTTGATTGAGCGTTGGGGTGTTCTAGATGGTTGTCTTGTGGAAAGAGGCTGATGGTTGCTAGGTGAGACTGGAGAAAGGCCATCAGTGGAGATGGAGGTTGACGGTGTATCAGGTGGCAAGGAGACATCACTGAGCCCGGTCAATGTGTATGACTCTACAATAGACAGAGAGAGATAGAGGGGGGGGGGGGGGGGGCAGTGGGATATCTTTAAAACAAGATTTCCAAAAGACAGCATTCATATTTACACTGAAAAAAATGGCAGCTGTGATCATCAGAGCTTTCTGATATTTCTAAAAATATTTTGTTGCAACATTTGACAAATTATTGGATGGCATTTTCAGTTGACTACAAACATTACAGACTATATCTATACGCATAATTAAATGATGATGTGAATTTATGAATACTGTGAATGTGCACTGATATTGTACTGAAAATCAGTTGGCCAAGTTAATCTTTTGTCTATTAAAATATCAAAATACCATGGTTTAAAAATATTTTTCTATAAAATTAAATTTCCAGCTCCATCACTAATATTCATCTTGCAGTTATTTTTGCTGAATTTTCCACACAGTCATGAAAGCTGGAATATAAATATAACTGGCAGCACATGGAAGAGATTCTGCCTTATAAGCAGATGATACAGCTTAAAACGGTTTCCTGGGTTTGGTTCCCCTCACGATTTTAAAGCTTTACAGTGCAAAATGGGGGAAACATGCCCTATCTGAAGGGCATGAAGGGAAAAAAAGACTGGGAGAGAGAATGAGGGTCAGAACAGATGGGATTCTACCATTTCTGTGTGAAATATGGATTAGTTACATAGTTATTGTTTCTACATAACCATAATCCTGCAACAAGCATTCACACACACACACACACACACACACACACACACACACACACACACACACACACACACACACACACACACACACACACACACACACACACACACACACACACACACACACACACACACACACACACACACACACAATAATACACTTCATCCATGAAAAATAACCAACAAAATAACAATAACGGTTCAGCATTTCTACAAACTAAAGGTCAAATGCAGGTATTATTATGAAGCAACAGAACAATGGTAATAATTACACTCAGTTTACATGCAAGCAATCATTTTAAAGCTCTAAAATGTTTAGTATATAATTTAAGATCTTATTGTTAATTAATCTTTTTGGTCTAATCACGTTTTCTGGGAACTTATTCAGAATGTTAATCCTGTACAAACAGCAAAGTACACATATGCAAGTACACTGAAGGTAAAAATGTCAAAAGTGACAAAGCAACTAATGGATCTCTTACCTTGCGGTCTGAAGCAGCACTCACACCTGCACCTGGCCCAAACTTTCTGACAGAAGCGTGCACAGCCACACACCCCTGGGCCACGACGCCCCTTCATACCAGCCGAGTAAACCCTGCTGTTCCACCCTGCAGCATGGCACTGTGACGATGTTTACTCCTACTCTCAGTTCAGAGGTAATCCTGAGATCTGAATTTACACGTAACATCTGTATAATCCCTCTGCTCTTATCCACATAGACCCACGTGGGTTCAAAAAGATACTCTTTCTGTAGACTGCCTCTTCACCTTCAGGGGGCGAGGCGAGGCAATGAGGAGGGTCAGAGTGAAATAATGAGATAGGGAGGTTAATTTAAAAACAGTGATCCTACTTTATTACTAACGTTACTGTACTGACAGTTGGTGTGTGAGAGACGGAGGCAGAGAAAGAGGATGGTTGTGGTTAAACGTTTTTAAATTCGATTTGTACAAACGCTAATTCTTCCTGACCTTCTCGCAGTACCAATTTCGTTGCTTTCACCGTCATCTTCTGTTGCTTTTATTGGCGTTTTCCAGCGTGTTCCTCTTGGACTGGTTTGCATTGAGCATGGAGGCTGTTAGTTAGAAGCGCATGCGCAGTCAACGAGATCAGATGAGTGCATACTATTGATTGACAAAATTACCCGGAGATGTAAACACTGCGGATTTATGGCACATTCTAAAATGTTTTTATTGGCGGTAATGAGTGTTGAAAGTCACCATAAAATCAAAATCGACAACTCTCATTCTTATGTATTAATGCAATGTTTAGTATAGGCTAAATTATTTATCTGTAGCCTACACTACACATCATGTATTGTTTTCTTTTCTTTTCCTCATCTTTACTCAAAAACATAAACTTTCTAAGTCCCTTTCTACTTTTGTTGTTGTTGTTGTTCAAGAAGCCATTTCACTCGCCAAAACGTCACAATACAGAAGAAAAGATTATCAGAATTTGCTGCAGTTAAAATGTACCCTAATTTGCATTTTTTCGACCAAAACCAAGAAATAAACACTATGCTTCTATTTTTGAATGCAACATCACATCCACAAATCCAATTAACAACTGATGCAACCAAACCCAGTCCGACTTTTTTTATATAGAATTTGTTACACTTGGATATATGCCACATAACATAGAAATATACCTTTCACTGTTTCCATTTCATTGTGACTTTAAGAAACTTGTTTGGAAATGGTCATTATTTTTGCAGTTCCTTTTGATGCTGCTATATGTGCACTGTTAACAGCAACTAAAATGCACTGGCAGTGGAGAACACATGAGGAGCCCAAGACATTAAAGATAACTAGACTTCGTGTTGTCCTCTGCAGGTCAGGTGAAGTAGGCCACTACAAACCAGTTGTATTGCATGTGAGTTGAACCCGTCCGTACGAGTTCATGGTTGATGGAGTGAGTCTAGAAAGGCTAGAGCGCTTGACCACATACAAGACGGATAGACAGGCGAAACGAATAAATACTACACCACAGGCTTTATATCTCTCTTCAGGTACTTTATCTCACGCCATAGTTTAAAAACAACCTAATATTGCCATCTCATGGTGAAACATCAGGAAACGCTTTCTATAAAGAGTTACTATTTCTTGTTCATGATAGACTATTAAAACATTAAAACGTATTTCGGCTTTTTGGAATAATGTGTGAAATATTCACCTGAAGATAAACCATTTAAGGTTTCTTGTTCTTGTTTTTGGACATCTCCATGTAATTTGTTAGAGATGTTTACATTTTGTGAGTGTGTGTAATAAAGAATTCCTGTTCAGTGGGAAAAAAGACCTCTCCTAATCATTATGAAAGGGTATGTTTGACCCCTCACCTTTGCCCTCAGGTATGTGTTTGGGTCTTGAGCTCCAGCTTTGTTCTCCATTTTCCCATTCTGTACCCTTCTTTGAACAACCCTGCTTGTCTTGCAGTAAAAGACTCTCTTCGGTGTGTTCTTGGATCTAAACAGGTCATAAAACGTAGTGTTATCCTCAAGCTCATCACTAACAGCTATGAAATACAGTACATGTACATACCTGAGCAATTCATATGACCCTTAAAAAACGCATACCTCCTCAAACTAGACCAACGTGACACAGTAAGTTTCGAGAAAACATTTGGGATTTTGGGTGAAATATGACCCTGTTGTCTTGAGATTTTCCTTTCTATGAGGACGTAAATATGGATATATTGACAATCCAAATTGTTTAAAATCATGCAGTTGCCTTAGGTATTTCTTTTGTTGGGATGCACAGTATTTATGTGTCTTTCCATTAACAGACAATGCATGTTAAGCTAGAATGAACAAGCGTATCATGCCTACTGTATCTATTGTAGAAATACATCCAAATTACAGTGTGCTGGAGGCCTTATCTCTTGTTCTTTTTTCCTTAGTTTGCAGTAAACATTTGGCAGGTTAGCCTAGTTGGAGCAATCTCAGTATTGAGCTGATAACTTGTTGTGACAAGTTTGGCAAATTGCTATTGAAGGCTTTAAGTCTATGAAGTAATCATTTTCTGTTTAGAGACGTTAAAAGAAGCCCAAACAGTCTTTTAAAAAGACAGCAACTAAAAAGACACGCTAAAAATACTTGAGACAGATTTTCATGCGGTCCATGTAATTTTTGCTGATTTTTTTTGCTGGTAAACAGAGAACATGCATCCCTAGGCATAAGAAAAGAGACACAGACTGTGTGGGTCTGAGTTAACAAAGTGTTGTTGGCATGATTGTAACATTATTACGGTATTGCTAAAGCATCCAAGTTATTTACACCAACACAACAGAGAAAATACTATATTTTAAGAAAGCTAAAAACTAATAATAATATAGTGTTACATAGATTAAAACAGTCAGCATAAGCGTTGTTGACATGTCCTGTGTAATATGCTGCTGTGTACTCCATCTGAAACATTACATTTTGCTAATGCATATTTTTGAGATCTATATAGGGAAATGTAATAAACAGACAGAATATACATATAAATGTGTCTGTGAGGGAGTTTAATAAACATTGATGTAAAAGACATTACTGTACATTATCACAAGAACACACATCGAAAACACATCATTTAGTATATGAATATTCACATGAAGAGTCAACTTTAAACTTTTGCTGATATAGATAGTAGTCTATTATATGTCTATGTACATACTTTACACTATAGTTTGGTGGAAAGTGATCGACAAAAGTGGCCTAAAAATTAATAATTTTAAATTTGCAAAAATGTATGGTTGTGGTTCCTTTTTTGGTTATGGTTCATTTTGTTGTAATTAAAATGCAGAATTGTATTTAAAAAAAAATAGAACAATTTAAAAGTTAACATGTATGTGTGTGTTTGCTCACCCAGTGCTGATTACTCAGGGCCAAGGATGGGAGAGTGTTTGATAAAGACATCAGCAATTGCTCTGTGTTTCCCTGAAGTTTGGCCAAACTCTTCATCTTCTCTTTCTCTGTCTCCAGGTTGATGAAGGAAATTTTTGGTTGTATGTTTTGTTGTGTCTTCTCAGTGCTGTCCTGCTTAATACCCACTCAGCTCTTCCTGACACACAGACACACATTCTTATCTTATCTCCCTCTGCTGTCCACCACCCGTTCCCTCCCTCTTCTCCAACACCCTCTTGCTGCATCATGACCTCCCTGGGCCAGAGAGAGAGAGAGTGCAACGAGAGAAAGGTTAAGAATGTTATCCTACAAATCTCCAATCTCAGCCATAAATAAAAAAACTAATAAAAAAGTCTTATTTGACATGTACAGGTTGTTATAATTAGTTTTTTTCTTTCTTTCTAATAGTATTAGTTATCCAAAAAAAATACTCAAGTAAATGTAACGAAGTAAATGTAACTCGTTACTATCCACCTCTGCCTGGACCACAAAACCAGTCTTAAGTAGCACGGGTATATTTGTAGCAATATCCAACAATACATTGTATGGGTCAAAATTTCGATTTTTTTTTTAATGCCAGAAATATTATATTAAGTAAAGATCATGTTTCATGAAGATACCTTACCGTGTTTCCACCGTAAATATATCATCACTTAATTTTTGATAATTAAGTTATTATTCATTGCTATTAAGTAATGATAATTAAGTAATATTCAGTGCTATTAAGTAATGATAATTAAGTAATATTCATTGCTTAGAACTTAATTTGGACAATTGAAATGCAATTTTCTCAATATTTTGATATATATATATATTTTTGTCCTCCTCAGATTCCAGATTTTCAAATAGTTGTCTCAGGCAAATGTTGTCCCATCAAAACCATACATCAATGGAAAGCTTATTTATTCAGCTTTTAAATTATGTATAAATCTAAGTTTAAATAAAAATGTACCCTTATGACTGGTTTTGTGGTCCTTGGTTACATATGTGTGTGTGCATGTCACAAGAATCACTCACTTCCTTAAGCGCTGCTGGGATACAGGAGGATTAATTTAACATGAGCTTCATTTAGGCACGTGTTGTTTTGTGAAACCTGATGATAAAGGAGTTTTATTTAATATTTGTATCAGTTCCTTCAGAATAACAAGAATGAATGCATTTTTTTTGTAGTTTATTTATTTATTTTTGTTTAAAATCTTGTTTTAAGCCTGCATATTCAGTTATTAAGAAAAAAATATTGTTTAGGTTGCACTACTGACATTGGTGTTAATTACATGATGATTTTAGGTATTTATTTGTGCCACAGTAATCAAATTTCTGTGGGACTACTTTATGGAGATGGATTGTCCTATTTTGACTTTCTGAAGAGGCAGAAGAAAGTGTTACTAAATAAACATTGCAACTGGTCATGTAAGGACATTTTTTGTCGTGAAAGTACATAATTCTGTCTTGAAATCTTATCAAAGACAGCTTATACTTTACTTCTCCTTACATTCCATATAATCCTGAGCTAAAATCAGGGTCCCTGTGACAAAACCATCAAAGCCCCGAAACACACCCACTGTGTGTTAAACTTCATCAGCATTACTGAATACATGATCCTTTTAATACTTATACTCTAATGAACAAGTGAGAGTATGATTGGGTTTGTTAGTCAGTATGAGACGGAGAGAAAGAAACAGAGACAATTTTGAGTATGTATGTGTGAAAGGTGATTCACCTCAGGTCTTTTCTGATCCCGAAAGGCATTAGTCAGTCTAATGACCTGAGGTGTAACGAGCATGTATACAGCCCTCTGTGATCACATCACATGCTACTACACACACTATGAAGACGTCCAGCTGATGGTTGTATTTTCTGCAAGCTAAGGTTTCTGATCATTTTAAGGGATTGGCAGCATTCACTGAAGACACCGCTTTTCTTCTGAAGTGTGAACACAGGTGAGTTATACTACATATTTCTGAAATCTCTATTTTAAATCAAGTTTAAAATGTATTGAACAAGCATTTGGCTGTTGTCTCAATTGTTCAATAGACCACTAGAGAATATTTTTGCTTTGTTGTATACTTTGGTTTTGTGTTTTGCTATATTTTATATAACACGCACAACCAGAGAAATGCTTAATTAATTAATAAAAATACTAGTTTTGTAACTAAACTCAATGTTTCACAACTTAAAATTGTTGTATAAACATATACATGTATGAATAGTACAGTTAATTGAGAAAACGTGTGTTTTTAGAGTGCACCGTATATAAGCCTGTTACAGGTATCTGTGTATTTTAAGCCTGAGCAGGCCAGATTTAGCACTGACAATTAAAGCACAGCTCTCCCAGGCTAAATCCGAGGCTATGAATACTCCTCACTTTCTTGCATCAGAAGCTTTTGAGTCAATTAAATGGTAATGGTTGTATTAGTTTGTTTATTGATCTATTTGAAGGTTATTTCACTTGGTTAGAGAGCCTTGTGGTTTATCTGGTCTGTTTACGTCAAGACAGGGGCCATAAACACTTGGGGTGCATTCCTTCATCTCAGGTTGCTGACCCACTACAACCATGTTGGAACACTTTCCTCAAATGCCAGCAAAGATGATGTAGGCAAGATTGAACTCTGGAGGCATGGCAGCAGTTCAAAGCTCTGCCTTTGAGGACCCAAATCTGGGGTCAGGCCCGGACGAGGATGAAATCTCATTGTTGGAAGAAGAGTCGGACTCTGGAAGCATGCTGTCGGATGATTCTGTTCTCCCTGATTATGAGGAAAAGGAAAAGAAAAAGGGAACTGCCAACACACTATATGAGGCTTGTGTCCAAAATGACCCAGAGGCACTGAAGAGAGTGTTGGAACGAGGTGTGACCTATGATGGTGTCATGGAAGTTGACATTAATGGCAGGGTAAGACAGATTAGTATTAGCATGAGACAGACTGACTAATCACAAAGCAGAAAGAGCAGTAACGCAATACAAATAAGTATATTTTAAATTATTTGTACATTTTGGTTTTATATAAATTTGTAGGTCAATCTGGATTGCTATTTTGTTTTCCTTTGAAAAATGTAAATACTTTTCACTGTATAAGTAGAATTATGTCTGAAGTTAACGTGTGCACTTGTAACTTAGCATGAGAAAGTCAATTTAAGTCATTTTAACAGATACTCATGACTCATCGCTGGGTTAGGAAACCAATGCCTTGAAAAAAAACCTTTCAGAACAGTTTTAGATCATTTGATTAGTGCTGCAGGTTATTATGGTTTGGTTGATTATGGAATAGTTACCAGTTGATGTAAAGTGCCCATGTACTACAGAATATATTTTCTATATCTCTATACCTTTTCACCTGTTTAAGAATTATATTGATTGAGGTCTTGATTCTTTCTTGTAGAATGGACTGATAGTGGCTGCATATAAAGGCTTTCTTCCAATTGTTTACGAGCTGCACGGCTGTCCACATCTGGATATTAACCACCAAGACAATGACGGCAACACTGCTCTAATGATCGCAGCTCAAGCTGGTCAGTTGTTGCATGTGTGATGTCAATTCACTGTCTTGATGGAAATTAGATTAGAAACTGCCTGGACTCTGCTGCCAATAATAGTGTTCCAGACAAATAGCGTTGATTTTTTTTATATGATGCAATAAGTCTACTTTACATAGGATTAAGGAATGACAATGACATGTTAAACATTATTATAATTTTCCCCATTTTTTTTTTATATATTCGAAAATAAAAGTAAAAAGTTTTAAATCTTTCCGTACACAGGTCATGTCTCCATATGTAACTACATCATGAATTACTTCCCTGGAGTAGAGACGGAGATCAGAGACAACAGAGGATTCACTGCCCTCATTAAAGCTGCCATACAGGGCAGGAATGATGTGGTGGCAGCTCTTATAATGCACGGTTAGTAGTTGAACACACATGCTGATATGCTGAAAATGGTCCTTCACTATTTTGGCATTGCTTATATTCACATTACTAGGGAGAGACAAGAAGTCACCAAATGACCCTCATAGCCAATCAAGAATGGTGTAGCGGGCATTGAATCAGTTGGCCTCAGTAGCATCCATAAGATTAATTAAGTAATTAGGCAGCCAAGCAAAATATCTGTGGAATGCACAACATGACTAGTCAGACAAAGTGATTTCTTACACAGCATTCTTTATTTTTTAGAAGTATAGTATATCCTTCTGATATGCAATGTATTAAATTCTCTGTATTGTTCTGTTTTAGGTGCTGATGTAAATGCTGTAGATGCCAACCGTGGTAAATGTGCACGTGACTGGGCTCTGAAAACAGGTCGCTTTGACACGCTGAATCGTCTGCGCCACCTTGCGCTTCATCCCTCAGGTGAACAGTTCTGTGACACCTATGTCCCAGAGTGGCCCAACCTTAAGGTGCTGGTCAGCAAAGCAACAGCCAATAAGAGTGCTAGGCCAGAAGCTGACTCATCATTTCAAGAGTACTTTTGGTTTCAGTTTCCCACGTGACCCGCAGGAAAATGGTGTCATGGATCACATGGTGCGAATGACTACCAGCCTACGCAGCCCGTTCATAGCCACAGCCACACGGCCGCTGTGCCCAAGCAGCCCTCCGCAGATGGGTAAACGTCGACTTGCTGTGGGTGAGCTGATGCAGAGGCACTCACAGAAGCAGCTGGAGGAGAGCTCACTGTGCCATCGAAACAGCTGCATCTCCTCCATTTCTCCTTCTGTCCACTCGGTTGAGTCTGTCTCTTTGTCCTGCTGTGCCGATACAGAGAGACGAGGCAGCGTGCTGTCCATTGCTCACTCTGGAATGCGCACATTCATACCTAGTAGCGTGGCATCAAGGCGCAATAGCATCTTCCCCTCTGGCTGTATCCCACAGATTAAAGTTACCAAATCCTCTGAGCCCACCCCGAAAAAGGAGAAGAAGAATAAAAAGCAGAAGGGTTACCTTGAGCCTCCAAAGTGGAAGTATAAGGAGGCTAAGGAGGAGAAGAAGAAAGAGAAGAAAGCATTGAAGGAAAAGGAGGAGAAGGAGAAGGAGAAGAAAAGCAAAGACAGGGAAAAAAGGAAAAAGGAAAAAGCGTGCTGACTAAGATGGGCTTTCTGAACCCTCAGTGAGGTTGTAGATGCGTTCAGTATTAATTGTGTGTGGTGAAATGTGTGATGACAGAATCGGTGAAGCAATGCAGTGAAAAACGCATGGGCCCTGAAAAAAGGAAGAGCATTTTGAAACCTCAGTGGTGCATTCCTGTCTCACGAAAATCACTTCCAACTTCCTATCTATGACCATTTCAGTCAGTCTTATAGGGTTTAAGGTCTCTGATTGGATGAATTACATGTAGAATAATTCCTGAATGAATGCTGCATCTAAATAATCACAGACATCATCAGAACTTAATTGTGCTTAACCTTAAAAAAAGCTTAAACATATTACAGTTCATATTTAACTAATTGATTACTTATAGTCTATCACTGAAAAGTTTATTTGCAAAACTATTACATTAACCACAGTTTAATTTCAAAACTACTGTATCCCACAGCAATTAGGGTTATGTGCAACAAACGCCTGTATTCTGTAAAACAGGTTGCATCATTTCCAGGTCAGATTTTATATATGTGCTTCATTAAATATGGAACTTTTTTACTCAAGATGCCTTCAAAGCAGATACCAAAGATAACCATAACCAATGTCAATCACAAACACAGATTGCTATCTAAAAATGTTAGTTTTTATTATTCTCACTAATATTTGGATATTAAAACTGAATAATTTCCAGCAATAAAAACAAATAACATGGTTACCTTCATATATCACTATCCATTCATACTGCTATTAATACTTTCGTCGCAAGTGGATGTGATGAGACCTGTTTTGCGGTTTGGTCAGGTGACAACATATACCCTGTTCACCTGCTAATAAAATCAAAAAATTGGCAGCAACTGCACGCTCAGAAAAAGTACAATGCTTTCTTTGGGGTAAGTACAAAAGCTGAACGGTACATTCTTGTACCTTCTTTACCTCTATATGCTACATATTAGTATCTTTTAAAGGCAGTGGTCCTCAACTCTGGTCCTGAGGACATCTTTTGTATGTCTCTCTTGTATAACACACTCAGTTAATTTGATGGATTCTCTCCTAATGAGCTGATGATCAGGTGTTAAAGAAGGAAGACATTCAAAACTCCAGGACTAGAATTGAGAACCACTTAAAAGTAATTTGTAGTGCATATTAATAACTTAAATGTACATATTATTTTTAAATGGTACTGCCCCAGTGATAAGTTTTGTGTCTTGTAGCATTGTTTTGTAGCATTTTGTGCAGGGTGAAAGCTAACAAATGTTATCACGACTGACTTGATAATGTATTATGTTTGTAAATGTGTATGATCCGTTGTAACATACTGTAAATATGATTTAATAAACTATGTATGCCGTAGTACACAATGATGTCTTATTGGCTTTCTCTTACCCTCTCTCCCACCTGTGTATCATCTCTGACAGCACTGCAGGGACAGACGTGAGGCTTGAAACGTCAGTAATCTGTTCTCTCACAGTTATGCAACACAACCACGTGGAGAGCAGCAGTAAAGCCATGCAGGATTAGAGATCTATATAGCAGAAGTCTCTGGCTAAGTCTGGGATCATGAGCATGGCTTCTAAAGGACATGCTCCGGAATCACTTTTGTAGTGATAAGATCTATATCAGCAACGAGAGATAGATCCTGTGCTCCCAATATTACAAAACATAAAGACTAGATCTGAAATGAACTGAGTTGCCATATAGAGACAACATAACATTTTAGAATTAAGGAATTCACACCATATAAATTTCAAAGAAAAATGGTTAGATATTTCTTTAAGATTTCCAATGTATGGACAGAGGAGTCAAAATAAATTAAGGCCAATTAGAAAAATAGGTTTATAGTACTAGAAAAAATAAATGTGAAGTGTGCAAAAAAAATATTTTAGTGCTTAATTTAAGCTTTTATGAGCCTAATACAAAACAAAATAAGAATGAATAAATCTACATACGAAAACTTAAAATAAAATCACCTTTGTCAAAATGCATTGAAATTGTTTACACACAATATAGTGGACTAAAAGAAAAAATGTTACATCCTGTTTTGAGATCAACGAACATCCTGTTAGTCAATGCAGTGTTTCACCAGTTGGAAATTTCAGCTTGGTTTTGTTGTGAATTTAAGCAGTTTTCATTCTTTTCGTGTCTCAGTTTCATTTGCTGGTGTCAAGATGATTCTTCCCAACATTGGAGGTAAGGGATATTTAATTGACCTGATGTTTAAACTTATTGGAGTATAACTTTTTTCAGTTAATTATATTTACAATAAATTGCAACTAACAGCATAAATTAGAAGGTGTGAATCAGGATACCCAGTTCATCACAGTGAGAGAAAAAAAAGTATATCACTTGTATTGTTTCGAAACATATAGAACACAGAGTAAGCAGGACTGATCAGATTTAGACAGGTCAGTCTGGCTGGCCAGTGTAGAAATGTAGTAAGCATTACTTTTCCAAAAACTGAATTCATTGGATTCACAATAATGCATGTTTGTAAAGTTCAAATGTATTTGCAAACAGTAGGCATAAAAACTAACTTTTGATTATATATCTGAGTTCAATGTCTTACATGTTGCAACATGCATATTTCATGTACTTTAATTTGGGAAAATCCTGTTTTTCACACTATATCGCAATCTCTCTTTCTTCACAGCACTAGCTGTGGTGTGCTGGATAATGTGTGTTAGAAACACAGCATCTCAGGGTAAGAATCATTTTTCTCCTGTACATAAGCTGATACACACATATGATCAGGTCAGTTGTATGAAGGAGGAAGTGCAGTTTTCTTTTTCTTCAGACAGGTCATATTACATTTATCTATCATGTTGTTTGTAGAAGTATTCTCTGATTTCTCTCTAACCTGTCTTGTTCATAAAAATACATTAACTAAAGGTTAATATAGGCTGTTGGGATTTTTTAAATAAGTATATATACTGTGTCTGTAAAAACATGAATAGTCATTTAATCGGATGTGCATTAATATTAATCAGCTCATCATGCCTCCAGTAACATGTTGACCAAGCTTGGCTTCACATTTAATTGCCCCGCAATATTATCGGTATTTATTTTTGAAGGACTGTATTATTATTATTTATGATAACTAATTTGTATTTTACTATATTTTAAAATGTAATTTATTCCTGTGATAGCAAAGCTGAATTTAATTCAGCTGTGTCACATATGATCCTTCAGAAATAATTCCTATTAGTTGCTTTGTATTTTGAAACCATGATGCATTTTTTTCAGTGTTCTTTGCTAAATAGAAAGAATATAACTTATTTGAAATATAAATATTTTGGAACATTATAAATGTGTTTACTGTCACTTTTGACCAATTGAATGTGTCCTTGCTTATCAAAAATATACATTTATACATATACATCTTCCTTGCGCAAACTTGAGAAAAAGTTGTAGAAATGCTGATCCAACATTGCTGTTAATAATAAGTGTCTCACCTCCAGTCTATGCTCCATTTTTCTGCACCTACATTCAGCTATCGATTCCGAATAAATGAAAGTAATATTGAGCTAAACTCTATTGTATCGATTCCGCTTGTGGCAATAAATGAAAGTAATCCGTATTGATAAACTCTATTGTGTCTGTGGGCAGAGTTTGCTTGTGGCACCACTTGGAGTGCTCCGTATCCCATAACTGTGTCTGTGGGCAAGTTGGAAAGCTCCTCACAGACCCCAGAAACCACAGAAGCCTGGGTGACATCTGAGGTCATCAGACGATCAGATATAATACATTTCACAATCCCTGCGACGGCCAAGTATGAAGGAAAAATTGTGTGCTGGTACAAATCCACTCAAACTGACTCAAAGAATCCATATTCTGAATTAAGCAGCCCTATTACCTTAGTCGTATGTAAGTTTTATTATGCATATGATTATATCTTAATGTATTATGTATTAGACATTTTCTACTGAAATGTCACTCTGTTTCTTTCTCTCTCTTTCCCAGCTGCCCTCTCTCATCCCAAAGTAACTGTGCACCCCAATCTTTTTCGTAAGGGTGAAAATTACATGGTACAGTGTGACTCAGCCTATAACCTAGCCACAAACTTCACACTGAGTCTGTATTACCGCATCCTCCCTGTCACTCCTGGCACCAACTGGACCTTCGCTGGTTCGCTGTTTCTCACAAATAACACTGGTATTGTTTTAAGACAGACAAATGTCGTTGTCCCAATAGAGTTTGCCTGCAGTATGGAGATGCTGTACAATGGAAAATTCTTACATTCATCTCTGTCCAAAAGTGAGCAAGCCATCCCAGGTACAGAAGAGCAATGCATTCCCTTTTATGTGGAAATAGGGGTGTTAATGTGTGTGGTTTCATTAATTAAATGAAATTATATACAGTATATTTACCAAATCTGAGAATTTTCATTTAATTGATGTCTAGAAGAAATAATTGGCATCTGATTTGTGATACAAGTCAAGTGTATATGTATATTTCCTTCCCTTGTGCTCCATTAGAAGAGCTTCCGGTTCGGCTCTGGGAGCAGGAACGTGGAGAGAGCTGTCTAGGATATCTGGATGTCACTCTCAAAGGCAAGTGGGAACCTGTTTGTCAGAGGGAAGTCGATAGTGAAGCTGATTCATCTGCCGCTGCTGCCACTGCTGAAGTGGTGTGCAGGGAACTGGGATGCGGGGATGTGTTGAAGTGGGAAAGGCTTTGGATGACAGACGGCTGTTCACACAGACAGTTGGGGGCATCAGATGCATTGGGAAAGAAAAAAAGATCAAAGATTGTCCAGTGGAGCAAATTGAAGATTGCAAACAGAGAGGCATGCTCTATATAGTTTGCTCAGGTGAGACAGTTTGAGATTAATTGTACAAAATTATTGCAATGACATTTTAGCAGAATTTTTTTTAAAGGCCCCATGAAATGACCTAATGCATTTTAATTATCCATGATTTATTTGTTTACTTGGTAGTCATCTCCAGGGACTATTAGGGGGGGGGAAATTACTAAAATCAATGTAGAGAAAAATGAATCCTTAACATTTTGTCCAGTTTTTAAATGTGTCTGTTTTACTCCTTAGAGCCACAAAGGAAACTCTAATTCATGGGACCTGACAAATTCCCTCATGCTTTTTATCTTTCTAAATGTCTTCCTTTCACTTTCCACTATTGCCAGATGCATTGCCCCGTCCTAAACTATCTGTGGATATGTATGGTCCTGGCCCCAAACTGTACGTCAGGGACAAAGAAAATGTGAAAATCTCCTGCTCCATCGATTCAGCTTATTTAAAATCAAACGACTATGTAAATGACCACATTCACACTTTTGCTATTACACTGAATTGTTTTGTAATTACATTTCAAATTATGTTTTGGTACATAGACATGTCTTTAAAAAATATTTTTTTTCCTGTTTAGGGGTACTTAGAGTTTAGAAGGGACGGTACTTATTTGAGTCAAAGTTACAGCACACCAGGCAACCCCGTGTCTATCACCCACAGTATGCCCCAGTTCCTCAAGGAAAATATGAATGTGTATTCCAACTTACGTCTTCAAAAATGAAACCAAAGTCTCAGTCCAGCAATTCAGTCTCCATTTACAGTGAGTGCCTATAAACAACTACATTTTTTATGCATTATAACTAATATAAATAACTCTGTTACAGCACAATTTTGCATTTAGTCATACAGTACTCTTTACCTCTTATCTATTATGTTTAATGCAGAATTTTAAAGAACAAACGCCAGGGTTTGTGTTGAAACACTACTTTGAATTTTAGACACACGCGAGTGCATTTTGCACTTTTAATGACATAATTTTTACATAATTAAAAAAATAACCCTAAAGAAAAACATCACTATCAACAACCACTATCATATTAGTGGCCAAATTAAATGTGTTTGTTATAAATGGAGCAGGTCACCTCTTAAGAACTGACATGACAAGACCAAAGGATAAGTTCAAATACTATTTGCTTTGTCTTGGTAAACCAAGATATGCCACCTTATGTCACCACATTAGCAATGTTTTCTCATTGACACAATACTGTCAACTCTGACTGTGCCCCTAATCCCCCCCCCCCCCTTTCAACTTAACTGATGTGTTTGTCTGTTTGTGTTTGTCTTTTGCAGTATACAACCCTCCAGATCCAGTGCCAATTGTTGCAGGTGTTCTCACAACTGCTGCTGGGATAGCAATTCTGGTGTATATTTGTATATACAGAACCACGGCAGAAGAGGTACAGCCCGATGAATTTCCACAGACCAGTACTGAAAATCCAGATAACAATGCCAGCTACTCACCTCAGCAGCTGGAAGCCAATGAAGTTTAAATTATGGCTTAAAATTTGTCTAACTTCTTTCCAACAACTTTCCACATTAAATATAATGTTTGATAAATACCGAAAAAGGCTAAGAGATAAATGTATTTTGCAATGCGGTTGCACTGAAAATGTTCATAATCTTTACATATCAAAAGTTAATGTTAACTAAAATGTTATGATACAAATGAACTAAATTAATGTAGTGTTGTAAGAGAATTCAGACTAAGTTCTGCATAAAGTGGATCAACTTTATTGTAATTATTATGTTGCATGTATCTGTTTTAATCCTATAAAATATTTTTTTTCTGTCTATAGTTTCTTTGAGGTTCCATTGTCTAATTTGTATCCAGATGTAGCTCTTTGATAATAAAGTTACCCATAATTGGTGCAAAACATTTCAACATTTCAAGCAACAAAGCCAAATCAAAAAGACAATTCAAGACAAAAATTGTAGTCTCAGATTTATTGTATTCAGATTTTAAGTTGGTGTCAAGTCAATTCAAAATAAATCTGGTTGAACATGGTTTCATTATTGTTGCGGTTTTTCCGTTTATAACAGGGACTGTAAAATACGCTCTGGAAGCAGTTTGAATACAAGAGAAAGTCTAAGGTAGTACAGTCACCACACAGTAAATTAAGCTCTCCTCTTTCAACTCGGCAAGTACACAAAGTTTAGGAGGGATGGTCCATGGAAATGCCGTTATGCCTGTTTTTTGCTGTAACAGGTCTCCCTTGAATGTGAGGTAACTGGACATCGGAAGCCCACAAGTCATTGTCATCAGTTACAGGCTGACAGTATTGTACTTTTTACAGCAAATAGGTAAACAAACAATGACATCTATTGCATAATGACAAAAGTCATATTCGTCAACAAAAATACAGCAGGGAGCTTGTAACAGCACAAAACATTCAACCAGGACTTTCAGGACCTGTATAGCACATCCCTGATCCAGTGAAACCATGGTACTGCTTGTGGTTATGCTAATGAGACTGAAATCCTGTTGTTGTGAAGGGCCTAATTGGCTTCAGTGGTTTCTATGTGTATATATTTCATTCAAGTCTCACTTTCCCCATGCATATCAGTGCAGAAATAAAACAATTCAGTGACTTGGAGCACATATTCTCCGTTACATTCTTTCTGGTGTCATTTTAGTGTAGTTGGGTTGATTAAAAATGGCAGTGCCGCCACCAGACAAGAGATGTATGTTATGGGTAACTACATCAACGCACAGAGCAACCTAAAACTTATTTTATGTTTAAGAAATCATTGTCCTCATCTCCTCATTAACAGGGGATAGCTGTCTGGCTATAATATAGCACCATAGATGGTTTGAGTTGTAAGAAGGTTCAGAGTGGTCTAGTTGCAGGTAAGGAAGATAGAATGCTGGGTTGGGTTGGGGGGCGCTTCTCCTTAAAAGCGTCTACTGCTGACAGAGGAGACACTGGTTTTGCTGATGGAGCTACCACCATATCCTGATCCACCACCATATCCGGATCCACCACCAAATCCAGAAGTGCCACTGAAACCACCGCCATAGCCGAATCCAGCGCCGCTACCAGAGAAACCTGCAAGAGAATGAAAATGTATACACGTATCCAACATGGCCTGGAGAATGAGATTCTAAGAAAGATGAGAGATTCAGAGAGAGAGTTTTATTTACCCGATGAAACACCTCCAGAGGACTGCTGCACATGAATGGTGGCTGTAGCTCCACCGCTGGACAGTCTAGAGTAAAGAAGACAATAGGTTTGCTTACTGATGTTTTTTAGAACCTCAAGGCTTGTCGAAAAGATTTGAGTGTAAATATCAAATAAATGTTCCTTTAAAACTTCCTACCTGCTCTCCTCTCCTTCCAGCAGCTTTCTGTAGGTGGCGATCTCAATGTCCAGGGCCAGTTTGACATTCATGAGCTCCTGGTACTCACGCACCTGGCGGGCCATGTCTTGCTTGGCCCTCTGGAGGGCTTCCTCGAGTTCCCTGATGCGGAGCTTAGCGTCCTTCACTGCCAGCTCTCCACGTTCCTCAGCCTCAGCGATCTGAGCCTCCAAGTTGGAACGCTACAGTGACAATACCATACATAAAGTCAGCTTTTTTACATAAACAGTATGTGAACTATTTATGCATAAGCCCTTGCTCCTCATTACCTGTCCCTTGACAGCATCAATCTCGTTCTGCAGGCGGGCGATCATGCGGTTGAGTTCTGCGATCTCAGTCTTGGTTGAGCGGAGGTCCTCACCGTACTGACCAGCAGAGGACTGCATCTCCTCAAACTGTAACATACGTTTTGACACAAATGAGCACACAAATGAGGTGATCTTCAAGAGTTGAAGTTATGAGAGTTGACCGACCTTCTGTTTGTACCAGCCCTCTGCTTCGGCACGGCTGCGGTTGGCAATCTCCTCATACTGAGCACGAACTTCAGCTACAATGGCGTCCATGTCCAGGTTTCTGCTGTTGTCCATCTCTACAACAACTGATGTGTCCTTGACCTGAGACTGGAGCTCA
Source organism: Ptychobarbus kaznakovi (assembly GCA_027422405.1). Lineage (NCBI taxonomy): Eukaryota > Metazoa > Chordata > Actinopteri > Cypriniformes > Cyprinidae > Ptychobarbus > Ptychobarbus kaznakovi. The sequence continues at coordinate 8,608,228 of CM049800.1, read as the reverse complement.
CGCAGTTCCTGCAAATGCAGACCAAACAATCAGTAAATTACCTATCCTTACAAAGCAGCAGTACTAACACGTTTTGGTTGGCCAAACACAACAGAATTGAACTTACAGTCTCATAGATTGCCCTGAGGAAGTTGATTTCATCCTGAAGAGCATCAACCTTGGCCTCAAGCTCAATCTTGTTCATGTAGGCTGCATCAACATCCTAAAAGAAAATGAGAGGACATTATACTCTATTGCTGTTGCAAAAAAACTTAATGGGGTGAAAAAGGTAGGTCCTTTAAAGAAAAATATAAATGGTCTCCACCTTCTTGAGCAGAACAAACTCATTCTCTACTGAAGCACGCTTGTTGATCTCATCTTCGTACCTGTTAAGAGAAAGGACATGTGAGTTAATCTATTCTGTTTTCAGCGGGGTTTATTTTCCAACAGATCATTCTATTTCATAATTACAACTCACTTGTTCTTGAAGTCCTCAACCAGGCCTTGCATGTTCCTCAGCTCTCCTTCCAGCTTCATCTTCTCATTTCCAAGACCATCGAGCTGTCTGCGCAGGTTAGAAATGTAGGCCTCAAACATAGCATCGATGTTGGAGCGGGTGGTGGTCTGTTCCTGGAGGAGACCCCATTTGGTCTCCAGCATCTTGTTCTGCTGTTCCAGGAAACGCACCTGTGGAAAGAAAGAATTGTGTGGTTTTTATTTGAACATTTTTAATTTCAAGTTTCTTGGATGTTAAAAATGTATTTGAGAAAGACAGCATTCTGAAAAAAGTCGTGAATGAATGAATAAATGTAGTGGATTGATGGTTTTGTCTGTCTTGTATGACTCCTTTGTAGTTCCAGCTCTTTAACACTCTGTGCACTCTCTGGAAGCATTGTTTAAGGGAATACAAATGACCATGAGTCATTTTAGCAGGCATTTTTCTGCAGGGTGGAGTGAGGGAAAGGAAGGGGAGGGGAAGGTGAAAGTGGACTGCCTGGGTGTGGCAGTGCTGCACACAAGTTACAAACTTCTAGACTGGAAAAAAAAAACTTCCAGTAATGGCCTCACCCCAAACCAGCATTGCTTCACACATAAAACAGAGCAACAACATCAGAGAAACAAGACATACCTGCCACACCCTAAGGCTGGTTTTGTGTGGTCTTTGGAGATCAGCCATATAAGAAAGCACCTGTCTAGGTCGTAATCTACTAAACTGGACATAATACATTTTTTGATGTTTTTTTATCTAGATGTATTCAACCTAGATGTACCCTGGAAATATTAGTGCCCTTTTCCTCAACACTTCTTTTTCATACTATCTTACATTAACAATTATTTACATTTCCCTGTTATGTTAAACCTTAAAAAAAGTTAAAAGGCATTTATTGGTTATAATCTTTGACCTTTAACCTGCTAGAAAGTTATAAAGCAGAGTAAAAGTTTGGAGCGCCTGGTGTCTATGGTCCTGATGACTCATCCTGGTCACACACTGCCTACAGCAAATTCTCCCACAGGCACTAAAAAATAAAGGTGTGTGTGTATATGCTGACTGCATAGCCTTCAGGGTGTGTATTCTGTCCACATTTGCTCAGAAAGTTGTGAAGTGTTTGTTTGCAGCCAAATATGGGTGTAACACATAGTTGAATAACTTTTTAGAAAGAGGGTGAAATAGAAATACATGGCCCAAATGGATCTGAATGGCAATTTCAATTTCATAAGCTGTGTAATTTTTGTGGTGTAATAAACGCACACACCGATTCATCTAGCGCACTCTATATACAGTATGTGTGTATCTATGACTCACATGGTTGCTAGGTTATTAAACTCCACCCATATTTGGATAGCCTCAGTCGTGGGTTTTTGAGGACTTTTTTACAAGGCTAAAGCCAAACTTAGAGAGATCTAGTACAAATGGTTTTACATTTACTTTAGCTGATTAGCCTTTTACTACTGCTTTGGCTTGTACTGCCGATTAGAAAAGATACTGGCTCTGGTGTAATCAGATGCAACTTTTACATCAATGAAAAATAATTAGCTTGCAGATATGCTGAAAGAAAGCTGTTGTGCAAGAGAACACATTTTTAAGTGTCACTCAGTTTTTTTTTAACAGCTGTAAGCTTTATGGTGTGTAGTAATAGCCTACTAAATGTGCCCAGTGTTAAGAGTACTAGTTCAAAGGTCATACTTAGTAATAAAATGAGAATTCTGTATTTGAATGCACTACAGGCACTGTGCACAGCAGTATCATTATGTATATTTGCATGATATGTAAAAGTCAGTGTTATTTTAAGAGACACCGAAAGCATGAATACTCACTTTGTCAATGAATGAGGCGAAGCGGTTGTTCAGGGTCTTGATCTGATCTTTCTCCTGAGTGCGGACAGTCTGAATCATGGGGTCAATTTCCAGGTTGAGGGGGGCCAATAGACTCTGGTTGAAGGTTACAGCGGTGATGTGAGGTGGAATATTGCCACCACCGAAACCTCCACCGAAACCTCCACCAAGACCACCACCGTAGCCTCCACTCATGCTGCTGCTGCTGTAGCTGCCACCTCCAGCACCGAATCCTGCACCGAAGCCTGGACTGGCACCCACGCCAGATCTCCTGACGCTGGTCACAGTGCTGACCCTGCTAGAGCCGGCAGGAGCTGCGTAGGCAGACTGGCTGGAGTAGCCAGACTTCCTCATGGAGCCACCGCTGCTGTAGCTGAAAGACCTTGTGCTTGACATGGTGCCTGTGTCTTTGAGTTGCTGAGAAGGAGGAACGAGAGTGCTCTCTGAGAGAGGAGTGGAGGAGGTTGCTCACAAATGAGAGTCAAAGTCCCTCTGCGTGTCTCTCTGCAGCTGGCTGACCCCTTTTCTACACACGCTCAGGAGGCGGAGCCGCCTGCTCACACACATACACTCACATATAGCTGCACTCTGACACACACCCTACCTGTTAGACAGGTTCAGAGAAAAAGTGGCAAGATAAATGGTGCCACACCCAGCCCTGGGCTTCGCCTCAGGTGGAGTGAAAAAAAACAGGAGAGGCAGAGACTTGAGGACAGACATTCCAGTAGAAACACTGAAGAGAAATTAAGAAAAGACAGTGTAGCTCTCACAGGCTGCCAGCGGGTGTGTTTCTGTCTCAGTATCTGGTTGGCTGGGCAGCCGTAGAGAGCGAGTGAACCTCTGCTCTTTTCTGTAGAACTGCAGCAACTTTCACATTTATGAATGGCTTTTTCCATCTACTTTTGCCCCCCCCCCCCCCCCCAAGAGTTGAAGAGTGGCATTGTTGAGATTAACAAGGGGAAAAAAGAACAGGGAACTCAGTTTCCGTCCATACTGATGTTGGAAAATGTGAGCACACACTTCTGCACAGTAGCTAACGCAGCTAATGTGTTCTATGGCACTAAACTGCACCATATGTGTGTACATGTGAGTGTGTGTGTTTGAGGTGGAGCAAAGTGGTGTGATAGAGCTGTGGAAAAACAATGAGAAAAGTTTTCACAAAAATACAGTAAACTGAGCTCTACCTGGAAACTTCTTCAGGATCATTCACTTCCCACGCCCTGCATAGTCAGACCATTTCTCATTTCTAGTTCAAGTCAACATGATAAGCCAATTGCTGGGTGTCACAGCCAGCGCTGATGGGCATTTGATAGTATTACACAAGCATCTACATCTATCATGGCACTATGATAGTATAAAGCAGGTGTGAGATCATTGCACGGCAATCATCGCTTTGTATGAGTGCTTGATGAGTAATAACATCCAGCTATGTCTCTAGCAATGGCATGCACAAGCTCCCTTAAAGACGTCAGACATATAAGGGAAGGAAAGGCATGAAAATACATGTCCGGGTTGGATCTCCCGGACATTGTGGAGGGTGTTTACTGCAGTAAACCATTACCGTAATCAGACAAGGATTTGGCCAGGGGTTTGGCCGGAGTGTCTGCAGTATAATTTTGGGCATTATTCACGTGCACACATATTAGCATGCATGCATGCTTTTGTATCTGATTTTATCTGATCTGATGTTAAGGTGTATTATGCATATTTTCCAAAGTGTATGTCATTTGCACCTGATAACATAACAGGGTTTGGCACCTTGGCATTATTTCAATGCAACCCGCATTTGAATTGCAATGGTCTATTGTGAGTATGAATATGCAAATATTAGTATATTGTGAAAAGAATATGAAATATGCATCAAAGTTGATGACAGTAGATAGTAATGTCACTAAATAATAATTTAGATTTGCACATAAGCACACACACACACACACACACACACACACACACACACACACACACACACACACACACACACACACACACACACACACACACACACACACACACACACACACACACACACACACACACACACACACACACACACACACACACACACACACACATAAAGATATGTATGTAAATAAGCATTTATCTATGTATTAAAGGGACATGTTTGCTGATAAGAGATAAAGATTTGTAGCGTCTGGCACATTCAAGAACTGGTGACAAGGATGGACACACCCTTTATATGGATCATCAACTGACTTACCACACTGAAAAAAACCTTTGAAATTCTGCTTTAAAATACTAAAAAATGTACATGTGGATTAACATACAGCACCGACTGGACCCACACTTCAATACTTTTTCCAATGCGGTTTTATTTCAATAGGAGCAGTTAAAAACTACTGTTTCACATTTATACTAAGAAAAAAAAGAAAAAAAGAGAAGACTAAGGTATGTTGCCAGGCCACCTGTCAGTCACAAGGGTGGAATCATTTTTGCACCGTATTTTGCGTATAAAACAATGGCGGTCTTAAAGTACATATCTTCTGATATGTATTTTAATGGCACCCAATAGTCTAGATGTGATTAAATGAAGCTGAAATTTTATTTTTAATCCAATTTAGTCAAGTCAGAATAGTATCTCTGAAAGGGATTAACAAGAGAAACATACTAAACAGCTGTCTGCATTTTAAAAGCATGCAAAACAAAAGTCAACAGAACAAAAACACAACTGAACATCATATTCATTAATTAGAATTTTTAATAATGCATGGGGAGATAGGATTGTTATTACCTTTTCATTGTCCTTTTCATGGAAAGTGCATTCAGTATTTCCATTTCAAACCACTTTGAAAAGCACTCGTTATTTTGGGGTTTCTTTCAGGTTAAGCATTTGCAGCAATATATACTTTAAAACTCTACAATTAGATCTTTCACATTTTGAAAACTGATCACTAAACAATGAGACCATCTACTGGTAAATGTTGCACACCTGGATTGAAATGCCTTTTAGAGGCTTGTTCACTTGCCTGGGGGACTTTGCTGTGGTATCTGTTTTGCATGCAAGACTGCCATGAAGCTACCAGGCCAGAATCAGCAGGTTTTATACATCTTGTATTTGGTAAATGAGGTATGTTGAAATTTAGACAGTATCATGGCAAAATGACATTGTTTTGTAAAGATATGTTTGGGACTTCAAAAGAAAGGGGCTTCTTAAGAAGGAAAGCCTGCATCAACAAACTGGATCCAACTCACATTTACATGCATGCGTGAAGTAAATCTTCTTGCCCAATAAACTAACCCAGGTTTCAAGAGAAGAGATTCAATTGACTCAATTCTAAGAATTCAGGAAAAACAAACCAGTCGGTCTGTATTTCCAGACTATGGTGGACCCACTCCCACGATGTGCTACACCCGTCCCTGTTCGGCAGAACTTGCCTTCTTAAGAAGCAATAACAATTTAATGTCACAAATTACAGACATTCCATCCACCCAAAGTTGCTTTTGTCTAGCATTTTCTCTTAAAGGTTACCAAGATATGTACTAGATATTCCATGCACAAGACACACGAGCAACACCTATACAAAAGTAGCCTACATCTTAATTGCATGTGCCTTTTATTACAACACTCATCGTGACCATCAATGTGTAATAGGTGGATCCAGAAACACCCTAAAAACTAAAATTAAATCACCTCTGATTTTTCACACAACAAAAAATAAGATGGAAATTTTAGGTTGTGTTTTTATTTATTTAATCAAACTTTCTTATTTTATCAGATGTCATGTCATTAAATTATTTTAACGACAACAGAGATTGCAGGAAAAACTTAGCTATTATGATTATGTGTGCAGCACTGAGCCAGATACTTTTATATCTGTTTGTTTATTTTCCGTTCTTCCTTATTTGATTTGTTTTTTGTTTCAAAGGCAATGAGTGGAAGAAGTGTATAAACGGCTCTGTCTCTACATGCCTCTTTTCTCCTCCTCTCACCTCATAACCTGAGTATGCCTTCTTATAGTGAATGGGTGTTGGCTTAAAGAACTTAGAGAAACTCTCTCTGGGGTGTCTTATTACTCACTGTCAGTGAATTGGCAACTTCTGAAAATGCTGTGAACCAACGGAGAATACCTTCAAACAATGAGGGTGCACATATAAACAGCTGCAATCATACCTCTTAGTGTGCCAGTTCACAGAGCCGCTTTTTATATGTGTTTCAGGCACACCCATCATTTCAACAGATTTACTACTGAGCTCAATAGAAATAAAAATGCACACACACATGCAGACTGGGGAAACTAAGTTCAGCTATATTTTGAAGGTGGATTTTAGCCTTAGCCAAACATGTGTGTGTGTGTGTGTGTGTGTGTGTGTGTGTGTGTGTGTGTGTGTGTGTGTGTGTGTGTGTGTGTGTGTGTGTGTGTGTGTGTGTGTGTGTGTGTGTGTGTGTGTGTGTGTGTGTGTGTGTGTGTGTGTGTGTGTGTGTGTGTGTGTGTGTGTGTGTGTGTGTGTGTGTGTGTGTGTGTGTGTGTGTGTGTGTGTGTGTCAGTTTGGTTGTGTGTGTGTGTGTGTGTGTGTGTGTGTGTGTGTGTGTGTGCGTGTGTGTGTGTGTGTGTGTGTGTGTGTGTGTGTGTGTGTGTGTGTGTGTGTGTGTGTGTGTGTGTGTGTGTGTGTGTGTGTGTGTGTGTGTGTGTGTGTGTGTGTGTGTGTGTGTGTGTGTGTCAGTTTGGGGCAAGTTATATGTTTTATATCGCTATTTTATGCAATTCAATAATTATAATTTATGTTAATCATAACCTTTGGTTTTTGTATATTATGTTCTTTGTTTATTTTATTTTATTCAGTTTTGTGTATTTTCTGCTTATATATTATTAATGACAATCCATTAAAACAGATATTTGAGGACTTCCGTACTAAATTGCACATTCTGTATTAAAACAATTGTCAAATAATGATCAAAAACGCATTTTCCAATTGTGACAACTTGCCACATGAATGTGCTAACATATCCTGTCAACTCTTCTTTAATTTTTCCTCCAGAATAAAGTTTTTAGACTTTTAAAATGCAGGACTTTTCTCTTTATTTTATGAGCATTTCTGACATTTATACACCATTTCAAAAGGCCACTGAATTAAAAACAGCTGGAATGGTTAAGCAACAAAATTTGACCAAAAGACATTACATGACAAAGGCTCCTTTTTCACAATATGTGATTCATTCTGTAAAAATGTACAAGACAGACACTAGGAAGAGCAGAGTTTAAAAAAGCGAGATGGAGATTTGTGGGTGCTTGAATATTATTGCAGCTCCAGGCAGGACATTAAGACTTCATGAATGGAAGGATTTGCTTTAATAAGGCAGATACATCAGTTCATTGCCAGTTGCTCATGGCCATTTACTACTCATTCGGTTATCATTACTACAGACAGCAATTACCTACTTGTTCAACATCATGAGCAATTACTCATTCATAAAGTCAGCTCTTTTTCCAAATAAAACAGGTTCAGAGCTGTCCATATTATGATAGTTAGACAACTGTAAGCCTAAAGGTGCAGTTAAAAAAATTAAGCAATAAAACATAATAATACTTAAACTTAGAATGATCTAAGAGCTTTAAAAATACACTTGACAGCAGGTGTAAAGCAGGTGTAGCAGATATAAATAAAACACATACAGTAGCTCAGGACATCAGCACACAATGACCAATGTTGGGTTATTTTTTTCTCTATGACCTTTCTCTTGTTAAGTCTCTTAACATCCCTATGTAGCAATCAATTAGTTGGTCTAAATGTATTTATATGTATTTATATCATCTGTGGAAGGCATACCCTTGCCAAAAAGTAGTATACTTCAAGTTTATTTTATTAAGTATACTTAAACAAAGTTCAAATATATTTTAAAGTATACTTTATTAAGTAAGTATACAAATATCAGTGTACTAGTAGTATACTTGTAAGTGTACTATTTCAATACTCATTGGGACTAAATTGGCCCACTTTATAGTATATAAAAGTACACTTTTAATTATAACAGTAGTAAACTTTGAGTACACAACTAGTTTACATCACAGTTTTTAGCTTGTACTGCAACTATACTAAAAGTGAACTTATAGGTATACTGATAGTTTACTAATTAAATACAGTCAAGGCGAAAAATATCGTCACCCTTGGTAAATATGATCAAAGAAGGCTGTGAAAATGAATATGCATTGTTAATCCTTTTCATCTTTTATTTAAAAAACACACAAAAATCTAACCTTTCATTGGATAATAAGATTTTAAAATCGGGGGAAATATCATTTTGAAACAAATGTTTTTCTCTAATACACATTGGCCACACTTAACGGTACCCTTTTATTCAATACTTTTTGATTCAATTAAGTTTCCTATAATGCCTGAAATGAGATTAGAGAAAACCTGACAAGAGATAGAGACCATTCCTTCAAGAATACAAGAGATCAGAGACCATTCCTTCATTCAGAATTCAAACTTTTGAGTGTACCCACTCATTTTCAACAGGGTTCAGGTCAGAGGACTGGAATGGCTGACATAGCAGAAGCTTGGTTTTGTGCTCAGTGACCCATTTTTGATTGTTTTTTAGGTTTTATGTTGACGGTTGGAAGATCCAAACATGTTATAAGATTTCTCACTTAACTCACAAGAGTTTAGACTTATTGATTTTTTATCTGTTGGTATTTGATAGAATCTGATGCCAATTGTCTAAACAAGATGTCCAGGACCTCCAGACCCACAACATCAAAACTACAGCAGTATATTTCATTGTACACATGGGGTACTTTTTATCCCTGTGTTCACCAAACCCATCTTGAGTGTTTGCCATATTTTTGGCCATGCCATGTGTCTAAACAAGACCATAGAAGCCAGTCCAGTTTGTTAGTCCCACAGACATGAAAACTAACAGCAGTATATTTCATTGGAGAGTCTTTAGCCACACTGGGGTATTTCTGTGTTCATCTTAAAGGCTTTCCAAACATTTTATTTGTTGGAAATTCTTAATTATGCCGTGATAACTGTGGAATGGGAATTTTCTCACCGGTGAATGCGCAATAATGACAATAAAGTAAATTGACAGCGTTGCATTCAAATCTCCACCAACGCCGTCTCTCATCTTGTCGCTGGTTAACCGGAGCACATTCATGTGTTTTGGAGGAGGTGTGGTTTTGCAGAGGGATGAGCTGTGCTGGGAAGGTGGGATCTTGCTTTCAAATCTAGCTTTCTATTTCTAGCCTTTCCGAAATCACCTAACCTACCTTTAAGCAAATGACCTTTAATAATAATGAATTCCACATTTTTGGCAATAATTAAATCACCTGATTATTTAGGCTACTGTTTTTTTTATAAAATCATGTAAGTTTTCATAGTTTACATTAAAATAATTCTGTATAAAAAAAAAAATAAATTTGCTTAAATATTGCCTAACTATTAAATTTACATAGCTCAGAATTTAACTCAGCTTAAGCATTTCTGTCACAATCTGTCAGCGTTCTACAAATCTACACAGGACAAGCAGTTTTGAAAATGAATGGATGGATTTTGCTTGCAAAAATATATTATTTTCTAATAAATTTTCAATGGCTGTCAATTCAGAAAGAAGCTTTTACATCCAGATGTTACGTCATCAACCAGCAGATGCTAACCAGCTAAACCCTAGGAGACTTCCCAAGCTGTATTGTCTAGTCTTGATTAGTCTTTTAGGCAGTGACGGAGTCAGAGAGATGAAGTCAGAGAAGGGCGGCTGGGTGGTGTACAATTGTTCATTTCTACATCATTAGAGGATAGTCATATTTTCCCATCTTATGGTAATGCCCCTATAATCTAGCAGCTAACAGTGACATGACCACAGAGTGTTTTTCCCATGGAAGTGCTTGTCTATTCTAAAATTAGTTTTGGTTTCCTATTTTGAAGTGTTAGCATAAAGCAGTGAGATCACATTTGTTTACAAAGGATAAAATATCTTAGATTTGACTTGTCTCAACAGTCAGAAGACGGTATTCCTGTAACATTTCCTATTGTTGCTTTTTGTTTTTACAGTGCTTGGCAACCACCGAGTTTATGATGAAGATTTCCTGTCCATGGCAATACAGTGAGCTTTGATTCAGCCCTCCTCTTCCTTTCATTCACTTCATGTTTTCCATTCATGAGTCTAAAAACAGAAGTGAGCTGCACTTTTGAAACATTTTGACTCATACATACATAAATAATGTATTTCAATTGTCGTTTTCATATGTAATATGCTTATAGAGAAAATTAGGTAACAGTAGTACCCTACTGCTGAAGTTTTGTTATGTAACTACACCCTTCTAGCTCCACCTTCTTCAGTTAAACGGGGTTGGCTTCCTGCTAGAACTACGCAAGGGAAAAAACAGACATTAGCTCACTTGTAGTTTTTTTTCAGTTACTAGGGCATTATTGTGTGGTGAATTATGTGTCTCTAAACCATTGATTCCAGTCTTCTTCTATTTCCATGGTGACATACAGTCACAATTCACATACACTCTGCCCTTGGTAACATATGCCAAGCACTTTCACCATAGCAGCCTCACAGTGGAACACACAAACTCAAGCTTTTCTTGCCCAATGCCATTGAAGCATCTGTTTGTTATCTGTTGTACTCTGTTTAATCTGTTGCACGTGTATTTGTGCACACACATTTTTCTTATTGGTTATGATATTGTCTAACCTTTAGATTAGTCTTTAGTAACCCATTTGATGACAACTATGTTAAAATCTGATAGGATGCACAAAGGAACTGTCAATCAAGAATCTTAAATATGATTGGCCATAATGCTGTGAGAACTTTATGTCTCAGCTGTGTGAGAAACTTTGAACTTTTTAATCTGCTTTACTACTTTCATTTGTGGTCATTACTCTGGAGTAATTAAATCTGCGATTACTGCATATTTGAAAAATTTCATTCTAAAAAGGATAACTTTGTGAATATAAACTATTGGTAACATTTTACAATAGTTTTTTTTATATTAGATATCACAAAAATTCACAAATATTTTACAGCATTCAATCTAAATTAATATTAATTGCTACACACATTTAAAATGTTATAAAGAAACATTAATGCATTATGAAACTATTTTGAGAATTTAAGCAAATATCCTTTCAATAAACATAATGAATTTTCACAATCGTTGGCAATAATTGCCATCACCTTTCAGCATTATTTGCTGAATGTTATAAAAATCATGTAAATGTCCTATTTTGACCATTTATAATTTATACATATTTAATTAATTAACTAATATTTCATAAATGTTTTTTTTATTTAAACCAGTGTTTCTATTGCAATCTGTCATAAACACCCTTTATAATGCAAAACTATAATTTTACATAATTTAATCTCAATTACTGTATGACTTTAATCTGAGAACATTGTAAAATGAGAATGGTACTCATTCAGTAAATTTGAGGCCATAATAACTGATTTCCCAACAACAAAACAAGCCCTTAAATGGCATAATTACATAAATACAATGGTAGCGGACAGTCTTTGTAGTAACATTGCTCTTAGCAACCCGCACCAACCAATCACATCCATTTCTTTTGTAACCTTTCAACAGGCACACGCATTTGGGTCAAACTCAAAATTTCAACTGTATTATTTAACCTTTACAGTAGATGTTCCCATGAAATTGCTAATTTTTCAGGTGAACTGAATCATATTTGTGGTGTCTAAGTGGGTTTGTGTATGTGTTTGCTACATGTAAAAGTGACATGCAGCTTTCTCAGTCTGAATGACACACAGTCTTTTCCTAGAGCGACGGGTTAGTGAATATTCAATCCACAGGGCCTTGAGGGTGTGGATCATGCCAGGCGTTCCTCAGGGCTTATCTCTTTGTGACTGCAGTCATCCAAACACATAAAATGTGGGTGGGGTCAAGGGGGTTACTATTTTCGCTCTTGTAATTTGCAGTCTTAGAGCTGTATGAATGTTTTATGAATAACTTTCTTATTCACAAATTCAGTATCAATAAAATGTATACTACTTATCAAACTCACGTGTTACAACAATAATCAAAGATTTTATCTCCCAAAAGATGCTATCACCCATATGCTGAGGGTATATGTGTTTGAACAAGTGGACACTCCCTCCACACACATCTACACCCATACAGGTTACTCTGGCCTTTATGGGACACTGGAAGTTTGATTAGCTGACAGGCCTTGAACAAAGCCCCCACTGACTTAAAGACAGACAAGTGTGAAGATTTACGCTTCTGGCAGAAGAAAATGTCACTAAATAAGCTCCTTCAGTTTCAACATTGAGAAACATTGATGACTAAGAAAACTAAATGAACATATGTACACAAGTCTGTACATGCATCAGTGCAAATACTGTCTAAAGTAGCTGTCACATGACAGTCAATGCATCTTAAAGTGTGACAGTGTAACTTTAAAGACAAGGTGAAAAAAACTTTTATTATATCATGTCAAATAAGTTGCAGATTACAGTATGCATCTCAAACATCCCTACTTTATAAGATAATTCATTCACACCCATGCAAAAAAAAAGCAGCAGTAAGATTATATGACAGTAATTGGTTGATTATGTTAGGAGTGTCTGTGTAAGTGTTCTGTTTTGTGCACCTTGATCTACTAAATTCTACCAGTGCCCACACACCTTTACAGTATGCACACACACACACACACACACACACACACACGCACACACACACACACACACACACACACACCACACACACACACACACACACACACACACACACACACACACACACACACACACACACACACACACACACACACACACACACACACACACACACACACACACACACACACACACACACACACACAGCTCTGGCAGTCTTGCAGCAGCAGTAACTGAACTCATACACATATGTATGTTCAAAGGAATGTTACGTATCTTACTCATACAGTAAACACACACCACTAGCCATATTCATGTTTAATAAACATGATACTTGACATGTTATCCAGCATGACTTAAGGATGGTCCAAGGATTATCTTGTGAGTTTCAATAGGAAAGTTTGTACAAAGGAGTTCACAAGGTCAGTGTCACAAATTTGCTTACATTTGAGTAGTAACCCAGAAATTATGCAGAAAAGCACATATTGTTTTTCATTTCTTTATAAGTTTAATTGAAATAAAGGATTTTTTTCCATTTGGATCCCGCTATATGCCTAAAAATCTTCTTAAAATTGCATTCACATGAGAATGAAGTTTGCAGTATCACTTATCTTGCAGCATTGTAGATTTGCAAATTAATAGGAAGAAGCATTTACTGGATAAAATAAGTCTAATGCAGTTGAAACAGTCCTAAAATGAAGAATATCTTGAACCAGTCATTTTAGCGCTTGTGGTTTGTTGGTTTCTCGAGTTTCATTCCAGTATCGAGTGGACATCCACACCTGAGGAGCGATTGATGGTGAGAAATGGAGCGAAATAGCTGAAATAGCTACTTTCATTGTTTACCACAGCTTAAGAATGAGACACACCTCTCAGAAATATCCATCAGTTTATGCATTACAGAGAGAGTGAGAAAGTATATGACAGAGATGTGAGAAGCAGCCCAAGTAATGTTGCAAAGCCCAGCCCTCTAAAACTAAAACCGTGCAAAGACCGTCGCTTTAGCATGACAAAGACATCGCAAGAAAGCAAAATCAGAGTTAATACATTAATTGGTTTCTCTGCTGGTAGAAACAGAAAATTAACAATGGAATTTTTAAATGTTCATTAAAAGTTTTGTAAGTGAAATTGAATGTGGTTCTGCAGACAAACCCCAGCAGTTTTTCCATAAATAACAAAAGTTTTAAGCATTTTAAATTTCCCTAATTGCACGACACCTGGATGTATTCAAAACTGTGTCAGTACACAAAACTGTGCTCAGCCCACTTAGCAATGATTCTGAAAAACTGCACAAAAAAGCTCTTACCCTTAAATGCATTTATAATTTGTTGATTTAAAAATGCACTGTGAAAAGAACCAAACTATCTGTATTCATATGGCTTAAAGAAATACAACCCGAATTCTGGAAATGTTGGGACGTTTTTTAAATTTGAATAAAATTAAAACTAAAAGACTTTAAAATCACATGAGCCAATATAATAGAACATAAAGAACATAAAAAATGTTTAAACAGAGAAATGTTAAACTTGTATCCACTAAATGAGCTCATTTCAAATGTTATGCTTACTACAGGTCTCAAAAAAGTTGGTACAGGGGCAACAAAGGCCTGAAAAAGCAAAAATAAATGTGTAAAAGATTCAGCTGGGAGAACATCTAGCAACTAATTAAGTTAATTGACATCAGGTCTGTAAAATTATTAGCTATAAAAGGGATGTCTTAGAGAGGCAGAGTCTCTCAGAAGTAAAGATGGGCAGAGGCTCTCCAATCTGTGAAAGAGTGCATAAAACGATTGTGGAATACTTTAAAAACAACGCTCCTCAACGTCAAATTGCAAAGACTTTCATAAAAAATTCAGAGAAACTGGAGAAATCTCGTTGCGTAAGGGATAAGGCCGAAGACCTTTGTTGGATTCCTGTGGTCTTCAGGCCCTCAGGCAACACTGCATCTCTCATTGGCATGATTCTGTCATTGATATTACTAAATGGGCCCAGGAATACTTCCAGAAACCATTGTCGGTAAACACAATCCTCCGTGCCATCTGCAGATGCCAAATAAAGCTCTATCATGCAAAAAGGAAGCCATATGTGAACATGGTCCAGAAACGCTGTTGTGTCCTGTGGGCCAAGGCTCATTTAAAATGGACTGTTTCGAAGTGGAAAAGTGCTCTATGGTCAGACGAGTCCAAATTTGACATTCTTGTTGGACATCATGGACACCGTGTCCTCCGGGCTAAAGAGGAGGGAGACCTTCCAGTGTGTCATCATTTTGTCTTTCAACAAGGCTGTGGTGGGTTGGGGATGCAAACCAGCTTTATGTGTACATTGAACAACAGGTTCTGTCAAAACTTTGACAAGGGCCACTCATGTTGAACACACTCATTGCTCTCTCTCTCAAACACAAACATACAGTACATTCTATGGAGAGTTTTGGGACCATAACGGAGCTGACATAAACCTGTTTACACTGTCAAGTGCTAACAATGTGCACACTATTATGTAACATCAGAGAAGAGATATAAATGTTATCAAAAGTAGGCTATAAGTGGGCTTTCCCCAGTTTATTTTATTTTACGCCACCCTCCTATTCCCTAGATCCAGTTTGTTCTAGCCTGCATATTGTGTTTCACATGTTCACATTTGTAAATGAAAGTGATAGATTAAGAAAGAGGTAAACTGGTTTGGAATGCTGTCTGCAATAGAAAGGCAAGTTGCCACATGACCTTATAATGAAGTCGCTGTAAAAAATTAAAGTGTATGTACATGTACTTTAAAAGTTCGATTTTAGTCTGACTAAAGCAATTCACCTTTTTAAAATGACTTTAGTTCCACTAAATTAGTACCTGTACATTTTTGGACATTCAAACTAACAAGACTGAGATAATGCAATGACAGCTAGGCTTAATTTATCATCACGTTCTCTGCACGTTCTCTGAAAGACAAGTGATGTGCAACTGGTATTTAGTTGCCTTTAAAATATTCCTTTAAATATTAATTTAAGCTTTGTGTCATGTATACTCGGACAGAGAAATGAACACTAGCTCAACTATGCAAAAACTTGTGATAATAATTGTGCATGCAAATGCACTTCTTTACAAACTGTGGAATTTCTACTGTAAAAAGTGTTGAAAGATTGGCAAATTGTTGCCAGAACTATACAACAAATAAAGGTGGATATGCTATTGTGGAAAGGGAGGGATACCACAAGAATTGTTAAAAGAATGAGGAAATTATTTTCAAAAGACAGCAATTTAAAAGAATGTTGTTGAATAATTTTCTGCATTGGATTGGCTGAGATGAAGTGAATATGCTGCTACAAAATAAAAGATTATGTTATTTAGCAGCAGCACATTCTGCACAAATTTGCTCTCTTGTGTGTGTGTGTGTGTGTGTGTGTGTGTGTGTGTGTGTGTGTGGTGTGTGTGTGTGTGTGTGTGTGTGTGTGTGTGTGTGTGTGTGTGTGTGTGTGTGTGTGTGTGTGTGTGTGTGTGTGTGTGTGTGTGTGTGTGTGTGTGTGTGTGTGTGTGTGTGTGTGTGTGCGTGCATGCATGCATGAAAAAGTAAAGTTCAAATGTTACTTGAGTTCATTTTGAGAATTTAAAAACTTTAAATAATGTTCTGTCAGGTGACAAATTTAGATGGTGCAGTTAAGATGACAGAATCAACCTGACTTCATTAGGTTACACCAACATTTTATGAAGAAATATATTGTAGATTACAATATTGATAGAGTAAGATAACAGCATACTTTTGATTTTAACACAAAAAAATTATTCAACATGTCTTGACATTACTGTAAATCATTGCAGATTTTTGGCCTTAAACTGTTTATGCATATTATTATGAATGTCTCTCATACATGTTAAACTAAATAACAACACTGTAAATGCTAAGTATTTGTTTTGCAAGCCAGGCTTATTGGAAAAACATGACTATGGCGTAATATAATCTGTGCAAAATGATATTTCATTGCTTTTTGCACATTTCGCAAACAAAGTGAAATGTCTAGTAAGTGCCTCTAAAAGTGCATTCAGTATTACCCGAAACAGGTGAATGAAAATCTGGCAATGTTTTACTACATCAGTCAGAAATTAATACCCGGTGATTGTTGCTAAATGGTTCATGCTCTATCGCGTTTCAGAATATCATCTACAACCAAACCCTTCCCTAACCGTAACCGGTATAACCAAAATATATAAAGAGATTACATTTTAGCTGGCTTCTGCAAGTATATGAGCTCATTTATCATGACTAATTTTTCACAGGAATTATATCCCACCCAAGATCTCCAAACTGTGAGTGCAATGCTGTACCAGGTGAGCAACCAAGTATGTTTACCACATCAGAAAAGCCATACATACAGAGCTTGTTATGTGATGCAGACATCATAACATTAACAATATTGTGCAAGGAAGCATAAAAACAAGCTTTCATTAATTTAAGATCATATTTTTTGTAAAAAAATAAATAAATTTGTTAGTGTTTTACTGTCGTTAATGTTAATTTTAGCTGTAAACCCTTACCAAAAAGTAGTATATTTCAAGTTTATTTTATTAAGTATACTTAAGTAAAGTTCAAGTATATTTTAAGTATACTTTATGTAGTAAGTATACAAATATCTGTGTACTAGTAGTATATTTGTAGTTTAGTAGTTTTATACTGCAAGTATACTTATACTACATTACACTTTAAGTATAATACTATGTCCCAATTTAGGTATTAATTTGAATATATTTTGTTATATGAATATCTGAACATACAAAACATCAAAAGAAAGAACAGAGTATCTGCTTGTAAACAAAAACATTTTATTCTAGCTTCATGCATTCTTGTTTATAAACACTTGAATGTGGGTAAGTTTCATAAAAAAAAATAAACAAACATTTTGAACAAAAAGCTGAAAAAAAGACTATGAATTGAATTCAGAATCATAATCAAAACGTAGATGGAGTCGATCAACACCCCAAAGCTTGACAGTCATTATTACCTCTTCATTGGACGAACATTTTATTCCATAAAGTTACACAGTTTTGATGCTTTTTTATGTCTGATGATCAAGTGTCAGATTACATGCAGTGTTGCCAACTAATTATCAGGAGAAGTTGCTAAAGGAAAGTAGATGTTTTGCTAAAAGTTGCTAAATGACACTGTGATGTCATTGCACGATGACATCATTGCTTAATTACGACGCAAAAATGTGTCACTACATCAAATCTCAGCAAAAAATATATTTTATATTTGTTAATTTAGATTTATTTGTAAAATAATATAAATACATTATATAATATCTAAATATAAATTACTATTACACTTACACAGTTTTGAACATAACATTTTTTTTTAGCTAATAAACTAGTAAAACTACACATTCTGAACAATTATAGTTTTAAGCAGTGTATTAGCAGTGTTAGTTATTGTGCTACACTCTAAGAAAAGTCTGTAAAAATAGGGCACAATCTACTATGTTAATATTAAGGAATTTTCCGTATTGATTTTTCACCTGCGTTTTAAATTACACATTGCATTTAGTTTTTGGGTTACAGGGTTACAACGTATAATGGATAATGGAAAACACATAATGTCCTGAAAAATTACTAGTAGCCTACCTTTTCCATTTTTCTAGATATTTTTCTTACAGTGTACTAACTGATCAACAATCACAGGTACAAGCTAAGGAGGTGTATCTAAAAATGAACAATTATTAAATTATTATTATCAAATTGAACAATTGCAAATAGCAGCTAACTCAGTTTATGTGATGTGTGTACTGCTAGGCATCTTTGGTTTCCTCATTTTGTGTAATCTAGATGGAAGTTGTGTGCCTTTTTATCGTTTGAGTCACTTATAAAAAGTTGCTAAAAATTGCCAAATACATTTTAAAAATAGCTACATTTATTGCTAGGTGCTTTTGGAAGAAAAAGTTGCTAGGGTAGTGTGAAAAGTTGCAATATTCAGCAATAAAATTGCTAAGTTGGCAACACTGCTTACACGTGGAAGGCTGGAAGCATCTGTTGTTTCAGTTTCTTCTTCACTTGTGTTTTTTGGAAATTCTGTACAGAAGATATGTACTAGCACCCCCTATCACATAATAATGAAAACACGGATTCTACGAACACAAGTATAGCTCAAATATATTTATACTTTGTGTATAACTTATACACAAAGCCGGCCCTGTGTATAAGTATAGTCAAAGTATACTTAAATGTCATTTTAAGTATATTTCTGAGAAGTACATAAAGCCCATTTCTTATTATGTAGGTAAATTTTAGCAAGAATGTAGTGGCACGATTAGCTTGTGTTTCAACTATTACAAATAAATAACTGCATTTGTAAACACACATCCAATGCAAAATGTCACTTTTAAAACATCTTATTTTAATTCTCCCTCATAAATGGGAAATAAATATGTGACTTAGTGCACCTAAGTAGGCTTACAGGCCTGACAAGAGCATCAGCCCTGTAATCCCTTGAGATTCTGTTGATATCCGCAATAAAGAATCAGCCTGTTGAGGCCTGCAAAGAAAGTGAGTGACTGACATTGAGAGAGTGAAAGAAAGTGTGAGGGTTTTTTAACTCCTTGACAGGAGATTATATATATATATATAAATCAATAACAGTGAGGAGTTAAAGGATTAACAAGCAAGGATTAACTAGAACAGGCTGCAGTTGTTGATCGCAGCAAGTCAGAGTGAATAAAGGTGTATGTGTTGCAAAAGAGGGTTGTGGGAGGGAAGATATGAATCTTAGAGGACTGGGTGTGTTTAAGGAGTGGTGCAACTAGGGACAGGGTTAAACACCTGAGTGTCAACGTTTGTCACCAAACTCACACATCCACTTGGCTGGTGCTATGCATGGTATTCTCTACAAGGGTTTACTATTTTTTTCTTACCTCACCTTTCAGCTCATTCTACCCTTTGTATAGCAAACCATGGAAAACAATAACTGCTATAACTGCTTTTAATTTAACCGTAGTAATAACTACTAAATAACTGCACAGCTGGAGTCAACGAGGACACATAAACCTGAACATATCAGCTCTGTGCATATTGTGGCAAGACTTGAGAAATTCCAGTGCAATAACTTATTGTAACTTGTCACCACCACAAGGACTATTTATCACCACAATGACAACTTTCTTTTTTTGTGTGTGTGTTTTTGTTTAAATACATGTATAATCATTTATACATATTATAATCAAATACAACTGATATTTAATTTATTTGTGAAAGTAATAGATTATTTCTCAAATAATTCCATAGTGCTAAAATGCTGTGAAGGATTAGGCTAGTCCGGTCTGAGCAGTTTAAGTCTTACACCAGTGCATAGGTGTGGAGTCTAAATTCCCTTACAACTGCAGCCCTTATAGGGTAGTGTTTGCTAAAGGGGGAGGAGACGCTGTCATAAATGCAGTTATTACTATTACTGCTCTCCATTTGGTCTGTATACTTATTTATATTGTCCGATATGCATCTTTGGCTTATTTATATAGTAAATGCTAAGAAATGCTGGAGTTGCATATATCACATTCACTTTAAGACATTCGCCAATATTAATCTGCACAATTTTTATTTTTTTTATTATTAAAGCTTGAGATGTAAGCTTGAGTGCAAGCAATTGAGTTATCTTGTGATAATTTGAATTTATTCAAACTAATTTGAATACTTTATGTTTATTGGATTATAAATGTTCCTATCATTAGATTTTTTTCTGCTCATTTTTTAGCTTTAAGTTTAAGTTTAGCTTTAAGTTTAAGATTTAGTTTTAAGTTTAAGTTTAACTTTTTTTCTGTGCACAACCCCTCCTGTTGGCTCAGAATGGAAGTGCAATGAAGGATCCCATTTAAACAGGCAACTTCGAAGTAAAATGCAGAACAGCAGAAATGTGAAAGCTCAAAGAAAGTTGCTTTGTTACCATGCATCAATTTTTATTTATGTTTTCTATAAACATGTCAGCTGTGGGGATGGGTGCAATCCTGACCTCTTCATTTCTATGATGCATTTTTACTGACTGTCAAGCAGACTCTTTTTGCAGTGCGGAAGTAAGCAATTTTTTTGTGAATTTTTGTGCAAGATTCCAATTCATTAGCTCCAATTCATATAGGTAAATAACTTGAAGAATAGCAAAGTGCCACTAAAAACGGTAAAACTATTTGTGTTACAAACCAGTGTGTTCATGATTATTAATGAGTGTAAACAATATTATTACCAGTTTGCAATTTAAAGCAGCATAAAAAAACTGTTTTTGTACAGGTAAAATAACTGGAAGCGGATGTAACTGGAAGCTTTGTGCAAAGTTACATATGTCCGCACTCAGTCTTACCTTACAAATAAATGGTAGATAGATACAGTAACATTATATCCAGACAGTTTTTTTTTACATATTTGGAACAAGTGTAAAAATGCAATGTCGAAAACTGATGATTTGCTGTATTGACTTTATTTGAATAAGGGCCTCAATAGTAATCAGAAAAGTGCACAAAATATATTTTTCATAATTTCTGACTGTGCTTACAGTGACAGACATTTAGTCATTTTTAGGAAACAAAATATTGTAGAAAAGAATATATGAGTTTGTTGCAAGGCCGTAGAAATATACTACACATTTAATGCAATGTATTGTAATTCAGTCTGATCTGCCACACCTCAGCAACAGATACTAAACTAGACATGCTCATGAAGCCCAGGGGAGGGGGTGGAGGCCAACCTGTAAAAACCTGATCCTGGGCCCTGTGCTCAACGCAATCCATCTGTTCTTCCGTCATTCAAAAACATCCTCCTCTTGTTTGTCTGCAGACTCATCCATCACTTGCACACTTCCCTCTGTGGCTACGAGTTTCTTCCCTGTCTCACTTGTGGTGATGATGGTGGTCTTTGTGCTTTTGGGGATGGTGGCAGTGCTGCTGGTGAGGCTGCTAGCGCTGTCACCCTTAACTTCCTGCTTAACCAGGCCTGTTTTCAGAGCATCTTTCCCAGAACTTTGGGATGAGACACTTGTAAGGTGGGTGCTTTCAAGGTCGTAGTTCAAGGCTAAGAAAAATTATATCAGAGCACTTTTACAAAAGCTGCACCTTACATTTATGCATAGCTGGAGTGAAATATTTCAAAAAGCATATGTGTATATAAAAAGAGATCAGTGTAACTCACAGTGTGGTTTAGAGATGGTGAGAGTCTGGAATGAACCATACAGTCTGTGAAGGAACACACAATGAATACATGACTTCCTTAGGAATCCATTGTAATTCACTATTCTGTTTCAATAAACAAGCACTCAAGTCTGAAGCTGCACCCACCTGCTCTCTTCTCCTTCCAGGAGTTTCCTGTAGGTGGCTATCTCAATGTCCAGAGCCAGTTTGATGTTCATCAATGACTGGTACTCACGCACCTGACGAGCCATATCCTGTTTAGCTCTGAGAAGAGCTGCTTCCAGCTCCTGCAGACGGAGTTTTGCATCTTTCACAGCTAGTTCACCTCGTTCTTCTGCTTCTTTTATATGTACCTTGTGGTTTGAATGCTAAAATGAGAGGAAACAAAAGATTACATCCTTCCCACACTCTGACATGTAACATAAGATCAACAAGGATTAATTGAGGTCATCTCAGATCAACTCGTCATATAATACACTTTACCTAGATTTACTGAAAGAATGCTTGTTTTGTTCTTGTCAGATGTCACCAAAAATAATCAAACTTTAGGTATGCTGTGCATTGTTTACTGACATTTTGACACATTTTTCTTTTTGTTGTTTTTGACAGTTGACACGGAATAGTCAAATTAAGTCAACTTTATTTATATAGCACTTTAGACTGTTTTACAATAATAAAAAGGACAATAACAGAATCAGTGATGCAGGCTTCAAATATGACACAAATTCAGATTCTGCAGTAAAGCAGCTTTAAAGGGGTCATTGGATTCCAAATTCACTTTACAAGTTGTTATGAACATAAATGTGTGTAGGCAGTGTGTGTACACATTCATCCTATAATGATAAAAATCCACCCAGAGTTTTTTTTAAATCCCTATTTTAAAATCCCTTTTCTCGAATCAGGCTGTTCTGAGAGTCCTGACAGAATGACGTAGTTCTGTACAGCCCCCCCACGATAGCTGATTGACAAGACCCTTATCTTAGACCCGCCCTGGACTCCGGTGCAAGAGAAGACTAGATGTCTCCGATTAAGTGATTGAGGCGTTCTGTTGTGGAATGTAATAATAAATATAGCAGTCGTCATTTACTCCCATTTGGAGTCTCCCAATATCTGAGCCACTGAAGATGCAGATTAACGTTAACTGAATGTTGATCTTTTGTGTCTATGTTCGCCCGAATCATTCGTGATCCAGCTTCATCAACAGAAGAAGTGAATATAAGGGTTTTTATGAATCTTTGCAAATCTCCTTTCCTAATAATGAACTAGTTAGCAAGTTTCGCGGGTAAAGTAAACAGCACTGCTCGTCACTCCACGGAAGAGAGGGGTGGGGTCAGAAGAGCTCATGGGCATTTAAAGCATCATGGACTAAAAAACGGCTTGCTGAAAACAGAGCTGATTTTGACAGGGGGAAAAAGGTGGGGGTTTACACTACCATTGAGAAATATTAACCAAAGTATGTTATAGACTTTTCATTAAGACCCTAAAGAATCTTATCATTTTGTGGAAAATGGGCATCCGAGGACCCCTTTAAAAGACAATAGTGTCAGTTCAGTGTTGATCAGTTCTGGGCTGAGTTTCCCAAAACGATCAACTTAGGCTTACGATGCTTTTGGGAAACGCAGCCCAGTTCAATAACTACGTAAAGTTCATTATGAGTAATTATGAGAAATGAGTTCAAATCAACTATAGAAGACAATAGTGTTAAATAAAGTTCTTACCTGTCCCTTAACAAGTTCCATCTCAGAGTGTATACGTGCAATTCTTCGATTGTACTCTGCGATTTCAGACTTTGAGCTTTTCAGGTCATCCCCATGTTTGGTTACCGTCAACTGCATTTCTTCATACTAATAGTTTATAGCACACACGAACATTCACATAACGACTCATATTTACAATTCAATTGAGCATCTTTAGAAAAGCTGGAATATTACAATGCAAGCAAATAAGCATGTTTAAACATGCAAAGCAAGAAAGTTACGTCACCTTTTGTTGGTACCAGCTCTCTGCTTCGGCACGGTTGCGGTTGGC
Source organism: Ptychobarbus kaznakovi (assembly GCA_027422405.1). NCBI lineage: Eukaryota > Metazoa > Chordata > Actinopteri > Cypriniformes > Cyprinidae > Ptychobarbus > Ptychobarbus kaznakovi. Next base: position 8,584,149 of record CM049800.1, on the reverse strand, counting down.
AATCTCCTCATACTGAGCACGAACTTCAGCCACAATGGCGTCCATGTCCAGGTCTCTGCTGTTGTCCATCTCTACAACAACTGATGTGTCCTTTATCTGAGTCTGGAGCTCACGGAGCTCCTGTACACATGGAACAAGAATTACTGAGAACAGTCCTGTTCATGCCTCCATTTATCACAGTTTTTTTTAAAGGGTTTACATTGCTTACATACCCATAAGAGTTATAAGCGCTTAAGAGTTATGTTTTGCTATAAGTTAACACAATAAATTATATCTGCAAAGTGAATTACATGACTGTACTATATATTTATTTGAAATGTGAAGGGAGTGAATGGTACCGCCTCGTAAATCTGCCATAGGAAGTTGATCTCATCTGTTAGGCTGTCAAATTTACATTCCAGCTGCACTTTATTCAGATACGCACCGTCAGCATCCTAACACAGGCACCGTGAAAAATATATACCTAATAATGTCATTATAATCAGTTTTTAAAAGTATATGATCTGTGTGTGCTTTTACATAATGTGCTGACTGCTGACCTTTTTAAGGAGCACAAATTCGTTGTCAGAGGCATTCCGTTTGTTAATTTCATCTTCATACCTGAGGAGGAATGTACACGGTTTGTTGGAATGTGTGTGTGGAATGTCCCTAAACACTTTAGAGTACAAACATGCAAGATTTAAGACACTGTGCAGACGTTTCCAATGATCTCACTTGCTCTTGAAGTCTTCTACCAGGCTGCTCATGTCCTGCAGGCCATACTCCAGACGCACTTTTGCATTGCCTAGACCGTCCAGCTGTCTGTGCAGGTTAGCAATGTAGGACTCAAACATAATATCAATGCTGGTTTGGCGGCTTGTCTGTTCCTGCAGGAGAGACCACTTAGTCTCCAGCATTTTGTTCTGCTGTTCCAAGAAGCACACCTTGGGAAAGACAACAAGAGAAAGCAACATTGAAAAAAAATGAAAAAAAGAAAGCAACATTTTCTTATGCTAAATGAAAATGCATACATGTGTATGGATAGTTGTCAGATTACATTTGGACATTAATGTTTTTGAATAAAATTTAGATGCCATATTGAATATAACATGGATACAAACGGATGAAAATGTCCAAGCCAATACTGTATAAAGGTCCTAATTTTTGTCTACTAACAATATATTTGTTTTTAATATATATTTGCCAGCTGAATAATTGCAGTGTTGTTGAAAAAACAGCACTAATCTATTAAACACGCTGTATTTTATCCCCCAGCCTCATTTTCATTATTAAATAAATTAAATTGTGTGCCACCCTGACTAAGGTTTTTATACTGTAGGTATATTTTTAGATAGCAATTAAAAATAATGATGCTATTACTTAAATAACATTTAAATTAATTGAAATCTTTGAAATTTTTGGGAAAATTTAGCAATTCACTTAAATAGTCCTGCACACTGAAAAAAAAGATTTATAAAAGTTTTCAATAAAATAAAGATTATTGGTGTATATACTAAAAAAAAAAAAAAAAAAAAATTGGGATGTCCCGATGAGGTTTTTTTTTGTGCCCTCGATCTGAGTTGTTGAATACTGAGTGTCTGCCGATACCAAGTCCTGATCCGATACTTATATAGTGTCTGGTGCACAATTTAAGTACATTTAAAGTTATTAAAATCAATCAAGAGTTGCAGAGAGTAAAAGTAATGTGTGTGTGTGTGTGTGTGTGTGTGTGTGTGTGTGTGTGTGTGTGTGTGTGTGTGTGTGTGTGTGTGTGTGTGTGTGTGTGTGTGTGTGTGTGTGTGTGTGTGTGTGTGTGTGTGTGTGTGTGTGTGTGTGTGTGTGTGTGTGTGTGTGTGTGTGTGTGTGTGTGTGTGTGTGTGTGTGTGTGTGTGTGTGTGTGTGTGTGTGTGTGTGTGTGTGTGTGTGTGTGTGTGTGTGTGTGTGTGTGTGTGTGTGTACTTTTTCAGCTTGTGTTATTTTTTGTTTCTTTGTAATTGTTTGTGAAATTGATTTTTGAGTGCATATTAATGCATATTAATGTGCAAAAGTCTCTCTGTGCTTTATTGAACAGATTATGTGAGTTCAAAGCTAGCTGTGTGTGTGTGCTCTGATAGGTGTGTTTCTATAAAAGCATGTACAGTATAAGGGAGCGGCCATTGCGCCAGGTAGTAAACTGATATTGCACAAAAAGTGACAAAGGTGTGTTTATGACAGTGGGTGTACATTGTCCCTTCAGGTTAAACAGTCAAGTGGGGGTCTTGATAAAATATGACACTGATAGAACTGGGCCTACTGTTATAACAATCACATCCCTTCCTCACACCAGTGTATGATACACACTTGCAGGTCCAAACACAATACATTTCAATTTGATGTGAAAACATAAGGTCCACACAAAATGTTAAAGTAAAGACAAGATGAAAAAGGAGATAACTTACTTTATCAATGAATGAAGCAAAGCGGTTGTTGAGTGTCTTGATTTCCTCTTTCTCCTGAGTCCTGATGGCCTGGATGTTCGGGTCGATCGCCAAATTCAGAGGTTCCAGAAGACTTTTATTGACCTTTACAGCTGTAATTGGAGGGTATATGGCTGGACTGGAGCCCCATCCTTCTCTCGAAACCATCCCTGAACGGGTGAGGGGGGTCCTCCTGTTTCTGCTCACACTTACTGAGGAGTGACTGCTGAAAGACTTCATAGTTTTCTTGGAGTTCAGCATCTCTGGACAACACAGCCGTCAGAGTGAGAGAGGAACAGAGAGTTGAGGGGTTGGAAACTCAAAAGTGGTAGGATAGCAGACGTTCCCTCAAACTCTTATATCGAGTGCTGGGAGTGGCTCAAGGCCAGCTTATTTGTCAAGAAACAATTATCAAGATATGTATGGAGGGTTATGGGGTTGAACGTCAAGAGGACAATCACACTGTTATACATTAACTGCTTTACTTCAATCCCTGAGCAAAGGGGAAATTCTTAGAATACTTCAAATCTTACAGTAGGCCTACATATTATGTTTATGTTCAAATCTGAACATGCTAAGACACCATCAAGCATTTCTACTCTTACCTTAATTTTGCATCCTTAAGTGACAAGAGTGCACTGCAACAGCAGATCCAGGCTCAGCAAATCAGATAAAACTAATTAAAGGCCAGCCAAAATATTAAGAATGATTAGAATTGCTCAAAAGAGTGTATAATGTTTTATGAGTGTGTATAACCACTGTATGAGTATATTTGGTATATTTTGCAATTTCTATATCCACCCAATAATTAACTGACTTGAAACGGTCCCCACTATCTACAGTAAAAATGCAACAACAATTACCCTTTAAACTCATTACATAAACAACTCTGATTTCCCCTTGTAATCTCCTCCAAACAAACACTCCATTGGTTGGTCATATATTGAACTTTTCTGGAGACAAAAGGCATGGTAATTATTGATAATATTATTGATAGTAAATATTGCTGGCTTTCAGCCATCTGAATTTCAGTCACACTTCCTCAGTACACAAATACGTTAATCAAATATCTAATTTATAAACATAGCTAAAGCAACAACAACTTGAGAGGTTTGTTTGTTCTATTTTTTTTGTTTAGTTTGTTTGTTTTGTTTTTATTCATAAAGATTTGTAATTTAATGAATTGAAATTACAGGCATTGCATTCCTGATAACATTATATGAATATGTTCTTTTGAACATAAAGAAAAAACATTTGGATTTTTTCAAGCTATGTGATCAACAGGAAAGACACAATTATACTCCTAGGTAAAAGAGCCTTTAAACTAAATTTGGCAGCTTCCCAAAAAGGTGCAATAATATTAATGTGTTTATACTTTTCATTTATATTCATAGGAGTGTTATGTTCATGCCAAGAGTGATTTATAAGCGAGAAGTTTGTGTTGTCATAAAAATGTCCTGGCATCTTTAGTTCCCCTTTTTCACTGTAGGCAAATGTTCAGTTATCCTGTGTTAATACAGGTCAATGCAGACTAAAGACAGCTAAATCCCCCCAAATTTTTTACTGTATTTTCTCTTGCTGAAGAAAAACTGACAGCATTGGTACAGTGATAGCAATTGGTTTGTCGTAACATAAGAGAACTTTAAAATGGACATATTGCTATTAGAACTATATAAACTGATACATTGTAGACAGACAGTACATGGTGCTGGTTTATAGTGAAGATTAGATATAAAAGTGCACTGACTGTTACTAGCAGGGCGGATTCTCTCCTCTGGTCAGACAGACTCGGAAGGCGAATTCAAGCTGAACTTAACAAACATCCTGTGTTCACAAGCATATGTGATAAGACATGACAGTTTAGACATATGATAAATTCAACAGATATTGCATTTTACAGGAATGTTGCAATTACTGACAGTATTGTAATTACAAAGCATTTTTTCTACAAAATTGAAAAAAAAGATTACAGCATAAATGGGGAAAACGTGGAGAATGAACATGATATATGTATACTAGATTTTTATTTTTATATAAAATATTATATTTTATATTTATATATATTTTATCAAATATTTCCATTTCACTTTTCTAGTCATCAAAGAATCCTGAAAAAAATGCATGACCTTTTTTACAAAAATATAAAGCAGTTCAGCCTGTTATCAACATTTATAATAAAAAAATAAACTAATGAGCACCAAATCTGCAAGTTAGGATGACTTCTGAAGGATCATGTGACACTGAAGAAATGGTTGCTGAAAATCACAGGAATAAAGTACATTTTAAAATATATTAAAATATTATTATTATTTGTACTGCTTTTTTGATCAAATAAATGCAGCCTTGATGAGTATTAGAGACTGACCCCCAATTATTGACCGGTACTGTAGTGTACATACAATTACAAAGAAAACAAAACTAACCCTCTCTCTGGAATTGAAGATTACACAAGATTACAAAAAAATCAATAAACAAAGTACAACACAACTGAATTTCTGTTCTTTGGAAGATGCCACAGTAAAGGAGTAAATACTGTTTGTGTCAGACCTTTAGTCACCTCTCAACAAATACACACACAGCCACTTAAACTGATAAATGATTCAATCATAACATGGATAAATGGGAGGAGTGAGAAGAGTGATTAACTATTGATAAGTACAATGACTTATAATTATTTAAGAATATAATAATTATTGATGAATAATATAATTATCTTGATAATTATATATAGATATAATTAATATAATGATAGTTAGTAAATGTATTCTACTCATAAAAAAACAAATAAAAGGAGAATAAAGATAAATTCTCCTTGAAGGTTTTCTACCACTTCGTGTTCATTCTGTTCAGTGACTCCTGGAATGCACGTCACTCACTTTCATAGGAGTTAGTGTGTAGTGTAACATGACCACAAACAAGCCCAAACAAGCAGCTAACTATGTGACCTGCAGTTGCAGTCTTGAGGCATGAATTTTGCAGAGTTTAACTCAACAGAGTACCATTCATGCACACTGCCAGTATTCCTGTAATAAGAAAAAAGGGTGTGGTGTCCTGCAGGCAAAGACAGGTGACTGTCGTTAAAACAGATCTTTAAGTAGGAGAATTGCACCACAGCTGGTTTGGAGCCCTTTTGGAGCACCAGGTAAATCTATAACAGCTCTCATGAAAAACAATAGGCTCGTGAGTGACAGCTGTGCGAAAGCAGACATAACATCTGTTTGCTTTTGGATGAATGTTTCACCAAATGAGAAAGCCTTCTTTGTAAGTACATGGTGATGTAATGAAGGAGGGGTTTGTTTTACATAAACAGTACTCGGGTAAGAGGGACCAGAAACAAACAAAATGAGGTGTTGTTATATTTTAATAGGCTTAAAAGACAACGACGAATAATTCAGCCAACCACATCCATGTATGACTATGTCACAATGGGAACTGTTGCAAAACTGTGAATTACAGTAATAAAGAGGAATTGAGAAATGTCAAACAATCTGGAATAAAAAAAAACGTTAAGTTGGATGACTGAATTTCAACCAGCATTAACAGAGAGAAATGTAGTGTAGAATGAATAGACCGGGAGCTCTGAAGACGAATACAAATGCTTTACAAAGGTTTTGAAAACCGTGTGAGAGCTGAAATGGAAAATAGCTGAGTAGAAACATGTGCAAGCAGCAAACTAATGACATTATGGCAAGTCTGTTTTGTGTTTCCACAGTTTTGGTGGTTTTTAGCACTTCCTAGTGGCTGAGTTTAGAATTGCATCATGTCTACAGAACACTGAGAGCAGAATGACAGTTGAAGGACTTCTGGTTTAGATCAAGAAATCAAGGTTTGGCTGGTTTGCAGGTTCTAAATAACCATTGTTGGTAGATATTACACTGTTTTATGGGCAAAAAGTATCTTTCTCCATCGACAGGAATTCAAAGTAACTTAAAAAAAGTTTTTTAAGTTACTTTGAGGTTCGGAGAAAACTAAAGAGAGTGAATGTCAGGAAAGCAGCCAGACCGGATGGGATTACTGGCCGTGTTCTGAGGTCCTGCGCTGATCAGCTTGCTGGTTTGTTTACTTCAATCTTTAATGAGTCCCTTGCTACCTCTGTGGTTCCCACCTCTTTTTAAAAAAATCTGTCATCATCCCTGTGCCTAAGAACAATAAACCCTCTTGCCTGAATGACTATCGTCCAGTTGCCCTCACATCAGTAGTCATGAAGGTTTTTGAGAGATTTTTAAAGAACCACATTTGCTCCTCCATCCCTGTTACTTTGGACCCTCTTCAGTTTGCCTATTGGCCAAATAGATCTACTAACGATGCCATCTCTCATGTCCTGTACTCTTTCCTCACACACATTGACAGCAACAAGAACTATCTAAGGCTGCTATTCATTGACTATTGCTCAGCTTTCAATACTATAGTCCCCATCAAGCTAGCTTTTAAACTCACAGACCTCGGCCTAAACTCTTCACTCTGTGACTGGATTTAAGACTTCCTCACTGGCAGACCTCAAGTGGTGAAACTAGGCCAGTTCACCTCCAACTCCATCACCCTGAACATAGGAGCCCCACAGGGCTGTGTCCTGAGTCCCCTGCTCTACTCTCTCTACACTCACGACTGCGTGTCCTCTCACAGCTCCACCTCTATTATCAAATTTATGATACTGGGGTTCTGGGCCTCATTTCCAACAATGATGAGACCGCATACTTGGATGAGGTAGAGAGACTTACATCATCATGGTGGCAGGACAACTGTCTCTCTGAATGTGAGCAAAACTAAAGAGCTGATTGTGGACTTCAGGAAGAGACAGCAGTGGCCCTACACTCCTCTTATGATCAGTGGGACCCCTGTGGAGAGGGTGAGCAGCTTCAAGTACCTCGGTGTAAACATCTCAGAGGACCTGACTTAGACTGCACACATTCAAACACAGGTTAAGAAAGCCAGGCAAAGACAACACAGGTTAAGAAAGCCAGGCAAATACTGTCTGCGACAGCGGAGGAAATTTAGGGTCACGCCAGCAATCCTGAAAACTTTCTATTCAGGGGCCATAGAAAGTGTACTGACTCAGTGCATCTCAGTGTGGTATGGTAACTCCTCAAATCAGGACTGCAAAGCCCTGCAGAGAGTTGTGCGCTTAGCTGGCGCATCTCAGGGTCTGCTCTCCCCTCTCTGCAGGACATCTACCTCAAACGCTGCAAAAGCAGAGCTGCTAAAATCACCAAGGACTCAAATTACCCTGGTAACCGTCTTTTCATTTTACTGCCATCTGGCAAGCGCTTCCGTAGCATGATGGCAAAAACTGAGAGACTTAGGAGGAGCTTCTTCCCCCAGGCCATTGAGCTCCAAAACTCAAACTCAATCTCACAACATCAACATGACTCCATTTAATAATCAGTAAGATATTCATTATTCTCTACAATTCGTGATTGCAATGTAAATACCCTGTACAACCTGTTTACACATTCTTCTTGCACATTCCTGCTTATATTATTATTTATTAAGTCTACAGTATACTGTCCTGCACATTATTTTATTGCACATTTTATTTTATATTTTATTATTTTCTATTTTGTATTCTTACTTTTTATTTTCTACTTCATCTTTTTTTCCATACCTATTTTTATGTATATTCTCTTGTGTTTGTATTTCATATAATTGCACTGTTCATGGAGCGGACCTGACTTACATTGCACTGCTGATTATATTCTGTATAATTGTGTATGTGACGAATACAAATCTTGAATCTTGAAAAAAGTTTCACTAGCAGCGTAAGTATTTCATGAATCTGTAGCTGCTAGTGAAGGGATTGGGACTGTGTGTACTCTTGTGGTGCCAATCACTGTTGTCAAGACATCATATTCCTGAAGCTTCACCCATTTTTACCTTTTCTTACCAAATTAATGATGAAAATTATTTCTTAATCTGCAGAGAAAATCTATGTGGCATATCGCAGGGTGTGTCTGTCGCACTAATCCACCATAACAGCTTACCTCACCCCAACCAATCACAGCCTTCTGTCTTTGCTTAGTCTACAGCCACACAAAACAAGATGACTCATGAAGTAAAAATCTCAGTGACATTATAAATACACATACATTTTTTTATATCAGCAACTATTTATGTTGAAATAAAAGATTCACTTTTAATTGTTCATGATGTTTTTAGTGCACATTTGTAATTAGTCATTCTACAGCTTATTTACTTACAGAGATGTAACTACATTATTTCATAGTAAAAACAGTACCAGTTTGAAATATTAATACAACTTAAAATATTACAGTATTTTAAAATATAAAAGTATCATACGATCCTTCAGAAATCACAGTAATATGCTGATTTCGTGCTCAAAAATGTATTATTATCTTATTATCATATAAATGTTGAAGACATTTGCTCCTTAATATTTTTGTGGAAATTTTTTCCCCCTAGAATTCTTTGATGGAAAAAAAGTTGGAGAATAGCATTTTTATATTATACATATGAGCAATTTAATGCATGCCTGCTGAATAAAAATATGAAAAAGCATAAAAAACTTTATACCTTTAAGCTAGTGTAAATGCATGCTAGCATATAAACAATGCTGGAGTGAGAAAAGAGAAATCCGATCCCTGTTTCCCTTTACTGAACGATTCAGCCTTTCCTCTCCTTGTGCTTTCCATTATTCTATTTTATTCTCATTTTCCTGAGAGTATTTGAGTTGCAGATAATGAGAGGGTAGCACAGAGGGCGAACGGGTGGAAACTTGAATAAAAAAAATACAAACACAAAAGAGTAATAAAAAGTTGAGCTGGATGTGGTTGCCAAGCACATTTATTTCGCTCTCTCTACAGCCTTCCATGCCAATTTCCTCTAGATTAATCTGGAAATGGGTGCAACTCAAGTAAAAATCCACTCTTTTCGAGTCTGTAAAAAAAATGCTGTCAGATTTTCATAAACATAATGATGGTAAATTTTAAGCTATTATTTATGTAATAAGCCTACTAGTTTAAAACACTGCAGTCATGTAACTGAAAAATAAAGCAATACAGCATGCATGTGTGTGCATGAGAGAGAAAGAAATAAAATGAGTTTAGGAGTGGGGGAGGTCACACGTGGTAAAGGGGGCAGGGTTGTGCAAATTCCTTCACTCTGGAGTGTGACTCACTGTCCCTTCGTTTTCCTGCTTTTTTGGCACTCTTTTCCTCTCTGTCTGCTCACTCTCTGCCAGCTGTGTCTGCCAACTTTTCATTGGCCTCTTCATTTGTAAACCATTAATGTGATGTCTTGTCTGTGCTCTGTAGACCTTATTCAATACACGGCAAATCTTTATCAAGACATGTGACATCCACTAGGCTACTGACCGGAAATAATTCAATAATGAAGTGAGGAGAGACTGTAAACAGGATTTCTTGTGATCAGCTTTCTATCCTCCTGATTTAAGTGATGCATCTCAGTATGACTGTTGTTGATGTGCACAGCACAGTTATGACTAACCACAGGAAAGGAAATGAAAACGTTGCTTAGAAACAGACTAGTACAACAAAACACACACATAAGGTTGCCATGTGTATGATTGAAACAAACACAAGGAGTCTTCAATACTAGAAAAGCTCTAGTTGGAGATCATGCAGGAGACTAAAACATGAAGAAGAGAGAGAGAGAGAAAAAAAAGAGGAGCTTGATCAAACCATGCACATTTCTTCCTGCAGGGCAGTCTGTGATTTGTGTTCAGAGCTCCAGGAAATCATGGGACAGATGACTCACCCGGTAACCAAATCTCTCTGGAATCTATGGACACCCCATTCAAACAAAGACACTGTAGATTGCACTCTTGAGACAGAGAAAGCACTATAACCACCGACAAGAGTCAGTTAGCAAAGATTCTCTTCCAAGTCAGAGAAATGTTCCACGATAAATTAATTCAGCCTTTAAATAGGAATCCTGCTGCCTTTTTCATCACAGGTATTTTAAACTGCGTATACAAGCATTTAAAAAAAACAGAGACATGAGTTGTTCCTTGATGCACGGTAAAAGTTTGTTGCAAGTTGCAAACACTAAGTATTTAAAAAAATTGATACAATTAAAAACACTGCAGAGAGCATTGAATTCAAGAAAACACAAGTTTTAATAAGCTTGTTAAGAAAGAAAGAAAGAAAGAAAGAAAGAAAGAAAGAAAGAAAGAAAGAAAGAAAGAAAGAAAGAAAGAAAGAAAGAAAGAAAGAAAGAAAGAAAGAAAGAAAGAAAGAAAGAAAGAAAGAAAGAAAGAAAGAAAGAAAAAAATGCTTTGTGCAAACTCCTAAGGTTTCTTTTACCTCCTGGGTGTGTTAGGCCTCTGGGTGTCCTGTTCTTTGGATCACATGTATTTCAAAGCAACATCTTTATTGTAACAATTAGCTACGCATTATTGTTTTTTGCCGTTCTTGGATATCAAAACCTGTGAAATTAAAGCTGGGTTCACACTGTACAGTTTTTATAGTCCTTTATAATGCCAGATTGTTCAATATGATCCCAGTGAGAGCTTGCACAAAACCAATAATACTTTATGTTGGACTGTACATTTCTCATCTCAGCCAAGACTATGGATTTGCAGAGGTTTTCCATGTTTTGTGCTACAACAAGATAAATCATCAAGAGAATTTGATCTTAGACAGCAAAATTGTTACCAACTTTTTAATTTAATTTTATTTACATTTAATGCCTGGTAGAGGCAGTGTTTCACAATGTTCCCCATTCAATGAACTCTAAATATTAAGACATTATCTTGAGCGTTTGCATTATCACCTTGTTTTTTTATACAACTCCCAATTTATTCTGAGTGTTGAGTCTTTATCAATGTTTTTTTAAACACACATTTGAACAGTTATATAATTTTCAGCAAGACCTTAAAAGGCTAAAAACAAGTGAGACTATTTGTAGCACTGCAGTTTACAAAAACATCCCAGTGAATAAACGTTTAGATGCCTTAAAGGGATAGTTAAAAATGATCATGCTCCAAAGTTCCTTTCTTTTGTGGAACAAATATATATTAAAAAAACAGTAAAGTATGGTATTTGAACTATCAAGAAGGATCAAAAGTTTTTTTTGTTTTTTTAAGTGTAAATCTAGTTCACACGTGGTCTTGGGAAAATGCACACATATAGGTGTAGCCTGTCCCAAAGGTGCTTGATCAAAATAATAAACTTTTCTTTTTCAGCCTCTGTTCTTAGTTAGACTTGTTATTTAAGCTTTCACTAAAGCATTGTGTGACTGAAAGCACATAATGAGCCTGAGCTCATGGCTGTATCTCATTGCAGTACGTATATGTGGCCAGATGAGCTCAAGGATTGGGTTCAGATGAGGGAGGCAGAGGGGGGATTTTGAGGCAGAAAAGGAGGGAGAAAGGATGTGGGAAGGGCGTTAAAGATCACTGAAAAAAAGTTAGGGAAAAAGTGGACCATGTGGGCAGGGTCTTTTCTGGTCAGTGTGCATGTGCGTCTGTGAGTCAGAGAGAGAAAAGGAGGAACAGAAAGTGTTTGGTGGGGGTATAAAAGCCACACAGTTCTCTTCCTGTAGCTCTCAACGGCTGACGTACCTCACCATACACTCATTTTCTCGTGCACTCAGTACTTCCTTCCTCCACGACCATGAGCTTCTACGCACCTCAGGCCTCTCACATCTCCTTCACCCGCTCTGCGCCGGTTCACCGTGCCGCTAGTACGTATGGCGGGGCAGGTGGACAGGGCACCAGGATCTCATCCGCCTCTTCCATGTCTCTCCGTTCTGCTCCTAGAAGTGGGGGCATTTCTTCCTCCACAGCCTTTAGGGTGAGCTCAGCCGGCATGGGTGCTGGTGCAGCGGGGTCCCTGTCAAGCACTGCCTCCACAGGGTTCACCATGGGCAATGAGAAAGGCCACATGCAGAATTTGAACGACCGCTTGGCCACTTACTTGGAAACGGTGCGCCGGCTGGAGCAGGAGAACAGCAAACTGGAGAAGCAGATCAGAGAGGCCCTGGAGAAAGGTGGACCAGAAACACGCGACTACAGCAAGTACAACGCAATCCTGGATGACCTGAGGAGGAGGGTGAGAGGCATTGTTGGGTTTAAATGCTTTGTCTGAGAGTGTGTTTTCCTTTTGGTGGGGGTTCGATCTGCAAAAGGAAGAATTTGAGAGCTCACAAGAGCAGCCAGTTATTTATGTTAGGAGGAGGAGATACCAGATGTTTTGAATTACAGCAATCTAACTGAAAAGAAGAAGCAAAACCTAGAATTAAAGTTTTTCACAAGCAGAAAATAGCTATTTTATGTATTCATTTTGACAGAAAAGTTTATAATATAGTAAATTATATTATATTATATTACATTATATTATATAAACTAGAATAAAATCAATTTACAACATAAAGCACATTTTCTAGGTTAACCCTGTTTTCCAGTTTGTGTTCTGGATCTTAAAATCATGAAAACTATGTTTACTTCAACTTTACCAAAACTTTTTTTTGTTCTTTGTCACCAAAACCTGAGCCTTTTTAGTTCTTAAGAATGTTAGAAGAAGAAAAAAAGTTTGTGTATTGTTCATGAGAACCCTTCAGTGCAATAAAAAGGCATGATCAGATTTCCGCACATCTCAGTGAAGGGTGTGGCACACGCCCTGTTCTCTCTCTCCTCTTTCCTTTGTGCTTCTTCTGCTTTTCTCTATATGTATTCTGGTTATGACTGAGGGAATTCCTCAAAACCCTCCACATTTGGTTTTAAAATATGTGCAACCATGACCACGGTCAACACAAATAGAGCATTCACAATCATTTCTAAAGCATTAGAAGAATGTTTGACCGACTACAGCCAGCTGAAACTTAATACTCTGACTATATAGAGTCATAATGCAAAACAGATGTGGGATAAGCAATCGCACACACACACAAATGCAACCACACAATGGTACTCGCTCGCACACAACAAGAATGCAAAAGAAGAACTCCGTCATTTATAGCAGATGTGGTTGAGTCATTACATAACATTTATTGTTCCAAATGTCTAATCTTTGCTTTAACTCCAGTTGTAAAACTGCAAAGTACAAAACTAAGCAAATAAAAAAGGTCCTATGAACTAAAAAGAATGCAAACATATTTTTTATTTAAGAAAAATGTCAGATAGTCAGGTCTGATAAGCATAAGCACATGATAATGTGTACCAGCTTCCGCTTTCACATGTGCAGGATGTGGCACACAGACAAATTTAGTATGAGTATTATTCGATCACTCCTTCCATTCAAATATTCTGCACTATGCACTTAGATAATACAGTATATTTACAGATATGCACAAGTTCTCTCTCATAGAGTATATCAAACATAGCAATAAACCAAAAATACTTTGCCAAAATCAAAAAACAACTTTTTTGTCTCATATTTTCTTGCTCAATCAGACGATTTCATACTCCAAAGTTTCATAGGTTAAAACAAGGTATAATTCAAAATCTGATTCTAGGTAATTAGTTGATTAACAAACTGTACGTCTGAACCTCATTCCAAGAATGCTGTAATTAAAACCATCTGACAAATTGTATCTTTTGTAGAGTTACTAAAGGGGAAAAAAAGCTGAATGGACGTCAAAAACAGGTTTTGTTTGGTGAAATATGTGCTTTGTTTTGCCTGCAGGTGTTTGATGCCACTTTGGACAATTCTCGTCTAGTTCTGCAGATTGACAACGCTCGTCTGGCTACAGATGACTTCAGAGTCAAGTCAGTTTTCATTATTGCACCACACAACTTAAAAATACATCTTGTATCTTGGTATCAAAGAACGTGCTTCTGTAAAATACACTCATTTTTTAATCACAAAATAGACATGCCAGAAATCTTCAGTCTGACAGATGCTTGATGGAGGACTGTTGACATGCACACAGAACATTTTAGTGCATTACTTGAAAGGCTATTTTGGGTGTGTTATAGGTTTGAGAACGAGATGGCCATCAGGCAGTCCGTGGAAGGAGATATTGCTGGTCTGAAGAAGGTCATTGATGACACCAACGTTGACCGCGTGAATGTGGAGAGTGAAATTGAGTCCTTGAATGAAGAGCTTGTTTTCCTCAAGACAAACCATGAAAATGTAAACAACCATTGCATAAGAGCCACATAACACTAGCTGCACTAGATTCACACACAGAATAAGCTTAAAGACTCTATGATTATCATTTGATGAGCACAGTTTTCTTTCCTGTGTTGATGTATAGTCTTATTGAAGTACACATTTAGAAAGCATTTGATTGATCAGAAGAATATTCTCAGAAGAAAATAAATCTGAAAAATCTGAGAAAAAAAGTAGTATTTGTCAGTGTATGCTATAGCATAAAGATGGATTTATAGCAAACAAACTAAAATACCAATATTGATAGGGCCTTTAAAGTAATCACAGTGAGTTTTTACTTCCACAACATGCTAACATCATCAAAATGCAGGAAAAGTCACCATATTACTGAAAGGTATAATTTCATACTATAAATGTCTCATCTTTTACAACTTTTACAGGAAGTCGGGGAGATGCGAAGCCAGATTAACCAATCAGGTGTTCAGGTGGACATTGATGCACCGAAGGGGCAGGATATGTCTCATGTAATGGACGAGATGAGGGCTAACTATGAAAAAATGGCACTTAAAAACGCAGAGGAACTCAAAATGTGGCACGAATCCCAGGTACAGAACCGCTGACCACTGCATAACAATAATTTTGCTTTAACTGAACTCCTTCAAGCAAATCTAACCAACTCTTTCTCCTCAGCTGTCAGAAGTTCAGGTGCAGGTGGCTCAGAACACAGAAGCGTTACAAAGTGCTCAGATGGAGACGAATGACCTACGGCGACAGATTCAAACGCTAGAAATAGAGCTTGGATCCCAACAAAACCTGGTAACACGCACATGCACACCATATTATGAAAGTGTTAGATTGTTGCATTTTCAAGGAAATTGGAAGTTTATGATGAAACTGTTTTTATAGAAAGCATCGCTTGAGGACACGCTGCGGAACACAGAGCTACGTTCAAACGGAGAGATGGAGAAGTACAACACCGTCCTACTGCAGTTTGAAGCTGAGCTGACACAGCTGAGGTCAAAGATCACAGAGCAGGGTCAGGATTATGAAGCTCTGCTTAATATGAAGATGAAACTAGAAGCAGAGATCAACACTTACAAGAAACTTCTAGATGGGGAAGACTTCAAGTAAGAGATCAAATATAACTTCAGTTGTTGTATTTTGCAGTGTATCATATATATTTACTGATTCTACTTTCTTTTTGTTGTTTAGGCTCCTGGATGCTCTAGATGGCCAAGAGTAATATTACAGGCAGCGATCTTGAAGAGCAGAGAACAAAACAAACGTTAACATTTTAGAGAGCATGCACATGGAAACCTGTGGTGAATCTTTGTCATTTAAAAGCCCCCTTCTACTTTGTCTAGACTACAATTTATACAACACAACAATTTCAGCATGATGTCATTTGCAGCGTACCTGCTTTCTGTCAACAAAGCCTGTTCTTTTTTACAGTCTATAGTTCCACCCTACACTCTGACTTACAGAACAACAAAGGCAGTTTTCAGAACATCAGTTGTGTATTATGAGTTTTAATAATACATAATTCCATGTCATTGCACAAATTATACAGTAAGCTTAACTTTTACAATGAAATGAAGAGAAATGTGAACTTCGCTACTGAGTCAAAGAATTAATGAAATAAAAATCTGCTTTCTAACTGAAATTTGGAGTCAAGCAAACATGAACAGAGATCAAAAATCTTTTACACACCATGGTTTTCTCTTTTAAGTTGCATGTTTTGTCCACTAGAGTTAACTCTCACTGAGCATAAGAGGGTCATAGGATGGTGTATTTCACACAAAAAGTCAATAAAAGCAAGGTTTCATTTCATAGCTACTGCTCATTATTGTCTTCAGGCAGGACAAAATAATTATACACACATTTTAAAATAAACAAGGGTATTGGCTCTGTTAAGGCACGACCTCATTCCTATCATATTTAGCAGTAGAATTACGACAGTTTGCTTTACATGAGTGATTCATTTAATATTTGATTTTAATGTTTTAAATATGAAATACATCAGCCATTGGACAAACACTAAGACAGGATACAAAAAGCAGACATCAATTGAAACGATACGTACAAATGTTTTGCTTGCAAATGCTTTTAATTTCTACTTAAAAGCTTGTTATAGCATTTAATCTTAGCCATTTGAAGAGCTGTGAAGGACCATCTGGCTCCTCTCCTATAAAAACATATTACTACAAATCCATATGAATTATCAAACATTTAATTTGATCAATAAGAAATTAAGTTGTATTACATGATAATAAACGATAGAACATGGTATCATGCTATGTGCTTTTTTCAGCTAAGGCAATGAAGCATTGATAAATCTGGAAAAGACGCTAGGATTTGTTTACTTGACTTCCGCACAATGAGCTAATGCCATGAGAGCTAATTAGCTTGCTGGAGATCCATTGCTCAGGCACTGTAAGCCTCCGACTAAACAGATTAGCAGCAAAGCTTAGGTGGATTGATTTTGAGTTCTCCCAACCAGATTCAGATAATGTGAATAGCTGCAAAAGTACCATTTCTAATTCTAATAACAACATCATAATGCTTTGATAACAGTCCTCAGAAAAATTACACTTTGGCTTTACAAAAGAAGGTATTTTGCAATATCAAGAATAATTGTCATTTACATTGGGACTAATGTTTTTTTTTAACAAATCATATTTTTTGTAATACATTCTGACTCTACGTCTGATTTTGAGCAATTTAGCCGGGCAACTTTTTTTGAGAAATGTTGCTTGGGCACTTTACCATTGAGAATGGGTAACACATTTCTACAGGGATCGGTCGTGGGCCCGGCCCCTGTGTCTCACTTGACGGCAACATTACCCAAAGTTGCCCAACAACATTACTCAAAAATTTGCCCCGTGTATCATTAGCCTAAAACATTCAAAATGTAAAAGCTGTTTTACAGGAACAACTCAGCTCACAGCTGTGTTTAAACTATTAGATTTCTGAGACAAATTAAACCGATTTCTGGTGAATCACTTAAAATATAGGCTGTTAACCAACATATTACAATGGTTGATGGTATATTAACCATAGAAGTCTACAATACCTGAAGAAAAGTTGCTAGCATTCCCAGTCATCTCAATGGCTATTGGCTTGTCCATTATCTGCAAGGATTCAACCTGGAGGCTGGTTAAGGCTAGAAGGGATACAGACAAAACTACTGGACATGCACACATCAATATAGCGTATTTTTCTCACACTGTACAACAATGACTGTTTTTACATTATTGTAAGGGGTAGGTGTAGACATTAATGAAACACAATTTAATAGGTAGAACATTATATTTATTGCTAGCTTCCGGTTTTTGCAGCTTCACGTGACTTTGCAAAAACATTTCTACAACTGAAAATTTCATGATAATTAAGAGTTGGATAAAAGCGCCTGCTAAATGACTAAACATATAAGAGTAATGTCAGGTTAATTGAAGTCTTTTTGTGACTCCTAGTGCCTGTTGTTTATTAAGTCTCTCTTTAGACTGACATAACGGCTGTGCAAACATATACAATGACATGCACAAATGTTACCAGACCAACAGGAGTCACATCCACATGTTTTTTCATTTTTTTATTGTTAATATAGCCTACTTTGCACAACAGGGAAACTTTTGCTAAATAATTAAATGATATATATATATATATGTGTGTGTGTGTGGTAAAGGATATACCATATGGTAAAGGATGCTAATGCTCATTTATGTGGAAGAATTCCTCTTCGCATTTCAGGGATCTTCAACACTCCAGGAGTAGTATTACAGCCAACAGCACTCTCAGCTTTTTATATTTTGATATCCAGATAATTTTTATCCTTCACAAACATTGCCCCCAAATTAAACACAGAAACACAGCTATATAAAGCATTTTAATATGTCATTGCATTAGACTGATACAAATGCCATTTGTGTGCATGAAACGGTTTACAAACCAGTAAAATCCCCCTCTCTCTCTCTCTTTGCTTAAATACTTTCAACAAAAAGGGAGGGCAGGGGGAGGGGAGGATTTGTGTGGGGGAGGGGCTGTGCATGTGGGCTGTTGTCACAGGGACAGAGGGAGGTAGTGCAGAGTTGGATAGAAGAAAAAAAGAAGAGGCATGAGACAAAAAAAGAGTGTGAGAGGGATGGCAGCATAAAGCTTGGAATTTACTTATAACTGCTACAATGCAATGAAGATTGAAGAAGAGGGACTGGTATGTTTCTTAATGCATGTGAAATTCCATGACAGTATTTATCAGTTTGTATTTTAAAATCACTGTCTTCCTCTCTGCCTCTCATGAGCTGTTTAAATCCCAGTTAATAGATGTTGCATGTGCTGCTAAAAATTGCATGTTAAAGAGAATGAGAGGAGAAAAATCCTTCTGGTTGCACATGCATTTTGTGTTTATACATCATAATGTCACATTTACTGTTTGTTCTTATTGGTTTATGTGGCTGTGCTGGTATGTGGAATTTTAAGATGGTGAAATGTTTATTTGAAGAAAGTGCAAGGTGGAGTGATAATTTATGTTTCTTTCAGGTTTATGAGCTATGGTGGAAAGATTTTTGCACACCAATAGCATATACAATCAACTCACAGAAATAACACGCTGATACAGAATTTCGGTTAAAACAGCATGGCGAGTTAATGCATGTAAGACATGCATTATTATAAGATGTGTGTAAATGTTGAATATGATTCTGCTGGAAATTGTGTGTTCATCAGTAGCCAGGGAGAGTAATGACTTTACCAGCTGTTTCTTTGCTCTCATCTCGAGCCTTTTCACAATCATAGGGAGAATAAGATGTCCTGAATAACATATATATATATATATATATATGATATAAAACTTTACATTGTGTTTATATTTAAATTTTGAACTACATGGTGGCCAGCATCTAAGCAAAGATTATTTGTAGTTCAAAGCAATTTGCAATATTATGACTAATTGATTTAGCATGGCAGATCTTAGGCCATGCATTTAAAAAAAAAAGTATTCTTATGATGTCCAACCTTAAGTGTGTGTGTGTGTGTGTGTGTGTGTGTGTGTGTAGTGTGTGTGTGTGTGTGTGAGGATGTGCTTTGTAAATAGATCCCAGGCTGAATTCTTAGCATTCCGGGTGCAGCCATATTTATGGACGGGATCCTGTCTCTTCAGTGGAAGTTTTAGGAAGTGTGTGAATTGGAGGGAAGCACCATAAAGATATAAATACAAAGATAAAGCAGATTAATATATATAAACAGGCATTTGACTGGTTTTCTGCATTAGATATTTTTAAATGATCAAGAGTGTTTGTGTATAGCAAGGATTTGTTGTGCTTGGCAAGGAATCTTGACTCTCGAGAACCCTGGCGAATAATGTTCATTTATATTTGTTTAAAATGCTCTTAAACTCTGTGTGCTGTCAGTCTCCTACCCTCTCTAGAACTTTGTTCTAATCTGTTGATTCTAATCTGCCTTCATCTTCCAGAAGGCCCTTGAAAAAATTAAAAGATGTACACACAAACACATATAAATATAACTGCTTGTAAATCCAGCATTCCAGCGCTCATTTAATTTGTCCTACACTCGTCAATATGTGTGAGGATGATGAGAGCAACGTTACTGAGATTACCTTAGCACAGATTAAGATGCGAAGAATAGATCACATCTTGTCCAGATTACTAAGCGCTTCCATATGGTGAATTCTTGTTTCAGTCCGGTTGTGAAGTTGAAGGGGTTTCGCCTCCAACACCCACTAAATCACATAATGTTGCTATTATTTTCTATTCATGTTGGAGAAACTATACCTCCTCCAACTATCTTGTGCAATATTTTTTAGCAATGAATAAAAAGTAATTGTAACATGATGCAATTTTTTTCAAAATTGTCATTTTTGGTTGTCCCTTTAAATAACTTCTCTGTATCTCAACAATAAATAAAAAATAATATAGTAGTAACATCATGCAGAATTTTCGGATTTTCAAATTATGAGTAAACTTTCCCTTTAAATACCTAAATTTTTGCATTATTTTTCAGTGATGAATAAAATAGTAAAATCATGCAGGATGATTCAGAATTTTCTATTTAAATAATATTTTCCTTTGAATTTCATTTCTTTTAATATTTCCTTTGTTTTGCATTATTTCTCAGCAAGGGATAAAAAAGTAACATAATGTAGAGTATTTTTGATTTTCATTTTTGTATGAACTATGCATTTAAATACCTGCTCTAGCTATCTTGTGCATCATTTCTCAACTAATACAAATTAATTGTAACCATGTAGAATTTGCGGGATTTAATTTTTGTGTGAACTATCACAGAGTTAACACCGATCACATCAAATATTCTTTTAATCATACAGTATGTGAACAATCTTTTTTTTCAGGTTTTCCAGGTGTGGCAATGATGCAGTGGTCATCTGAGTGGGCGGAGCAACACTATGCTGTCTCCTCCTCCACATCACCTCCAGTTCACCCTAAGCCCCTCCCCTTTCCACAGCCCAGTCGTCCTGCGTTCTCAGGCTACACCGACGACATCAGTGCCCTCAGTGCCTCTAGCTTGCTAAAACGCTATGCCGAAAGGTATTCCTTCAACTCAGCTTTACCAGACCATGGGAGCTTCCTAAGAAGTGAGCAGCACCAGGAGCCATGGCCTGGGGGGTACAGCACAGAAGGGCCTCCTGGTTTAGACCCATTGAAGGGGAGCGCAAGTGATCTTTCAGAACAGCAGTACAGCGGCGGTCCCACATCTCAGGATTACCCATCATCCTACAGCAGCCAACACCTGCTGCCTAAACCATCCTATCTTCCGTCACCAGCGTTTGCCTTGCCGTCTGCATACCTGCCACCTGCACCAGGCTACGCTTATCCCCAGCAATGCGGTCTGAGTGCTGGTTACCCTCACAGCACTCCTTCTCTGCTGCCCTCGGGTCTACACACCCCCACACCTCTTCACAGCAGCCACACTGCTGCCGAACTCCCACGCAACAGGAAGTTTGGCTTTGACCAGTCCAAAACTGCCAGAGTGTCACCATACACGATCAGGGACACAACCGAACGGCAGAACAGTGACAGTGGTGGGAATGTCAATGAAAGTAGTGGGACGGACCTCCAGAGCTACAGGCCCGATAGACTCTCCACTCAGTCCGATCTTGAGGCAGATTCTGTGGATAAAACCAGTAATCTTCGGACTCTGGAGACACGGTCTTATGGAGGCCCGGGACAGTTTAAGTATCCCTGAGTCTACTTGATGTAGTCAAACGATCCTTTTTTATACACGTTTATAGCAATACTTGAACCTAACAAACATCAGGGTAAATATAATTATGGTATAAAACCGTTTACGGACTGAGAAGATAGATGTCTCTCTTATGCACATCAGCATTAATTCTGACTGCAGCTTTAATGAGACCTGTAGCACAGACACTCTTTTGCATCCCTGAAATCAGTCTTTCTTTTTTTATTCTCTTCCTTTCCTCTTTTACTCTCTCTCTCATATATAATTATGTTGTGCAGCGAAGCACATTATGGTGGCAAGTACTAATTCACTGCTTCAATCAATGAAATCCAAGCCAAAGAAAGACTGAAAGAAAGGAATCGAAAAGAAAAGAGAAATAATTTTTTAATGCACGAAAATGAAAACTGTATTGCAAGTCAGAGCACACATTTGAGTTTCATACGTCATGTGTCATGTAAGGTTTTCATACATTTTGTTAGTGAGCATGTGTCAGTGGTAAGGTCGTGGATGTTCTTCAACACTGAAATCAGATAAGAAACGGTAAAATAAGGTAAGGATTCTTTATAAACTTTGAATGTAATGTTTTTTTTCCCTCAGGAATTGCAAATGAAGCCATACTTAATGTTTATCTTGTACATTTTTTGAGTTTGACAGATGTTTTTTCTTTTATTGTCTAGTTAGTGTAGTTTATTTGCCATGTATTTCATTAAAATAATAAAAAAAGGTATTTGTAACCTTATAGTATTTCAATGATAAAAATGCAAAGCACGTTTTTACAGGACACATAATATATCTGGCTTCCACAGGGCTACTGCAGAATGGCTAAAAGGCTCTTTGCAGTCTTGTACACTCTTCAACTATTGTGACGTTTACTATGGAAACCCACAGAGCTGTCCCAGCCCCCTGAGTTGATCACTGGATGTGTTTTCCTCTGACCCTTCTCTGTTTTAAATGAGGCTTGTGAAAGAATAGAGAGCTTTTGTTATGGTGAGGCAAGTGGGATGTACACTGAAATGTACAAACCAAAATAAAAATGACAGTCTAGTTAATATTTAAATTGTATGTTACTTTTACACTTACAAATGCAATATACTGGACAAAATCATATGACTTAATACATGTACAATAGGATCTACCTCACTGTTACAATGCTGTATGTTCAGAGTACGCAACTGTGTATTACATGTCAAAATGTCTACCTCAAGGAATAAATACACAAAATAAAAACGATTGTATCAATACACAATTTGCTCTCTTGTGTGTGTGTGTGTGTGTGTGTGTGTGTGTGTGTGTGTGTGTGTGTGTGTGTGTGTGTGTGTGTGTGTGTGTGTGTGTGTGTGTGTGTGTGTGTGTGTGTGTGTGTGTGTGTGTGTGTGTGTGTGTGTGTGTGTGTGTGTGTGGCATGGGTATGACAGGTGGAGGGTAGAAATGCACAGTCTCATGTGAGGGCTAAGTTTAGGTTTAGAGTAGGTATAGTGCAATAGCACATACAGTTTGTACAGTATAAAAACCATTACGCCTATTGAGAGTCCCCGTAAACCATAAAAACCAACATGTGTGTGATAATAACAAAAATATTGTATCAATACACAATTTGCTCTCGTGTGTGTGTGTGTGTGTGTGTGTGTGTGTGTGTGTGTGTGTGTGTGTGTGTGTGTGTGTGTGTGTGTGTGTGTGTGTGTGGCAAAAAACTGAAACATTGCCTATGAGACTGTAAAGTAGTTTGTCAATTATATTACTACAGTTTAAAATAACTGGTCTTTATATTAATGTAATTTAAAATTGTATTTATTCCTGTGATGGCAAAGCTGAATTTTCATCAGCCATTATTCTTTTTGTGGAAACCATGACAGATTTTTTGAATTCTTTAATGAATAGAAATTTCAAAAGAACAGCATTTGTTTGAAAAGGTAATTTTTGCAACAATGTAAAAGCCCATTTATTTTTTATTAACCATGTATCTTTGCTAAATAAAATAATTTATTATAAAATGAAATATTTGTGTATACTATATATATATATATATTTTTTTTATTTTTTTTTATAGTAATGTTTGCACTCTTATTCAAATCACAGTGGTTTCATTATTCCACGATCTGCTTACGGCTTTTACAGACTTTACAGTAAACAGTATTTATGCTTGACTATGCTTTAGCACTGTACTTCCATAAGGGCCAAATGCACAGCTGGTGCTGTCAGGTCACCTTGTTCCCTATCCAGGATGACATTCACATATCATGGTCTTTATCTCCCAACAGAAACCACAACCTTATGGCTGTGCAGATGTATCTCTGTATAAGCTCTTTAATCACTTGATCTTTCAAGGAAAAGGTCATGGTGATTTTGTGTTCTTTTACTTCTCTTTTTATATTTAAATACCAATCCTTAATTGAAGTACTATTTTATACACAGTTATAATATTGTCAGTTAAATACTGTATTGTTATTTGTGTGTTGCCCTCTAGTGGCAAACCCTTTAACCAAATATTTTTATACACCCTTAAACAATTCTCACCATAATGATTTTTAATAGTTTTCACATTCTACTCATTTTAGATGTCCTTACCTCTCTTAAACTAAATGCTAAACACAGATGCTGACTTTTGACTCTCCACTTCTTCCGTATTGTGACCCCCACCCAAAACTGCTCCCTGCAGTCAATGTGCAGCAGAGTGTGACAGATGCTCTATTCTCTCCATCCACCCCCACCTCCCAGCACACACAGCCCTCAGTGCTTTGTTTTTCAGAACTTTCAATAATGTCCTCGCCTCAGTGTGAGCCGTTTAATCTTAGACTGATGAATTGGGTCTTTCATCTTAGGGATCAACATCTTTGTGCAGCCTAAGACCATTTTTGTGATTGGTTCTTGGTCTACACATTGAAGTGTCCCATGTTTTATTTTTGTCTCTCACACAAATTCTGATTTAGATCAATCCATATTGATAAGTAACTAAATCTTTCCATCTACATTTCTTTTCTGAAAACATCTCAATGTTTATTGGCACTTCATATATGAAAAATAATCTACCATACTGCACAAATAGGGATAAATGGGACCTATGTGAAGGTGGACATCTGGATACAACATAGAGAATGACACATTATTTATTTTATAGAAGTTTTGTACGTTATTGTTTATTTGTGTGTCTTCAAGTTATTGTCCCCTGAAGCAAATATTCACCCACAGTTGCTCTTCTAGCACACATTAATGAAAATAATATTATAATTTACTCACAGTCTTGTATTTTAAATGCATTTTTTGTTCTGTGGAACACAAAGGAAGATTATTTAAAGTGACCGTGTAAAAGCAAATATTACCCAACCCTTTCAATAAGGCTCAAACATCATTAAAACAAATGTTAATATTTTGAAGAACACCAGAACTTAATAAAGTGATTAAAAACGAGACTATAGTGGTTTGGTAAACATTAGTAATTCAGTCTAATTAAAGGCATTTTCCTTCACAGTACCACAAAATGTGATACATGTTCTTTTAGTCAGGCTATAACCAATTGAATGTAAGGACCCTTGCAAGGAAAAATTAGAAGCCCAATAGAAACCATCACAGAAATTCCAATGGTTTCCATTAAAATACCATTATAAACCATTAGCTTTACCAGTAAAACCATTACAAAATTCCTTTTTGTAGTATGTTTTGGCCCTTTTTCCAATAGGATTTAACATCCCACCAATAGAATCCATCACATACCAGTAGACACCATTATAGTTTCCATTAAAACAATACAATTCCCATTATAACCATTAAATCCATTGCATTTTCTATTGTGTTTTGGGCAGGGTTCTACAGTTTTTTTCAGGAGAGGACATTTGGACTTTTGTTTTTAGTGATTCTTTGTTTGGCTCACAGTTTAAAGGGGTGGAGTGGAGGAATGCTGTTCAACAGCCAACATAGCCTTCAATTAATCATGATAAGAACACAGCAAGGGAACATACACAACCCCTTAATGACACCTACAGCCAGGGCTCGAATTGAGGGGGGATGCGTGGTGATGACATCCCCCTGGTCGAAAAAAAGAGACAAAGAGCATCCCCTCTGTAAAACCACCATCCCCCTTACCATCCCCTTTGGATTATTAATTTAGTTTATTGCGTAAAATGTATCATGCACATGAAATGTTAAAATTCTCTACTTATGATCATTTACAAACTAAATAACGGCGATTGGCCAATCAGAACTTGGCACTGTAACAAGCTGTGCTCAAGCAGAAGCAATTTCGTCATTTTTTGCACAAAATAGTTCAAGCGCAAATTTTGAAGTTGTTTTAAAAAGACAACAGAAGGTATGATTTTTCCTTGATTAGAATTTAAAGACATTCTTCTGACATAATGTCTGTGTGACTGTGAGGGACTGAGAGATGATAGGAGAGCTGACATTATCCAACTTAAAAAAAAAAAGAAGAAGAAACACGTCTTGAGAGTCCAAAAGCATTCACTGCGTGATGAAGCCATTAGAATACAGTTAGAATGCCCTTATAATTCCAGCAATGGAACAAAAAAATACCCATGTATGAGTTTTTAAATTTTTATATTCATTGCACAAGCAATGTACTTTTCTGTATATCAGCACATGTGCGCGATGCCAAGCACAAATGTGCTATTAGTTTTAAACTACAGCGCAGAGCAACACAGTGTTTCATTCCGTGAATGAATCAGTTTTTGAACGAATCGAGTGAGCCAGTGATTCAACTGTCCATTCAGATACCCTGCGTCCCAATGTGCATACTATCCACCCTATCTGCCCTAAATAGTATTGAAAATTACTATTATCACATAGAATTTATGTATGCACATTGGGATGCAGGCATGGTCTCATTTGTTTCGCTTCTTTTGAATCAGCCGTTTTGAACAAACCGTTTGATATGAATGATTCAGTAAGTCATTTATTAAAACAGGGACTTGCTGCCACCTACTGGCGGTTTTATTGTCATATTTATTTATCCATGACAGACATAAACCATAAAGGTGCCAGCACAAAAACACATTCAGCAAAATATTGTTTAATTATCAATATTAACCAAAATTCCACTATTTCAGGCCCCAGTAATAAATAATAGTTCTAATAAATAATTCTAACTAATATATAATAGTTAATTTAATAAGGCAAATTTTTCATTAAATAGAAACCTTTCTAAAAATGAGAATTTTGTTTCAGCCTTTGAGGTAAAACGACGGACAACACGTTAACTGGAGTGAAGAAGAGACAAACTTACCGTTAAAATGTCTGTTTTGGAGTGAGGACCATAAAGCCCAACTGATGCGCAAGAGCTAGACGATTTTTAAACAGGTTCGTATGTGTTCACACTGTGGCAGTCCAGTCAATGACACCGCAAATATGCAAATAAGAACGTTAACTAGTTTACAAATGCACTGTACAAGAATCACATCAATAACTTTATTAGGCTACATAAGTTGACTGAAGCCTAAAAAACAGCATCACCCATAGTTTAGAAGTGTAACTATTTGTGTAATATGTTAGTGAACCCTCATCCACCAAATTGTACATTGTTCAACATTTTTAAATATCTGTGGTACGGAGTTGCGGTATGGAAACAATTAATTGCTCAGAGATTACTCATATCCTAACAATTCTGAAAAAATCAAATATATATATATTGCACTATGGGAATTAAAAGGGCAGGCTTTAAGGTAGCCAATGCAGTGCTGTTTTTAAGTCACACG
This sequence comes from Ptychobarbus kaznakovi, assembly GCA_027422405.1. Lineage (NCBI taxonomy): Eukaryota > Metazoa > Chordata > Actinopteri > Cypriniformes > Cyprinidae > Ptychobarbus > Ptychobarbus kaznakovi. The sequence goes on along the minus strand of CM049800.1, from coordinate 8,556,771 downwards.
TTGCATTTAAATGTCCGTCCAGAACTCGTTTCCCCACTGTCACCCACACACTGAAGACACCTACTGAAGTGCTCCAGAAATGGCTCTGTTAACCTCATTTTTCTCAAGGGGGATTTTTTGCAGAATCTTTAAGTAAATTAGATGTTTGTATTCACAATTTAACTTTATCTAACATAGTTTTACTGTAAATTGATACATTTGTTTCCATGTAGCAACGCTGTACCACAGTGAAATTGCTGTAATGTAATTTTTCCATTGGGATTTTTTATAGATAGTAGCATCAATAATATGATTGCAGTTATTTATTTATTTGAAGTATTTATTGTATTTATGTTTAAAAACAAAAACGTATTTATTTTTCTTACTTTTATTGACTTTTCTTTAAAAAAATGAATACAGCAATATTTTTCAGAAAGGTCAACAGGAAGAGTGCAGAGTTGCTCTTCGATGTAATAAGAATAAGGACGAGTTAGCCTTCAGTGAAGGTTAAATGATAGGGATCTACTTATTTTTGGTTTGAGTTTGGAGTGTATAAATCTATACATTTGTAAATTAAATGTGCATTTAAATAGAAAAACAACTTTTGACAATTTTCCTGTGGTACAACATTGCCATATGGCAGCCTTTCCCTAAGTAGCCCCCAAAAATCTTTTTTTTTTCCTCCAAAAATCTGTTTTGATTTGTATGATTGAAGCTATTTCATTTAATAAAAACTAATTAGAAAAAAACATTTCATGGTTAGAACATAATGCCTACCATAGAGTGTTGAAAGAAAAAACAAACACTTGTACATTGTTCAATGTTTTTAACAGAAGAAATAAAAAACACGAACACTCGAGCATAACTGGAAGGCTGCTTTATTGTTTGGAAAAGGTTTCGTGCTCAAATGAAGACAATCTTTCACTGATTCTCACTAAGTCAAGTGGTTGTGCAACACACCCTCTCCTCTAAGTGGCAAGTGGCAAGAGATAAGAACAACATTATGAACCAAAAACCACTTGAATTATTGTCAGCAAATGAAGGAAATAGCATCTCAGTCATGCTACAAAAGAATAGACAGAAATCAGTATTTATAGAAAATAAAAGAAGTGGCTGAAAATGAACATAAGCTGAGCACAGAAGGCAAACTGTTTCTCTTTCTACAGACTCAAACTTTAAGAGATTCACTGAGTGACCAACGCACTCTATTTCCCACCCCATGCTATTTGACAATCTCTGATGATGAAGTCAGGCTGATGCCAGTGTTTTTTTTTGTGTGTTTTTTTTTCCCCTTTTTTTTTTTTTTTTTTGCTTTTTAATAGATGTCACAGACATTCTTCAGTTCAGTTATTTCTCCCAGTGCTCATTTGAAACAAACTCCACTTGTTTAGGAGAAATGTATGCAACATCATCTACATTTTCGACAAACAAAAAAGGCACCTTAAACAAACATACATAGACAAGAAAAGCATAATATAAAGCCTAACCAAACATAAGACTGCAAATTGCATTGCTGTGAATCTAAGTGATGAAGAACAAGCTAAACTTAAATCAAGCTGCATCACACACATTTAAAGTGACCAAACCGTCACGCACGCTTCATCCCCACACGCGCACAAACACTCACTCTCTTAGACTCGGACTGAAAGATCATGGCATTTGGTGATTAGGCCGGAAGATGAACACAGGGTTTATGGGGGAAGAACATGTGCGTCCAGTGAATATGTACGTAGTATGTGAGTTGGAGATGGTAGGACGTATTCACACAGGGTGTAAATGAATTGCTGGTGCATTCCCCTCCCAAAAACGGGCGACACAAGCTATAGCGAGCAGCCAGTACATCACCGTGCATTGAAAGCTAGACCCGTGCACGCACACAGACAACTCTCGCTCAAACCCAGACATCTCAAACACGCACACAAGCGCACGCTGTGTGGGCCAGGTCAGAGTTTTGGTCGTTCACCGAACGTATTGCACGAAAGAAAGAAGAACGTAAGCAAATGACAGCCAGTAGTGCTTCACCTCCACTTCAAGCAGAGGGCAACACAGAGGAGGACAGTGCTCTCTCATATCATACATTCATATGTACATGTGTGCATATAAATACGCATATGTACATATGCATGTATACATAGATACATATGTTGTATAGCTCTAAATATATGCCTTGATTTATGTATAGATTTATATATACTTTTTGCATTTAACATATTGGATTCCCCGCTTTAATGTGAAAAGTGTGTCAAAAAATCTACACATTCTAACAAATATGTCACAGTCTACCTAGTGAGACCAGGGCAATGAGTGAAGCCATTCTATTAAGATTATAATTATTTTTCAGTATTAGATTAATAGCAGTATTTTTTTTTTTATTTTAAGTATTTCTGTATTTACAAAAAACTATGCATGCCGTTAAAATAAAATTATATATTACATTATTTATAGTCTCTTAAAAAGTTCATTCTTAACTTTTCAGCATTTTGTGCTGCTTACAACATAGCCTATACTGTACAATATATTTTTCATTCATTTTGTTTTTTTAAAGTGAATGCATGATCTGTTATTGGTTCTTTTTTTGTTGTCGTTTATACAGATGAGCCTGTGTGGCTGCATAAATGAGAATGGTTGCGCTTTGCTGAGCAGAGTTTTTTTGTTTTGTTTTGGTTCAGGTCAACACCCTCACATGCAGCAACTGGACCGTCGACACCAGATGAAGGGTAAGGGAAAACTGCTGATATCACTAAAAGAAACTAAAAAATGTAGTCGCTCTGATGTGTGGAGTTGCCCGGCTCACAGTAAGCTGCTGTGGGACCAGTGCCGAATGGTTATTTGGCATTAGTGTGGTGGTGTACTGAAGAGAAACAAGGCTGACCAGGAGTCGAATAACTGCACATTTAAAAACCAAGGCCCTCCGTAGAACAGTGGTGAGAATTAGCAATATTCTCAGTCTGGATCTCATTTCATCATCACCTCCACAACAACACTTTTCCTGCTGTCTGAAATCTCTGAAGCTCGGCTCTGTGTCAGATAGCCCTACTCTTCTCTCTACTTGAGAGTTCAATGTGGTGAGAGCGCTCCTGCTTTAGCTCCACCCCATGTTACAAACATTCTCTGGACCTAGTGAAGGCCCTTGATGATGACATCAGAGTCACATGATACACTGTGTTGTATCCTGAGAATAATGGGGAAAGTCAACAAGCATCAGTCTGTCTGAAAGTGTTAAGCAGGAGAGGATCACTCCACCCCTGAGACATTCCAGAAATGTCCAGACACAAATTGCACACACCAGATACTCAGACAAACATCTTTGGCTTCTCCTTAAACAGCTGTGACTTCCCAACCATCCAGCTGTCTCTCTCAAGTTCTGTCCTTTTGTCCTGGCTACAATCAAACCATTGCTGAAGATGTGATGGCTTCATACACAGATAAAATGTGTCCGGCTGATCCTCGAAGGACAAACCGTGACGAGACTAGACGTAGACACACTGTCAAATTCTTTAAATAAATACAGCATGTAAAAATCTAATTAAAAAATATCATAATTCAATTTTTCTAAAATAAAAAACTGCCACTTTCTCAGAAACGGTTATAGCTCATCTCATCTAACCCCTGATGAGGATTAAAAATGCCAACCAACTTGCTACACCCCTAATAATGCCCAAACCTTTGCCCCCCACCCTCTTGCCCCTCCCTGGACCCAACTACCATATGACCCGCAGCGCGGGCAGTGCTATAGGTGAGGTAAGCGATATTGCTGCATACAAATAAAATAACAAGCTTTAGGAATTACAGTGTTATTTTGTATCATTTTCCTCCCGTCTCCATACACATTCCGACACATTTAGTTTCCCCATTCATTATCTCCTGAGCAGCAAAAAATGGGATGTCCCTTGTATCCTTCCTCCAATAATGTGCCACAATGCTAGTATTTGTTTCAATGTATGTAAGCCACTGATTAGTCAGGCATTTTGCACCATCTGAAGCCAATCCCAATCCCAATTCTGTCCTAATGTTTGATAATCTATTTCATAATGTTAAGTAGAGGAGCCAAATAGGGTTTTCGAATTAAATTCAATTTCAGCCTAAAACATCGTCAAGTCACTGTGATGGTCTGTATTAGTGTTTTGTGGACTATGATTACTCATGCAAAATTTCTGATCAAAACATGCGATCATGCAAGTCATTTCTATGCATTGAACAAGCACAATAATTTATTATTCATTTGGAGATGTGTATTGGGGGCCCCTGGTTATTGCCCCCAGTCCTATCAGAGTGAAAGCCCATGTAGAAAAAGCCTTTAGATGCAAGTATAACAAAGTTATCATGACACAGTTACTGAGAGTGACATGGGCAAAATGTTCAATGTGTATTTTTCCTCCTGTTTCGCTCAAATAATGTAAAGACCATGTAAACTATATCCCATGCTAACAAATGCAAAGAGACCGTTGGAATCAGCCAGACTCTTGGTTTTGTTTCACACTCGTGTCTATCCCGCTCGCTCTCACAGTAACGTTGAGTTCTTACACATATATGAAATGAAACGGTGCAGACTCCTTTGCCATCTGCTTCGGGAAGCTGATCCATTCATGAATAATAGTGCTTGCTTTCTGCATGGAAAGTTCGCCGACGTAGTTCAGAAGCATGGATTTGATCCTAGTTCTCCCTTGGATTATCACATTCCTGCTCGGTGAAGAGTTCCATACTGAAGCGCAAATATAGCCCTCTAAAATACACTTGATCAAGTATCGTTCTTTTAAATTCATATTTGATTCTGTTTAAATCGAGTCTTGATGCAACAGTGTCACATAGGAAGCTGATTATGTTTGGTTTAACTTGAAAGTGTCTTCAAGTTTGAGGAACCCCAACACTTTTCTTCGCCTCAATACGCCAAGTGACATTTGTAAGCAATTTTTTGTCATGTTACTTTCGGCTTAGTTTTTTCCTCTTAAATGAAAGTAATCTGTACATCTGTATAGTTTGATTCAGGGTTTCCATTAGCTTGAAATGACAGTTTTTGTATTAATATCGTCATGATCATTATCACTGTCCATGAGTGTTACCGCAGCAGTCTTAACACTTGGATTCCCTGACGTCTTTTTGGTTTCTGCCCTTCTCCTTCTGGCCTTTGCCTTCGTTGTTGTCATTCTCTTTCTCCTTCTCGGGCTTGGTTACACTGTCATAGGACGGCAGGGATGCAGTGGAAGGCGTGCCCTCTTTCTTCTCCTGATTGGTCCCGTTATTCTCCAGTTTGTTGTTGGCAGGCCTGCGTTTGCAAATGAAGCCTCTGCGTGCCAGATGGCCTCGATAAGCCCTCTGGATCATGATGGCTGACACCTCCTCTTGCTTATGCCGCAGCGTGGTAGTGATGGGCTCGTATGACACCTTGGAGGGATTTGCCGCCACAAAGCGCTCCTCCATTTGCTCTCGCATCATGTCCAGGTCGCCGCTGTCACCCAGCACACGCTTGGTAAAGGCGAACAGAATATCCAAGCAGTGAATGCGGTCGCCACTCACCATAGGCATGTCCATGGCGATCAGCTCGATGATGTTTGGCTTTGGCACACGAAGAGGATGTTCTAATGTATCTGCAAAGTCTGGCAGCTTGGCAAAGGTGATGAACTGCGAAGCATCTGGGTCGAACTTCTCCCAGATTTCATAGAAGGACTCAAAGTCGTCTTCACACAGTGGATCAGAACTCTCCTCGGTGGCAACACCGAAGTTCTCCAAGATGATAGCGATGTACATGTTCACCACAACCAGGAAGGACATGATAATGTACATTACAAAGAAGAAGATTCCCACTGAGGGATTGCCACAGTTGCCCGTGACTGTGGTTCCTGGGTTCTCCCAATTGGGGTCGCAGTCAGGCGGATAGTTCAAGATAGGAGCCAAGAGGCCATCCCACCCAGCTGATGTGGTGATCATGAATAGACAGATCATGCTGTTGCCAAAAGTTTCAAAGTTGTACATGTCATCAATTCCTATTTCTCGTTTCACATAGGGAAAATTAGACATGCCAAAGATGGAGAAGATGAACATGACCAGGAAAAGCAACAGGCCGATGTTGAACAGCGCAGGAAGTGACATCATCAAAGCAAACAGTAATGTCCGGATGCCCTTGGCTCCTTTGATTAGACGCAGAATACGGCCAATTCGAGCTAGACGGATGACCCTGAACAAAGTTGGTGACACAAAGTACTTCTCAATGATATCTGCCAGGAACATACCTGAAAACAAAATTAAAGACAAATTACAAAAATATCCAAAGCTCCTAAAATGTGAAAGGACATTTTAAGAAAAATAACCAGTCTATTGATGAAATCACATTTGGACACAACACTCACCCGCAACGGACAGAATGACGACAACACAGTCAAAGACGTTCCAACCATTGGTGAAATAGAAGTGTCGCAGAGAAGTAAGTTTCAGGATGAACTCGCCAGTGAAGGCCACAATGAATACGAAGTTTACCCAGTACAAGATGTTCTCTGTCTCTTCTGACTGATCATCTGTTTCCACCATCATGGTTACCATGTTAAGACAGATGAGTATCATGATGGAAATGTCAAAGGCCTGCTGAGTGACGAAGTCAAATATCATCCCCTGGAATTTGTTCTGTAAGAAAAGGGAAGATATGGAGAGAAACATAGAGGACTAGAAGTGTTACTGAAAAATTTTATGAAAATATAATTTGTTCTAAAATATGAAAAGTACCTAAATAATACATAAAAATTGACAGATATTTGAAATTGACAAATAACATATTTAAAACATTTAAAACATTAACATTTTAAATTCATTAAAACAAATGTACTTAAATATAATAATAAAATAATAAAGGATTTTTTTTTTAATTGACAAATAGATATTTTAAAACTTTAACATCTTTAAACATGTAGTTAAATGCAACAAAAATAAATTGATAAATTGTTTGAAATGCAACTTTTTTGTATTTCAATTGCATTTTTAAAACAATTACAAAATATTTTAAAACCTATTTTGCCATTTGTTTTTTTTATCCACTTGCCAATCTAGATATAACAAGAATGCAACACGTTTGAAAATGCCGTTTTAGGTCTATCAAATATGTGTAGAAACACAAATCTTCCTGCTTACCAGTGGTCTAGGGATGGGTTTCTGGGGTTTCTTTGAGCCCAGTTTCTTCATAGCATTATAGTACTTTTTCTGTTCTTCAGTCATGAAGATATCCTGACCTCCAAAGTAAAGGGACAAAAGTAGACTGGTTACAACCTGACAATCTTGCTCGGCCACATGTGCTCAAGGATTTTTTACCATTAAGCACTAAATTGAAAGCATGTCTTACAAAAAAAATAGGAGATAACAAAAATGCAGAGAGAAGTTGTGGAAGTGCAAAGCAAAGAGAAGAAACGTAGGTGAAGACAGCACTCTAGAGGTGAAAAAGAGAGAGAACACTTATCTTTTTCTTCTGTTGGTTAAAGTTGTCAATAATGACACCAATGAAGAGATTCAGAGTGAAGAAGGACCCAAAGATTATGAAGATGACAAAATATATATACATGTAGATGTTGTCCTCATAGATGGGCTGGTCCTCAACCTGCACCAATAAGCAAAAAGTGACTCACTTGAATAAAGAGCCAACAGTGTCTATAAAAAAATATATAATAATAATAATATATATATACATATATATAAACATCCACACCTTTCTGGAATCCACAGCAGCATACATGATGTCCATCCAGCCTTTGAATGTGGCCTAGGTCATATGGAGAAAGAAACCAAGTTCAAAGCTATGCACAGTAACACAAATTCTTTCCCCGCCATTGACAAATTATCTCGTCTTTTATGAGAAAGATTTTACAGCTTTCCATGTTTTCATTGTTATACGCACAGTTACACATCTTCTGAATGAGACCAGAATCTCATGATCAAAAACACAGGTAAGAAAGACACAGATCTCATATGTAAGCAGATGCATATAAAAAATAATGAAGATGCATATGAAAAATAATGCGATTCTGTGCTAGCTTTGGGGGTGCTGATGGAAGCCATTTTTAGTGTTTACGGAGCAAGGTCATGGTGTTTATTTAAAAACCTGATATACAAGAGATATGAGATATGTGATGACTTACCACTTGCAAGAGTGCCAGGTAACCTGCACCCACATTATCAAAGTTGATCTTCACATTCTTCCACCGAACCTCTGGGTTGCTCGCATTCATGAGTGCAAAGCATTCTGTCTTGTTGTTGACCACGTCAACATTAAAATTCTTCTCTGATGTCTCATTGAAGCAGTAATAGTACTTCCCAGCAAACATGTTTACACCCATAATACTAAAGATCAGCCAGAAGATCAAACACACCAACAGCACATTCATAATGGAGGGAATGGCGCCCACCAAAGCATTCACGACAACCTACAGAACAAAAAAGAAATTGGGGGAAGTGGGCAAAAAAAGGGGATTGTGTTTGAGAGAGAAAAAAAGAAGCACAGAGATAAAGTAGGTGTTAGACTAAAATTGAGCCAATCTGATATTCATATGTTAAACATGTAATGTGCATATCTTCAAGCTCTTTTTTAAGGAATTCAATCTTCCACCTTAGAAGGCCTCTAAAAATGTTGCAATGAAAAGAAGGAAAACTGATCTTTTTAAAACATCATCTAGAATTGTTTTTGATAAATGTTTATTAACAAATAATGTGCAGTAATATCTGGCCATTTGTTGATCAATATTATCTGTATATACATGCAAATATAGTACCACTAATATGTATTGTTGATTTTTTTTTTTTTTGAAGAGGTAGAGGTTTCAGATTTACTCTCAAATTACTGTGCCAACCCTTTAATAATGAATCACCCGAAAAGAGCAAGGAGATAAATACACAAATATATTGTCACTTAACATAGAATCTAAAGAGGACAGCACTAAGACGATGTAAACTGGTATGGTTTGATTCACACACAGAAATTAAGAATAAAAAATAAAATAAAATAAGTGTGCATTAAAGTGGCAAAAGTTATACAGACAAAATGCAAGAAAACTCTTTATGTTAAGTGTATGATGAAAGGTTTTATTTCAATTTAAATTTGAGCAGTTTTTATCACATCAAGGTTTTACAGGATGTCACAGTGGTCTCTCTGTCTGCATCCTGGATATCACATGCTCTGCTTCTATCTGCTTCTCATGACTTACTTGCTACCTTATTTAAAAGTCAACATTGTTTCCCATTCGATAATTTAATAAAAGTATTATTATAAAATGCTATAAACTCTAAAGAATCCAGAATTTTACAAAACAAATAAGAATGGGTAGCAATTTCATGCTTGCCAACGGTGTATCAAGCAGTAAGAAACAAGCAGAAGCAAAACAACACCAGTATCCAGAGCATATGTGGAATTCAATTTGTAGACCATTGCCACTTTTGATTTATTATTACTCATACAGAAATACATAACCGCCAAACACGTTTGTTTTTCTCCTGCCATACCAGTATACCACTTAGTTTCATGAAATAACCCAGATAAACTACCAGCCCAATTTGTGGTGAAAATGTAAAGGTAGACATTGTAGAGGAAGACTCTCACCCTCCCAATCACCCTCTCACTCATGGTACACACAAAAGCTGTGATGTCAGCACACTATCAAGTTGGGTGATGTCAGAGATGGACAGCCGATAACGGCGCATGCAGGGCCTCAATCCTTACAGTAGCCATGCCCCCCCCCCCATACACTTAAATAGATAGTTAATGATGTCAATAATCATACTAACTCATTAATTAGTGATCCTTACACAGGGAACCCAATGTTCCTATTCAGGCCTTCATAAATTACGTAAATTCATAAATTAAACTTGCATTTATTTGTGGTATTTTGAAGTGCATGAAATGGATCAAAAGTTCCAAAAAATAAGTAAAAACAAATCATTCTCTGGTAGTGAAATATGACTTGTACATGCTCCTGGCAGCAAATAAGCCTGGTGTATATGAGTCAATGAGATGGTTATGTAATCGCAGAGATTAGCTACGATAGAACCGAGGGGGGAAGATGACTTTCTTCTTTCATCTTCAAGAACATGCATTCTACATGATATGCAATTATGAACAACTGAGTGTATACAAAGATCAGTAAGGCAGTACTTCAGTGGGACAAAAAATGTATTAGGCTACACTCATAAATAAAGGTACAAAAGCTGTCACTGGGATGGTACTTTTTTCAAAAGGTACACTCTTGTACCTATTAGGTTCAAATATGTGCACTTTAAGTACTAATATGTACCTTTAAGATACCAAAATGGACCCTTTAGGTACAAACATGTACCTTTTGAAAAGGTACCGCCCCAGTGACAGCTTTTGTACCTTTATTTCTGAGAGTATACAGTAAACTAGTTTTAATGCGGATACAAATTCTATTCAAGTTCTAGTGATCAAATAGTTATTTAGAAAATGATCTACTGTCTTCTGATGTTGCTTTTCGTTGACATTGCCTATTATTCTTTAACGTTTGACTTAGAGGACAAAAAAATATGTTATTATAATATTTTTAACATAATAAAAAAAAAAATCTGCGTGATCGAAATATGATTGCTGCATAAAAATTCAATACAATTCTTTTACCATTCTGTCTTTTTTAAAGCTCAAGTTATCAAGTGAGTATTATATTTAACCCTAACATACGCCCATCTAAACCTAAACAAGATTATTTTGTAATTACACACCTTGAGAAAAATGATCAGACAAACCGAAAAGGAAAGCTGAGGCTTTTTTACACATTATTCTGTAATGACTGGAGTAAGGATGCAGGAATTGGTGATAAGTATTAGGTTGCAGAAAAGAGCAGGGTGAAGACAGAAGGACGGCTTTAGAAAATGGCAGAGGTTCTTTGAGAGAAACAGTGAACCTTTAAGGCATTTGGATGCTAGAAACATCACAACTAATGTTATTGCATGAAAGTTAACCGAACAAAAGAAATGAATGGTTGTGATGAGGCAGCTTCACATAATATCCACTTTCATCTTTATTCTAAAAACCATAAGTTTCCCCAAAGGTTTCTATAAGTTTATTTGCGATGTCAATTTAATAGAAAGGAATTTAATTATTCTTCTAGACATCTAAGATATTAATAAAAGGAAGCTAAATCTTAATATATCAGCTGCATCATGACGCAATGTTGAAAGGGGTTTCCATGCGGAGAGTTTTAAAATACATGCACTTGAAGGAAAGGTTTTGCCAAAAAACAATGTCATTTGGATTTCCAGAATCCTGATAGGTTTGCTTATTCCTCTGTAGCTGTGGTTTTGATTTCTGCACAATGGTAGTTTTTGGCATGCAGTCGTGTTCTCACAGAGTGACTGGCATGCATAGGGCAGCCTTGGATCTTACCCTCATGCCCTCAAACCGGGACAATGCTCTCAGGGGCCTGAGAGCCCTCAAAGTCCTCAGGGACTTTATGGGGCCCAAGTCTGAGTAGCCCAGCGCATTAGCTACAAGGGTGATTATAGACACCTATACAAAGAGAGAAAGAGGAAGGGAGGAAAAGAGAAAGAGATGGGCCAAAGTGTTAGAGTCAAGGAGGACGTCAAGGTGAAAGAGAGAGGACCCTACGTTGACACTGAGCTGGAGAGGCAGTAAACAGATATATACATACATATAGAAGGGTTTGCTCATGTATGTATGCATATATGTGTATTCGACAACAGAGAGAGAGAGAAAGGAAAGATTCAGGTTAAACATGGGGTTAACCAGTCATAGGTACTGTATGTTGGGCGACCCAAATGTTTGCACTTTTAATCTTAGTATGCGATTCGTTTTTGGTATCGCAGGCAGATGAAGCTTGGAAAGCAGCTAACAGCAAACCTGGAAGGAAACTTTTGGTTGAGAAATACAAAAAAAAAACAGAGGTGAAGGGACACATTTAGAAAAGAGGTGTGCACAAACTTACAAGCACGTTCACTGTACTTTGTACACACAAGATACGCACAATACATACAAACACCAACCGCGTACGGTACACACGATACCATTCGAGAGTCATTAGGGTAACAGGGCGGTTTGGGAGAGTAAGGAGGCAGAGAGAGAGGAACTCCTGTAAAAGAACAAGAGAGTCCTAGCAGAGACCTTACCCTGGCCCCTCACTTCCCGGCCCTCTTATGCCCCCTCAGGCCCTCTGTGTCCATCAGCACTATAGAGAGATAAGGTTACAGTGCCTGTCAGGGATAATAACTAACAATTTTACTTTTAGGACTTATATCCACATAGACATGTAATCAAACACACAACCGGCCCTGCCAAGTGGCAGCAAACCAAAGTAGGCTATGTATATAAATGTGGGCAGTCATTTAAACATGTTAATGGCTTTGACGTCAATACCATGTTGACCATTTCCAAATGAACCATTTTTACAAGTATGTCTATCAACATACTTCAAATTTCAAAAAAGGAAAGAACATTTTAAAGAAAATCACTTTCAAATTGAAAAAAGCTGTTTTGTAAGCATTAGTAAAACTCTACAAACATGTAAATTAATGAAAAATGTATTATTAATTAAAGTAATAATTGCATTAATAGCTTTTTAATTAATACAAATGCTAAAATAATTTGAAATCTATGTATGTGAACTTTGGATAATTTGCTGGAATTTAAACTTGGATTTCACACTTTATGTTTAGACATGGAAAAGCAATATGAAAAGTCATACTAAATGTTGATATTTTTCTATGTGGTTTTAACTAAATTAATAATCTGTAATAGATATAAAATGAAACAATTAAAATATACTATTTCATTTTTCATGATTGCAAATAGACAAACTCAGGCTCAATCTGTTGAAATCCCCAAGATTCACATTAGGAATTTTTTTCCCACATTAAGGGCCCTATCATACACCTGGCACAAGGCGTGGCGCAAGTGTTTTTGCTAGTTTCAGCCTGACGCAGTTATCATTTTCACATCCAGTTTATCAACCTTGTGAGCATAGTCGTCACTGATGGAGGGACATAGGCTGAATCAACAGCCGAATAAGGAAGATCAACGGAGACATAGAGACAGGCTTTCCAAGAGAACTGGAAGACACTGGCATCCAATGGGGCGATGTGGATAATGTGGCCATGGATTGAATACTTTGGAACATCTTGTTGCCCACCGGGCCAACACGTGACCTGATCTGATAATGGTTTAATCTCTGCGAGTAAGAAGCTACTCTCCTCAATAATAAGGCATGCTACCTCTCCTAACCATTCAGAGAATGCACTCCCTGAATGATCTTAGAGCCGAACTAATACGTTTTGTGTTGGGGGGTTCAAACCTCAGTAAGGTCACACTGCACGATTTTCAAAGTCATCGGATCACTGCTGTTTTCACACTGCACGACAATCTGGGGTAGTATTCAGTCGCTGCTATTTTCACATTGCACGATGGATCGACGACAGGAGGTTTCACACTGCATGACTTTACAATAGGAAGAATCCCCGACAACCCTGTCTGGTCCACAAACTACAGCCAAACGCACACGAGAAGTGATAAGGAAATAAAGCAAGACCACGCTGAAATTATGTTCTTTAATCCTCCCCGAACACACAGTAATTAACAAAGGTGACTTGTTAACAAACATACTTCTGCTGGGAAATTTTGATATACACAAATCTAAGAAGCCTACTTGAAAGTGAAACCAACATGTTGTGCATTTTATAATGAGTTTATTTATAGCCTATAAAAGCCCTCAAAGTGATGAAAAATAAAAATGCAATAAATATTTAGTCCTTTATAGAAGAATATTATTTACAAGAAAAACCCTAGCCCCTTGTTCATCATTTAGCCTACCTGATCTGTATAATCGAATGCCAAAATGTATGCACTTTGTTTGTAAATGGCTAACGTTAAAAATAAAAAGTCCTCCCCGAGCTTCACGCTGCCCTGTCATCACTGATGTAGTTTTCAGTCAGAACTCTTTCACACAGCAGGATTGTGAATCGCCGACAGCTCCAGATATTTAGCATGCCAAATATTTCCCAGGTGTCGGCGACGCATCGGCGATGACCTCAGATCGCGTCTTTGATAATTCACACTGCGCGATTGTCACTCGCGTGAACGAGCACCGATTTGCCTCCGATGTAGGGCATTTGTCGGCGATTTATCAAAACCTGTTGGCGAGTGAAAAATCAGGCTAAAATCGAGCAGTGTGAACTTGGCATTAGTCAGTCTTGAATTCTGTCGCACAGACATGCGCTTACCCTCCTCCATCCCCAGCTCCTCCTTATGCAGATACATGATCACTAACTGCTCGCCCACGGAGATATATCATCTGTCCAGCTCATTGCTAAATTGTCCCAATTTATTCACAGTACTCTTTTCTCTACTTGAAATATACAACTGTCGCATATAAAATATCTGGCAATTGCTTAGGCTTCGGGGGGGTTCAAACCTCAGTAAGGTTTACCTGTGGATAAGCTCAGAATCTGAACCCTTCAGAGCGAAGCCTGCCGCCAAATATAAAGTTCAGGACCTCTACAATATTCTGGCTTGAACAGAGTGGTCCTGACTAAAATATAAAAATGTCATACATGTTATACATGTTATAATGGATAATCATTGCGTGTATCAGAATTAGCCTACTTATTTGCTGGCGCATGAGCAGATACGTTTGCTCTCTGGAGGCGCGTTCAGTCTGTGTGCCTTAAAATTCCGCTGTTTAAATAGCGAATCCACCAAGGCGCGAGTGCAACTCGCTCTTAAAGGGAATGGGAGATGAGACTCTGGTTTATTGCACGTTACGCCCCCCCAAAAAACATTACTCATTAAGAGAATAGGGACAACCGTTTAGATGCGACGCCGAAAACTAGTGGATTTGAGTGCACCTGCACGCTTTAGACCATGTGTTTATAGCGCCAAAAGCGGATCACGTGTCTGATGTTTATGGAAATACATTGAAATAAAATAAGGTAACAATGTCACTAGTAACAATTTTTCTGTTCTACAGTAAAAACAAATCTATAACATCAGTACATATATAACAGGAATAAATAAATATTAGTAGTATACATATTTTGGAATAGGGCTGGGCGATAATTCGATAACGATAATTATCGTTATATAATTTTCCTCGATAAAACAATATGAAGAGTTTGATAAATGTTCTCGATACTGTGTTTATGCGCCAAAAGCGGACACGTTTATCCGCTCGGATCAAAGTTCAAACTGCCACGCGGCACGAGTTCACTAGAGCAGATGGCGTTTACTCGGTCATGCAAGCACTAAAAGCGCTAGAATTCAGCGAAGAACACAAATGACTCTGTGATTTAAACTAGTTTAAAGCCAAACAGGAGAAACACTGTGCCACGAGACAGTCAGTAAGCTTTTCAATCTACACATCTAACACTCACTGCACCATGGTTTTGTGGCAGAAATGTGGGATATTCAAATGTATTACATGAGTAATGGTATATCATTATAGTATGTATTTATGATTAAGCTAAAGCATGTGTGCATTTAGTGTTCCTGTGGCTCAGTGGTAGAGCATTGCGTTAGCAGCTCAAAAGGTTATGGGTTCAATTCCCAGGGAACACATACTGACAATAAACATGTATAACCTGAATGTACAGTAAGTCGCTTTGGATAAAAGCATCTGATTAATTTAAATGTAAATTTATAATGAATCTTTTTAGACTACTGTTTTTCATACAGAAAGGCTACCTAAAAACCTAGTTATATTTGTACCATGGTATTGAGGTGCTATATGTGTGATTTTATGATTTTGTGTGACTGTGTTTATCATGATTTAAATGTATGCTACTATGGGAGACCAATGCTTATTTAAAAAAAAAATCTTGATCAGAATCATTTTAACCATATAAGTAAGGTTGCTACAATTTTTACAGATGCTACTGATTTTGATTATGAACAAAAATGTACCTCTGCATTCTAACTCAAGCTACTATCAAATGTGCATTTCTGAAAAGTGATATTATTATCATTATCAGGCAACCCAAGTCTGTTTCTTGATTTGAAACAATATCACTAATTAGAACATGCATTTTTCTATTTAGATATTTATTTTGTTAAGGAAAATGAATGGTCTGGTTTCTTCAACTTTCACTTTGGAGCAAAAATGTGACTTTAAACTTGATAGAAATAACGATTTGACATTCATCGTGATAACGATATCGACTGATAAGAAAACAATTATTGTGATAATTGTTTTGGCCATATCGCCCAGCCCTATTTTGTAAACATAACCAATGAACACTAAACTGAGTGCTGTAGCACCCGAGCACTCTACCGGTGAAGATCAAATGTAATTTTAAGATCAATCTGAAGACAATGACAACTGACCTCAGAGCAGACCACGAACACCAAAAGGAGTAGAATAGAAAAACATGTTTGTTTGTATTGGGAATATAATTAATCGCCAAAAGGACTGACAGTACACCATGAAATACTCAAAACTACTGCATATATCTGCAGAATAATCCATCTGATGTGAGGAAGTGCAAGGGATAACAGCAGTGATTTATAGATATTAGCGAAAGTTACTTACATCCACAATGAAGAAGTCCAGCCAGCACCATGCATTGGTGAAATATTTGACAAAGCCATAGGCTACCATTTTCAGAAACATTTCCAGGATGAAGATGTATGTGAAGACTCTGTCTGCGTATTCTAGAATGACCTGGATGGTTTTCCTCTGTTCAATGTATACATCCTCAAATGCCTTAGAAACAAAACAGAGAAAGGGAATTTTTTTTACATTTAATTAGCAGTGTTTATGAATGTTAATTTGTCAATTGATGTCAATTTATCTAACTAATTTTTGTTATGGTAATGCAAGTGAAAACATTTTAAATTTACATTGCTAAAAAAAGTCAATTATGGTAATGAAATCTCGTTGCATGTTTGTCCAAATTATTTTCAAATGTTGTGTTTGATCAAATTTTGAAGATTTATCAACTGCTTCTTTTCCCACAACCATTCTTCACTTTCAGTACCGGACATCACCAAAGTGTGGCACTGCAGCCCCACTTACATTAGTTCACTCTTTCACTTTAGTGGGAGTTTGGGCACGATCCCTAACAGCAGCTATGAGAGAGGCAGCAGAATCGTCTGCGTGGGGTCAATTTTACAGCATTTGGCTACAGTCCCTATCAACAGACATGAGATTCTGCAGCCCCAAGACAGACTGCTGATGTGCAGGGGCCGGTACAGTGCAATAGTGATCGCACCATCAGCTACTTACATAGATCATATACCACAAAGTATGCTATAAAGCCTCAATCACATTAAAATCTACCTGCACTAGCATTATATCACATTAGTTTCCCACATCTACATTGTGAAAGGTTGAGATATCAACACTGTGCCCATATATCATTAAATCCTATTTCAGAATCTTTATCTCAGTCTTTAATCTCTTCAGCTTCTGCAAATCTTTATCACTGATGTTGCCAAAAGAGGATATGAATTGGCATGGACATTTTTGAAGTCCCCACACTTTATCTAATTTATAGCAAATTAAATAACACATTTTCCTGTTACATGCATGAAGGTGATTTGCATCACTTTCAAAGATGTAGGTATAAACCAAAGGCCTGGTACTCTTTCAAATATATTTTTTCAATATTTTTTCAACAATGGTAAGAGAAAAAAAGAGACTTAACCTTAAGAATGTTGACATCAGAAGATCAAACTAAACATTGCATGAATGTGTTACCCTGTTGTTTTTGTAACCCCAATGTAAATTCCTCTAAATGCAAACCTTTTATTTGTGTGATTTTGTCATTTTCTAGAAATATGCATTTAATAAATAACAAATAACTACATAAAAAAACATGTATTAGATATTTAGCTTAAATTAAGCTGCCACTCAGTAGGGTCTAGCCAGTTTGGGACCAAATTTTAGTTTCTGCTCGTCAATAAATATTGCCAATAAAATAAACTAAGTGTGTGTGTGTGTGTGTGTGTGTGTGTGTGTGTGTGTGTGTGTGTGTGTGTGTGTGTGTGTGTGTGTGTGTGTGTGTGTGTGTGTGTGTGTGTGTGTGTGTGTGTGTGTGTTTATTTATTTGATATTTAAAACAATGGAATATGTGCTTCAAACACTGTACAAAAATGAATGGAACACCAGAGTGTACTGCATCCATGGAATGTGGTTTACACCTTAGCACTTAGAGAGAATATTAGCAATTCATTTAACAAAAATAAACTTTTTGTGTGGGTGCATGTCTGTGACCTCACCAGAGCTCCAGAGCTGAGCAGAATCATAAAAATGATGAGTGTCTCAAACCAGTTGTGTTCAACAATGAGGTAGCAAGTTTTCCTCAGGAACCACCAGTACTTTCCCCAGCCCTTGGTGATGGGCACGTCACAGCATTTGTATCGTGCCACACAGGCTGAAAAACATATTACACACCTACTGAACACACATTTACATCAAATCAACACTCACAATGAGTATGTTTAGATGGACAAAAATATTCCGCTTTTAACACAATTAAGACAATACACTGATTAAGAATCTACCATGTAAAAGAGATTTTTGATTACCTTAATCCGACTAAAGTCATACTCGAAGTAAACACAAATCGAATTAAGACGTGGAGTATTCCTATTTTAGTCGCATTATTGAAGTGCAGTATAGACATGTGTAACCCCCTCGGGTCCGCACCGCACCGCCACACCTCATTCTTGTTCCGAGTGGGTCTCCGGCGTGACAGGCGGGCGCACTAACAAGGAAGCTAAAGGCTGCAGCCACTAGCGTCAGTCGCTAGTGCACCTCTTGAGATCAGAGGAGTGAGATTTACCTGCACAGCACCTACTAGCTGGCCTCCGTCACACCTTAATAACATTATTACGGTCGTGTAGGACTTTTCGCCGCATTTTGCGACAGGATACATACATAGCAGTGGTCAACCGTTTGACGGCGAACAAAAGAGCATGGCTTCAAAAATGCAGTCATCTGTTTGCACGTACAGAATGACAAATAATTAAAGTGGTCATATGATGCGATTTCTTGTTTTTCTTTTCTTTAGTGTGTTATGTAGCTGTTTGTGCATGTATAAGATATCTGCACAGTTGCAAAGCTCAAAGTCTCCCACAAAAGGATTTATTCTATCTAAAAGAGAAGGCTGATCCAGAGCAGGCTAAAACGCCTCATTCAAACACGCCCCCACATGTCTACGTCACGATGTGAAGATATTTGCATAATGCTGCCCAAATGTTCACGCAAAGAAACAAGGCATGGTTTCAGTAACCGCAGTAGTGTTGATGCAGCCATGTCAGGGAGACGCTGTGTGTTTCTATGCTAGTGTTTCCGTGGCTCAGTGGTAGAGCATTGTGTTAGCAGTGCAAAAGGTTGTGGGTTCAGTTCCCAGGGAACACACATACTGACAAAAGAAATGTATAGCCCGAATACACTGTAAATCGCTTTGGATAAAGGTGTCTGCTAAATACATAAGTGTTTCTATGCGAAAGCGAAGCATTTGGCTTTCCGAAAGTAGATGCAATTAGGAATCATTGGTTAAGATTTGTTTAAAACAGTTTTTCCAATGCATTTTATGGACGACAGTTTCGTGAACCTAGGAGAGTACAAGGCTGGCTATGGACGAAGGCTATTTCTAAAGAATTCAGACATTGCTATGACAATCTGGCGCTTCTGAATCAGCGACTGTAAGGGTGTTTTGTTATTAGTTTAAAGGGGACATATGATGCGATTTCAAGTTTTCCTATCTCTTTAGAGTGTTACAAGCTGTTTGTGCACAGATAAGATCCCTAAAGTTGCAAAGACTAAAGTCTCAAACCCAAAGAGATATTCTTTATAAAAGTTAAGACTCGGCTACGCCTTCCTAAAATGCCTCGTTTAATCACACCCCCACATGTCTACATCACGGTGTGGGAAGATTTGCATAACACCGCCCAAATGTTGACACAAAGAAAGAAGGTGGAACTATTATTCTCGCTGTAGTGTTGCTGCTGCCAGCGCCATGTCCTGGAGACGCTGTGTGTTTCGTTGTGAAAGCAAAACTACTTCGTTTGGGTTTCCAAAAGAGGACACAACTAGAAATCAGTTATTAAGTTGGATTTACAACACTGTTCCAGAACAGTTCAACCCAAATATTCAGATGTGTGCAGCGAATTTTACGGAGGACTGTTTCCTGAACCTGGGAGGAGAGTAGCCTACAATGCGTCTGTGCACAAAGGCTGTTTCTATAAAGTGGGGCAATTCCAACTTTGCAAGGACAGTCTGTCGATTCTGATTCACAGCCTGTAAGTACGTTTTCTTATTTAAAGAATTTGCTACTTACTATTCAAACGCGAGTTTTGAGCAATGTAGAGTAGTGCTTGTTGTTTGTTGTTTCTCCGATCACAAATGCAAACATGGTGTTATGTTTATGCGATACGATATGCAACGTGATGCATAAAAAGACAGTATAAGTCATTATAATCAGTAATTATGTCCCCACTGGATGCAACTAATGCCTTGTTTGGAATTGTTTTTTATTGTTTTTGAGTCGTCGTGCCAGGACAGGGCATCACAGTATGGTAAGGAGCATAACATTTCCGTCACACGCTTGAGGTATTCGGCCAATAACATCACACTGGATAGCATCAAATCTTCGCCAATTAGAGCACACCTCGCTTTTCGGAATGATGAGCTTTGTAAAACATTTCAGAAAGGCGGGGCATTGAGGAGAAACAATAATGTACAGTATATGGAAAATAATGTGTGTTTTTTTTCCTTAAACCACATAAACACATAGCATTACACCAAATACACAAAATAATGTTATTTTTAGCAACGCCATATGACCCCTTTAAGAATTAGCTATTGACTGTTTAAATGCTGAGTATTGCGCAGTGTAGAATAACGCATCGGTGTGTGTGTGTGTGAGGGGAACAGGGTCACATCACAGCGGAGAGTACAGCCCGTCAGAAATCATAGCACGTCAGCTGTCTTAACCGCGGCTTGTGTACTGCAAATACATACGAGCATCATCACTGTGTCTGTCACGAGACTCTGTTCCCCTTTCGGGCTTGAACTGATGGTAAAACTAACAACTTTATTAACTGTCTTTATATTATTATATTACAGGTATATTACTCATAAAATTAGAATATGGTGAAAAAGTTCTTTTTTTCTTGTAACTTATTTCAAAAAGTTAAACTTTCATATATTTTAGATTCATTACATGTAAAGTAAAACACTTCAAACTTTTTTTGTATTAATTTTGATGATTAGAGCTTACAGCTAATGAAAGTCAAAAATAAGTATCTCAAAATATTAGAATATTTACATTTGAGTTTCAATAAATGACCATCCATACAGTATAAATTGTGGGTATAGTATATACAGTATAAATCTCTTGTCCTTTGAAACCACAATAATGGGGAACACTTCTGATTTGGCAATGGTCCAGAAGACGATCTTTGACACCCTCCACAAAGAGGGTAAGTCACAGAGGGTCATTACTGACAGGGGTGGTTGTTCAAGGAGTGCTTTATCAAAGCATATTAAATGCAAAGTTGACTGGAAGGAAAACATTTGGTATGAGAATGTGCACAAGCAACAGGGATGGCCGCAAGCTTGAGAATACGGTCAAGCAAAGCTGATTCAAACACTTGGAAGAGCTTCACAAGGAGTGAACTGAAGCTGGAGTCAGTGCATCAAGAGTCACCACGCTCAGACATCTTCAGGAAAAGGGCTACCAAGCAACTTCTGAAACAGAAACATCGTCAGAAGCATCTTACCTGGGCTAAGGAGGAAAAGAACTGGACTGTTGCTCAGTGGTCCAAAGTCCTCTTTTCAGATGAAAGTAAATTTAGCATTTTATTTGGAAATCAAGGTCCCAGAGTCTGGAGGAAGAGTGGAGAGGCACAGAATCCATGTTGCTTGAAGTCCAGTGTGAAGTTTCCACAGTCAGTGATGATTTGGGCTGCCATGTCATCTGCTGGTGTTGGTCCACTGTGTTTTCTGAAGTCCACAGTCAACGCAGCCATCTACCAGGACATTTTAGAGCACTTCATGCTTCCTTCTGCTGACAAGCTTTATGGAGATGCTGATTTCATTTTCCAGCAGGACTTGGCACCTGCCCACACTGCCAAAGGTACCAAAAGCTGGTTCAATGACCATGATGTTACAGTGCTTAATTGGCAGCAAACTCGCCTGACCAGAACCCCGTGGAGAATATATGGGATATTGTCAAGAGGAAGATGAGAGACACCAGACCCAACAATGCAGATGACCTGACGGCCGCTATCAAAACAGCCTGGGCTTCCATTACACCTGAGCAGTGCCACAGGCTGAATAAACCCAGTGCCACAGGCATTTTCATGATATTCATTTTTTTTTAGATGTACCTGTATATTTATATTATTTGAAGCTCGTGATTATGGTAAGGGGCATTACATTTCCGACGTGCACTTGTGGTGTTTGGCCAATCACAATGCACTGGGTCAGCTGGCCAATCAGAGCAGACTGAGCTTGTCGGAAGGAGGAGCTTTGTAGAAAATGACGCGTTTGAGAGAGGCGGGACATAGAGGACCTACAATAATGTACAGTATTTGAAAAATAGTGTGTTTTTATTTTTATATTAAAGCATGTCAATATATTCTGTTACACCAAATAACTATCTTTAAAAATAGCACCATATGACCCCTTTAACTGCAATTGAAGCTTTCGTAAAATGAAAAAATGAAACTCCCAAAACTGTTTATGGCATCATAACGAAGACGAACTAAATGTTTATACATGAAATTCTGGAGGGGATGTCAGATGGCGTTGCATGAAGACAATGTTGTGCGCCATGAATCGATCTATGCTCTATAACATGTCAAACGGGAGCATGAAAGGAATATTCTAAAAGCAACGAAGCTAAACTAAACACATTAATCATAATATTGTCTTATTCAGAATAAGGTAAATAATTAGATTCCTGATGTCCATGTAAACGGAGTCAATGTATGCTTTATTGCCTAAAACTAAAACAAATGTACTGCTTTGCCAATGAAACTTCAATGTGTAATACAGTATACTGTATACTACAGCTGTCAATTACATTTTCTCAGCTAATATATATATTTGATTAGTTTGACTGATTATAATTAATTTAAATAATTACTTTTATTGACAGATTATATCATAGACAAAGTATCGCAGATATATCATATTAAAGTTAGAATTATATCAAGAACATTTCCATTCAAACAAACATGCATGCATTGTTTACCATCAGTCCAACAGGCCTCTGGGTCTAAGTACACCTCCACGAGCTCCACTACAGCTATTTCCTTCTCATCAGGCTTAATGTCGATAGTGCTTCCCTCTGAAGAGCTGGTGTCATCCAGCTAGAGGGGGGAAAAACACATAGATGTATCAATGTACATTTAATTAATTGTGATGCATTCTTCTACTTAGATTGTATCAGTTTATTTCAACAAGAACTTCCCAAAAATACAGATGCTCTCAAAACAAGGTTAACACAAGGTGATCCTGATCCAAATCTCCAATCACTGCTTTCTCCAGTGAAAATCTTCTACGGTTGTGTTAGTCCAAAGAAATACCTGGATGCAAGATACAATATAAACTGATACCTGAACATGAGTAACAGTTAGTCTAAATACTAGTTTAGTATTAAACCTACTAGTAAGTTATTAACTGAGGCTAAATGTGTCCTAGCACTAACCTTTAATGTCCTTCTGGGTGTATAGATTAATTAGCATTCACTCTACCCAAGACACAATTAACCTTGACTCAACACTAACTGAATTAACAAGGTTAAAAACTATCATCTACATATGCAAATCAGACAGTGATTAATTACTTTTTGCTGTATTTTATGCAAATCAGGAGCTTTGTATTTATTTATTTTTTGTTACATATTATGGTCCAGCACATCTGTATTTATGTCTAACCAACAAGTGAAAAATGCTGAGACAAAAAGGGCAACATATATTTGTTAACATCATTAACATCTAATATAATCTCATAAAGATAATAATAATTGTTATAATAATAATATTTTTTTTATTATTATTTAAAAACAAATACACAATAATATAAACTATATTAAATTATGACATATAATATAATATGTTTTCTGTAAAATAAGTTGTACCTGACTCGCATTGAGTTGCATTGGGTTAAAAAACAAAAAAACACAGATAAGTTGCATAGGTTTATAAGTCACATTTTGTTATTACACTGAGACATCGTGGTAAATAAAATAAAATGTTTCTAAACATTATAAAGGTATATTTTAATCACTCCACAAATTCTATAAATGTAATGTTATTTCAAGAATAAAAAATGTAAGAATAAAACAAACACAAATTGTAGTGGCATCCATTGTAAACAACATTAATTAAAAACACCAATCCTAAAAAAAAGTATTGTTTGCAAAACTGAAAGTACCACATGTGATAAATGTGCTTCACAAATTAAATGTAATGACTGACTTTGTTATTACAAAAATGTGTATACTAATATAATAACATGGAACTAGAACATACAGTATATCGCATTATTTCTGATTATTACTTTACTACACATTGTCATATTAAATGTTGATGTGTCTACATGTTTATATTTAATTTATATATAAATTGTATTATATTTTTTACAAGGAAGGTACTTAAATGTGACATATAAGCCTTGTGCACAGTTCATCAAACCCTCTCTTACTGCAAGCACCTACCATAATTAAAAAAGAACGAGTACAGACACACACACACACAGGCAGAGTATACCCATTCAAACACAAAAAAACATATTCATCAGTCTCCTGGAAAAGCCTGACCCTGATCACAACAAGCCAGGATGACACAGCAGTTTTATAAAACCTGTATCGTTAATACACACACTGGCAGTCGAAAGCATCAAAAGACCCTTACACACCACCACTGCAGTCTTCCCTGGCCCAGCCTTACCAATCAAAAATGAAGACCCAACCAGCAGTGCTTCGATTGGCTAACAGGAATGATCTACTGTGATGCCACTGACTAGATGTTCAGCACGTGTAGTTCAGCCGTACTGGATCTGTTACGTCTAAACTGGGTCACCTTGCACAGACACCAGGACAATGACAGGAGAGTCAGTATAAATGTATGTGTGTGCTAATATCAATGATAAATATCCTAAAAGTGCATGATTTTTCTTACTCCATTCTCACTATTACTCAATTCATGTGAACTCATGCTTGATCCTCACTATGAGGGCCCCAGGTAAACTCAAATTTTGAGCTACATGATTTTAAATGGTAAGTAGTCGCTGACATTGTTTTCTGGTTCATCCTTGTGCCTGGCATAATGCTAAAACATTCATAAAATAGTATTAACTTTTAGTGGCTAGCTATGCTCTTTGTTGCTCTCTTGTTACCACAGATTTAATAACCCAATTTGATTGACAATTGAGTGCACACAAATGCACATGCTTGTACACACATGCAAAGGAAAAACATTACATCATCTGGTGGACTGCATCTATTCTTTGTCTGAGTGGCTCAGCACTCAGCAAGGCAATAAATCACAGGAATAGCACAACTCAACATTCTCATACTGCCTGCAAAGCCTTGATCCACCCATTCTGCTGTAATCTGCAGCCTGTAATCAACTACTGACTCTTGATCTAGTCACGCTCTACAAACACATACCGCCATAGTCTGATCATACTCCCTAATTAACTCCCTAAGTTTTTTATCATTTGATTAAATAAAATATATCTGTTTGAGCATAATGCATTTGTCAAAATAAAAATGACTAGCTTGCTTAAGACTGTACAAGTCAATGCAGTCCTGATTATCTATATTTATTTGAGTCATGCTCTACTGATTTAAGGCGCCTTCTTTTAGCATTTTATTAATAGAGAAGTCATCTTTAATCAAAGGGCCCTAATATGGCCTCGGGAAATATGTAAAGAGATGCAACCAAATGTTACACAATCATTTTCACTGTGCCTGGAAATGAAAGCCCATCTCTGCCAGAATACACAAGTTAACTCTTTCTGAAAGTGAAATGATGCAAAAAGTAACATGGGCTCAAAATGATGATCTTTGTGAATTCTGTCCAGTAAGCAGCAGTAAGCCATTTTCAATTCCTCAAAGAATACTGTAAGGGCTACATACATTTTTTCCTCTGCTTTACTTCAGTCTCTAATATATACAGTGGAGAGAAAAATTTATTTTATCCCTAGATGATTTTGAACATTTGCCCACTGACAAAGAAATTATCAATCTATAATTTTAATGCTAAATTTATTTGAACAGTGAGAGACAGAATAACAACAACAAAAATTCAGAAAAATGCATTAAAAAAAAGTTATAAATTGATTTGCATTTTAATGAGTGAAATAAGTATTTGACCTCTTTGCAAAACATGACTTGGTACTTGGTGGCAAAAACCTTGTTGGCGATCACAGAGGTCAGACGTTTCTTGTAGTTGGCCACCAGGTTTGCACACATCTCAGGAAGATTTTGTCCCACTCCTCTTTGCAGATCCTCTCCAAGTCATTAAGGTTTCGAGGCTGACGTTTGGCAACTCGAACCTTCAGCTCCCTCCACAGATTTTCTATAAGATTATGGTCTGGAGACTGGCTAGGCCACTCCAGGACCTCAATGTGCTTCTTCTCGAGTCACTCCTTTGTTGCCTTGGCCGTGTGTTCTGGTTGATTGTTATGCTAGAAAACCCATCCACGAACCATTTTCAATGCCCTGGCTGGCTTCAATGCCCTGGCCCTGACGGAACATGGCCCTGTCCATAGTCTCTTTGATGCGGTGCAGTTGTCCTGTCCCCTCACCAGAAAAACACCCCCAAAGCATAATGTTTCCACCTACATGTTTGACAGTGGGGATGGTGTTCTTGGGGGTCATAGGTAGGGTGACCAGACATCCTGTTTTTCCTGGGACAGTCCCGTATTTCAGTTCTATTTTTAGTGTCCCGAAAAAATTGAGTTTTGTCCCGTATTAAAAAAATTATTTACGACTGGGTGATCAGAGCAAGTAGAAGTGTTCTTCGCACGTGAACAGCCTAATCAAAGGTAACTAAGCTTGTCGTAGAACAAAATTACCATCCAATCACAATTCGTTATCGATTAGCTAGCAGTAAGTGAAGGCGGGACAGGCGTAATCACCCTGAATGACACACAACAGAAGCGCTCTCTCTCAGCCGCACACCCACGCGATCCCAGTTCTGCGATCAGTTCTCCTTGTGCCTTAATTGTCAAATACACACACACAGCTGTCAAAATGTCCATCATGTGGAGTATCTCACGTAAATACAGTTGGTTATCACTTAAGTGAACGTAAACAGGTGGGTGAAAACCAGATACAGTATGTATCAATATATTACATTCATTCAGTCTTAAAGGGACAGCAGCTTAATGTCTCAATGTAAATCAAACAACAAAAGATGTTAAATAAATGTTTAATTGTTAAACCTACTGTATTAGAAAAATGAGTTTATTTAATATTTAATTTGTATCTATTGTATGTCTTATGGTTTGTAATTTGCTTCATTTTTATATAAAAAATGACTATGTACATGTGTGTGAGTGTGTGTATATTATTTAGATATCATGAAATCAAATTTCTCATATCGTGGTCATATACCACGTATATATTCTGGGCTGATTCCTCTTGATCTTCCTCTTCTCATGATCACTGAAACTCCACGGGGTAAGATCTTGCATGGAGCCCAAGTCTGAGGGAGATTGACAGTTATTTTGTGTTTCTTCCATTTGCGAATAATCGCACCAACTGTTGTCACCTTCTCACCACGCTGCTTGGTGATGGTCTTGTAGCCCATTCCAGCCTTGTGTAGGTCTACAATCTTGTCCCTGACATCCCTGGTCTTGGCCATGTTGGAGAGTTTGAAATCTGATTGATTGGTTGCTTCTGTGGACAGGTTGCCTTTTATACAGGTAACAAACTGAGATTAGGAGCCCTCCCTTTAAGAAAGTGCTCTTATTCTCAGCTCCTTACCTGTATAAAAGACACCTGGGAGCCAGAAATCTAGCTGATTGATTGGGGATCAAATAATTATTTCACTCATTAACATGCAAATCCATTTATAACTATTTTTTAATGCGCTTTTCTGAATTTTTTGTTGTTATTCTGTCTCTCACTGTTCAAATAAACCTAAAATTATAGACTGATAATATCTTTGTCTGCCATAGTATTTCTTTCCCTACTAAGGACGCCAATGGGGACTTTGGTTCTTCGAAATTCTTAAAAATATCTTCTTTTGTGTTCAACATAAGAGAGAAACTCATACAGGTTTGGAATGACATGAGGGTGAGTAAATGATGACTAACTGTTAATTTTTGGGTGAACTATTTCTCTAAATGTGAATTTGGCAAGCAGTTTTTGAGATTTCAGCATTTCCCTACTAGATAGGAGTTACCTGGAGGCATTGCAAATATGGCCACCAAGTGAATTGACTTTCCTTAAAAGGGACTTTAGTAATACTCACATCTTTGCTATTTTCCACATCTGATTCACTGCTGAAGTCCTCTGTGTTGAGGTTCTCAAAGTCCGACTCTCCCACAGCGATGGGAACCCGTACCGTTAGGTTCGGGTTGTGTATGAAGGACATGTGATCCTCATCAATCATGTACTTTCCTACGCTGCTACCAATGCCACTTGTGGTGCCATTACCGTTCTTGGGGTAGTTCAGATCACCAAATTTTATGTCAACACCGGTGTGGTTACCCATAAGGTTGAGTTTTTTATCGTACATGTCGTCAAGAGGTTTGTCTTCGTCTTCCAAAGGTTTCTTCTTCAGGATGTGGGCCACCAGGAGACGTGCATGAATTTTGAACCAAGCGATCCCTTTCTTAATGCGAATCACTGAAATCTGCAGGTTGTTCAGCTCACCGTCATCGTCTGTGGCTGCCAGATTATCAGCACTGAAGGAGCTGAGCAGCAAGGCCAAGAACAGGTTCAGCACCTAATCATGAGAAGATCACAGCTTTAGCTTTTACACATGATGAAGGCTTGAAGACCACAAGACCTTAGGCTGTCCCATCTGTTATTTTTTGGCTCCAAAATGCTCAAGCCATGCCATTATGTGACTGCAATGCATCCTGGATATGCCATTATTTTACAAACGTGCAAACCCCAATGAGTCCTGCAAGCATCCATTTGAACCACAAAATGACAGGTGGGATAGACATTTTTTAGGAAATAGTGACTAAGAAAAAGGAAGAACTGCAACACTGGAAAGTAACTGAGCAGAGAAGAAATCTAAAACTCACCACCAAGTTTCCAATGACCATCACCATCATGAATATTGTGAGACACATTGTTTGTCCAGCCACCTCCATACAGTCCCACATGGTTTCGATCCATTCTCCACACAGCACCCGGAACACAATAAGGAAGGAGTGGAAAAAGTCGTTCATATGCCAGCGGGGCAGCTCGCAGTTCACTGCGATCTTACACACACAGTCTTTATAGTTCTTCCCAAACAGCTGCATGCCCACCACAGCAAAGATGAAGACGATGATGGCCAGCACCAGGGTCAGGTTTCCTAAAGCTCCCACAGAGTTACCAATGATCTTGATCAGCATGTTCAGAGTGGGCCATGATTTGGCGAGCTTAAACACCCTCAGCTGTATGAGAGAGAAGTTTGGGATTCACAAAAGGTTTGGAATCAGAGAATAAGACATTTTACTCTACTGGTCAAACGTTTGGCTACGGTTAGATTTTTTTAATGTTTTTGAAGGAAATCTCTTATGCTCACTGTAGCTTTCTTCTTTAAAAAAAAATATTTAAAAATAAATTGTACTGAGCCCTGATTTTTGAACAGTAAAGTGCATACAACTACGGATTTAATGATACAAAAATATCAGTGGTTGATACTAATACCCGTAAAATAGGACAATTTGTGACACTAGATCTTAAACCACAGCAAAAACCTAATATGCTATGCATACACAATTAATTTTGTGTATTTAATTTTTACGCAATATATAAAAATATGAACAAATCAAACTTTAAGTAAAAAATAAAACTACTGTAGTTCTGGTACTTTTGACATCCCTACATACAACAATAGAGTAGGGTAAATGCAAATACAAGACACAAGTGATTCTTATACCTCTAATACAATTTGGTACTATCTATTATATAAAAACATGTGCATGAACACATTTTCACTCATAACGCACCAATCTGAAGGATCTGAGCACAGACAGCCCCTCTACATCAGACAGCATCAGCTCCACCAAACTCAGGCTCACAATAAAGCCATCAAAGATATTCCAGCCCTCCTGGAAGTAGTAGTATGGATCCATCGCTATCAGCTTGACACACATTTCAGCTGTGAAGATACCTGTGAACACCTGAGATACAAAGAAGTCAAAGAAAAAAAATAATTAAGATGATCTCAACAAGGTGGAAGGAAAATGTTGATGATACATTACATAAATGTATATTAGTATCTAGTCCACAGACATAGGTATTTGCATTGAAAATTATCATTGATTGTGCCCAGAGCCGATGACTACGCAAAACTGTGTCATAAATAATGTGAGATCACTAAATTGAGATGAAATGCGTAGAGTAATTACAATAAATTATCATTCATGTTTTCATAGCCGCTTTACAAAACGAAACTAAAATGAAATCATCTTTGAGAGCAAGGGCGCCCCCTGGTGTTTCGGGGGCCCTATGCAGCTTGCGTATTCTGCGTATAGGGAGGATCGGCTCTGATTGTGCCTGTATCATAAATAATGTGAGATCACTAAATTGGATGCGTAGAGTAATGGTTTGGTAGTAGAAGATCATAGAATCTAGAACGGTGATAAAAGACGGGTTTGATGCAGGCTGCATTTTCATGAAGGTTCATCAGATACTGAGGAGCAGACATCAGTGCTGCACTGCAGAGATAAACTTAAAATGGAAATGTGGGACAGGGTCCAGTATTGCTGCTCATTACAGAAATGGGGAGATTGTTTTGGATTAAGAAAGGCAGCGACTGAATTTAGGACTGTCAATTGATTAAAAAATGCAATTAAATTAGTTACATTATATGCCAATCAATCAAACATATATACAAATATTTGCTGAGAAAAGTCCCAAATAATGATATTCGAAAACTGGCAAATGAAAGGAATCAGAATATTAGTGTTTTGTATCAACTTAGGAAAAATTACAGTTAGACCTTCATACCAATAATACTGAAACAAAAACAGAAACATAACTGTTAAACAACAATACAAATTTAATTACAATATATAATTACAAAAATAAATGCTTTAAAATAATGATGCACTGGGTGCAAAATGAATTACATTTTATGAGGTTTACTTTATGCGAGTTAACATGTTTGTATAAAGTCCAGAACCATAATCAGTGAAGCAAAATATTAATAACAAAGATCCTAATAGAAGTTATACAATTTTGCATTTGGTTGTGTATATGACTGTACAATTATGCAACAAATTATTTTTCTACATTTCTATAAAAAAGAACAAACTATAAAAGAAAAACAAATTAGAAAAAACAATTCGTACCAGGTTTCCAACAGAAAGCACCTCCTCAAAGTGTGGTGACATGGGATAATGCTCCATGGCCATGAAGACTGTGTTTAGCACAATACATATAGTGATAGCCAAGTCTACAAACGGATCCATCACTATGAGGTACATTAACTCTTTTAGCTTTATCCAGAGTGGACAGCAATCCCATATCAAGAATATGTTGGCAAACTTATACCAGCAGGGCGGACATTTTCTCTGAGAATCCTCCAGCTCTGTGGTGAAACAAATAAGGTGAAAGAACATTTTAAGCTGTTTTTTGAGCATGAAATACATAATATGGAACTATAAATGTATATTATTATTATTAATACTGATGTGGTTTTATTGCTGTTTTACTATGTTTTGGTAACAGTAATACAGACAGACAGATGTTACTCAATACCTTCCATCAGCGTGTTGGTGACAACAGTCATAGCACTGTTGGCTCGCTCTTTCCGGCTAAAGGAAGTATTGAGCTGGTCCACCGACACCATAAGAGAACCTGAGTGTTTTCGCTTTCCCTCCACCTCTGTGGTCTGTGGACAAGAGTGATATAAGGTGGAGAAACACAAAGAACAATCATAGATTGGATTTGTTTTCAAGAAACATTTTAACCCATGCCAACACACATGCACATGCTGACAAAAACACAAGCCCCAAACTAACCTTCAACTCACACTCAATGTTGCTGAATTCTCTGATACATACCGAAGTGGATTTTCTCTCTAAATCACACTGTGAGGATCTAAACTAAACTCTTCTTAAACTGGCTTTACTAAACTGCAATTTGATTTTTGCAAGATTTTGCAAATGGACCTACCGTAGCTAATTTTCTTACAGACCCAACCAATCTGAAGTTATAACCTTCAGTTAAAAGAAATGTAAATTTAATCCCTGACTTCAACTTTTCTACACTAGATGATGAACACATTTATAAATATATATAAACTGTATAAATTATTGAAGCCTTAGAGTGGTTCTCAACTAAGAGGACCTCAAGATGACTAAAATAATTAGACAAAATAAAATTATATTTCTTATTTTACTTCACCTGCTCACCAACTGTTATTTTTCCTTAAATAAAATAAAAAATAAAAATCATAGGGAAGCATTGGAAGTGTGTGTGTGTGTGTGTGTGTGTGTGTGTGTGTGTGTGTGTGTGTGTGTGTGTGTGTGTGTGTGTGTGTGTGTGTGTGTGTGTGTGTGTGTGTGTGTTGTGTGTGTGTGTGTGTGTGTGTGTGTGTGTGTGTGTGTGGTGTGTGTGTGTGTGGTTTGTGTGTATGTGTGTGTGTGTGTGTGTGTGTGTGTGTGTGTGTGTGTGTGTGTGTGTGTGTGTGTGTGTGTGTGTGTGTGTGTGTGTGTGTGTGTGTGTGTGTGTGTGTGTGTGTCACAGTGTGTCACAGTGTGGCTCATTTCATTAGCTCACAGGAAGAAAACACAGTGAGGAAAATATATATTTGAATACTTTCTCACGTAGTTATATTGTAGGTTAATTATACTGTATATAAAATGCGGGCATTAGGAAGCCGTTATTAATATGCGGGGCATTGAAACTGCTTTCGAATGCACGATCGATTTTGACTTTCACTTTTGCTTTCGAGATTCACGATCAAACGAACTCTGTTTATACTATGGAGCGGCAGTATTTACCACACATTTTACAAGATCAGATGCTTGTCAGTGGTGCTCAGGATCTGTAAATCATTCGCCATCATCCTTACTCTGTTTATGTGGTAAGTGAAATCTTATGTACTGTAACAGGCTACCGCTAGCAATGAGCTAACCATGTCCCTTTAGTGGCTCGCGTTATTTTATTAGAATGCGTTATTTGCTTTCCGTGCCTTTCTGAATACAGACAGACACCAACCCATCCCTGCACTTCACATCCCCTGCACAGCCTGGAACATTTATTTCCATGATCTGCCATTTTCGCTGTTGTCCTCGCTTGTTTCTTCACAATACCTCTACTTCTGATTGTTCGGCTGGCGGCTGGCATAGAACATGGACTGGTATACGTTATGCAAATGTTGGGGGCGTAACTGTTAGTGATCCCGATTGTTATGTCACAGTCAGTGTTATGTTTTGATTCACCTATATTTCAGTGGTCTTTTTTATTCACAAGATATACAAGTGTTTGAGGCTCACGGTGTGTCATTTCCATATACTGAACCCTTATTATTCAACTATACCAAGGTAAACACAGTTTTCCATTCTATAGCACCTTTAAACGATTATACTGCATACCTGCCAGCCAATCAGAATCCAGTATTCAGACAGACCATGGAATATATATATTTTATTTTGGCTGATCAATTCATTTAACTCTACATCTAAAATTGTGAATGAAAGACACCTATTTATTTACTTTAGTTACAAGACTGTTCATTCATTACTGCAAGCTACACAAAAAGTTAACTACTTGTTCAACAGAGAACATCATGATTCAAGAAGACAATTCACACATTGCTTAAGGCCCAGTTTTCACTGCCATTACAAATGTCTCTAGAATATCATTTCACTTCCCTTACGAAAAAGAAGTTTATTCAAGTGTGTTATTCAGTGTTAATTTTGTCAGGCATTTTTGATTTAGTCTTAGTCTTTATCTTGAGATGAAAATGCTTTATAGTCTTAGTCACATTTTAGTCATTTGAGTCTTTCATATTTTTAGTCTAGTTTTAGTCGACAAAAATTCATTGGATTTTAGTCAACTTTTAGTCAAAATGCAGTTACCAACATTTATTTTGGTAGATATTTTATATGTAGTATTAAAAAAAATACCAATTAATTCTTCTCTCTTTAGACCAAATCAATTAAGCTTATGAGAAATTTAAATCAAGGATTGAATTAGGAAAAACTGGAACAAATGATAATTGTTTGGTAGAGATGAAAATTAAACTAATTTCTGATACAGTAGGTTTACTTAACAAGTATACATTTATTTAAAATCTTTTTTAGGTTAACATTGATGACACAAATAGGTATTTAATTAGGAACGCTGTCTCTTTAAGACGGAAGGTATGCATGTAAAACTGACACACATTCAGTTTTCGCCCACATGTTATTCGCTCACTTAAGCCACAACCGACTGTATTTACATGAGATACTCTACACCAGGGGTTTTAAAACATTTTTGTCAAGCCGAACCCCTGCACATAAATTCTAAACTGAAAGTACCCCCTGATATTTTAAGTTAATATTTCAATAATTCAATGGCACATTTGCATATTTAATTTTATTTTATCCGTTTTAAAGTTTCAGTAATATTTATATAGCTATTGTTGTTATAAGATTTAGACAATTATAAAAATTCTATATTATTTTAATTTATTATGTATTACATGTTTTCCACAATACCACAATAAAAAATAATAATACAGGGTTTTCCAAAAAGAGAATAATGTTTTATGCATTTAAGATTTTACCTTTACATGAAAATTGTATAAACGTGTAAGATTTATTTGCAAAAACGTTTTCATTTAATTTTTATTTATACATTTTGTATTAATTCGCTAATGAGTATACACTCGTAGCCATACCCTGTACCAACTCACGAACCCCACTCTGGGAAGCCCTGCTCTACACGATAGACATTTGGACTGCTGTGTGTGTATTTGAGCAGTAAGCACTGAGAACTGATTGTGCGCTGTATGAGAACTGAAGAAGTGGAGCGTGCACGAGAGAGAGCACTTCTATCCGCGCGATTACACCTATCCCGCCTTTAATCGACAACGAATTGTGACTCCCGGAAAAAACGGGACGTCTGGTCACCCAGTCTCTAACCTTTCGGGTGCTGAGGCCATTGTTTCAGATCGCTAGTTCGCGTTTTGGTAGCCTATCAGTCCACTGCGGCTGCTATACTGAGACTAGATATGCAAACGCCCATTATCCAATGACAGACGCACATTTTGAAAGACAAGACAGTTAACTTAGCCTATAGGATGTATTAGGTAGTCCTCAAATAACATTTTAGTCCCGTCTCGTCTTCTTAACGAAGACGCGGCATTTTTGGAAAATTTGCAGCAATTGGAATACATTTCGTCATAGTTTTTATCATCAGATATTAATTTTAGCTCATCAACGAGACGTCAACGAGACATCTTAGTCACATAAAAAAGGTTCGTTTACAAATATTTTTCGTCCTTATTTTCATCTATGAAATTAACACTGGTGCTATTAGTATACTTCTTTTAAACTAAAAATAGGAAAGTATACGTTTAGCCTACTTTTTATGTACTTCTCAGAAATATACTTAAAATTACATTTTAAGTATACTTGACAAACTTGACAATATAAAACATATATTTTAGCTATACTTGTGCTCCTAGAATCCGTGTTTTCATTGTTATATGGTAGGGGGTGCTAGTACACATCTTTACAGAATTTTCAACAAAACATAAGTGAAGAAGAAACCAAAACAACAGTTGCTTCCACGTGCAATCTAACGCGATCATCTAAATACACAGCATCAAAACTGTGTAAAGTTATGGAATAAAATGTTGTCCAATGAAGAGGTAATAATGACTGTCTAGCTTTGGGGTGTTGATCGACTCCATCTACATTTTGATTATTATTCTGAATACAATTCATAGTCTTTTTTTCAGCTTTTTGTTAAAAAAAATTCTTTATTTTTTATTTATGAAACTTACCCACATTCAAGTGTTTTCAAAAACAATGCATGAAGCTAGAATAAAACATTTCTCTTTACAAGCAGATACTCTGTTCTTCTTTTGATGTTTTGTATGTTCAGATATTCATATAAAACTAATTTATATATACAAATTGATACCTAATAGGGAAATAGTAGTGTAATTAAAGTATGACGTAATGTTCACTTAAAAAAATGTACGAGTATACTTTCAGTATAAAACTAATAAACTAGTAGTTTACTGAGACTATTCTTCAACGTGTACTAAAAATGCTACGACAAGGATTTAATAAGTAAACTATCAGTATACCTATAAGTTTAATTTTAGTATAATTGTAGTACAAGCTTAAAAAATGCTTTTAAACTAGTTGTGTACTCAAAGTTTACTACTGTTATTCTTAAAGTATGCTTAAAAATATACTTTTATATACTAGAAAGTGGGCCAATTTAGTCCCAAAGAGTATTGAAATAGTACACTTAGAAGTATACACCAGTACACTGATATTTGTATACTTACTACATAAATTATTCTTAAAAATATACTTGAACTTTACTTAAGTATACTTAATAAAATAAACTTGAAGTATACTACTTTTTGGTAAGGGTTGGTATTGTGGGTGTCAGTCAAAACAATGTTTATCTGTTTATCTTAACTGTTCCTTCCACTGTTTCAAAGGTCATCTAGATTTTACAATGTAATTACTTGGTGACAGCAGCATGTTCAGTTGAATGTCTGAAACAGCATGCTATAAAGCTGGGTGAAAACTGGGCCCAAGATCATGTTTCCCACACAGGGAAGGAGGAGAAGGCAAAGAGAGTATTAGTATGTCAATTCACCATGCTAACTAAAATGAGGCAGTATGCTGTCATTGGTAAGGTTAGGATAGGTTTTTCTTGCATAACACTTTTTTGGAGGGAGCAGAGTGGTCCTAAATTCAGAAATATTTGAGGTGGAATACTTCATATATGTAAAATAAATACAATTAAATGACAAATTTGAGGTTGTGGTTGATGGGTTGATGTGGAATGGGTAGAGTGTGACATGAAAAATATTATACGTACATTATTTAATGTGGAAATGTAATTAGTATGTAAATCAGGTTAAAAGGGGAGGGGCTACAGCATGTATTACTTTTAAGATGGGACCCCTCGAAAACTCTCCCAATTTCGTTTATTGATTGGTCATGCCATTCACAAAGGGAGAGCGCTGGCAGTGAGTGGGACTGGTGGGATTGCAGATCAAGACTTGCATAAAATAATACAAATAGAGACAAGAAAAGTAGTTAAGGGGTTGAGAGAGAATAGACAGACTAGAGACTCAGAGACTTAGAAGGACAGAGTCAAACTGGGGTCAAAAGAAAAGGGAAAGAGCGAGGAAAAATCTGAACTGGAATCATAATCGGCCACTCTTGTCATGCCTATACTCTAAACTTGCCACCTGTGGACGTCCTTACACTGTCATCAGAAGCTGCCTTATCTATTTTCACCTCAGGCAGTAGCCGGCCAGGCCCAGTCCCGATCAGAGACACCAAGCCGTTGCAGTCCACCGTGCTGTTTCTCTTCCAGCCTGGGTGGGGTGCCAGTGGGTTAATGCGTGAGGAACCCTGGCTGTAGCCGCTGTAGCTGCTGCGTCTGTACGGGACAAAGAGGGAGCCGCGGCGGTCTTCGCTCTCCTCGACCGTGCTGTGCTCGTCGTCTGCGAACTCGTTCTCTGAGCCCTTGAAGCTGAATATACTGCTGCGGCGGGACATGAAGGGCGAGCCAGGGATGCTCAACAGAGACTGTAAAAAAGAAGGACGGCACACATGAGAATGAGGAATCTTCAGTGAGTGTAAGAAGCGAGCACGATATTTACACATGAGAAGAAAAAAGTATTGCACTGCACTGGTTTTCCCATTCATTTTTCTGAGTGGTCTGTCGAAGACTCCGCATATTGCATACTAGTGACTCT
This sequence comes from Ptychobarbus kaznakovi, assembly GCA_027422405.1. NCBI lineage: Eukaryota > Metazoa > Chordata > Actinopteri > Cypriniformes > Cyprinidae > Ptychobarbus > Ptychobarbus kaznakovi. The sequence continues at coordinate 8,518,718 of CM049800.1, read as the reverse complement.
CAGAAAGGTGGAGAACAATAACTGCTGAGTAAAGTCATTAAATTAATAATTTAACAGTTAACTGCAAGTCACTTCTGGTATTCAGAGAGCCATTGTTCTCTATTCATTTATGAAACAGGACAAGGTAAAGCTGACCAATGTTTAAAATCAATTTGGAATTAAAACAGACCCTGTTTGTTGTCTTATTGCACATTTCTGATATTCTTATTTATTTATTTTTATGACGACAATTTTTTAAGAATGTTTTAATTCAGGTGATCACAAATAAATGTTTGTCTTTGTAACCTTTTAATCGTCTTCATAATCTTTGTAATAACTGAAAAGCATTGTCATTGTTAACTAAACCTAACACTTAAAAATTGCTTTTGTTAATTAAAAATAAATGCGGTTAACAGGTTTCATAGAAAGACTGAAAGAGAATGATGTTCACCAAATGAGTCGCCATAGAAACCGAATACTTAAATGGCTGCGGATGAAATAGCTCAAATCGAGAGCCAACACGCAATGGCATGTGAAATAAAACGTCCTCATGTATTAAAGAAGAGTGGCTTGATTAAGTGCTGGAAGTAGCGGAGGATCGGCACAGAACGGTAACAAAACTCAGAGACATTTAGAGACAGTCACACAGGTGTATTGTGCAAACTATACTTCATAGGAATGTTTAAATAGCTATATAAGAATTCACACGTTCAAGTTTTTTGAAAATATTTATCTTTCAGATCTCAGTTTAAATGCTTCAGTTTGTTTTGATATATTATGTTATGTTAGGCCTATATCATAAACTTAATAAATAATTTACCTTGTTTTTTAATGGATGCTCTTCTGCTCATCAAGGCTGTATTTATTTGATCAAAATACAGAAAAAAACAGTAATATTGTGAAATATTATTGGAATTTATAATATTGGTTTTATGTTATATATACTATAATAAATACAATGTATTCCAGTGAAGCAAAGCTGTATTTTCAGTATCATTTCTCCAGTCTTCAGTTTCACATGATCCTTCAGAAATCATAATAATATGCTGATTTATCATGAGTGTTGAAACTGTTGTGCTGCTTAATTGTTTTTGGAACATGTGATACTTTTTTCTTTGATTCTTTGAAGAGTACAACATTAAAAAGAACAGCATTTATTCAAAATAAAAAGCTTTTCTCACAATATAAGTCTTTACTATCATCTTTTATCCATTTAACACATCCCTCCTGAATAAAAGTATTACTTTCTTAAAAAATTAAGAAAATACTGACTCAAACGTTTGAATAGTAGTACATATTGAAACACAATATTAATATTTTGAATAAACACTGTTCTTTTTAACTTTTTATTTATCAAAGAATCCTGAAATATTATCACAGGTCCCAAACAATATTAAGCAGCAAAACTGTTTCCTGCATTGATTATAAATCAGAATATTAGAATGATTTCTGCAGATCATGTGACACTGAAGACTGATGTAATGATGCTGAAAATACAGCTTTGATCACAGAAATAAATTATATTTAACAAAATATATTAAAATAGAAAACTTTTATTTTAAATTGCAATAATATTTCAAATAGAAGCAGCATTGGTGAGCATAAGAAACTTCTTTAAAAAACTTTAATCCCAAACTTTTGAACTGCAGTGTATTATACTGTAAAAAAAAAAATGTTTTCTCAGGTAACCTAAAATGTACATAATTTAGTACATTATGGGTCAAATCAAATAAAAACAACACATTAAAGATAAAAGTTTCACACTTTTTTGTGCGCACTGTACAGGTCTGGTATAAAGAATGATTTTGCTCAGGTGACCGAAATGTCCGCTCAATAGAGAAAAGTTTTGCTCAGCAAGAAAAGAAATTAGCGGAAACATTGGTCTTAAGATTTCTTATGCATCTCACGACTTGTGAGATGAAATGTATGTGTGCATGTGTGTAAAACCACAAACTGACGATTTATATGCTTAATCATCTTATACATTGTTGAGATTGATAGTGGCTGGTAAGAAAGGATAATCAAACACAGAAAGTTCAAAATTAGTTTCTGGAATTTTTTTTCTTAACTTACATTACCATACCATTTGCTCTAACTTCATTCTAGTTTATATTTTAATACTCATGCCTCACAATCCAATCAATGAATTATTTCACTTTGGAAACGTGTAACATTATGGAAGTTTAATGTGTTCTCAAAAGTACACTCTTGCTCATGCACAAAAAAGGAGCATTTATCCTACTGCAGAATGCTTCTTTGTGGCTAAAATTCACTTCCCATCTGAAATTCACAGATTATCCAAGATGCTATTTGAGACCACTAATATTGCAGAGTTCTAACTGTTTGCTTTAGTTCACTGATAATGCAGAACGCTAGTTGCTAGCGCAGGCGTTTTCTCTGTGGCGCGGCTGAGAGCCTTCTCCCTAATGGATCGGTTGACCACTGCAGACTATGTACAGCAGGACGAGGCCCAAATGCACTCTCAGCAGGGACTATTTTACTCAGATCACTCACTAAGGAGAAGTGGGTTGATCTGGTAAAGGGTTGAGACCGCAGTGCTACAAAGAAAAAGTCCTATGGAGATTGCATAATGATACTTAAAGATCCATAACAATCAGGGGCTTTTGTAGTAAATCTAAGGAGAAAAAAAAACACTGCCAGGGGTAAAATGTTGGGTCACACTGTAATTAACTACTGAAACTAATGTCATGAAAACAGCTTCCAATTAAAGGCAGCGATTGCCTAATAAGGGGCTTTAATCCATTGTTGCGAGGTTGATCCGAGCAAAATTTGTAGGGTGGGGCCCAGGAGTATAACTTCCTGCTTAAGCACACTATATTACTGCTCTCATCAGATGAAAGATGTATAGCGGCTAAATAAATAATTCACTGGGCCAGTGAAAGAATGGCGTTCCCGTGCCATACTTCACATCTTTACACAACAACATACACAGATTTTTCAGGTTTACAGGTTTTCAGAGGTCAGTGTAAATAAATCTAAATTTGAATTCAAAGAGAAAATATAGTCTATGCAAGACCTGGTGTTTTATTTGTATCCAAAACGAGGAGATGTGAGCATTACGGAGCGCTAAACATTGCCATGCAGAGTACAGTATGTTGCATTCATACTCGAAGCCATAAGTCCAAAACGGACTCATAGAAGTAATAACTTATGATGTGGCAGGAAATATGGATCTAATACAGAAAGGCATCCAGCTATCGCTGTATAGCTGAATAAAAAATGTGAAGACAATACATGCACATTATTTTTGTGTTTTCTGAGCAATTTCATTCTTTTAGTTTGAAAAGCAAAGGTGAAGCAATGTACCAAAATATGACATATATACATTAATTAAGGGTGGTAACTGGTTCCCGTGACTGGAGTACACGTCTACATCAGCGGTTTCTCTGCATTTATTCATGAGAAAGAGCTCGTTCAATCCAATTTCCACTCACTATTATGAATGAATAATAACTGCATTATTATGCATGAGAAAGTATCACTTCTTACTCTTGTCTTCCCTCATTGTCATCATTCAGAGACATGGGTCGTAAGTGTTAATTTCCTATATATTTCCTTTTTGTTATATTAAAAAAAACAAGACGCAGTACTAATTCCTGTTGATTTTACTGCCTGTTTACTGAAACATTCTGTATTTTTGTTATGTAAGATAATAGTCAAAGTGAACCAGTTATTAGTAGTCTTCATACTCTATCGTTATCAGATTGCAAATTAAATGTGTGCTTAAACTGCTGCTCTCTGCATCACTCTCCATCTCACTGTGTGTGTGTGTGTGTGTGTGTGTGTGTGTGTGTGTGTGTGTGTGTGTGTGTGTGTGTGTGTGTGTGTGTGTGTGTGTGTGTGTGTGTGTGTGTGTGTGTGTGTGTGTGTGTGTGTGTGTGTGTGTGTGTGTGTGTGTGTGTGTGTGTGTGTGTGTGCATGGTTTATGAGGACACAAATGTGTAATGACATGGGTACTACAAGGAGAAGGTGATTTATGAGGACATTTTCAGTGTCCCCATAAAAACAAAGCTTATAAATCATACAGAGTGAGTTTTTTTGGAAAATAGAAATGCACAGTCTCCTGTGAGGGCTAAGTTTAGGTGTAGGGTAGGTGTAGGGCAATAGCACATACAGTTTGTACAGAATAAAAACCATTACGCCTATGGAGAGTCCCCGTAAACCAAAAAACCAACATGTGTGTGTGTGTGTGTGTGTGTGTGTGTGTGTGTGTGTGTGTGTGTGTGTGTGTGTGTGTGTGTGTGTGTGTGTGTGTGTGTGTGTGTGTGTGTGTTGCATTGCCATGTGCAAATTAGCTGTCTTTATGTGCTTAATTGAACTCCCCTTTTTGTGCAATCCCATCCCTCTTTCCTATTTTTTGCCCTCCCACCTTATCACAGTTGACACAACCCCTTTTTGGGACCCTTTTCAAATTCTCGGTGTGAAAAAACACTGCTGAAAAAGGGGTTTTATGACACTTTAAACAGGGGTTCCTATTGCCCTCAGAATAGCTATTCTTCTCTAGACCAGAGAAAGTTGACAAAATGAACAGATGACAGAGGAATCAAATAAAAGAACTCAAAAGCAGTAGGTTTGATGTGGTTTCGAGTTATTTAACTGAGCTTTTAGGTATTAAGAGAATGTACAATTATGAATCCATACACTGCTGCCCAAAACAAGACAATGAATGAGATGGAAAGAATTACAGCGATAGATAGATGCGCACTGAGCAGAAGCACTTCCTATTCTTCTGATCTACGAGTGTAAGGCTGAAGCACTTTGTCTAATCACCCTGGTGATATGACTCAGCAGAAAGTAGTAGCGACTGCACAGAGCAGAGAACAGTAGTATCAAGGGCTGGGCTGGGCTGGGCTCAACTGGGCTGTAATAGCAAACACCAGAGGCTAGCGGCTTGCTACTGCAATATAACAAATTGTAAATAACCATTGCAGTATAATTGTAAAGCACAGTTAGCTTTAAATCACTAATGCTAATAATAAAATACTATCTATCAAACAAACATGCTTGGTGAATTTCAATGGGAAACAGACACATTTTGTAATTTTCTACATGCTATTGCTAGTTGATGGCAGGTGGTACTTATGTTTAAGGGGAGGATATTTTATTCTATAGGATATTTTATTAAAAAATACAGTATATATATACGTCCTAGTGCAAGATGAGTCATACATTAGAGCCCTGCATTGCAGCCCGGGCACGACGGGCCCCGACTTTTTTACGCCTCTAGGGCTGGGCTTCGGGCCAATTTTCACGTCATAATTGAGATGCTGCCCGGGTCTCAGGCCTGTTTTAGGCTTCTCCTTATTTTTATATTTTAGACATCCATCATTAAGTGATGAAGAAAATTGCCGCGCTGGTGGATACAACACGAGACCGTGCTACCGTGACTCTCAAGACCGGCTCGGACCATAGACATGGCTCGGACGGTGTTTAGTGTCCAGCAGCAGTAGCAGTGAGCGTGTCTTCAGCGCAGCGCAGCTGAAGAGTTCTGCGTTCAAATGCATGCAATAGGCTAAAGCTTGACGCAAAGCCCTAGCAAAAGTAATTACCATGAATGTGTCTGGGGGAAATAGTAAGGAGATATTTGAATTATTTACTAATGAAGTTGCCGATCTTGACTCGCCGTCTCCTCATTAGATGCACCTTTAGAGAGAAATGCATCCATATGGATTATGAAAAAGTTTTTGTTTTCGATATGTTTTATTTCGTTAAGCAGTAATTTAAAGCTTTATGTAGATATATTTATCATGTCTGTGAGGCATGTATTCGCTGAGTTTCGGTATATTTTTGTGAAGTGCTCCTGTTCAAGATGGCAGAAAGCGCATCATGTTTTCTTTATTTTATAAAAGCACAACGTTTTGTTGATATTGTGAGTGCACACAAATAAAAGTAGACCCTTTACAGTTCCGAATGATGTATTACTCTTACCTTTAAGATTAAAAAATGACTGCGTATCCACTAGGGGTGGCATGGTACATGTATTCGTACCAAACCGTCACGGTACTGTCCTCTCGTTTGGTGCACGAGGCCTTACAACGAATTAGGGATGTGCAACAGCTATCGATTACTTGAATACTCGGCCATGACAGCGATGATCGATCATGAAAAAGATGATAGTGGAAAAAATTTTTTTGGGATTGGTTATAGCAGCACTTTGGGCGGCACCCTGAGCTCTGATTGTTTAGCTTGCATCAGCATGCGGTTCAAATTATAGACGTGAGAAGATAGAGAAGCTTGGCTTTGAAGTCGATGTTTGGGTTAGCTACATACACATCTGATTAATCTAATATAAGATACGTTGGAATCTTAAACATTTATTAACATGCTGAATTTGCTGCATATCACCAGTGTTTAGATTCATGCTCAAACGCAATGTCCGAAATTGACTCTAATTGAGACTATAATTGAGTTATTTGAGACGGCCGTATTGCTTTTAGATGTTTCTTTTTTTTAAATACTGATCCTATAATAATGCAGCAGTGGTTTTGTTGTCATATTTGTTCAACAGTAGGTATACTTCAATTAAAATTGTTTTTGTACTTCGTATGGCTTTGAAAACACGCAGGCGATTTTAGGAATCACTTGATAATGTAGATGAAAATATAGCACCAATCTGCCATAAACATTAATGACAAAAGCATTATAATGAGAACTTTATAGGATGTGAAATCTATAGGAAACCCTGTCCTTGCCCGTGTTTCAGCGTGTTGTTGCATCACAGCGGGAGTTTGCTCTCTCTCTCTGCGCTATAGCATGACACTTTCATTTCATAAACATAGCATTATAATGAGAACTTTATAGGATGTGAAATCTATGGTAAACCCTGTCCTTACACGTGTTTCAGCGCTTTTTTAAGCTCATCACGGCCGGAGTGCTCTCTCTCTCGCCCACACGTATCAGTGTAGCCAGATAGGATGGACAATTTCCAGCTCAAAAGCTCACAAAAACCCGCCCAAAAAAACGCCCAAAATTTTAACTGTCAAAATAATGTGATAGAATGTAAATCAAGGTTGATAAGAGCCATTTTTAACTCATTAAAACAAAATAAAGATGACAAAATAATACAAATATATTGCTAGATAAATATGATTAAAATATACAAGCAATATAATTAACCGATACCTATTGAAATTTCCTCATTTCCAATGTCAACAGTCAGAATTTAAATGCAAAAAATTGCCCAATATAAGTGATCGGAATAAGCAACGTAATTAGGTATTTCACACTAGTTCATGCACACACCATGACAGTCAAAACGGTGTCATTCATTGATGCATTGATGCTCTCTCTCTCTTTCTCTATCTCTCGCACGTGCGCGAACACACGCACATTTCTCTCTCTCTCTCGTGTAACTTAAAATTCACTGGTATATGCATCCTTTTGTGTAGATACAAGTTCTACTATTACGTCTATGTTATTTATCTAAGTTATCTGATTAATATCATAGGAAGTGTCATAGAATCAGTATCAGTTTATTGGCATAAAGTCAGCTTCACCTCAGGCAGCTATTAGTTTTTAGATGCTTCTTTTTAATAACATTGCTGCATCATAATCCTAATCTAACAGTGCCCACCCCCGTTCCGATTGCTTGGTTCACTGTATTTTATTTTGATAAAATACCAACTGTGCTGTCAAGTTAGCTGTATAAACTGTATACAGGTCTGCTTTTATTTGTGTACACTCACAATGAAAACAAAAACAAATAGGATGTTGCTTTCTACCATTTGAGTTTCCTTTCTGTGAACAAATTAAGCATGTCACAAAAATTAACAGAAACTCAGCATATACAGGCTGTTACATGTCGAACCGTTTTTTCCCTTGTTTATCTGTTAACTAAATCGAATATATTTCAATAATGTATTAGTTTTATGTATATATATATATGTGTACTGCAGGTTTTATAGCTATAACAATGTAATAATATTTAGTATTTTCACATCTAGGTGGAAAATGTTTTACTTTCTGCTACTGTCTGTTCAAAATAAATGAAACAAAACATAGTAGCATAGTAGATTTAGTTTTTTTACTGTTGTACCGAATTCGTACCGAACCGTGACCCCCGAACCAAGGTACGTACTGAACCGTGACATCTGTTTACCGTGCCACCCCTAGTATCCAGTGAAAAATATTTCTCCATGTCCTGCAAAGCGCTTTAGCTTCTACTCTCCGCACATTTATCTAGGTTATATGATTGAACTGTTTTATATCTATAGATTTTATTTCAGGCAAGTCGTGATTATTTGATATATGCTAAATTGATCAAACATAGATTATGATCAGTTAATTGTATGCCGCTGGCAACTTGGTTGTTACTTTAAAAAACTAAATCTTATAACGAACATAAAATGCTCCAAACGTTTTTCTAAATTAACTTAATAAAAAAAAATTGAAACAAAATATAATAACTTTGCCATTACATACAAAACTGAACTATTTTAATAGCTGAAACAGTAGTTTAAGCTGGTAGAAGGGGGGGGGGAGGAGACGGGCTCGGGTCGGTAATTCTGATAAGCTGTCGGACATGGGCCGGGATAGGACCTGAGCGTCTCAGGCCAGGCTAAGGCCTAAATCTGAGGCCCGTGCAGGGCTCTATCATACATATTTCTGGTCCATCTTCCATGAAGCATCACATCAGTGTTCATTTTGGCAGGCATTTTTGATTTAGTCTCTATTTAGTCATTTGAGTCTTTCATAGTTTTAGTCGATGAAAAGTCATTGCATTTTTGCATTCAACTTTTAGTTAAACTGCAGTTACCAACATTTATTTTGGTAGCTATTTTATATGTAGTCTTCAAACAAAAATAGTCATTAATTCTTCTCTCTTTAGACCAAATCAATTAAGCTTATAAGAAATTTGAATCAAGGATTGAATTTGGAAAAACTGGAATACATTTTCTTTTTTTTGGTAGAGATAAAAATGTAACTAATTTCTGATACAGTAGGTTTGCTCAACAAGTATACATTTATATAACATCTTTTGTTGGTTAACATTAATGACACGGATAGGTATTTAATTAGGAATGCTGTCCATTTAAGACGGATGCATGTAATACTGACACATATTCAGTTTTCACTCATAACAGACTGTATTTACGTGAGATACTCTACATAATAGACATTTGGACTGCTGTGTGTGTATTTGAGCACTGAGAACTGATGTATGAAAACTGAAGAAGTGGAGCGTGTGTGCGTGAGAGAGAGCACTTCTATCCTATCGCATCTTCATTAACTTTAAGTTAATCGACAATGAATTGTGACTCCTGGGAAAAACGGGACGTCTGGTCACCCTATCCCTAACCCTTCAGGTGCTGAGGCCAAAAGTCTCGTAGCTATCAGACATGGGATAAATGCCAAATAAAATGAATCAGTTAAGTGTGACTTTTATCTTGATATAGACACTGATACTTAAAATGACAAAAAGGTCAATAGTTCTGTCATGAATCTGGTTGCCTCTCACCACACTACAGCTGCACATCACCCATGGACTACAACTCCCATCATTCACTGCACTACGACACACACATTTCCATCCACCATTGCACCAATTACACAGCTGTCACCAATCACTAATCAGCCTTGATTGTCTCACCACACCTGCACCTCATTCACACACACACATTTAAGCAGCACTCTTACATGCACTCACCGTGAAGTCTTGTTTTGCCCCGGCTGACATTCTGAGCGTTTTCCCCGTATTCTGTGATCTCCTGTGTATGACCCTGACCGTTTGCTGCCTGCCATGTGACCCTGCCTGCCTTTTGATATCCTCTCTGTCTGCTGCCTGCCCCGATCTCTGCCTGGAATACGTCTATGTCTCAGGATTATCTGTGTTAACCCTGACGCTGGTGATTGATCATTGTTTGTGTCTGACACTGAACTAATAAAGAAACTGCATATGGATCCGCTCGCCTTTGACTTCTTGTTACAGAAGACTTCGCCATACCAGGATCCAGCAGCTCGGTATCCCCTCGTCACCGAGGTATCAGTTCCGGTCTCTATGTCAGCCTATCACCAATCCAGCCTAACCATAGATCCAGTCGACCAGCTACTAGGTCTACGGCAGGGAGATCGATCAATTGAGGACTATGTTCAGCAGTTCTGTGAGTTGGTATATCAAGTTCCTCTATATGATGAAACTTTGTTTAAAGATTTATTCCGTTTTGGACTCAATGAACCAGTTAAATCACGGTTACCCGGATGGGAGGTTAATGTCCGATTGAGCGTTTTCATGGACTATGCACTAAAGTTGAGTGACTCTCTTTTTACTGTGGGTGCCACGGAGGAGGATCGCGACGCTGTACTCCCTTGGGAGAGGACACTCGCACCAGAGCACGCTCACAAGATGGCGGAGGCAACAACGCACCACCAGCTGCCAGAGTCTCACAACATGCCTGCTAAACCAGAATCTGCTCACGTCAGGCCTGCCAAGCCAGGGCCTGCTCGCGTCATGTCGGCCACGCCTGAGTCCCCGGCCAAGATGGCCACCACGCCTGCGGATACGCCTCTTTGGCCAGGACTGATTGCAAGTGTGTTGGACCCACCACTGGTGTCGGTGCGAGCAGCTGGTATCCCCAGGTCCGCAGCATTGTCCGCTCCGTCCCAGGAGCTCGCAGAGTCCGTTCCAGAGGCCGCTCCGTCCCAGGAGCTCGCAGAGTCCGTTCCAGAGGCCGCTCCGTCCCAGGAGCTCGCAGAGTCCGTTCCAGAGGCCGCTCCGTCCCAGGAGCTCGCAGAGTCCGTTCCAGAGGCCGCTCCGTCCCAGGAGCTCGCAGAGTCCGTTCCAGAGGCCGCTCCGTCCCAGGAGCTCGCAGAGTTCGCTCCAGAGGCCGCTCCGATCCAGGAGCTCGCAGAGTTCGCTCCAGAGGCCGCTCCGATCCAGGAGCTCGCAGAGTTCGCTCCAGAGGCCGCTCCGATCCAGGAGCTCGCAGAGTTCGCTCCAGAGGCCGCTCCGATCCAGGAGCTCGCAGAGTTCGCTCCAGAGGCCGCTCCGATCCAGGAGCTCGCAGAGTTCGCTCCAGAGGCCGCTCCGATCCAGGAGCTCGCAGAGTTCGCTCCAGAGGCCGCTCCGATCCAGGAGCTCGCAGAGTTCGCTCCAGAGGCCGCTCCGATCCAGGAGCTCGCAGAGTTCGCTCCAGAGGCCGCTCCGATCCAGGAGCTCGCAGAGTTCGCTCCAGAGGCCGCTCCGATCCAGGAGCTCGCAGAGTTCGCTCCAGAGGCCGCTCCGATCCAGGAGCTCGCAGAGTCCGGCTCTCCGGGGCTCCTGCTGGTCCCGTCCGGCTCTCCAGAGCCCCTGCTGGTCCCGCCCGGCTCTCCAGAGCCCCTGCTGGTCCCGCCCAGCTCACCTTCGTCTACGCTGGCTCCGCCCAGCTCACCTTCTTTGCTGGTTCCGTCCAGTTTAGCGCTTTGCGAGCGCCCCCGAGACCCAGCACCTCCAGAATGCCCCTTGACGTTCGCGCCTCCAGAGTGCCCCCTTGAGGTAGTGGAGTTCCTCAAGAACTTTCTGGGGAGGAGCTTCCCACCATTGCTCACTGAGACCCCGAATCCGCCATGGCCCATGGAATCCCCCGATTCATCATGGTTGCCCGAGGCCCCGGATCTTCTATGGCCACCTAGAGAACTCACTACCTCTAACCTTGAGACTATATGTGCTCTCTCTGTCTCTTGTGTCTCAGTTTCCTCTAGGTCCCAGTCTCTGCCGTGGGTCTCTGCTCCGCCCTGGTGGGCGCCTGTCTCGTCTGCTCCGCCCTGGTGGGCGCCTGTCTCGTCTGCTCCGCCCTGGTGGGCGTCTGTCTCGTCTGCTCCGCCCTGGTGGGCGTCTGTCTCGTCTGCTCCGCCCTGGTGGGCGTCTGTCTCGTCTGCTCCGCCCTGGTGGGCGCCCGACCTGCCAGAGTCACCCCACGTCTCCGCTGACCTGCCAGAGTCACCCCACGTCTCCGCTGACCTGCCAGAGTCACCCCACGTCTCCGCTGACCTGCCAGAGTCACCCCACGTCTCCGCTGACCTGCCAGAGTCACCTCACGTCTCCGCTGACCTGCCAGAGTCACCTCACGTCTCCGCTGACCTGCCAGAGTCACCTCACGTCTCCGCTGACCTGCCAGAATCTCGTCACGCCACAGCAGTTTACCCAGTGTCACTTCACGTCTCTGCTGTCTCTTCCGCCCCGCCCTGGTGGGCTCCTGTCTCATTGGCTCCACATGGACCTGGCCCTCCGTTCCCTCCCCCGGTTCCACCTCCGCTCCACCGCCCTCCTGGATGGTGCCGTGTATGTGAAGCGTCTGGAAGCCGCTCTTTGGGGGGGGGGGGCTCTGTCATGAATCTGGTTGCCTCTCACCACACTACAGCTGCACATCACCCATGGACTACAACTCCCATCATTCACTGCACTACGACACACACATTTCCATCCACCATTGCACCAATTACACAGCTGTCACTAATCAGCCTTGATTCTCACCACACCCGCACCTCATTCACACACACACATTTAAGCAGCACTCTTACATGCACTCACCGTGAAGTCTTGTTTTGCCCCGGCTGACATTCTGAGCGTTTTCCCCGTATTCTGTGATCTCCTGTGTATGACCCTGACCGTTTGCTGCCTGCCTTGTGACCCTGCCTGCCTTTTGATATCCTCTCTGTCTGCTGCCTGCCCCGATCTCTGCCTGGAATACGTCTATGTCTCAGGATTATCTGTGTTAACCCTGACGCTGGTGATTGATCATTGTTTGTGTCTGACACTGAACTAATAAAGAAACTGCATATGGATCCGCTCGCCTTTGACTTCTTGTTACAAGTTTATTGAATTAACAAAAAGAGAATAATTCTATGATGACAACAAAACCTCTTATATCCATCTACTGAATTAACATAATGATGATCTACACTTCATGAAATTCATTGTAGCTTTATAGCGATCATTATCTAGCCAGACATGTCATATACCACATAAGATCATGTAAAGATAATATTTATGTGGGCCTCTGTGGAAGTAACCCCACTCTCACCTGGTTCATGATTGAGGCCTTCCGCCCAAGCCTGTTGTCTCTGAAACGGAAGCGGCTTCTCTTGCTGCCATCTTCGGATTCTGACTTTACCACCTTCTGGCTGTCACCCTTCTCCTCCTGTTCTTTCCTCAACTTTTTCTTTCTGTTCCTTCGCTCCTTGGCGCTCTTGGAGCTCAGCTTGGACGCCTCAGAGGAACTGCGGGACAGATGCCCTCCTCCGTCGTCCTCTACTGCATCCTCAGAAACTGTACCTGCCGAGGTTGCCATGGCATTGGCCTAGTGATGAGGGACAAACAGACAAGAAAGAAGATGAACATAAAGCAAAAAAGCACAGGGAAGTTTTGCTTGTCATGTGCATGTATTTTTGTACCTGTGCATCCTCCTGTTGCTTTTTCAGTTGTTCCAGCATAGCTTTAAACTCAGCCTCTTTCTGTTCTGCCTCCTCCATGGTGGCCTGGTTCTGTTCTTCATAAGCCATGGCCACCACAGCAAGGATCAGATTCACCAGGTAGAACGATCCCACAAAGATCACCAGTACAAAGAAGATCATGTACGTCTTCCCAGCAGCCCGCAGAGTCTAAGAGAAAAAAGTTGGGAAGAAATGTTAATAAACTACATTTATTCCATCAACTGTTTTACTGTACTTTGTTTCTAAATTAAAATTCAATTCAAAAATTGCGTTAGCATCTAACTAGCTAGCAAGCAAGAATGGGAAGTAATATCCACGATTTCACTCCTAGTGAAGAAGAACCAAGAATTAAAGGGACAATTCACATCAAAATTAAAATTCAAATAAATTAAAAAAATCTAGATAGTTATAATAGTTAACTAAAACTAAAACATAAAATAAAATGTTAACGGATATAATATAAAAAAAACTTTAAAAAAAAATTCAGCTTGTTTCCAAGGCAACATTTCTCATTTCGTTTAGTTTAACTTGATATACTAAATTATCTATAACTAAAACAGAAATAAAATATTTTTTACAATGTAAGTCAATGGTAGCCAAAATTGTTTGGTCAACAGAACAAAGAACAATGACTGAAATCCTTTACAGTTTTTTTTACACCAAATGTGATTAAAATAAATAAATAATAATAGTAGTTAATTTCCAAGATAATAACTAGAAACAATTTTAAATAATAAACATGCAGCATTGGTGACGTAAAAAAACTGAGAGTGAGAGGAATAAATGCGCACCACTTGGTACAGATTCTCCCAGAAGTCTTGTGTCATGAGTCGGAAGAGAGCAAGAAAAGCCCAACCAAAGGAGTCAAAGCTAGTGTAGCCATAGTTTGGGTTGCGTCCAGCCTTCATGCACATATAGCCCTCCGGACACCGTCTACACAAACACACACACAAACACACTATGCTACACATATCTTTGTGCTTTTGTCTTTAACGGATCATACCTTTACAATAAAACAATTATTGTTATTGTGTTTTCAGTCTTCACCCTGCATCCGAACTGTTTCCACATATCAGTGCATCCAGCATGCCTGGCAGAAAGTAGAAGTTTGCTGTGAAAAGAGGAAAGAGAAAAGAAGATAGACTTGTAAAAAGTGAAAACCATGTCTTAAATCATCAAAAGTCTTCTTAATCTTTTTAACATGACAAGAATGTAAAAGCTCTTTTGGAGAAACTGTATTGTAGAGAAAATCAAACTTTACAGCACTGTTTGATGCAACTGTATTAGAAACTACCCTAAGTAGTCAAAGCATTGTCTACTTACTATCATTCATGATGTATTCATTGAAGTCAAAGCCCCTGCTCCCATTGGCCAGGAAGGAATCAGTTTGATTGAATGGCCAGATGACACACTTTTGCCGAAGATTACCCATGAACAACTGTAGACCGATGAGGGCAAATACACTCAGACAGAACACAGTCAGAATCATCACATCTGACAGCTTCTTCACTGACTGCATCAGAGCACCCACAATGGTTTTCAGCCCTGTGGGAAGATGAGGAGACAAACACAATGAGGAATATACAATCTGCAACACAAGTGATAATGCTCACACACACAGGTTCTACACTTTCTTGATGCACACACTTTTAAGTCATACTTTGCTATGTAAATTTCCCCTGAGTCCCACAATAAAATTTATTTATTTATTCAATTTAATATGAAGTATTTAACTACTTAAAAAATAAGAGAATCATTTACTTTTGCTACATAAGAAAAAAACTATTACTTCAGCATCACATCCATAATCAGATAGCCATCCAGGCAATTATACCACTGGTTTCCTTAACTTTCTTACACACACACATATCATAATAAATAATAGTTTGCTTATATAAAATCATGATTTACACTGAACAGGCAGCTTAAAGAGTCTCCCGTCCTCTCAGGGCAACAGCACACAAACTGTCTGTATCTCAGTGAATAGAACTATGTGCAGTTTGCTATCAGTTAACCATTTGGAATGATGTATACCACACTGATTTATAATTTGAATCACTTTAAATTATATACCACTTCATTATATAAACTGAGGAACAATTGAAATGACAATCCTGTGTAATCTGTAGTTTGTAATAGTACAACAGCAACACAAGGATCTTGCAGAAGAACAAAAAGGAGAATTATAAGAAATTTGAAGCATTTGAAGGCACAGATGCTGCTTTAGTAAAGCAACTGTGTTGCACACAACAGTTGAGTCGTAAAATCAGCAGGCTTGTCCTTGTGTTCATTAAGTGAAGTCTCTATGTGGCATTTCAACTTGTTTGGCTTCATACTGTCAGAAGCTAATATTTTGAGGCACACAATACACTGTGGTCTCTCTTCATTACCCACCGCTGTACTGGTATATCCGAGGGCGAGATATGCCTCGCCATATTTTCTCGCCTTTGCTTTAATTGTGATGTTTGAAGTAGATTCATCGTCTGCTTTATGTTACCAGGAACTGGTGGACCTTAGTGCAGAACCATGCATTGTTTATTTCATTTTTACACAGCTCCCTGCAATTCATTTCTGATTCTTCAATCGTGCTATCTACAAGTCTGTTATTCCATGACAAGAACTGCAACAACTGATAACAGACAGTCCAGCAGGGACTGCGAGTCATCTTGAGGTAATGTGTCAAGTTAATATTTTGTGTTCTGTTATTTGCTTATGTGGCAAGTAGTGGCATATTAAGAGTGACAGTCTGCTCACTGTATCCCTAAGACTTGTCATGCCCCACTTTTTTAACTCTGCGCCCCCCATTTTGGAAACCACTGCTTTAGGCTGAGTCTATGGGGTATTTCTATTGTCCACCAAAATAAAATCATAAATCTCACTGCTCAGAAAAGTAAAAGCACACCTCTTCCCAACAACCACATGATCGTATTAACTGGTTAACTCCAAATATAAGCAATAGTGGTGACTGCTAATAGGACAATTACAAGCCACTGAAAATACATTTGTAGCATTTTCTTAAGTTTTAATATACACGTTCCATTGATGTGTAAGGGAAATAATCTGAGAGAAAAAAGTGGTGTATATATTGATACATTTATTTCCTTCTTATGTGTGAGAGGGCCTTCAAATCAAGTGGTAGCCGATATAATGAACTGGATGTTGTAGAAATATTTTGTAAAAATATTTCCAAAAATGCTAATTTACAGGTTTCTCATGAGCGCTTTACTAAGGACAGGTTGTGCAGAGACCTTGGAGAGACACAAGGAGCACTCTTTAAAAGACAATCACACATACAATATTCAACACACATCAGCAAAATGGAAACAGCCTGAATAGAGCGGCGCCATACACAAACACTATGCAGAGAGACAACACAGAGAGAGGAAGAGAAGAGGACAAGCAAGGGGAGGAAGGGCATGCAGGTCATTTAAACGCCAAGGCTGAAGGCAGCAACATCATCATCTTTGCTTTGTCACCATGGTGTCAATATCCGTTTAACCAATCATTCATGTCCAGAAAATGTGTAACCCTGTCTTCATATCCCATCTGGTCTCTTAGCAGACAGAAACAGCAGAGGTGTAAAGTATTGGAGTAAATGTAACTAATTGCTGTACTTGAGTATCTTTTTGGATACTTTATAGTTTTACTGAGTATCAAAGATATAAGCAACCTTTACGCTATACTTCACCATATTTTTGAATGAGTGTTGCAGTTACACATTACACTTTGCATGGCACCTAAGCTTTTCTGCAGCAGTTTATTTCAGCTACAAAAGATGTGATATTGCCAACTACAGAGCACTGATCTTGTGCGTTTTGCCCTTACTCACCCAACCTTGTCAAGGCTACTTTACATGAATGCGAGCACCTTAGCAAGTAGTTGTGAATCACAGGTGTTTCATATGACTGCAGCTAGCAATGAGGCCGAAACCAGCAAATCCAGTGCAAGAATTGTAATATTTTTGTATTATTATTTGTAATTTTGAGGTGTTCAGTATTTTTTTGATTTTAGAAAATGAAATGTGATTGCTCTCCTCACAAATCAGCTCTTTCTTGTTTGTGTTACATGTTCTCTGTGCCTTGTCTTGGGACTTTTATGTCACTTCCTGTCTCCCATGGTGTTTGTAGTCAGTTTATATCTTATCTTGTTCAGCTTGTTAGCCCCCTGTATATATACAGCCCTAGTGTTTCTTTAGTTCTTTGTTAGTTGTTGAATGTAATGGTTGTCTGTTTGCCCATCATTCTGTTCTTTGTTCCCTTTGGTTTTTGGCTTATTATTTGTTCTAGTTTCTCCATGAAATCGCTGCACATAGATCCTTGCCTCTGCCTGCTTCTCCACAACATTACAGTTTTTGACTGGAATGTCTCTTTGACTAGTGCATCTTTGAGCCTATATTTAGTATAAGTAAAATACTTAAGCACTGATAAAATCTGATAATTTAAGACTTTTACTCAAGTTGTTTTGGAATTGGTGACTTGTAACTTGTAGTGGAGTAACTTTCACTGTAAGATATCTGTACTTTTACTCAAGTATGGTTTGCAGGTACTCTTTACACCTCTGGAAACCAAGGGAATAAAAAAGTAATTCTCTAATCTAAATACTCACATGTGAAGTCTACAACAATTGCTATGTGACAAGCCTGAATGTGAACGTGTTTAATGTATGTGGGTGTAATTGTGCGAATGTGTAAAAGTCTGCAGATGAAAACTAGTGAGTTAACTTGGCTATTCCGGATTCCCTATCGATACTCCACTCGTACTGCGTCTTGTAAAGACGCATATGGGAAATGCCTTTTTTCTCCTGAACTGAAGTCTTATTTATCACGCAGTGAAACTGCACGACTATTGGTTCGTGCAGGTGTAGAAAAACGAACAATGGGTCGGCAGCGGAGCTGCACGAACCTATGGCGACGATACGCGCCAATATTCCGCCGAAACGGGCGGGGCATCTGGCTATATAAGCGGTCGTTTCGCCATAGGATCCTCAGATTTTTTCTCCTTCAGCGACGACGACTTCGTCTACACTGATCCAGAGAAGCCTACTCGCCGTTGACACGCCTCGCAGTAGGACCAGCGACCTCGATCTGCTCGGCTGATCCGCCTTCAACGCGCCCAGCATCGCAGCAGTTCCGGTCCCGTTCGCTGCCGCTATCCGGCGATCACGTAAGTTTCTAAAAGAGCAAATCGGCGTTCTAATGCCGCGCCGTTACTGCGGCTCGTGCAGGGAGACCTGCACGCCGATGACGGTCACAGCGAGTGTGTTTCCTGCCTGGGGAAAGCCCATGCGGATGCCGCGCTCGCTGGTTCTGATTGCTCTCACTGCGAGAGCATCAGTCTCGCCTCTCTGCGCACGCGCATCGCTTTCTTTTCAGAGAGCGATCCCGCCCCTCGCGCCCTCCCGTTTTCTTCCTCTCAGGGACCTGTGAGGAAAAAACAGCGGGGCAGAGGTTTTCAGCGCCTGGTTGAAAGCGAGCTCACGCCGGCTCAGATCCCACGTGCCTCGTTTTCACCACACAGAGAGATTTCTCCCGTCCTTTTTGTCCAACCTGACCAGCGTCCCTCCGCAAGCGTGAGCGATCTGGTCTCGTTTGGGGGAAGTGACGATGAGCTGGCGATGACAGCATGTCACTGGTAGCTTCAGATGCTGAGGAGCTGTGGGGCTCAGTGACTGACCCCGCCCCCTCAGGTTTGCCCGCGCCCAGCGCCGCCAAAGCCGGGATGGATGCCGAACTTTTCCGTGTCCTCTCCAAAGCGGTTGAAGAGCTGGGTTTGGAGTGGTCTCCACCAGAGGAGCCCTCTCGCAGCCGTCTGGATGAGTGGTTTCTGCCGGGTGCCGTCAGGCCCCTCAACAACGACCATCGCCGTTCTTCCCTGAAGTACACGACGAGCTCACGAGATCTTGGCGCTCTCCTTACTCTGCCCGCCTCCGTACTTCCGCTTCATCTGCCCTCACTACGGTTGATGGCGCTGAAGAAAGGGGATATGAGAGGATGCCTCAACTGGATGAGTCAGTGGCTGCACATCTCTGCCCACCCACTGCCATCGGCTGGAAGGCGAAAGCCAGTCACCCGTCCAAGCCATGCAGGACCACTTCAGCGCTCGCTGGACGCTCCTACGCTTCAGCTGGACAGGCGGCTTCGGCGCTCCACTCTATGGCGGTTCTTCAGGTCTATCAGGCCAAGCTCCTCTCTGCCGTAGACGAGTCTGAGCCTGATCCTGCGACTCTCAGGGAGCTGAGAAGCGCAACAGACCTAGCTTTGCGAGCCACCAAGTCTACCGCCCAAGCCATAGGAAGGTCTATGGCCAGCCTGGTAGTGCTCGAGCGCCACCTGTGGCTCACGCTGACGGAGATCAAGGATGCGGACAGGGTCTCCTTCCTTGATGCCCCAATTTCCCCCAGCGGCCTCTTTGGACCTGCGGTGAAAGGATTCGCTGAGCGCTTCACAGAAGCACAGAAGGCGTCACAGGCTATGCGACACTTCCTGCCCAAGCGCTCCAGCCAGCAGCTGCCTCAGAGTCGCCCAGGACTGCGCCGACTCAGCAGTCTGCGAAACCTGCACCTGCCGTTTACGCCCCTCAGCCTGCTAGAACTCAGCAGCGCGCAGGGCGTTCACGCTCAGCCAGACGCCACCCCTCCGACGCGCCAGGGCCCCGACTCAAGATAGCGTTGGACCCTGTGCGCCCGGCGTCCTCTGATCTGCAGGACAGGAAGAGGAGAGGGTCGAGTCCCGCCACGGCCGGACCGCCCACCAAAAGGCCTCTCATGGGAAAACCTTTGGCACCCCGTTCTTTTCCGGGTGCAGAGGGAATTGTGTCTGTTGCTACAGGGTCCGTACAAGCGACCATGCAACTGTCCGCTGTGATAGCGGAAAAAATAAAACACAAACATTCTCAAAAAGAGAGCAATTTTCCTCTTCCGTCCCTCACGAGTGCCCTGCCTCCGTGCAGCCGGCCACTCGAGTTTATCCAACCCCTTGCCACGCGGGCCGAGGCCTGGCAGGCCATCCCCGGAGTGTCAGAGTGGGTTATGGGGATAATAAAACGAGGTTATTCACTCCAATTCGCTCGAAGACCCCCGCGCTTCAGCGGCGTGGTCTCCACCTCGGTGCAGGGCGAGAACGCTCGCGTTCTGCGCTCAGAGGTGATGACGCTGCTGGAAAAAGGAGCCATAGAAATGGTTTCTCCAGTTTGAGCGAGTCAGGCTTTTACAGCCGTTACTTCCTCGTCCCAAAAAGGATGGCGGCCTCCGGCCCATCCTCGATCTCAGACGTGAATCGCGCCCTCATGAGACGGCCGTTCAGGATGATCACACTGAAGCAGATCTCTCGCAGATTTGCACAGAGGACTGGTTCTGTTTCTGGACCTGAAAGCGCATACTTTCACATCCAGATAGCCCCCCATCACAGACGATTCTTGAGATTCGCCTTCGAGGGAGTGGCTTACCAGTACACGGTCCTACCCTTTGGGCTGTCTCTGGCCCACGTCAGAGGTGGAACTGCTTTCACACAGAACCTCATCCTCAGCCACTTAGAGGCGCTGGGGCTCAGGGTCAATTTCGCCAAAAGCGCACTGTCTCCCAGCCAACGAATATCGTTCCTGGGTACAGTTCTGGACTCAGCTCACATGAGAGCGGTGATAGCGCCAGAACGCGCTCTGGCCATTCAGAAACTCGCGGCCACCTTCAAGAGCGACACCGCTCGCCACTCAAAGTGTTTCAGAGAATGCTGGGCCTTATGGCCGCAGCATCGCCAGTGTTACAGCTGGGCCTGCTCCGCATGCGCCCCCTTCAACGCTGGTTGAAACCACGGGTTCCACACAACGCATGGCGTCACGGACGCTTGCATATCAGGGTGAATCAGGCCTGTGTAACAGCCCTGACCCCCTGGAAGAACCCACGGTGGATGGAGAGGGCGTGGCCATGGGGTTGGTCCACACCAGGAAAGTTGTCACGACAGACGCCTCCAACACAGGTTGGGGGGCGCTGTGCGAAGGCAAACCGACCTTCGGCCATTGGTCGAAGACGGAGAGCGGCTTCCACATCAACTGCTTGGAAATGCTAGCAGTTTGTCGAGCCTGCCAGTTTTTCCTGCCGGACCTAATAGGACGCCATGTGCTGATTCGCTCAGACAACATGTCCGTGGTGTCCTATATAAATCACCAGGGAGGTGTCTCCTCGAAGGCCCTCTTTATTCTGGCAGAGCGCCTTCTGGAATGGGCTCAGCTCAACCTGCGCTCGCTGAGGGCAGCACACTGCCGGGCAGACTGAACCAAGGAGCAGATATGTTATCTCGGAGCAATGTCCCCTCAGAGGAGTGGATGCTCCATCCGCAGGTGGTTCAGAAGATCTGGAAGACCTTTGGCAAGGCAGAAGTAGACCTTTTCGCCTCCAAAGACAACTCTCACTGCCCAACTTATTATTCGAAGGACAGGGATGCGTTGGCCCACGATTGGCCCAACCTCCTCCTTTATGCATTCCCCCGGCCCTGTTCCACAGGTCGTCAGGCGTATCAGGGAACAGGGTCACAAGGTGCTATTGGTGGCCCCCTTGTGGAGGAACAACCTTGGTTGTCAGAGCTGACTCAGCTACTGACAGCAGCCCCCTGGCCCGTGCCCCTGAGACGGGATCTCCTCTCTCAGGCGAACGGAACAATATGGCACCCTCGACCCGAGCTGTGGGCTCTCTACATTTGGCCGCTCAATGGGAGCCTACTGGCTTCCCAGAGCGAGTGTTAAACACCATTTCTGAGGCTAGAGCCCCGTCTACGAGACGCCTCTATGCCCTTAAGTGGTCTGTTTTCTCCACTTGGTGCCCTCAACCGTGGTGAAAACCCCTCTACCTCTGAGTTAGCGGTGGTTCTGTCCTTTCTGCAGGAACTGCTAGATAAGGACGTTCTCACTCTACACTCAAGGTGTTGTAGCAGCTATAGCGGCCTTTCATGCCCTATAGCGGGCCAGTCGGTAGGCAGAGACAACTCAGTTGTCCGTTTTCTGAAGGGAGCCAGGAGGTTGAATCCACCTCGGCCCTTACTGTCCCTACATGGGATCTGCCCACTGTACTGAGGGCCTTGAAAGGCCCTCCTTTTGAGCCGCTACAGTCTACGGACCTCCGGTCACTTTCGCTGAAAACTTCTCTGCTACTAGCACTAGCGTCGGTTAAGCGAGTTGGAGACCTGCAGGCGCTCTCTACTAGCCCTGCCTGCCTGGAATTCGGGCCTAACGACTCCAAGGTCGTCCTGAAACAAGGCATGGTTATGTACCTAAGGTACTTTCAACCCCGTTCAGAGCTCAGGTCATCACGCTCTCCGCGCTTCCTCCGTCTGAGGAGGACCGGGAGTTATCTTTGTTATGCCCTGTCAGAGCTCTGAGAATCTACTTTGAGCGTTCCGCCCTTTTAGGCATACGGAACAGCTCTTTGTTAGCTTCGGTAACCGCACAAAGGACATCCGGTCACGAAGCAGAGACTCTCTAAGTGGATAGTGGATGCTGTCATGCTGGCATACTCTTCTTTGGGCCTGCAATGCCCCATTGGAGTACGAGCCCATTCGACTAGAGGCATCGCCTCGTCATGGGCGTGGTCTAGCGGTGTATCCATTACAGAGATTTGTACGGCGGCTGGCTGGGCCACTCCGTCCACATTTGCTAGGTTTTATAACCTGGACATACCGGCCTTACAGGCCAGAGTCCTCTCTGCTTAGATGAGCTTGTACACATACGCTGTGGGACAATCCTGTCAGAGATTTCTTGACCGCAATGCGCTCAGGCTCTCAATTGGCACCCTGCATACTCCGGTTAACTGAGTATACAGAAGTGGAACGATTATCCAGGCGAGCACGACCTCTATGAGTTTAGCTCGCTTTAGCCTGAAGTATACTACTTACTTCCTATGGGCATTTATGTTTATGGAGTATATACAGTCGTTCATCTACCCTAGCACGGCGTGATTAAATTCAGTTCCCATATGCGTCTTTACAAGACGCAGTACGAGTGGAGTATCGATAGGGAACGTACTCGGTTACTATCGTAACCTCGGTTCCCTGAGATACGGAACGAGTACTGCGTACTTTGCCGTGCCAGGTAGCTGCACGACTCAGTCGTCGCTTCAGTCGAAGTAAACCTGAGGATCCTATGGCGAAACGACCGCTTATATAGCCAGATGCCCCGCCCGTTTCGGCGGGAATATTGGGCGTATCGTCGCCATAGGTTCGTGCAGCTCCGCTGCCGACCCATTGGTTCGTTTTTCTACACCTGCACGAACCAATAGTCGTGCAGTTTCACTGCGTGATTAAATAAGACTTCAGTTCAGGAGAAAAAAGGCATTTTCCCATATGCGTCTTTACAAGACGCAGTACTCGTTCCGTATCTCAGGGAACCGAGGTTACGATAGTAACCGAGTACGTTTTTCGTCCCCCTGCTACAATGCACACATACACACACATATTCTTAAATCTTCTGATGTCTCCGTTTTACTTTCCACTCCGAGTTCTTTGAAATAAGAATAGGGAGGGAGCTACAAAACAGTAATTTTACCGAAAAATAAGATTAAAACAAATACATAAATCTACCTGTGTGTAAAGGCTGCAGAAATTCGAGGAAAGCCACTTGTTAAAAAACAGAATAAAAGAAAAACAAACTAAAAAAGCATATGTCTTCGAAAGCATCATGCAGCAGAAATGTGTCAAACCAGGCTTGGCAGTCTCAGTGAACACTCTACCCACAATCCTTTGCTTCATGACACATCACATCAGCTTCTTTTAAACAACTCTGATGAGACGTTCCATTAAAATACAAACGATGCCAGCTTTTTGAATAGAATGAAATGCACATATACATTTTCCTATGCACATTCAATATTTTTATGTTATGTTTGTCTGCTTAGGATACTATAACTAAAACTTAACACAACAAAGAAAAGGCTGGACATTTTGAATATAGAACACAGAGCAGCAATCCTAAGTTTTATTTGTTTTTGTTTTTTTACTTTTAATTAGTTTTATACATGGGTTGGATGTAATAAGAACTGCATTCTGTGTCTACATGTACAGTGACATGTGATCTCCTAGCTGCAAAACCAAGTTAAAACCAACTTAAAGTGGTTTGAAACCTGGTTTCTATTCACTGGTCCAAGTTCCCAAAGTTGATCTGGTTAGCCATTTTGGATCAGCAAAAAAGCCACTTGACCACCCATGATTGGTATACTAACTCAGTCATGTCCTCACCAGCTGTTATCCCACCTAATCTAGTGATCAAGTTACACAGCTAGCACCTTAAGATGGGGTTTTCAGCAGGGCTAGATGCCTATTACTACTTTTTGTCAAAACAGCTGACATTTACAATGTGCCACTGTTGACAAATGCACTATTTCATAAATATAAATCTTGAATTCCCAGATTACTGGAAGGCATGTGATTGTTTCCATGATTTGACTGCAGACTGCAAAGCCTATCAAAAATGTATCGCTACCATTTTTGATCGTTTGGTTATTAAAACATAAATAGAACATAAATTAAAGTATTCTTTCAAGCAGCATCCTCTTGAAAAAGTACAGCAAGTCAAGTGACAAAAAACTAAGAGAAAAAGAATAACAGTAGTAGTAATACTGGTAATAATAATAGTTTGCATCGGCGTGGGAAGCAGCTCAGCCTTCGTGTTTAAACGCGTTCTCACCTGGTATGACAGAAATAGTTTTGAGAGCTCGTAGAACCCTGAAGGTTCTCAGGGCTGACAAATTCCCGAGGTCCACAAACTCTGTTACATATCTGCAATAAGGGAGGATCACACACAGAACAAACACCATGACACAACACACACAATACCACAACACATACGAAACACCACAATCACCAGCATCACCACTGAACTGGGAGGAAGATATCACGCAAAGCCTGTCTAACGGGAGAAGAGAGAGAGAGAAACGAACGGAGGAGGAAGGAAGAGACAGGAGCGTGAAAAGAGAGACAGCGAGCGGCGCCCTCTGTTGGCCCTGATGGATGCTGGACTTACCTGGGATCACAGCAACAGTTTTCAAAGCCCTCAGCACCCTGAATGTGCGCAGAGCTGACACATTGCCTAGGTCTACAAATTCTGTAACATACCTGCAGAATGGATCGCAACATAGTTACCAGAGAGAGAGAGGAGAGTGAAATAATGGAAAGGAGAAGAGATACAGGATGTAGGAGTTGTAAAAATGTATGCATCCCATAAAAACAATGTTCCAGGTTCCAAGTTACACAGCATTAATGTAATTCAAGTTTCAGACTGGTAAAATAAATTATAAAAACAAAATCTAATTTTTGTTGAACTCGCAATTGCAGGTGGATTAACATAACAATCAAATTATTTGCCACCACCAATTATGGATCCATGGCGTTATGAGCATTCCCTTAAAAAACATTTATTCCTCAAGACGAGGATGTGAACAGCTCCAATTGCAATCTTAAGAGTTGCTATCTCGTAATTACAGTAATTCCGACATGATGTGATCCCAGCGTAAGGATTTAAATCTTGTGGCACTTATTCCAGTGTAATGCCTTGCCCCATATACTTATAATAGCATTACTGTATACACTGGTTTCCTTTGATTTTACAAACTGCACTTGAAATCATTTTCTGTGGTAACTTACTGCGTGTCACATATATAGAGATGAACTTCTATGGAACACATAAAAGCAATCAAATATGAACAGATTCTCACAAAATGTCAAACAGAATTCATGACGAACATTTAATACCTGGAAAAAACATACACATTATCTTCCAACTTGCTTATTCCAAAGGGAAATAGCTTGTTTCTTGTAGTTTTGTCATTATTTCAGCATATTCTCATACTTTTAGGGGCAAGTGTTATCTTATGTAAGAAGACAATTTCTACCCTCCAGAGAAATGGATGAATGCAGATAGGGAGAGAAAAGAAGTGATGGACAGATTAACTAAAGTTTAGAATGAAAGAGAGTTATGATTTATATGTACACACACACACACACACACACACACACACAGTATAGGCACAAACATTGTCATCTTTGAGCACTGAACTCCCATCCACCACCTAAGAGAGGCAGGACATAAGAGCCTCTGTCTCTCTCACGTTCGCCCACACACACTCTTTTGTGCAAGCATGACATCAAGGCTCAAAAGTCAGCCTATGACCTAAATAAAGGTCATGGTGTTGATTAATCACTGAATTTCAGACTGTTCTTTGACTTTTTTTACTTTACTGTGCAAAACTATGACTGTCAGTCTCTGTCAGAACATCCATGTACACTGCCACTCAAACGTTTGGGATCAGTAAGATTTTTTATGTTTTTAAAGGGAGTCTCTTTTGCTCAGAGGCTGTGTTTATTCAATCAAAAATACAGAAAAAAATGTAGTATTGAGAAATCTTATTGCAATTTCTAATATTGGTTTCCTATTTTAATATACTTTAAAATATCATTTATTTCTGTGACGCAGCGCTGCATTTTCAGCATCATTAATCCAGTCCTCAGTGTCACATGATCCTTCAGAAATCATTCTAATATGCTGATTTATTATGAGTGTTGAAACTGTTGTGCTGCTTCATATTGTTTTTTTGGAACATGTGATACTTTTTTCTTTAATTTTGATTACATTTTGACAAATTTAAAAAGAGCAGCATTTGTTCAAAATATAAATATTTTCTAACAATATAAGTATTTACAGATTTTTGTATAATTTAACACATTCCTCCTGAATAAATGTATGAATTGATTTCTGAAGGATCATGTGATGCTGAAGACTGGAGTAATGATGTGGAAAATTCAGCTTTGATCACAGAAATAAATTACATTTTAAAGTATATTAAAATAGAAAACAGTTATTTTAAATTGCAATAATATTTCACAAAATAACATGTTTTTTCTGTATTTTTTATCAAATAGATACAACCTTGATGAGCAGAAGAAACTTCTTTAAAAAACATAAAAACATCTTACTGATGCCAAACATTTGAGCGGCAGTGTATGTAAATGTTTAAAGAAACAGTTTATTAGAATAAAAAACTTGCATGTTCTTGAAAACTTTTAGGCTTTAAGTCGGTCTAAAATTGCCCTCCAATCAGTGGAGAAGCTTGACTCAATGTGGGTGCGAATGAAAAAGCTCCAAAATTGCAGAGCCCATTTCAAACAGCTACAAAGAGGAAAAGGACAGAATGCTAAAGCGTATTTTTATTTTCGAATAATTTTCCTAAATATCACTATATATTCCTCCACTCCTTAGTTGGCACCAACTGAAGCTCCTCTATTGCCTAAAAGTCAATGCTGCACACAAGAGTTACATGCCTGTAAATACTGCATCTAAAACATATTTTGAATGCAACATTGTCAAAATGTTTCATTAACGTTTGAATTAAAACAGAATTATACTTACGCCATAGAGATGACCATGAAATCCAGCCAGTTCCAAGGGTCTCTGAGGAAGGTGAAGCCGTCTATACAGAAACCTCGAGCCACAATCTTTGTGAGTGACTCGAAAGTGTAGATTCCTGTGAAGACGTATCTAACAGAATTAAAAAAATGTATGCATATAAGTAACCATATGCTTGGAATTTCAATTTTATTTAATACTTTTCATAATTAAATGAAATATGATTTGTTTAAAAAAAAAATGCTTTGCTTGTCACAATGCATTATGGGATCGGCTACAGCACAGAGGATACATGTGACGCTCCCTTAGAATATGTCTTAGGAGGCAGCATAATTAAGATGATGTCCTAAAATGTTGCTCACAAGGCTTTGGAGCAGAGCTTACCATCAGTTAAGGACTCCCATGAAACTCCATTACCCCCAGTTACCACAAAAATAGACCCAGCCATTTTTAGGTTGGCCAAATTTCCAAGTGGAGCTCACATTGTCCTTAGCATTTCCTGCCTGCTAGCCAGTCATTAACTTGTCACTCTACTAGCATGCTTTTCGGCATTCACTCTGGAGTGGTTGCTGGTTCAGAGTTTAAATGTGTGACTTTGGGTTCTATCCCTTTTTGCTCTACTGCTGCTGTTATTAAATCTGTGCACGTAAATTACAAAAAAATAAAATATTGCAATCACATTTGATGAAGAATATCTGCATTAGGGATGCACCAAATGTTCGGCAAATGAATTATATAAGTGAAATAATCCTTTATTTGATTGCATCACGTCATTGTTTGGTACAACTTGTTCGCTCTTTTCTCTGCGGCCGAAGAAGTGAAAAGAGCGAATAAATTGTACTGAACAATGATGTGACGTGATCAAATCAAGGCGAACTCTAATGCAGCAAACATGTCAGCAGTGTGAAAGTATTTAAAACTGTCCGAGAAAGATGCAAAAATCATTACAAGCACTGGCAGCAAGAGACTGTTTAGTACTGCAGTACATGTTTGCATTACTGTATGATGATTGAAATCACGAAATGGCCTCAAACGATTAGTAAATAAACTGCAGAAAGTTATGTTTTCTAATGCACGCACAGATTGCATTTATTCAAACAACGCTGCATGAGCTCGTGGTGCCAGGGTTCAAAATCCAAAGAGCAAGGAAAATCTGAAACTGTCACTCATCAGCTGCTCAGTTACATTTTTACGCATTTTTTTTATAAAATAAGAAAAGTATGACAATAATACTGATAATAATAATTACAAAAGCTCTATTAATACATTTATTTTAACACTCAAACATAGTTTTCAAATTGGGATCTGTAATATTTCCTAATGTTTTAAAATAATTATCTTCTACTCAATAAGGCTGCATTTATTTGTACAGTAAAAAAAATACATGACTGATTCACGAAGGGGGTCTAAAAAATGGCCAAACATATTATTTTACTAACTTATTCATTTTAAGTTAAATTGTGCTTTGTTAGTCTAGTGTCTGCTAGAATGTTAAAAATGTTCAGTGTTAAGTAATTATTAAAAATATATACCTTGTTCGGTATTCGGCCTTTGGCCCAGAGTTTCATTTTGTTCGGCTTTGGAAAATAATTTTCATTTCAGTGCATCCCTAATCTGCATAGACTAGACTAGACTAGACTAGACTGAATAGAATAGAATACTTACTCTACTTGTTTGGACCATTCTGGAGGATTGCTCAATGTCATGAAGACACAATTTGACAAAATTGTACACATGATGATCATGCTGAAAAGTGTAAGAAGTAGTTAAGGAATTCCTGTGGTAATGTCATAAAAATCGCTCTGATATCGAAACAATGATGAAAATAAGGACATTAATAAAAATGTCAACAATTACATGGTAAACACTGGTGTCACACATACATTAACTATTTATGTTCCATAAGTAATAAGTATGTTGTTAGCCTCCACATGATTAATAGCCTTTAAATCACTGTCTGTGTCACAGCACAAAGAGCTTTAGTTCAGAACTCTCTTTTTTTCCAGATAATTTAAGTAATATAGTCAAATTATGAACTGTGATACAGATTATAGGGTATTACAGGTAATTTGTCATTTATACATTTTATAAAACCTATAAGTCAGATTTCAGACAGACAGACTAAGCCCCGATTAGAAAGCAGTTTAAACAAGAACAATCATTAATAACATGGACATTATTTTTCAGCATTGAAAAGGATATGAGTGTATCAAAATTTTAATCGCTATATGCCTGAATAGGTTAAAAGGACTAATGATATATAACGAGGGCGTGGCACTGAAACGGAAGATGGTTTTTCCTTTGTTAATCACTATAAAGGTCTGAAGAGAAAAAGAGGAAAAGGAAAAAAGAAGAAAGAGAAGGAGAAATATTAGTACATATGTCAGGGTGCATGCTGAGAGAGCACAGTCATTCACAAAAAATAGCCAAGTTGAGAAATGACAATAACCAACATATATGAAAGGTAAACATGACAAAAACTTTGACTTTATCCAAAAACTGCAGCCGTATTCAACATAAACTTGCAAAATGTATACAATATTCAAATACACCCAAACATAAGTTTTTCATAGAAAAATAAATAAAATTCAGCTTAATGGCCACTTCTATCAAGCCTATTATAACCCAGCTAGGGATATATTTACGTGAATGAAGCTAAGACTACTGCAGTGTGCTCTGGCAAGTATATGGACCTCTTACAGGAACTCGGACTGTAATACTAACGCTTATGCTAACCACTAATACTGTGATCCATCAGATGCAGAAGTGCTGACTCCAGATAGTGTGTGTGGGGCAGGGAAAAGTGAGAGGGAGGGGGAAGGAAAGAAGGAAGGAAGGGAGGGAGGTGGGTCAAAAGCCCTGCAAAGCTGCTTTGATCCTGCATTATTTAAGAAAAAACAGACAGATAATCTTCATCCACATACTCATCCTGGAAACCACATGAATCCAAGTTCACACACACATACAGACTTCACGTCAAAGAAGTAAATTTGTGTCTTGTAAATCTTCAATAATTTTTCTTATCTCCTTTTTCTTATTTTCTCTATGAAACCCCACAGAGACGAGCGGATGAGAATATTCCTGAAATCTAATTAAATTAAAAATAGACAGCTGTCTGAAGAAGGGCCAAACGAGCACCTTCAACTCAGAGTCTCTATTTCTTTCTATTTCTCCATCCCCTATCTCCTTTTTCACTGCATTTGTCTGTGTGCCTGTCTGTGCATTTAGTCATGTTAAATGCTAAAACACGCTTCACAAAATCATAAATTAAAAGACAGCGTATGACAAACAGAAAGCGCTGTGTCTATCTACTAAGACTATCACACTAGCAAAAGCTGTGAACCGCCCAGAAGGCTCCATGTGTTACTGAATACTGAGCACTGGTTTCCCCAGAGTCTCTCTCTCACACACATACACACACACTGCGACAGACTGTGGGCTTCCTCCACTGGCGGGAGCTCCCACTCTCACAATGCTGAAACACTCTTTGCTGAGGACATAGCTGCAGCTCTCAGTATCCTGGCCTAAAAATCGTTCTAATCTTCATATTAATGAGCATCTTGTTTATCCCAATGCTAAAATGTGTGTAACAAGCACACGATTTTCTGATTCAGTGTGTAACAATCCAGCAACACAGTTATCAGGCCGCATAACCACAACAAATAATCAACGAACATAATACAAGTATAGTTTCAACTGTGACTCTTGTGTCTATAAAGGTAAGTGATTTTGCATATGAGTAAAACTAAAACGAGCTAATAAAATATGGAGCTTAACGGTCATGTACATGTGATCATAGCTTTATGTCAACACCTGCACACACTGCACACACACAATGCAGCCTATTGGTCTTTCCTTCTGACAGCATAAGTGATATGCTGCAAAGCTACTGAAAATTTCATCATCTACAGAGAAGAGAGACATGAAGATGTGGACAAGAGCTGAGGGAACTGCTGCGGGGGAGGAGGATGAGGGAGGGAGGGAGAAGTGTGTGTATGGGGGGGGGTTAAAAACTGGATGTAGCATCACTGTTGCACTTAACTCCAAGTACATCCGATCTGCTCGACATCACTGAATGCACTTACCGTAAGGCCTCAAATGACCAACACCCCATCCAACCGCTAACCAACACTTCTCAGTCTCTATTTGCAATGCTCAAAATGCACTAAGATGCATCTATCTGTCTATCATTTAGAGAGTGTATAAAGTTATAATGACATGACTGAAAATATTTTACGTTTTGCTAAATAAAGCAATAGGAGTAATAATAATATAAATATAAAATATAAACAAAGTATAATCACTCATAATAATATACCATCTGTTAATCTATGCACTAATTAAATAAGATGAAAAAAGAATAATATAGATAAAACATGGAATAAACTAAATATTATCACTTATAACAATAAACAAGCAATAAAATTAAAGTAAAACATTAATACAGATACAAAATATGGTATAAACAAAATATAATCATTCGTAATAATTTACCATCCATTAATGTCTCTACTAATAAAACTGAACAAATCAAATCAAAAAGAATAATAATATAGTGTAGATATGAAATATGGTATAAACTGAATATAATCATTGATAAAATAAATAATTAATAAATGTATCTACCTATAAATAAACAAAAAAATATTTGTAATAAAATTAAAAAATTAAGAATTATAGAGAAAAAGCCAATTATAGTGACTCATAATAATAAACTACCCATTAATGTATTTATTAATTGATAAAATAAAACAAAATAATTACATTGAATCACGAAAAATAATAAATAATCCATTAATTTACCTACTAATCAATCCATAAAACATGGTATGAACAAAACATACTCACTGATAACGAATTATCCATTAAAGTAAATCTACAGACCTGAACGTTTTTTTAAACATCTGTCTCCAGATGTCAAGCCCTAACATACAGCTGGTGCAATGACTTCCATCAGAAAACTGCATTCCATATCTCTCAATCAATCACATAGAAGCAAACACATGTGACTATAGGGCTCCCTGACATTCTGACTGGCTCTGTCACCAAGGGGCAGTAAAACAGCAACTCTGCACTTCTTCCTTGCATTCCTTTTCTCTTTTTATTCACTTTAACCCTTCCCCACAATACATGACTCTACCACAGCTGCGGCAGTTAGAACAAAAACTTACCATTGCCAAAAGGGAGAGGAGGACGGAGGGCCGAAAAGGGGGTGTAATATGTTGGGTGGGACACGCTGGCAGCAATGCACATTATTTCTGGTAATGTGAGGTGGATATGGTCACGTGTGCAATAGATTATAAAAACACAGACAAGACCAATATTCTGTTTCCTCTACTAATTTCCTCTCAAAAATCTCTCCTCAGCTCCCACTGTATAACACATGCTACACTGTGCTCGGTTATGTAACACATACCTCTAGTGTGCAAACAAGGAGCTGATGTGGTAGCACCGCTCCTTTACCCATATATATACACAAACTACACTGAGTCTGAAGGGCATTTAAAAAGCCACTGAAACCTTCTTACAAACTAACCATAAAGAGAACACACACACACACTGGGGACATTTTGTAAATTATTTGTAAACTATATATGTCAATATATGAAATATTCACAACATCCTGTTTTTGCTATATGAGTCTGCTGATGATATAAACATGTGAATACTGTGCAACGCTGTGAATATTGCAATGATATGATTTCACAATCCTTTGAGAGTTTGAGAATCCAAAAAAAGTGATGTTGTAGCATCTCCGATTTAAGAGTGAAAATGTTAAAAATGATATGTAGCATCTCTGATTTAAACTTCAGTAGCAAAAAACAGCAGTAGAGCTGATACGCTTGATTTAGTTCTGTGCATTAGTTTAAACTTCCTGTTTAATGAATGAATCAGTCCAAAAATCAAAGATGTAAAGATTTGTTTGCATCATCCATTACAAATGTTCAACGTGGCAGTCTGCATGTACTATTACAGTGTTTTAGTCAAATAAATTGTAAGCATTGTTATTTATTACTTTGTATTTTTAAATTGGTGCATATAAACAAAAAAGTTAATCTAGTCAATTGTGTAAAACAATTAAACGACTATTTCACCATTTCATGTACGTATTTTATTTGCTTTAGACATTTTGAATAGCTTATGGAAAATGAGTCATCTCATAGCAAATACATAAATATAAAATTGAACAGTTAAAAGACTAATAAATATTGAGATATCACTTATGATCTATATTAGTGTTCCTGTGGCTCAGTTGCGTTAGCAGCGCAAAAGGTCATGGGTTCAATTCCCAGGGAACACACATTCTGATAAAA
Organism: Ptychobarbus kaznakovi; assembly: GCA_027422405.1. NCBI lineage: Eukaryota > Metazoa > Chordata > Actinopteri > Cypriniformes > Cyprinidae > Ptychobarbus > Ptychobarbus kaznakovi. The sequence continues at coordinate 8,484,616 of CM049800.1, read as the reverse complement.
GAACGTATAGCCTGAATGATCTGTAAATCGATTTGGATATAAGTGTCTGCTAAATGCATAAATGTAAATGTAAATATCATACAGCCCTAATTCAAACCTAATTCTTCACCTCGTTACTGCTATTCTTGCCCTCTCTCCACGCCAGGACTCCACTAACAACAAAGCTAAATACCAAAAATACACCAAAATAAGCAATGCCCACTCTGTCCTTTGATACGGAATAGGAGAAATGTAAGCAAACAAATAATGTTTGTACACATCAGAAGTATCATTGCCTTAAAATCAGGACAGTATTGAACATTCTGACACCAGAAGATCACAATTTACCAAGCGGATCACTTCAGTATGAACAGTATGATCTTTCCAATACCTTTTCAAATAAAGCTGGAAGAAATCGGAAAGACCTGTTCCTTTTATTATATTCGTGTATATTTTTTATTATATTCCTTTTATACATTAAATGCTCAGCTGTTTGGGTTTGTTCAAACTAAAATGTTCAAATGAAATATTTTGACTTTTTTATTATTTTATAGCTTTACTTTCTTTGAGTTACATTTTTGTGATTTGAAAGAGATTGTTCACTCAAAAATGAAAATCCTGTCATCAATTACTCACCCACAAGTCATTACTAACCTGTATGAGTTTCTTTCCTCTGTTGAACATAAAAGAAGATATTGTGAAGAATATGGATAACCAAAACATTTTTGGTCCCCACTGACTTCCATAGCATTTTTTTCCCATACTATGGAAGTTAATGGGACCAACTACTGTTTGGTCACTCTCATTTAAAATAAATTATTCTTTCATTTTCAACAGAAGAAAGAAATTCATGGAACAACTTGTGGGTGAATAAATGGGAAAATAATTTTCACTTTTGGGTGAACATTAACTTTAAATACATGCATTTAATATAATAAAATAATATTGTGAATTGTTAGAAATCTTAATTTCAACAAATGAATCTCAACAAATATCTTTACTAACCATACCATAATTATTTTTATTTTTTTATAAAATCGCAAATCTTCATGCTCATTTGTTACTATATCATCTAATCTGTTCATCCATCCAAACATAGGTATAGGTTTGCAAGTTTGATTCACCGGCTTGGCTTCTATCCTCTCTGCACTTTTCCAAACATTCTATCAGGATGGCATGGGCTCAAAGCTCACTCACTTTCGTGTTCAAATAGAAGGGGTCCAAGTCCTCCAGGGGCACAGCCACCATTTTAGAAGGGATGTCCCCGTAAATAAAGGGCAGGCTCTTCCCCGATTCCAAGTCAGTGTTGGGCTTCGGTTTGTTGTCATCGTCGTCATCACGGTGACTGCTGTCAGATCTGGGCTTAACAGGCTTTTTCTTCGCCTCCTCAGCGATACGCTTCTCGATGTTGGCCAAAGTCTCTCGGGTGAACTTCTTGAAGCTATCGGGGCCTGGAGGTGCGAGCAGCGGAGCAGCCATATTGTCATCCTGCAGCAGAGTCCTCTTTATTTAGAAGCCATTCAGGACAGCCAGCTCTAGGAAAAGGAGGGGAGAGGGAAGTACTCGGACAGATGCAGAAAGGGAGCAATGAGGAAAGAAAAAGAACATAAATTAATATTCAAAGCAAATAGTGACACACAAACAAAGCAAACATAAAACATTTCTACTTTTCAAGCATATTTGCATGTGTGTGTGTTTGCAAACTATCCACTGATTTCAATGGCCTCTGTTAATGGTCATCCTCTTTTGCAACTCTCACTCTTGCTCTTTTTCTCACTCTTATACTCACACACACACACACACACACACACACATTCATTACGTCCATTAAGAAGCAGATGACCAAGCAGAATATTACCAAATGCACTGCAGCACAGGAGGCTCAACCTGTACGTGTGTGTGGATGAGAAAGAGAGACAGAGAGAATGTACATTAGAGGGTAAAAGGTCATAACTGCATTACTGCCCTTCTCGACCCTCTGTGATGACCTGGATTATCTAATATTACTAATATTCCAGCCCATGATGTCATCAAGCCCATTCCAAAAAAACATCATATTAAACATTCAATCGATTACTCAATCTGTCTCTTCCGGATTTATTACGTAATGTCATTGTTCAGATTGAAATCACCACATTTAATCAAGTGTTTGTGGATCGCAAATCACAAACTCTCCACTTTACTCATTTAATACTAAGGTTATACGTTAAAAACACTATGCTGATTAAACAGTTTCTGGCTTTTTCTTCTCAGACAACATAAAATGGAGGATTCTGTACAAGAGTTCATCTAAAAGGTAACATTATTGTCAAGTCATACTTGTTATTTCACATTTCTATTGCAAAGATGCATTTTTGTATGTGTGTGCTGACTGTAGACACTGAATCTCTAGCACAGGAGAAAATCTTGTTTCTGACCGAATCGCCTAACCTAAATAATACTGAAAAAACAACATTATGTGTCTGTTAATAAAGACACTATAGAACAGAGAATACTTATAATAAACAAATACAACAAAATGAATGGTGCCCCTTTGCCATTTATTTTCTAAGCGACAGACCTGATATATTGATTAGTCAGCCAATATTTAGCCAAAGTGTTTCAATTCCAAAATCTACCCTTTAACAGATTTTCAGATCTCGATCGAGCGATAGATGTTTCTGAGATAGATTTTTGTTTAGATAGATAGATATATAGTCTTCATGGCATAGATAGATAGATAGATAGATAGATAGATAGATAATTTAGATAGATAGATAGATAGATAGATAGATAGATAGTAGTATTTGAATGGTAGATCTATCTATCTATCTAGTATGTATATTTAATATAAATATATACCTTCTTACACAGTTGCAACAGATACAAAACAATGGTACAAAAAAAAACTTTACTCCAATAAAGCAGCATTAGTCACTCTTGCACTCGATGACAATTTATAGAATTTACACACTACATTTGATGTACATCAAGTTAACTAATTAACTTCCCCATAGAGTTTTGTCGGTGAAGAACAATCCTTTTCAAGGAGATGTATCACAAATGTGCAGGAAAAACTCTACATGCCATTAGTATTATTTAGTCACCCTCTCCTGTGTTCCGTCGCAGAGTCAGTCCCAGCCTAGTCCCTCAGGCTCCACTAAACTGGGCTATTCCTTTTCCAGAATGTCCCTTTACAGGCATTTTCTATTGCAGGGCTGACTTTCATCTATGGTCCAGTGATCAATGTAAAATGTGCCATTTTCTAGTACTAAACTAATTAGACAAGCAAAAACAAGGAAAGCAGATGAGCACATAAGCACTTCGTATAAACGCACATATCCACTGATGACATGATGCCCTCTTCAACTGATTACTGAAGCTGCATGCTTGTAGACCATCATCTCCACACATCCACATATCGAAACTCATGTAAGTGCTGTATTATGTGTCATACAGACATCACATTCTTTCACATTCACTTTCAAAAATATTAAACCTAACAGCCCAGACTAACGATTATCTTTCACTTGTCTTTTTGCAGGATTGTTTTATATGATGTCCAATGCTGAATCCCTGTTCTCCATATCCTTAATGACACAGTCTGTTAATTATTTATACACCAAAAACAGATTCAGTTAAGTCAGCACCGGCCAAATCAATAGTGAAGTGCCCACGGTCACGTGGCATTGCTCTTTATGATGGGCAACTTTATCACCATTAAAACAGAAGGCTTCCTGATCGACAGCAGACCTATGGCAAGTCATTTTAACATGTATTCTTTTAAACTAGCATTTATTTTAAATTACTAGTAAGCAACCTAATACTTTACATTCCTTTAGTGATGAGTTAGTCAGTACTTGTTCAGTAAAAATAAGTAATTATTTTTTTACTTTTTAGTTCAGAAATCAAGCATCACTTTCAACAAACATGTTTTCCAATCACTGCTGGTACTTGATCCAGTTTTACTAATAACTATTCATTAGGTAGTACAACTCCTCAATATGATGGGTGACTTTATCCCCATTAAAAGGCTTCCTGGTCTACAGCAAATATATTATAGCAAGGACTTTTAATATTTATTCATGTAATCTAGAATTATTTAACTATCATCTATTTTAAATGACTTATTAAGCAATTATTAAGTAATTATTGAATTGGTATTAGCAATCCAATTGTGACTAGTATTTATATTTTTCATTATTCAGTATTCATTATATAAAAAATGGCTTTGAAACTATTTTCACTCAGAAACTGCTAGTAAATTTCCCAAATAGTTACAAAGAAAAGACAAGTAGCATTTAATTAAACATGAAAGTTAAAAGATTGAAAAATATTCTCTTATAAAATGTATTCCAATATTATTTATGTTTTTATTTAAAACTTTTTCATTAGACACTAGTTGTTTATTACAATTATGAAACGTATGTATTGCTTTACTCGCCAGCGCTTATTCAGAACACAGTAGCAGTTGCAATTAGTATTTCAACCATTGCTGGTATATGATCCAGTTTCAAAGAAACAATACAATGTATACTTATAAAATGAACAGTCAATAGCAAATTTGAAAAAAAAAGATACTAGTAGTAGTCACCAGGGGTGTGGACTCGAGTCACATGACTTGAGACTCGACTTAGACTTGAGCCCTGTGACTCGGAAAGACTTTATGATCAGATCAGCGTCGATATCACTCTAGACGAGTGCAGCGTGCTTGGCTTGACTGGCAATAAGCCAGAGACTGCATTCAGGGAGCGCTTGATATACAGTATATGCTATCATAAATTAAAGGAGTAATAGCATAACTTACGACAAAAGAATCCAGATAAGAAAAAAAAGACATGACTCGTCTAGTAGCTATCTCCGCTCATGAAAAGTGCTGCCCGGCCCGTTTGATCGCCGCCCAGCAGACACGGAGCAGGCATGAGAAAAGAGAGGTGCAGCCGCGATCACTGGTGCTCGCCTCATCATCACCGTGACCGCTGCTGTTAAATGCTAAAAATATTCCTGACTTCTTTTGTTTGTCTGACACCGTGGTACACCATGAGTGATGGATCCGCATCCCGCCACGACCCTCGCAACTCTACCAACTCGATGTGCTTAAATTTTCATTTTTATTGGTAAACACCTCTCCAAGACCATTTTTCTTTTTTTGTCAGATCTCCACTGTTTTTGTTCAATCAGTTGCATATTTTAATTGCATGTACATTTTATTTTATTTAAACCTCCATTAAGTTTAAAGTTAATCCATAATCAAGATATCAATCTGAGTTTAAAGTTATGGTGCAAATATTATCCTACTTAAATCCAGGATCAAAATGATGGGTTAAGATGTAAACCTGTTAATTTTTAAAGGTTTAAAGTTTGGTGCAAAATAATAATTTGATAAACCTTGATTAAAGCTATAGATTTAAAACTAATCATTGCAAAATAAATTGCCAATTTGAAGGGGGAAAAAGCGGCAATTGGCCTAATGATCATTTAAAATATAATTTGAAGAAGTAATTCATTCACAAAATGATTTGTGAATTGTAGTCTATATATAACTATAAAATATACTAAATTTTTCTCCCTATTCACCAGGCACTCATTTTATTTCTTTGGGGATAAATAACTGAATTCACGTGTTGTAAATCAGTCTGTATAGCACATAGCCCCTAAATTTAGCGATCAACTATGCATATTATAAACTTAACATTTAACGTACAACATTTTGTCTTTTAGTTATAAAGAATGGTAGCATTTTTGAATGACTGTCTTCATGAGCTTGTCTGCATCCATATAGCAGGTTTCCTCTATCATGTAAAGTATGATAGCAGTTATTTCTTCTAGTTCTTTCAAAGCAGTTCTTTCTGCGTTTCTTTGAGGTTCCAAATAATGGCTCATTGGCTTAGATATAACACCTAGAAGCATATATTCTTCTTATGCACACATGCAAAGTATTGCAGCTGTTATTTATATGAAATTATGTTGTTTTTGCTATTCTGTTACTAATAAAATAGTTTCACTGCTTGTCCTATTTTGGCACAATCCCTAATGGAACTTGAGTAGTTTAAGGGCACCCATCTCACATGAAATTAATATGTAAAATATATTTTACCGGACTTCCTGATATAAATTACTATAAATTCGATATGGTAATTAATACTGAGACACTAATTTGGGCAAAGAGCACTAATGACTTGTTGAAGACTTGAAGCTAAAAGTTGAGGACTTGTCTTGACTCGGGACTTTATTCGAGAATTGAATGCAAAGACTCGAGACTTACTTGTGACTTGCAAAACAATGACTTGGTCCCACCTCTGCTAGTCACTATAGTGGTTTACTTACTTGGATACACTTAATTAAGTATGTAAATAAAACAGCATTAGTTAATTTAAATGAATGTTTGTTAAACCAGCTTGCCATTGACACACTAGGTAAAGCAACAAAGTAACTCTCTCTTTTTTATAGACTGTGTAGACAAAATAAATACAAAGTAAACACTATGATGTGCGTTTTAAGTTACACGCTAGCTGTGTCCAACCTCCAAGTCTCCTTAATGGGATACTGTAGAGACGACTAGGCTCAAGGTGATACGTCAGATAGACAGGCCCTGACAATATATACACACAATGACCTTAACAAAACTGCATTTCCTTTCTTAGAAAAATACGTGTTTTGCTATCGTTGGTTATAGTAAACGAATATGCTGTTTAATGGTACGTCCACCACTTTTTGATTGCCCCAAGTAAAACACATTAAATACAAAATAACCGATACCATTCGACAGGTTAGGCTACTTACGTGCCTTCAAGCAAAGTCATTGCGTGCTCTCATCTCTGGTAAACTGTACGTTTCCGAAATACAAAGGTATTCCTTATCAAGCAATAAGAAGTGTATGTTTTTAGGAAGCCGAGACAAATCCGCGGTCTTCTAGATGCCGTCGAATGCGGAGTCTAGCGGCGCTGTCCGTTCAGCACCGCTCAGCGCGAGCTCACGCTTGTCCTCTAGGCTAGGTGACTGAGGGGGGGAAAAATCACAGATGCTGCCTCAAGCCACGGTGAAGCATGACTTTTCCGTATTTGATGCCTTTAACTAAATTATATGGAAAGCGAACGCTCGGCCTCTGCCACTGTACATCGAGGGGAGGGGAGCTGCACAGCTGTCACGAGGACGAACCTCGCCGGCCTATCCCGTGCGGAGAATAAAGGCCGTAAAATCTGACTATAACTCTCTCTTTTAGATTTCAGCACACATAAACACACACATATGTCATTTTTTACTACATTTAGCTACCTTGCATTTTGCCTTTGTATTCTTGTTTGGTTACGCCAACATGAACATACACCGTTATATAATTTATAAAGCGTGCGATGGCAAGAACATACAAAAACTGGTTCATACTTCCGCCCCTCCCACGTCTTGGCAATGTCTCCACCTAACAAGCTTTGCGCATCTAAAGGCGCTACATGTTATTAATTTTGCAGATCAGTAGCCTATGTCCAAGTTTGTTTGCGGTAATTATGGCATCTGTGCGTACACGCGTGGGCCCCACGCTCTCGACTGAAATACTGCAGTGGAGCTGAGGGGAGCTCGCGCTAAGGCACGAGCCAGCGAATCAATCTGTGAAATATCTACATTTGAACGCATTTGAATAACGTTTTATTACACGTCTCGATTTCTATCCCACTAGGTTTCAATGACGTTCGCATCTGAACACTTCAAGAACATTTGGGACTCTGTCCGCTCCAGCACCACACCCGTGCAGTCAGACCGTCCTCTCTGTGATTTAACCCGCAACCGCGCACACGGTCGGGCGCATCGTGCCGCTAACGATTCAAGGAGGAGTGAATGGGAAAACGAGGGTGGTAGTCCCTGTTTTAACGACAAAAACGGAAACGCACCGAATCTAGGGAGTCCAGCCCAAAGAAGTATGGCGAGGGTGACTCGAAGGGAGGGGGGATGCAGGCGCAGGGGGACTAAAAACTGCCACATTAGTGATTTTGACATGTTACGTTGCAAAACACCATCACAAATGACATCTGAATGTTGAATACTGCGTCTTGCGTCAGTCTGTCCGCACAATATTCCCATGCAGTAAAGTTCGCGGCGGTCGTACTTGCCTGTCCCATGGTATGCGTATGTTCTACATTTTGACACACACACTAATGTTATGTTTCCAGGCCAACACCCTAATTTACCTCAGTCAGACTTTTCCCTTTGCGTAGCCTCGGTTTGATCAATGCAATAGCTGTTAGTAGTGTCTGGCGTGTTAATTGGCGTTTTCCTGCAGCAAGCCTATCCACATCTGTGAGCAGAAAAGATGCTGAGCGCGAGAGACCGCTCTGCGGCAGATGAGTCCAGGTATGAGACACGCTCAGAACAGGCTATAAACACCTGAAAAAAAACACCACACTTGCGCTGTAGACAAGAGCAAATCTACTTACTTTTTCCGCATTAAGAGCGATCCTTGTAGATCTTGCGTGCCTAATGATGTTTAAAAGACCCAGGAGAAACTGCGGATGTCGCCATATTGTTGCCGCTATCTTCCTTCCCAGTGCGTACGGCTAGCCTGCATAATTGATGACTCTCAGCAAATTGTTAGGGAGCGTCTGCAAGTACCCTACTTCCGACTTCCGTACTGACCGACAGAACGCTGCAACGTAAGCGAAACAGCGCTAAAAGGGAATATCAATCACAATGATCTGAGTCTAATTATATTTACCACTTCTCAGTCAAATTAATCTAATCGGCTCATTTCTGTTCCAACAATTGTCTCAAATGTAATTGTTAAAATTGGATCAGGACTGTTTAATAGGCTAATTCTAAAAAGTAATTAGAAAATTGAATTTGATATTGTTCATTGTGTGCTCTGAATGAACTTCCCAAATGTGCCAATATAGAATTTCATGTAATTGTTTTTTTTATGAAAATTGTAAGTATGTATTGGCAAATTTAGGAAGTTTATATATAAATGGTGATAATTTCGATGTTGGCATAGCCTACACAACTATCATTTATATATATTTCACTATCTTCACTAGAATTACCTGGAATAATTCTGCTATACACAACAATTGTTCCTATAGAAACTTGTTTGAGGTTTTGTATGCTTTAAAATATCTATGAAGCAAAAAGTCACAAAGAAATAGTTCACCCAAAAATTAAAATTTGCTGAAAATGTAGGCTGTTCAATATGTAGATTAGTGTATTTCTTCATCAGAAATGATTTGGAGAAGTTAGGCATTGCATCACTTAACCAGTCACCTCACCAAAAGATCATCTGCAGTGAATGGGTGACGTCAAAAGGAGAGGTCCAACATCTGACAAAAACATCACAGTAATCACAAGCCACTGACACGACTTCAGTCTAACGGTTAACTAAACCGTTGCTTCCAGCAAACAAATGCATGTCTTTTTTTCTTTCTCGAAGTGATTTACTGCTAAATTTCTCTAAATCTATTCTGTCTAATTTTTCAGAAAATTTCAATTTTTGGGTGAACTATTCCTTTAAAATCTCCACATTCTGAAGACAATGTGTTTCTAAATAAATACATTGGGGACATGTGGGCATGAAAAGGTATATATTTGGCATTTTAAGTGCAGTGGTCAGTGCAAGATTAGACTGTGGTATTGTTTGTATTTGTGGGGTTGGTTCAAACAGTGTGGTTGATGACAGGGGCATAGCAGCCATTTTAAAAGTGTGTGTGTGGGGGGGGGGGGCAGCTGTCAGGTGATGTGACCCTCAAAGGAAAATAAATTATGGACATAATGTACAAAGTAAGTACATTCATGTTCATATAATAAATTCTAAATAGAATACCAATTGGCATTTTAGAGCGCCATAGTTTTTGGGAACGTGCCATGATAGCTTACAGGAACCTATTTTGTGATATCATACTCAAATTAGAAAAATAACTTCAGGACTTGGGACTTTGAGACCACTGTGGACATATTTGAGACCACTGTAGTCTGTGGACATCTATATTTGAGACCACTGTGGACATCTATATTTTCTGATGAAATAAAAATGTACTTTTTATGAAATAAAGATATTTAAGATATAAGACAATAAGATAATATTTAAATTACACTACACTTGAACAATAACTTTTATCTTAATTCTTAACACTTGGACTTGGTAAATAATCATTCTACTCCAGATTATTCTACTTTATTCTACTAAAAAAATTAGGAGCACCTTATAATCAATAATAAAAAATTCTGATAAAAAAATGAACCTTCCCATTTGACTCCTTAAAGTAATTTACAGGGAATTTTGTTTTACCTTAGTAATGGCATTTTTGTAACTTTATTAAAAGCATGTAATATTTTTTGTCAAATTAAAAAATATAAATATATATATATATATTACAGACGTAGGCCTACTAGAAGAGCACACAAGTGCCTTGTAGGTGTATTTTCAGACGATTAATGAGGCTCAGAGGTTTTTATTTTTGTATTTATTTTTTAATATAGAAATATTAAATTATTTAAATAACAGAAACATATACTTTAAAAATTAAACTAAAACTGCCAGTAGGTGGCGGCAAGTCACTGATTTGATCACTGAATCATTCATTCAATTGATTCGTTTGAACAGCTGATTAATTCAGGAACAAAGTACGTGACTGTCTTTATGAATGGGTAATTGAATCATTGACTCACTAGATTTGTTTAAAAACACAATTCATTCATAAAGAAACGCCTCTGTGTTTGAATGGAGATTAATTTGTAGGAAACTATTTTCGTTCACGAAATAGAGCAAAATAAGGACATATGGTTGTACTCAGACAATATTAGTCACTTAATATTACCTTCTTGTTTAATTAACTGTTGTATTAAATCAATATCACATTTGCAAACTCCCATAATAGCCTAATCATTAAAAGTTGTCACTCATCTTAGTTCATCGTGATCCTTCCACTGCACAATGAATCTCTTATTTAGGCTAAACTCGGTCCACACTTCGTTTGTTATAATGAGAGGATATGTCTAGAAACCTTTGAAGCTCTCTCAGCGCAAACACAAATATGCTGATCTGGTAAGTTGCACAGGTGCTCCTAAATATTTTTTAATAGTCGACTCGCACGCAGTAGTTTTCAGTCGCAAATGCACGCCCTTGTACAGCCCTGATGGGCGTTACAATAGATCATGACATGGAAATTTGATTGCACACACTTACTGTGTGTGTTTGGGGGAGGAAAGTGGACGTAATCGTCCTCTGCTTTTTTCTAGGGTGCATTTTACCCCAGAGCGCCAAAGAGCAAAGAAGTGAATGAATGAAACCGCGAGACTCAGAAAGAGATGACTCGCCTTGTGATTGGCTGAATGTTAGTTCACTCAAATCCAAGTAACAAATCAGAGAACGCGGGTGGAAATATTGGCGGTGGGTCAAAGAAGTGCGGGGGACGGAATCACCTGTTTAAGTGCGGGGGATGTGTGTCCCCCACCCCATACCCCCCGGTTGCTACGCCCCTGGTTGAGGAAGCAAGTACATGGTCAAAGGTTGCAGGCAAAATTAATCTTCCTCTAATCCTTTTAGGAAGTGAAAGGAAACAACAGCTTTAGACTACCTCCAACTCCCCCTTCTGGGCCACCTGAGTATTTTTTAGTCCTCACTGATGAGCCTCAAGTGGATGAAGCCTTGCTGTACAATGCGCCACCAGCCATGTCTGTGTTTGCTCACTGTCCTTGGTGCTGAAGCCCCACTTTGTATGTGAGCCAAAAGGGGCACAAAGGCATCTTCACATGACACTGTCTGCAGAGCTGATGAATAACAGAGTACACTTTTATTTGTTTACGGTGTACATTTTTTGGGACTGTTGCCTGCAAGTATTACAGGAGATTACAGTGTCTGAAGATTGTACTGTAAGCCTAATCTCATGTAAGAAAGCCCTAAATCCTTAAGAATAATTGCATTTGACAAGAAGATAGATATTTAGAAGTAATGTTTCCATAATAAAAAATAAAGTTTCCATAATAATACCTCCTCTAAAGGTAGAGCTTTTTCATATTTGGCTCCCAAACTCTGGAATAGCCTTCCTGGTCATGTTTGGGGTTCAGACACACTCTCTCTGTTTAAATCTAGATTAATAACACATCTCTTTAGCCAAGCATTCATATAATGCATCTCATAATCTTGTACTGCAGTTATATCTGATCAAACACACATTATTATGCTTTAGCTTGGGTTGAACAAATATTTTTTGCTTGGATGGATCAACAGCTACGCTAACTATGTCTCTATTTGTTTCTCTGTTTCTGCCACGGGATTAACATCCCATGGTAACTAGGAATTACACAAGCTTCAGTCTGGATCCAACCCTTAAATGATCGAAGATGACCAAACACCCGAGAAGAGATGATGCCAACCCCTCAGAGGACCTCACAGGAAGCCAACCCCAAAACAAGCAAAATATTCAGAAATGTGTCTTATTTGTCAGGTTGCTAGATACACTATTTTGCCAAATGTATTGGGTCACCCCCCTTTTAATGAAAGGTTTGACTACTTTAGTAATTTCCATGAGTACAAATCTTAATGTTTAAGCATATAATGATATTCTAGGGAATTGTGTGCTTCTAGTTTTAAAGCAACAGTTTTGACAGGAGACTTTTCTATTCTAACATGACAGTGTCTCTGTGTATAAGGCAAGGATCAAAGAGAAATGATGATTCAGTCAGTGTGGAAGAACTTGACTGGTCTGCAGAAAGCCAAGTCCTAATCCCAGCTGAACACCTCTGGTGTGACTTTAAATGCAGACCTTGAGCCAAAAACTCATCATCAAACACCAATGATTTGTAAATTCATTATATGGACAAAAGTACCGGGACACCCCCTTCTTTAGAAGAGAAAAAGGCACTTCCAAACTGTGGCAACAAAGATGGAAACATAATTCATGCACATAAAATTGTATTTCCACCTCTGTTGCAACAGTTTTGAAGTGTATGAAATGACTGTATAGGTGTTTGGTGATACGATTGTTTAAAGTCAGCACACCAGAGGTGATGGACTTGGCTTTCTGCAGACCAGTCAAGTTCTTCTCTGAATCATCATTTCTCTTTGATCAAAAATAGAAAAGTCTCCTGTCAAAACTTGTTGTTTAAAATTAGAAGACAAAAAATATCATTATATGCTTAAACATTAAGATTTGTACTCATGGAAATTACTAAAGAGTCAAACCTTTCATTAGAAGGGGTGACTATAGAAAAGCAAACATTAAACCAGTAAATGAGAAAGACTAAGATTTTCTCTAGTCTAAATTTCTTGTCTTCTGTAGTAAAAGTTTAAGAATTTTAAATAGGCTAAGTGGCACAGTGCTTCAATAAACTGTTCTGTTGTTTAAAAAAATGATTCATGATTTCTCTCTGTGAAAAACTTTACTAAATTATTGAAGGTAAGTGGTTGCAATACATTTATTTTAGCTACATTTAAATAACCTGAAAATTGTGTTGAAAGTTAGTCAAATAAATGTGTTTATTTAAATGTAACTAAAATAAATTGATTGCTTAAAAAATCAATTTATCTTTTTTTCAGTGCAGCAGAAGTCGTCACAGTTGGGTAAACTTCTATAGCAATGAATGGGAGAGTATAATTTTTGCATTCCCACGTGTTCAGATATAAAAAAAACTGCTAAGAGCGTTCAGAAGAGAGAACTATTTTTTTTATTCAAAGGTAATATAATACAAAATTTAGTGATATTTATAAATGTACAAACTTTTTATATGTATATATAAAAAACCCAGAGAAAAAAAACCGTTGAAACGCGTCATCACAGTTTTGTTCATTTGGCAATGTAATCAGAAGGCCGCTCCATGTAGAATAATCTTATAATAGATATAAGCCTTTGAAAAATACATTTTTTAAACGTATTTTAAACATATTTCTCAAAACAACTATTCATTTCTTCGAGGGTTACTGTTAGTGAGGAAACGAAAGAAGAATCCACTAACACTACCATTATTTATACAGGGACGCCATCTGGCGACAGACGGAGGTAACGTTACTGACTGTCTGGAGAATATCACATGCGTCAAAGACGCGGATTGGTCAATTGTCACAAGGTGCAACAGCTACTCCCTCTCGTTTATCCAATTTAGCCGTTAGTGTTCTGGATCTGTCGTTTAAAATGGCGCTGTTTATGAACGCTTGCGCTCTTTTAGTCAAAGTCCTCACTCTACCGCTGCACATTGCGGAGGTGATTGGACTTTTGTCTTTCTACAAACGCGTCTTTCCTCTAATCGTCTATAAAATCTCGTTCTCCTACAATGTCAAAATGAACGACAACAAAAGGGAACTATTTCGAAACTTGGACAAATTCTCCCCCCCGAAAGGCTCTCTGCGCATCCTGGAGCTGGGCTGCGGATCCGGGGCGAACTTTGAGCACTACCCGACGGGCTGCAGGATCACATGCATCGACCCCAACCCGCATTTCCAGAAGTACCTGGAGAAAAGTATGGCGAAGAACGATCACCTCGTTTATGACAGCTTCGTTGTGGCGTCGGGGGAGAATCTGAGGGCGGTGGAGGACAACTCAATGGATGTTGTGGTGTGCACGCTGGTTCTGTGCTCGGTCCAGGATACGCAGAAGGTTCTGCGAGAAGCAAAGAGAGTTCTGAGGCCTGTAAGTTTAGGACAGTCAGTGCTCAGGTGGTGGAAGTCCAATATGTTGATGGTATTTCATAAACGGTCTCTTATCATCAAAGAGATTAGCATTGCTAAACTACATGTAGATCGCCATTTGCTGCGATAAACCCATTTGAAACAGCTGTTTGTTTTAGGGCAGATGTCACCATACAGATTAGGCTGCTGTTTTTAAACGCTGGAACATTTTAAGCTAAACAACCTATATTCAAATCCACAATAATGGGTTGAGAAATATAATTTTGCATTTTTTCTTCTTCAGGGAGGTGCATTTTTCTTCCTTGAACATGTGGTGTCTGACCCTTCAACCTGGATTTACTTTTTTCAACATGTTCTTCAACCATTCTGGTAATATGAAAACACGCAGTATTTATAAAATCACCATTATATTTTACTTATGATCTCCACTGAATTTTAATAACTTTTATAATAAGTTATTTATCTCAAGCTAAAGTTAAAAAGGGTAAATGTCATATAGTGACAAATGCAAATGTAAAGCTAAAAGACTGTTGCAGCTTTGAAAAAATGAGTTGGTAAAATACCTGCGTAAATTGTGCTTTCAGTCACCCACACATAATGTTATTTAAAACAATTTTTTGCGTTTACTTTGAAACCATACTCTTAACAATTTTACATAATGATGGCATACTGGAATACTTGCAACAAAGTGAATGACCACTGTAGAATAAAAACGTTTGTGCTTCACCTTTTTTCAGGTACTATTTTGGTGATGGCTGCGAGACAACCCGTGCTACTTGGAAGCACCTTGAGGCAGCTGGATTCTCTGACCTGCAGCTACGTCACATCCAAGCTCCTCTGCTATTTATGATCAAACCACACATTGTTGGTTATGCAGTCAAATAATAAATTCATTTAGCAAAAAAAAAAACCTTCATTCAAAATGTATTCATTTCACAAACCATTTAAATATTTTTGTATTAAACCATAAAATAGAATGTTTTTGTTTAATATACTAAATCTCAAGACTGCATTGTATATTTTATATGACTAGATCTTGTTGTTGTTCTTTAAATGTATGAATAAAAAAGCTATAATTTTAAAATGTGAAATGAAAGTTATCTTTCTATATTTCTAATGCAACAACCAAGGCATATTTTGCCAAATACTGACCAACATTTCATAATAAGCTAACCTTGCATCTGTCTAGGTAAAGTTTTTCCAAGAGCCTCTTTGAAACTGAGCTTCAAATTTATACAAAAATAATAATAATACTGCTCTGATTGGATTAAATTGTATTGAAGATGTTGACCTGGTCAGATGTCACACGAATAATGTATAACATATGATGGGGAGTCAACTCTTGACTCTGAATAGCCCTGACAGTTGCTGTGTTTGAAACCGCTCATTTGTTCACCTAGTTTTAATCGTAATATATTGTGGCAGTTTAGTGCAGTATATCAGCAAGAAGGGAACGTAATTAAATTCATACAGTTATGTAAATGCACTGTGCGTACTACACCGTTAAGGCTATATGGTATACAGATTCATCTATTGGGCATGCGCACATCAATATAATGTAATTTGTCACACTGCACAACAATCACTGTTTTTGCTTTATTGTAAGGGTTGGTGTAGACGTTAATAAAACAATCTAATAGGTAGAAAATTAAATGTATTGTTAGCTTTCGGTTTTAGCTGTAATCCTTCTAGCCACAACCGTAAGCTACTACACAGAAACTGCATACTACTCTAAAGAAACGGTCACATTTTATCATACAAGTAATTTACTTTAAGTAATAGTAACTTTATATTGTGTAATTAATTACACGTCAATAAGTCTACATTGCATGCATTTTGTATGTATTGCAATTATTATTTGTACTATTTTAAACTCCTGTTCAAGCAGCTTTTGCAACAAGAAATTATCATGAGTGTTTGGCGCTATTTACAGGCGGTTATAACGAAATTAACTTTAAAAAAAAAAAACTACTTAAAAATACATTAAAAGGTGCACTAAGCGATTTAAAAAAAAAAAAATGCTTTTGACCACAGCGTCAGACTTGTAGCCAATCAGCAGTAAGGGGGCGTGTCTTGTAATGACTATGGAGAAGAGCGAGCGCTCAGTTTGAGTGCACCAGACAGATATATTAGCAGATCAACTAGAGATGGCAGATAAAAAATAAGAGGAAAATATCAGAGAAACCAAACATTAAAAAGAAGGGTTATCAGGCAAGAGGTATATGTTGTGCCAAAAAAAAGCATCATTGCTGTGAAAAGCACCCCTGTCGCGGGAACGTGCATTTGAAGATTAACTTATCGCCAAACAAAATCATACAAACAACGGCTGACTCTTATCATTAGAGTTCTCATTTTACATATTTTGTAAAGATACAACTAAGTGTGTAAGAATACTGATTAGCAGAGAGCAAGTTTTTGAAATTGTTCCAACCGTCACTATGGCATTTCATAGGGGTATGTTTAAATCCACTAGCGCTTATACTCGAGGTTCTCAAGGGACAAGGGCTAGGGGTGAAGCGGAAGGGGTAAGACAGCACTGACAATGGGATGTCATATCTGACACACCCACTTCAAGTCTTGCAGTCTTGTTTGGAGGAAAGAGCAATTTGTTATGAATCTATAAAATACAAAGTTTTTGTTTCATGTAAAAATACAAATCTCAAGACTGCATCTCACATTTTAGATGACTCTTGTTGCATGATAATCATGTTTGTTAAACACAACACTATTAAATACAAAAATACCAGCAGATAAAACAAAATACTTTCATCTATATAAATCAGGCTTTTGGAAATGAATGCAGGCTAGCGTTTGAGAGTTCATGGTTAATGTATGAGTCATACTGCCATCTAGTGGTTAGAAGGAGTGCATGTCGTACAAAGTAACACTTAATAAATGAAGCATACCTTAATACTTTTTCCTTCCTACTGCCATACTTGTTATAATACTATAGCATTTACTAAATACTCAAAAAGACCATCTTGCATTCTCCAGCTTTAAATTGAGATGCCTTCTTTCCAACATATGTATAGCTGATTGATTGAACAAACACTACAGAACTTTCACTACAGACATTTATTTGACTTTGTATTGTTTTTGTACTTTTCTGAAGCCTGGAAATTAATTTAAAATTATGGAAATTAAAAGAAAGTTATTATTTTTTATTACGTTTTCCCAAATATACTGAGCTGAGATTTTCCATGGGCCTGAGCCACAAATTAGGCAAGCAACAAAGCAACACTGAAACTGAAAGGGAGGAAAACCAATGGCTGGAAAAATATTTATTTAGATTCACTTTAGCAAAAAAAAGGTGACATTGTTTTTTTTCCATCGCATACTCCCTGATTCGATTGTCTTGTAACAGCTTGTCTTATTAACAGGGGTAAGCCTCAGGCCTATTACTCGGCTAAAACGGTCCCAACCCAAGTGTGTATATGGCTTAAAGACCAATCAGACATATTACAAAGACCTGGACTAAAAAGCACATGGGTTTGAATTCTACAATATTAGTCTATCAATCCAGAATAAGCTTAAATGAGCTTACCACGGTTTCATGTTACCCATAATAATAAAGCTGAAAGTCCTCACCTTAAATTCTGCTCCGTTTCTGTAGAAAATGTCTCACTAAAACACATTAGAATAAAATATGGAATGGGGATAGAAATACCATATCTTCCTAAGAAGGGGAAAATAGCAAGCTGCATGAAAAACACAATCGCGTCACAATTTTCATACGTACAAGCGCATCTGAGATAAGGTGTAAAAATACCAGTCTTCTATCTGAATATATCTAAATTCAGATAGCGCTTCAAATAAAATTAACATTCAATATTCCCTGGAACCCAAATGGGTCAAGAATAAAGCGAGATCTCCCAGTGTAGACGTGCCAATGCTTGCACAAGATACATACACAAACAAACATCTGATGACTGCAAAATAAAAATGTGTTAATGGAAAAGCGTTCCCCACTTTCCATCTATCCTGAAAATCATAACAGTTGCTGTTGTTTCTGGTCAATCGTTCTTAGGCTATTAGTTAAAAATGAGTTGTATAAAAACAAGCATTTGACATGAGGAATTAAATGAATCCCCCATGCCAAAAAAAAGTCCCCGTGTTTGTATAAGCACATAGGCAGACAAGTCTGTCAGCAAAGTCCCATTAGCATGATTGGATGGATGTCCCACTAGCCAGTTTTAACACAGTACAGGTCCTTTAATGTCTTGAGCTCCTCGATAAGAGTCTTGTTCTGATTCTCCAGGACCGCCACACGGTTCTCCAGACACTTCACATACTCCTTTTTCTTTTTGCGGCACTCTCTGGCTGCCTCCCTGCATGCGGAGATACACAATTACACAAAAAATGCAATTAGGTTTACAATGCAATAAAAACGACCCATATGAAAACAACCGCAGGATATTATAAATCACCAACCTACTTCATCTCGCTAAACAAACCAATCCTCTTTCGCTCAAATACACCCACCTGTTCTTCGCCAGGCGTATCTCTCTCTTCATTTGCGGGTCATTGCTTTTGCCCTGAGAGCTGATAACGGGTGATGTCATGACAACGGTCTGAGGCAGCGAGGAGGAAGAAGAGCGGATCTGATAAGCTTGCATTTCTCCTCCTGCACCTATAAAACAGTATCATAGCCAGAGTGTGTCCCACATGTACTACTAAAGCAGGGGTGCCAATCCTGCTCCTGGCGATGGACTGTCCTGCAAAGTTCAGCTCCAACTCTAATCAAACACACCTGAAGCAACTAATTAAGGTCTTCAGGATTCAAAATTAAAGGCAGGTGTGTTTGATTATAGTTGGAGCTGAACTTTGCAGGACAGTCGATTGCCCCACAACAATACCAGCTAATTGCCAAATGAAAAGGTCGTTTTGTCTTTGTGTGCCAACCTTGGAGCAACACTTGGTTACTAGGCAGCAGAATCTGTTGTCCGTCGGCGGTCTGAGCGTATTGCAGGATAGTTGGCTGGTTTGGGTTCGAGTTGCTCATGGTGAGAGTCTGCAGGCCTTGCACACCCTCTGAACCAGAACTGGCCAGCTGAAGAGAGCCGTTGGATGAAAACGTAACTGCAGAGGAGCAAACAAAACTGTGATGGACGTTTTATGGTATAATATTATGCTATTCCTTATTACAACTGTGCTCTCAAAATAACAAACTGCATGGCTTATGCAACCATTTGCTTCATTTCTGTTGCAAAATACATGGGAAGTTGCCACATGATGCATTCAGTACCTCACAAAATGCATTGTATTCAAATAATATGCTGGCTTGGCTTACTATATTGGCCAGTGCTTGTCTGGTAGATCGGGGTAGGGAGTGAGATGCTTGTTATAGCAGAGGAGGTGGAGCTTTCCTCTTCTCCCTCGTTCTGAGTCGCCATTTCCTCAGCTGATAGATCGTTTAGAATCTTCCTGAAACAAAAAAGGAACAGAATGTTTTTGTGTAGTGCCTAAACTTTTGGTTTTGTGCCAGAGATTGCCTGGAGTTTGGCTAATTTAGCTTTTTACTTTCCTCTCACTAATGTTGTGTTTGTGTATAATTAAGGACACATGAAATAGAGCACACAAATATCCAGAACCTAAAATCTACACAAAGACTTGTTTTTAAACAATGGGTGAAATATGCTGGTTCTGGCCCACCTCGTTCCACCGTATAAGAGGCAGTTCTGTGTAAATGAAACGTCAATGTCGATCAGTGCTCATCTCATTTTTCTAGAGGAGTCAAAAATCTACTCCTTAAGGATGTTATTAAATGTAAAAAAAAATGTATGCTGCATTAAAAAACTGTGAATTATGACTGCCAAAGCAGTGATTAAATGACATTGTGTGATTTTTGTCAAAGATTTCCAAAACAAGATCAAAAATCCAATACAAGCACTATATCGTTGAAAACTTTTACATTCAAGTCACTATGAAAATCAAAGAAATCATTGAAGAATTGACTATTCTTATGTCATGACAATTCTTTTAATGAAATACTGCAGTGTTTTATTATTATTATAAATGATTTATCTGTGAACATTTTTTTTATTCAAGCACACCACATGACCTTCAATCAAAAACATAACTTCCCCTCTCATAACAAACGCTGGGCATAATCTCCAGCAGCCTGTCACTTACATATATCATTGTTGTTTGCATATGCTGCAATCTCAATCAATTCCAGAAGAATAAAATCAAACTGCATGCTACATTTTTCTAATTCGAGAAGCCATTTCACTTCGATATAAATCACAATAGAAGAAAAGAGGTTACATGGCGACTTTAACTAAAAATGTCTTTGTCTTCTCACTGTATTAGTCATTAAAGTGCAGGAGAACCATGCTTGAGAGAAACTGCTTGGTTACACAATCACCATGAATAATAATGAGTTTTGTGAGCTGTGTGTTTACTGAGGGAATATTTTGGCGCAGATCCAGTTCTTCAGTGTGAAAAGCTGTTTGCTGGTCACTGCCAAGGCCACGAGAGTCCACCTCACTGACTGGCTCTGATCAATTTAAACTTGCTACATGTGGTCAGAGGGTCTGCAAGAGCAATCCCTCTGATTCTCCAAAAACTATGCAGATGAAGGCTAGAAGGATGCCAGCTTTAGAAGTAATAAAAGAATCTCTGCAATTTTGAGCTGACAGTAATCAGGCCTAGCAGACTCCTAAATTATTTGCCCCTGCCCCCTGGGCTTTTTACCTGTAAGATGGGCGCCGAGCCAAGAGCTCTCTTGACTTCTGGTTAGATGCCCCGCTATCGCTTGAATCCTGAGAATCATCACTGTCAGATCCTTGGCCCTAATAAGAAACATTGTTTAACGCGAGGGGGTCGACTATCATTGATTTCAACCTGAAGTAAAAGCATTCCGAAGTTTTAAAGATCAGGAAGTTTAAGATCACTGTATGCGTGTCTGCA
The DNA here is from genome assembly GCA_027422405.1 of Ptychobarbus kaznakovi. Lineage (NCBI taxonomy): Eukaryota > Metazoa > Chordata > Actinopteri > Cypriniformes > Cyprinidae > Ptychobarbus > Ptychobarbus kaznakovi. The sequence goes on along the minus strand of CM049800.1, from coordinate 8,463,144 downwards.
CATTACCTGTGCTTGTGCTGGTGGAGACTGGATAACCGACTGCGCTGACTGAATCACACCTTGAACCTGGTACTGACCGTTGGGAAGCTGAACCACAGCCACTTGATTCCCACCCAGAGACATCTTTGTACATCAGAACATGAAACAAGCCATTTTATAGCTGTTTTTGTTTTACAAATGCTCAATCACACATGTATATGTATATACATCATGAAAATGTGTGTACATAAGTACACACATGAACAGTACCTGTGCTATCTGTGATAGCTGAGAGGCAGTTATAGTTGTGGGGATGGCAACAGTTTGGTCAGAGCCATCACTGTTATTCTCCTCCATTGCCACTGCAGATCAACAATGAGACAGATTTTTGTCAATATTCAATGTAGATGTGATGCTGTCCATGACCAGTACTTATATACAGAGCTTCTACAATTTTTGAATGTCCTAGTTCTGTGATTACTAGAATGTATTGTTTACAGAGATTACTTTAAACAAGCAATTTATAACCAGTTATATTTAGAGCTGGTCATAATAATAATAAAAAAAATCTATAAAAAGGTATATTTTTATACTTATATTATTTTCCAGGTTAATTCAAAAACAATTTCCTCACATTTCTGAAATATCTTACATATTTGATCATGTACATACATTTTAATGCCTTGCAAATAGCTGTAAAAATGCTTTGTAATAAATAAATATTTTTTATTTGTTAATATTTCATATAAAAACACTTCAAATTAGAATTTCTAATAAAATTTAATCCACATATAATGTCAAAATATATACATGAAAAATTACATTAAATAAATAATAATTCAAAGAGATGGGGACCAGTGCATTATTATTATTTTTTTCAGGGCAAACAAATTTGAACCAAAGGCAGAAAAATTATATCTAATTATGTACAATTTTGCAGATTGACAGCAAACATGAGAATGCTGAAAAATACAGGCTGCTTTTATATGTGCGTGCGTGTGTGTGTGTGTGTGCGTGGTTTATGAGGACACAAATTTGTATATTGGGTATGACATAGGTATTACAAGGAGAAGGTGATTTATGAGGACATTTTCAGTGTCCCCATAATTCAAAAGGCTTATGAATCATTTAGAATTAGTTTTTTTTGAGAAAGTAAAAATGCACAAAGTTTCCTGTAAGGGGTAGGTTTAGGTGTAGGGTTGTTGTAGGGTAATAGAAAATACGGTTTGTACAGTATAAAACCATTACACATAAGGGGAGTCCCCATTAACCATAAAAACCAACGTGTGTGTGTGTGTGTGTGTGTGTGTGTGTGTGTGTGTCGAGATGTGGTCAACCCAGGCTAACAGTCAAAAGCCTTGATTTAGTCACTGTTTCCATTTCACCCCAACCCTGAGTCAGTACCTTCAGCTCCACCACGCACACTTCACTGTCCTTGTGGGTTGCTTTCTACACATTATTGCTGAACCTCATTTATGATTTGATTCCAGTAAAATCATGTTTCCATAAATGGAAAATAAAATTACAATGTAATGGGAAAAAACAAAACAGTAAGACTACTCAACATGGAAGACAACTCCTCCTGTAGTAGTAAATCAGATGGAGCTGCTTTGTGTTATTAACAGCACTTCATGCAGAACCGGTGTTGTGCCCATTTTCGACTCCCTGCCAAATTATTACCCCCCTCGTTGAAATCGCTACCTGATTGCCTAATCCGAACCCCACCCACACACCCAACCCTAAACCTACCAATACTAGGGGGGGTAATAATCTGGCGGAGGTCAGAATTCGGCACTAAATTACACCGGATGCTAAATAACGCCCATCAAATACGCACAGTCCTCGAAAATGCAAACAATATCAGGATAATCTGTTTTATAAAGCCAAAATAACATTGCGAGCTATACTGACCTGTTGATTCAACATTTTATATAATAGTGTCTGTTAAAAGTCCACGTTTAAAAAAAATGAAGGCTACAGCAGCTAACATGCTAACGTTAAATAAAAATAGACAACTGCCTATGATTTTCTTTCAGTAACGTTACTTATCTATCAAAATACATAAGATTCGGCCGGTATTTATAAGCGGGCTTGTTTCTACAAACGTACACAAAAGCTACATCACTAGAAACAGCTAGCTTTTTTAGCGATGTTGCAAATATGTAAAGCGTGTCGGCGTCTTAAAGTTTTATTCCCCCATGAGATCTTGATCAAAAGCGCATCTCTAAATAAAGCTAACCGCTGTGGTGTGTTGTGAAGCCTGTGGGCGACTTAATGCCGCGCTCTGCAGAAAGTTCCAAGCGAGTCACTGGTACGCAAATGCCCGCGTCAACAGACGTCAGCGATACGGGAGCCATTAAAACACCTTCCCGTAACGAGTGCTAGAACCGAGCGGACGGGCGCCATGACTGCAGCGACAGAGGAGGAAGAGTACAGAACAAAAGCAACGCTTTACCTTCAATCCTTTAGAACCGCTCCTGGAAACAATGACGTCGTCTAAAGAGATGACAGGATTTGAGATATAATTTGTAAAGTAAATGATTTAATAATGCATAGAATAAACCTGGGCGGTTTCCATTGAAAAAATCTAGATGGCTTGAGGTTTTTTTCCCCCCAAAGGCCGCAATAAGCGCCGCCCCTTAGAAGGACGTGTTACGTAAATCTGTATTACGCTTTGTGATTGGTCGATGTCTCTGACAACGTATAAGGGTCTGGGGACATGAATGAAACCAATGCAATTTTATTCATTTCTATTTTCTGCTTGGCAAATACTATATTCACAAATACAAATTTACAAATTGTATTTCAAAATGTACTTTATTTTTACTAGAAGTGGAGTCGCTGCAAGAATTCTTAATTATTATTATGAACAAAAAAAGGAAACCCTATTAAATTTAATGGAGAAATTATTCACAATATAATTTTCCTGCTACACAACCCCAACTGTTATGTTGAATTAATTTTTTGGAAAAAAAATTAGTTAATGTTAATATTGCATTTCTGAAAGCACTTGTACATGTCAGCTATTAACTGTTGCAAACTGTTTGAAACTTTCATTCCTTAATAAAATAAAACAGTGCAGTTATCTATAAAATGAAATCATTTTATAATTAATAATTTTATGACACATATTTTACTGAAAAACAAACTTTTTTCTCCAAAAAGCTTGGATATTAAAGCATTGTGGGCCAGCCAGACAGATAGACGGACGGACGGATGGATAGATAGATTCAGTTATAAAAAACAAACTTCAGAGATGCAAAATAAAAGCCTTTTATTGTTTTTTCGTGTTTTTCATTGGAGTATAAAACAGTTACAATAACCAATGTACAAAAAAGAAAAATGTGAACCAACAGGAAAATGCTTGCTTGCATAATCATGACTTTCTTTTATATCCATGAATGACAAAAAAAATGTAAATATCACATTCTTATAATTGGAATGTGATATCTTAATCTTGTAATTAAAAAAGCTATGAGAATTGAACTTAATTTTTTAATCAACACAGAAAAGTAATATGCATTGTCTCAAAAAAAAGTTAAGTTACGGTTGCAGGTTCACATTTTATAGCAAGCTGTATTTTATTTCTTGTATAGTGGTTAAGTGTGTACGTTGCTTTGCCGGATGTGTCCTTTGTAACTGCAGATGGTTGCATAGTGTGTGAAACATTTCTTTTGGTTCCAGCACTTAGCACTCATGACAGATTATCAATTAACTGAACCGACTTTGTCTAATTTTCTGCTTTGCTTTGTGTCTTGTCCATATTAAGACTTGGTTAACACTTATGTAAATGACAAATAAATTAATTTTTATTTAAAGAACAAAATCATTGCAAAACATGAAAGTGAATATTTATAAATGAATATCCTCTCCATCCTGGAAAGCACTATTTCCCTGAATGCCCCATGTAAAAAGCTCCTTCACTCGCTTGTGCTTTCATCACATAACTCAGCTCTGATGCCATAAACGACAGTGAGAATGAGAGAATGCATTTCATGACAGTGTCTCTGATTTGGGAAAAGGTATCTTGGAACTCATCAGCAAACAAATGACCTTTCAACGCGGTGACCATACATACGCATACATATACAACCCCAGAATGAGGTCAGGCTAACATACTGTAGTGATCAGTAAGGACTCTGAAAATAGTCTTTCAAGCCCCCACAGTGCTTGACTTTATCATGCTTACATCTTAAAGACTTGTACATACCGTAAGATTTCTGAATCTGAATTCTAAATAGAAATGCATGACAGACAGACTTCAACCCATCACATTTCTGATCAACCAGAAAAGAAAAACAGAAACAGAGCAATCTATTTACAAGACGTCTTCAACTTCAGACCCCCGCTCAGCTACGAAGGGATGTCAATGACAGTAGTTAATATGAATCCAAAAATCTGACTGAATACAGCAACTAACTTACAGTACAGTTGAATTTCTTATCTGTACACAAGCAATAATTTACAGTTATTTATGGTTTACAAGAAGTTAGTCATTCCTAGTAAAAATGTCTATAGTACAGGAGACAGCAACTGTCCTTTAAAGATCCTTTGCCAAACATGTAAAATCGATGCTTTTGTACAGTTAGGTGTTCACGAGGGGTTTGCTTGTACAGAGGCGTGTTATTTTACAGTTGTTTTGTTTCATTGTACATATGCCTGAATTCCTTTTTTGCCATTCAGAGGTTTAAATGGCTTGTCCTGATGTGTATAAGCACCTTTAGATGAGAGCAAAAATAGAGCTATACGTACCTCCGTTGGTGTTTGGTTTGGGCTCGGTGTGTTTTGCAGTTGGTGAATGCTCTTGTCTTACTGTTTTATGTTGAAAAGTAAACTCAAGGAATGTGTGATTTGTAAATGTAGGTACTGAGGTTAGACTGGCAATTAAGCCCCAAAAGTGTTTTTTTTTTAATGTGGCTGCACTTTTTTGTGTAAGTCATATGCTACTCAGTAATGCAAGTAATTATAATCATACACATATACCCTTGTTGACAGATATCAATAATCCATGTTACAGAACATATCTGCATTTATCTAATAAAGTGCATAAAGGATAATGAAAAATAATAGGGATGATTATCCTCATGCTGAACTTCTGGGGGTTGAGGGAATGAAGTTGTTCAGTGTAATTTTTATATTGCACTAACTGCAAAACTAAGCAATTCATAATAAAAAATAATAAAAAGAAAGTTATATACTTTTGGGTATTACATTGCATTTTTTTCTAGTACAGCTGTAAATTGTGTACTGTAGAATTAAAACTAATTAAAAGATTTGTAACCAGAATAGCTCCATATCTGAAATGTAGTTAAAGCCCCAGTTGTAAGATTTTAAAATGCTAAATGATTCCAGAACAGACAGCAAACTGAGCAAAATGAGCTGATGGCTGCAGTCTCTGTGGCACAGTTGTGTGTTAACCAAAATGTTGGTGGACGAAACTGTGGGGTTTAACCTGGGTAAGGGCATTCTATGAACCAGAGTGTTACAGAAATGTCCTATAATCAATACTGCCCTTGAGAAAGGCACTTAACCCCAGGTTGCTCAGGAGGGACTGTCCCTGTGTCATAAGTATACTGTAAGCTGCTTTGGACAAAAGCATCTGATGAATCACAAATGACCAGGGGAGTATCGACACCCCTATTACCCCACTGCTGTCCTAAAATGTTTCATTTTAAAGCCCTGTAACACACAGCACCATTAATAATCAGGGTCGCAGATCAATTCTGTGCATATATTCAGAATCATGTAATGCTGTCCTAAAATAAACTAATCTTCCATTCTTTGCTGTTGGGATTGAGAGGCATGACACCCTAGTCTGTTCATTAACTTGATTAGCACACTAATACACATCCCAAAAGAATTGTAACAACACTAATTTAAGATACAGAATTTATATTGCTAAATCTACATAATTACTCGACTCATGTCTTTGTAGTTCATCCATCCCTCAATACCACCTATCATTCATTCTAGTGATCATAATCTTATAAATTACAGTTTATATTGCACTTTTTAAGAATTCACTTTGTCTCCCTTTTATACTTATTCTGAGAATTGACTCGGAATCAGAATCAACAATTCTGGAATCGAACAACCCAGGTGAAAACTTACAAACTGAGGCTTTAAGCTCATTTTAATAATAAAAAAATGACTAGCTAGACAGTTCTAGAATAGGAATGCATTTGAGTAGAAAAAAAACATCTATGTAATTCAAGTAAATTTAAATCATGACCAAGAACTGGACAGACAGTAAGTGGCATTTTGCTGAAAAGGGGGAGGGGGGTTCTGGGTGAGAAGGAAGTGAGCAAAAAGGGAAATTCTGTTATAATATCCCTTCTCCAAAACAGTCATCTCACACAATTGTAATTTTTGTTCAATAACACCTTATCCCTGAAAAAACAGGGCCAAGTCTGTCTGTATAAGAACCTAATCCCAGTTGTGAGGCCAGGCTCCATAGCACCTTTCTTGTAAGCCTTTGTATCGCCCATTACTCCACTCACATGTTGTACGCTACGTATATGGGGTCCAGCTGATCTGCCAGGAAGGAGTCTCTCAAGTGCATTCGCTGCTTTTCTCCTCTGGAGTTAATGGGAATGACCCCTGGGTCAACGATAACCACTACACCCACAATCAGATGGTGCTCCTCTAATACAACACTGGTTACCAGCGGAACCAGGTCTAAAGCGTCCTGCTCGGATCCGCAGAGTTCAGCCACCACCACCAGCAGATTTGTCCAGGTGAATACGGCACTGCGGAGGGGGAAAACAAATAATAGGTAATGGACAGCATGATTACACAATGAAAATTAAGCAAAGAGTGTGATGCTGGGACTTTACCTTTCACCAATGCTGCGATGGGCACGTGATACGCTGGTCTCGATGTCAATTGGATGATATCGCAAACCTCTCAATTCTAAAGTCTCATCCAGAGAGCCCACCACAAACAGGGCGTCATGACGATCTAACAAGCAAGAACATTTTTACAAGAATGCATTTTTTTTTTTATTAGTGACCTATAAACAGTTCAGAATCTAGGAATATATTCATTCATTTTAAATCTTTTTTGTTGTTGTTGACATTTTTCAAAATTCAAAAAACGTTTTTTGGTGTGCATTAAAAAAACAGATCTTCAGTGTGGTCTCACTATACCTCTCTTATCAATGTGTCATGAGCCCTTTGTCATTAATTCATCATTTTCTCTCTCTCTCACCTCCACTGGAGTCTGTCAGTTCAGTTCTCTTGACAAAGCCCAGGTATCCAGTTCTGGCCCAGACCGTTTGAGGATCTCCAAAACTAAGCTTAGTGTTGAAGTGGTCAGCCTGCAGATTTTCCTCTCCGTATATAGTGTAGTATCCTGTTGCAGTGTGGGGACTGTTTACCCAAATCTAGGAAAGAAAGAAGTGTATTACTGGATAAGAAATTGAATCTATTTTGATGGGCAAAGAAAAAAATCCAGGTAAATATCACTTATCTTGTATAATTTCCAGTCAAACTGTAGACTTCTCAAATTATTAGCCAAATTATTATTTTTATTTTCATTACTATTTAAAAATCAGCCTTAGCAGGACAAAGGAATCACTGTATTCCAAAAATGACTCTCCTATGATTGTTAGTATACAAATAAAATAATACTAGAATGATTAGAAGTGTGTTATAAGTTAGTTCCTTTACTAAAAAAAAAACACAAAGCTAAAGAAACATATGTAAACGCACCTCTCCCAGGTGAGAGTCCCCTAGTGGTCCTCTAGTTTCTGGATTGACTATGATCACCCTCACACCAGGAAGAATCTAAAAGAGGGAGAAAAAGCATTAACACTATTTTCAATTTCATTTATGCTTGATCCAAGAGTGGAAATGTGCTTACTGTTCCAGACTCCACAAGAGGAAGTGACTGCGGCGCTCCTCGCTCTACTAACCTCACCCTGCAACACAGAAATACCATCAACAGTGTTGTACAAGGAGAAAGAGTGTTTATTACATGACATAATCACTAAGAGCCAGGGGGAACCAGCAACTCTGGAGCTTTTTTCAGATTAGACAAAAGACGGTCTCATAATTGAAAGAATTCTGCACTATTTAAAACTTTTGTGATTTCTGCTATTTCAATATCACCAAACACAATTCCATTTGGCCAGAAAGTGACATTTTACACATTTGTGTGTGTTAGTCCTTGTCTTACCGGTCATGCCGGAGGGACTTCATGTCCACATAAACAGTTGAGGGGTCTGGTCCTGTGGTACCCTGTGAAAAATACAAACCCACCAAACATACAGATCAGCTGCACATCACATAATTACCATCACATATCCACAGCTTCCCACCAATGCATTTACTGGTAACGTAGAGATGATGGATCAGTAAGAAGAGTATATATCGTTGCCTACAGCAGGTGCAAAGGAAAATACATTTGTAGAGATAATTCACCTGTAGGCAGATGGCCAGGTTAACTCTCGACCCAAAAGCAGTGCTGACAGCCCGCATGGAGAGACCAAGATCTTTGAACAGCTTGGAGAAGGAATGTGTGAGAGCCAAGCGTGGACGCTCCTCAGCAACTACCACACAGCTCCTCACACATGACAGGTTCACACCACGTGCCTGAAGTCAGATGGACACGAGGAACATTAGAAGAACATGTGAAGATAAAAAAAAAAAGATTGTATGGATCTTTTTAAAGAAAGCCGTACAGGTTTGGAAGACAAGATGGTGAGCAATGATGGTAGAATTGTAATTTTTGGGTGAACTATACATTTAATGGTGTGTAAATATGCACGTGAGCGTACCTTCAGCATGTCTGTTTGTCCACCTAGGCCCTTGGTGCAGAGCTCCATGACCGAATAGGAGCAGAAGGTGTCTCTGATGCGGTACTGACTGAGCGTGCCTAGCCACAGGGTCAGCGAGCTCTCCAGCTCCATAGGAGGGATCAAGATGGACTGATGACCTGAATATACACTGTAAAAGACAAGCATATTTCAGGTTTATAATACCTTCAAAACATACTCATATCCATCCTGAAGAGAACAAGCCATTGCATGAGATAACACAAAGCTGTGAGTCATTTTTTATGTTAGTATGAGTCATTTGTATTTGACAGTTTGTGTGTATCCATCTGTTACCTCGCAAGGCACCAGAGCACAAAACCAAGTCCACAGTAGGGGTCGAGGCAGATGGTGATCTGGCGAGAGGAGTACAGCTCACACTGCAGCTTTATAGAGCGACAGAGAGCGCTCACCGCCGCATGAGAGATCTGATAGACAGCCAATCAGAGAGGGGAGTCTCAAATGTACAGTACAACTAAGAAGGAGATGTTTGCTACAGTGGGGTCCAAAACATTGGAAATCAAGAAGTATTATACAAACTGAAACTTTTTGCAATTTTAAATGAGAACGTAGCAAAAATAGAAACATTTTCACTGTTGGTTTTAGGTTTTAGGAAATCACTGTGTATTTACAACATCCCATCCAGGTGAAACCTCTCTGATTGGTCAGTTGGTAAATGACCCTGCTAAAGATAATTATGAAACACATCAATTGAAAGGATGTGAAAGATCTCTCACCTTCACTCCTGTCAGCATGCCTGTGGTTGAGACACTGAAATCCAGATAGGCGATCATCTCAGCATTGGGCGGTTTGTAGATTGTGGAAGGTCGTTTGCGAGGCAAGTCATCTGGGGACAATTATGGACATGTTAATTATGGATATATTTCTAAGCTTGCTTGCTATGCGTGGTACTGGACGGGAAGTTTATGTTAGTTAACGTTGTTATTTTATGTAACATGGAGATTTGTAAGTGCTTAAATAAGTCTATTATTAGTCAAGCTGTTACAAAAAACTAAAAGTTGTTTCAATGGAAGAGCAAATTCTGATCTAGTGTATTTGCTAAATTATCATATATCGTATCATATCACTTCACATGACTTGATCCTATTATTATACAAGCAAAGTACAGTAAGTTCTGCACAGCAGCTGTATTGAAAACTGACTGGTGTGTGTTACCTGTGTCTATTATGATGGGCCATGTTTTTATGTTGACTGAAGCTGCTGCTTCTTTAGATCTGAGAATCTTCGTTAAAACCTGAGTAGTGAGAATGCAAGCAGCCTTGCTGACCTGAGGAAACCAGGAGAGATGCAAGAAAACTGAACAATGTTAGAGATTGGTAGCTGAAGAGCCTTCACTACCAAGCAGTTCAAAGAAAACACAACCAAATACCAAATACACAGACTTACGTCAATGATCATGCGGACAGTGGGCAGAGTGGCAGAGAGGTTCTGTGGGTGTGGAGGCCTCACGGTGACAGGAATACAACCAGCATACAGACAGCCATAAAATGCTGCGATCAGATCTATACCTGCACACACACGTAAATCAAATGGAAGGCAATTTTTTTAATGGTGTAAAAAAAATCATTGATTTAAAAAAAAATGATAATTGTATGTATTTTCTCCTGGACTGTCTTATTACTGGATTATCTTCTTACAGATCGTATGATATGTATTGAGTTGTTTATGCATTTTTTTCCTAAATCACAGCAGTGTCCATCTATGAGGAATGACTGTACGCTGTCAAACATACACAACTATTAGCCAATCACAGCAATGGGCGTTTACTTCCAAGTCTACAATCTGCCACGCCTATTCAAACAAAGCGTTCTGATGAGAGGGTTAAAAACAGTGACAGAAAATACCCCTTTAAGGCACATATATGAAAACATCCTCTTCACATGTGAAATAAGTGATCAATGATCACTTTTCTTTAATTAACCATGTCTTAAAACTAACCAGGTTTACTCCAATCTAGTTTTTTAACTGCTAAAAAAGACACAATGTGTGATTTACCTGGTGGATACAAAAGCACCACATTTTCTCCGATGTTAATACCACTCCTCTCCATGAGAGCAGCTGCAATCTTCTCTGATCTTTTATGAAGCTGAACACATGTAGCTGTACACACAGCCACTCCCTAGACAGAGAGAGAGCACAGCAAATCAGACATTCTAAGTAAGGATTTGATCAAGTGTAGTCCTTCCAATCTGTTTTTTCTGTGTATGAGAATTGTTTTTACCTTTGCATTCAAAAGTACATAAAGTGTATGGTCAGGATCGGTTTGAGCTCTCCACTGTAAAGCCTCTGTAAGGTACTGATGCTAAGAGAGGCAAGATAGACAGTTCATCATCAATAACATCAATAAACATTAAATAATCATATAATCCCAAAAGTCATGTCATGCATGTGATTGTGCCATAATGATCACAATGCTTACCATCATTGTAGGCCACATGCACAGCTGAATCCATACGAAAGCATTAAAATACCACACAATGTATTTCAAACAAACTGCTTCAAATTATACTGTTTGCATTATTTACTTCCTGTTGTATGGGCACAGTACACAATAAGTCCTAGTTTACCTTCCTGACCAGGTCTTGGTCCTCTATGAGTCCCAGATCTCTGCCTGCAGCCTGTGCAATTCTTTTCCCAGCAACCAAATTACCCACCATGATGGAGGCAGGGCCAACACCAACTATGAAAGACATATTAACAGGAAAAAACACTTTGAGAAAAACATCATATGCATTGGATTTTCACCTCTAGATTTTAGGGTTCCCTCACCTCTAAGATCTCTATTTAACCCCTGCATACACACCTGGTTGTTTTTGACGTGGTTTGGGCATGTTGGTGACGCAGGTGTGGGGGCACATGAGGATGTTGCAGGGGTGCAGCGCTCCCTCCAGGAAGAGTTGCTTGGTGTCTGAGATGTGAATACCCCCTAGGGGAGTTTTGGGCAGGGTGTTGGCAGGAACCAGTGCAAGACAATACAATCCCACCTGATGAATACTGTCAATTGCCTACAGTTGTGAAACAATACACAAAACCACCAACAAACAAATAAATAAATGCATCATATAATAAAAGATTTCAAACTTGTGTGTGTTAAACTAAACAATTAATTAACATTTATGCAAGCAGTAATAGGACACTGTTGTGATTTTACATTAACCATATTAAATTACTGCCTTAATTAAAATGTAACTATAGTCAATGGAAATGCATTAACCTGATTGGCATAACTAGATAAAGCTAAGAACAATGTTATTTTAGTATTATTTATATACTATCATAAAAATTACAAATATTTTGAATTATCTTTTTATTTTTATATTTTCACTTACTGTAACCACTGATGTCCCATGAACTGTTTTACTGATATCCTTACTACGTTTCTGGGCCTGTGTTGCTGCTTATGGAGTGTCAGAAAGCTATTTAATTTCATAAAAAAATATCTTAATTTATGTTCTGAGGATGAATGCAGGACTTACGGGTTTGGAACGACATAAGGGTGAGTAATTAATGGCAGAATTTTCATTTTTGGGTGAACTATCCCTTTCAATAATTGTATGTGCTTTTGTCATTTTTAGTAGTTTTAATATTTCTATTTAGCTTTAATTACATTTTATTTCAGTTTTAGTTTGATTAATGTTAGTACTTCAACTTAAAATTATTTTATTTCAGTTAGTTGCCAAGGCAAAAAAAATTTTTCATTTAATGTTTTTATTTTTTCAGCTTTATTTCAATTAATGAAAATGATTTGTAATCGTTTAAGTTTTAGTTAACAATAACAACATGGATTTTGATGACAAATCCCTTTAAATAATACATAAGCATTAAATATTCATTAAATAATCAGCAATATTTTAATAATAATCATTACAAACCATTTTTCCACCAAAAGATATCACACATTGGCAGTACAGTCACAGGTGTGTATATGTATACTGCCTTTCGTACCATGGCATTAACATCGTACATCCGATCAGATTTATTTATTTTTTAGATTTATTTTTGGTGTTTTTTCCTTTATTATAATAGAACAGTTTAGATCTGGCAAGAAGCAAAGTGGGAGAGAAAGATGGTGCGGGATCCGAAAAGGTCCTCAAGCTGGGATTCTAACTCAGGACGCCCAATCAGATTTAGTATAAGTATAAAACAAACTATTTAAAATGACTGCTATGAATTTGTCTGCACCTGCAGAACCCGACTCATCCACTGGAAGCTGTCTTCTTCACTGGCATCAGGCCTCTGCTCTGCTACGATCACTATCCTCTCATCAAAGAACACAGTCACTGAGAACACTGCAATCCTACAAAACACACACATACACATCAGATTAATATCTTCTCTCATTAAAATAAATGTTAAGACTACATTGTTCTCTCCATATTCAAATGGGAACCCTCACCTTCCTCTGTACACAGTTTTGACTGGTTCCACCGCTAGTGCCGTCGCTACTAGATCATCAGCATTGTGACGACGACCACTAACCATTAGCAAGCCCTCATTCTTTCCCACCACAAATATCAAACTACCCTATTGAAGGAAGACAGGGGGGAAACAGATTTTATTCACATGAAAAAAATGCACTGTTCCTCACTTGTTTTCCATTTTCACATTCTTACCGGTCCAACAAACCCCAGTAATCCTGACCGCACAAATGGGATTTCACCAATAGGAGTGCCACTAGCATTGACTGGGATCACCTGCCAGATTTCAAACAAACAACACAAAATTCACATGCAGATCAAAACTGCAGCATTATTCCATTAGAAATATATTTATGGTGTGTAATTCAGTACGAAGTTGCAACATTGTCTGTGTATGTGAGTGTGTAATTGATCGTCATACCTCAAAGGTGTTTTTAGTGACTCCATGCAGGCCATAGTACATGTTGCCACCAGCACGAGAGTTCACGACGATCTCTCCAATCTCATCCGTCTTACACAGCATGGGCGGCCCATCCGGTTTCACAATGCACATCAATGCTAAAACACAAAAACACACATGCTAACTTCATAAGTCCTTGACAAATATATTCAAACTTTGATAACATGGTATTATGAACTGGATTTTTCTCTGAAGGAAATGTGAGTGAGAAACCATAGGTATCTATAAACCTACAGTAATACCATGATTAATGATTATATTTTGTATGTGTGGACAATGCAAATCACACACATAAGATTCAGTGGGCCTCATTTACGAAACGAACGTACGACCGAAATTTTGGCGAAATTTGTTTTGCATTTTGTTCATTTAGATTATTTTCCTAAACCGACAAACAAAGCTTTTTTCCTTTCAGGGCTTTAGCTTTATATGCGCAAATAGCAGCATAAACAACAGACCATGAGGAATCACACATCGTCGTATCACGCACTTGCAGCGCTTCTGTGAATGGAGAAAAACAGAAATTATAAAAGGAATAAAATAAATAGGGCTACACAAAATATATATTCCTCTTAATTAACAGATTAACAAAAGAAAAGAAAAACAGTGTGACAAGTATAGGCCACTTTCGTTTTTGTGACACTCTTAATGCATTTTAGTTGTTTTCTTTATATCTTTAGTTTTAAAAAGTTAACTGATCTGTGATCATGAGGTGCCTTACACGCACACACACAACATTTCAGCATTACTAACTTGATATTTCAGCCATTAATCAAGCTAAAATGCAGTCAACCAAACATAAGAGTTACACAGCACAATTTACAAGGTCCACTGTAAAAAAAAATTGCGCATGTGAAGGGTGATATTTTACGTAGATATTGGAACACAAGTACAAAGCCTTGTTTACACCATAGATAATAGTTTAGCATCCAAATGTTACATTGAAAAAATTGAAACATTTTGATGTCGAATGAGAGAGGCTCGTGAACCCAATGCCATTTAGTTTCGCTTTAATGAATTCATTTTAGCTTGACGTTGCCGTAAACTCTAGGGGCGAGGCTTCTAAACCGGGGTGTTTTTAGGGGCGTCATATTCAAATGACGATTGTTTTCAGCCGCCACATTTATCAATGTACGATCTTTCGTACGATGGGATTGGCGGCATACGAATGTTTCATAAATCACACGTGAACTCTGTCATAAGTTGATTTGTGTGCTCGGATCTGCGCTCGTTTCTACGTTAGATTGATAAATGAGACCCAATGACACTACCAAGTTTTCAATAAAAAAAAATGTGTTTATGTTTTTGAAAGACATCTCTGCATTATTTAATTAAAAACACAGTAAAATCAGTAATACTGTGAAATACTATTATAAATGTAAAATATTTAGATCCTTCAGAAGACATTCTAACATGCAGTTTCATAGCTTAATTATTATCAATTATTATTGATGGTCAAATTTTTATAAAGTTTCTAATTATTATCAATAATGAAAACTTTTTGCTGCTTAATATTTTTGAGAAAAAATATTATACATACAACATATTCTTTGTTGAAAAGAAAGTTGAACATAATTATAAATAAATCTCTATATGAGAAATATCTCTCACTTTTGATCAATTGAATGTGTCCTTCCTGAATAAAGTATTTTTTACATAGACATTTTACATAGACCAAACTTTTGAATGCTTGAGTATCATGGTTTCTACAAAAATGATAAGCAGCAAAAACTGTTGTAATAAGCAGTGTGCGCACCAAATTAGCATATTAGAATGGTTTCTGAACGATCATGTGACACTGAAGACTGAAGTAATGGCTGCTGAAAATTAGGCTTTGCCATAACAGAAATAAATTACATTTTAAAATATATTAAAAAAGAAAACAGGTCTTTTAAATTGTAATAATATTTCACAACAAGAATGTTTTTCCTGCATTTTTTATCCAAATACTTGGTGAGCATAAGAAACTTCTTTCAAAAACATTTTAAAAATCGTAATTATTCCAAACTTGATTGGTAGTATATAAAATTAGCATTGAATGAATGAATGATGCATTTATATAGTGCTTTATTGTGTATTGGTGTACATTAGTAGCACACACACACCTCCAGGCATAACGTGTCCCACATCCTGGACGGTGAGAGCAGAGTTTTTGTCTTCGGTGTTGACCCTGATGACCCCATGGCTCAGCCCAGTCATGGACAGGATGGCCCTCGCTGGAAGAGGAGCACCAGGGACCCCAGGCCTGGAGAAACATTTCACAATCAGGAAACAAATAGCTAGTGCCTTAAACAGGGATCCCTGCAGTTTGTCAAAAGAATGATATACCTCCGTAATGCAACCGTCATGGCCTCGGGTGATGTAGCACACGGGCAAATGACCTCTGGCTTCAAACCATGTGACTGGAATATGTTTAAAAAGGCATCGCATGATGAAACCGACCCTAAATCAGAAAGAGATGAAGATATAAAGAGATGAAAAGAGTCAAATCATTGAATATGAATATTAAATGAACAACATCTCCAATGGAGTCTGGTAGTGTAACTCACAAGGATTGGCTCCGTCGGCGACAATTAGCATGCGCAACGAGGCCAGACTGGTGTCTCTCTGATCTCTGTGAGCCATCATTGCCCAATGCAGGTCACGACACTTCACCAGGGCAACCCGTGCTATAGATACAGACGTTTTTCATATCAAAACAAATGTCTGTAGATGACAGACATACACTTGGTTTTGTGTTTGTTCTACCTTTGTGTAAGTGAACTCGCTGAACCCAGGAAAGTGGACAAGCTTTCATTACTGCATATGGAACACTGATGGTGTGGATTCGGTTCATCACACTCTGAAATACACACAGATATTATTGGTCGAATGTCTCAAAAATGGCCAAGATCACATTGCACTCTAAAAAAAAAGAAAAAAGAAAGAAATCAACCTATTTTAGGATCATAAATTGTTTTTTTGTTTTTGCATTGTAACATTACTTTGAAGACAATAAAGCCTAATTTTCCATAACCTAATTATCATTACTGAAATGCTATATATATATATATATATATATATATTTACACACTCACACAGTATCTCACATAAGTGAGTACACCCCTCACATTTTTGCAAATATTTTATTATATATTTTCATGTGACAACACTGAAGTAATGACACTTTGCTATAATGTAGCACATGAAAATTTCTAATAAAATATTTACAAAAATGTGAGGGGTGTACTCACTTCTGTGAGATACTGTATACACACTCAGTGGTGGCCAAATTTATTAGAACACCTGACAGATCTGAAAATATTGACTATTGTCCATTTTCATTTTTGTCATTATTATTTTCTTCATAAATGAAAAAAGAAAAAGTAAAATAACTATAAAAATGTACAAAAATACACACATATATATTATATTATATTACATTTTTTGGCTGGGGGGGGTGTTGAAATATGACACAGGTATTTCTTCTAGGTTAGAGTTAGGGAATTCATCCAATTATAATCTCACCAGTTTCAGTTATTGCATCTGCAGTAGGCAGATCAACACACCTTAATTTTGAAAAAATCTGTAGTAACAGTATTGATGAGACATTTGTGTCACTCACCGTGAGAACTCCATGCCACAAACCCATGTCCTTCTTAAAGTCCAAAACATTCACCATTGTTTCACCTGAATGCAGACATACCCCGTTACATCTCTATACGAGAAGGGCCTAAAGCTGCATAGCTAGTTTTTTGGTTTAGTGTAGCTGCAACAAAAGAATGGTGTTTCCATAGCAACAGCATCACTCACCCTCACAGTAGTTACAGGCCTGAGTGAGAGCCTGGCAATGTGTTAACATGGCAACTTTTGAAACCGCAACACCCATCACTGTGCCCTCCTTACTGGCCTTATACTGCATGAAAGAACGAGAGAAGAATATTTACATCAATTCAACACACACACACACACACACACACACACACACACACACACACAGAAACACATAAAGCATGCACATGATCTTACCTCTATGTATGCTGTGTCTGTGTTGGCTGTTGGTATGTGAGGCTGCCAGTCTTTTGAAGGCTTTGTGAGGTATTTGGAGTCCGTCACCACCCACTTTAACCTGGGCCAACCTATCAGAAACCCAACTAGTATTAGATCCGTTATAAAAATTACCATCACTGACTGGTTTTTGAAAAGAAATGGATCATTAATTTGCATGTGAAGTCTCTGACCTTTAAACTGCAATATTTCTCCAGTGGGGGTCTTGGGTAAACCCTTCAAACAGATCTCACTGGTCAAAGCCAAACCCACCCCACAGCTACCTAACAAAAAACCAACCTGGTTGCTCCCAGCATCCTGCAAACACATATAAATGATTTCAACCACAATACCAGCATCAATTGCTGGCACTCTATTTAGATTTGAAAGCTATCTATAATATATAATTGGTAAACATGTGACTACCTTTCGGGATAGTGGAACCTCTATGGGCACAGGAATGACTTCAGCCAACAAACAGCCATAAAACGCAACCCAGAACATACCAGGGTCACTGTTTGGATACACCAACGCCACCTGGATCATTAAAAAGATTTACACATTTAAATTGTACATTTAACAAATAATTAAAGTGAAATAGCAGCATTTCTTTTTTAAATAAACGTTACTTCTTACAATATATGCTGCTCATAGCTAGTCCCTCCAAGATTTCACGATTCTGTGATTGCAGAATTTAATCCAAAATAAAGCAAATCCTGTATTATTTGCAGCAACTTGAATATTTAACTTATTTCCACAATTTTCCCACAAAGAAATGGTAACCTGAGAGTGGGAATTTTTTAAAAGCAATTTATTTAAAAGCTTGAAAGGATTTACTAATTGAAATAAAATATAAATATAAAACTAGAAATTTAAATAAAGCATTTATGTTAAATATTCATTAATATTATGGCTACTAACATAACATTTATTTTTTAATTTAATAAAAAATAAAGTAAGGCTAAATGTAAATATTAAATAAACTATTAAATTTATAAAACCACATAACAAAACTACTAAAACTAAAATTAAAATAGAAAAATAAAAGGTAATTTATTAGATTAATAAATACTATAGTAGCATATAAATAATCCTAAAATAACATTGGTTTAAGTGTACAAATTAAAAAATATCTAAATTATATTATTATTATTATATTATTCATAAATGATTATATTATTAAGCTATATTATTTTTTTACCCGGTCTCCTGGTTTGAGGATCTGCTCGTTTCTGGTTCCCAGCTTGTTGAGGAGAGTGTAGGCCAGCTTTACGCTACGACTCCACAGTTTCCCTGTCAATCACACACCAATCACTCAGTTTCCAAAGCCCTTAGACCTTTCTCGCCAATTCCAGCATCTGCTTTCAATCAAAGTAAGTGTTTTGCAGTTGACCTTGCTCAGTCTTACCATACGTAAGTGTAAAAAGTGGTTTTCCTGTGATATCCAGAGCTGTGAGGGCGGGGCTCTTGCCTTGTGTGGCACCCCATCGAGCTAATGCTGCCTGAAGAGCAGGAGGCCAGTTACTGACCACACCCAACGGCTCCCCCTTCACCGGGATTATCTGCCGGCCTTCTGGCTTCGGGGTGTTAGGATCTACCTGAGGAACTGTGGAAGAAGAAATACGCTGATCCACATTACTGCAGCTTTCTTTCAGGGTGTGTTTGATGCCTTCTGTATTCATTAACGCACCTTCTACAATCTCCTCTTGGTCATCCATGAAGAACTCACTGAGTGGTGGGCGTTTGGGTCGTTTTAGCGTGTTTAGCAGCTGCTGAATCTTTGTGGATACACGACTGGACACTGGAACACCTACACCCGGATCAGGGTCAGGCAGGGTGGGATGAGACAGACGAACAAACACACACTCACGCGCACTTTCAACTGACCTGGGAATTTGTAAATCATAACTAGCACTGTACAGTATATACATCTATACCTACACCTACCTATACTACAGTGGTATCATCAGTTCTGGTCCAAAGATGCCAAGATATACAATGACTTACAGATCAAATTAAATATAAAATCAATATATGTAAAATTATTTATACACCACCGTTCCAAGTTTGAGTTCAGTAAAAAAAAATCAGCAAAGACGCATTAAATTGTGATAATAAAGAGTTTTACAGTGATACAATTTTTTTATTAAATTAAAGTCAGAATATTAGAATGATTTCTGAAGGATCATGTGACACTAAAGACTGGAGTAATGACTGCTGAAAATTCAGTTTTGTCATCACAGGAATAAATTACATTGTATAATATATAAAAAAAACTTTTTTGAATTGTAATAATATTTTTTACTGTTTATTTTTTCAAATAAGTTCAAACTTGGTGAGCATAAGAGACTTTAATACATTCAAAAATGTTGCTAAACCAAAACTTTTGAAAGGTAGTGCATTCTTAAATTTTTTACTGTGATATTCTTTTATTTTTCTATATACAAATATTTAAGGACTTTGTAATATAGTACAGAAGTTTTAAGAAATCATTTTATGATTCATCTATGGGGATTTTTGGGTGAGTAAATACTGTTAGAATTTACACTATTCCTTTCAATATCATACTAGTTCACTTGTACTAGTATCTCCATACACTGATTGGCTTCATCACTCTGTCTCCTCTCCACCAGTAAGCTGGTGTGTGGTGGGCGTTCTGGCGCACTATGGCTGCCGTCTAATCATCCAAGTGGATGCTGCACATCGGTGGTGGTTGAGGAGATTCCTCCCTTCTATGTAAAGCACTTTAAGGTACCCAGAAAAGCGCTATATAAGTATAACAAATTATTATTATTATTATTATTACTTGCAAAGCAGCCTTGATGTGTTGTGAAGGATCCGAACTGAGTAAAATCACATGTAAGTAGAGATGCAGGGATAACTTATCTACTATTGTTTATTTATTTTCCTAAAGAAGTGCAGGGTTTCACTTGGGTTCACTTTCCTCTGTGTCACACATATATAGTACACAAGCACAAACACACAGTTTTAAAGGCAGCCTACAGGACTTGACCAATTATTACCTCTGCGTACTCTTCTCACTGACAGAGAAAAGCAACATGACACAAGTGGATAAAAGGTGGAAAAGAAAAAAGAAACGGGATGAGATTAATGAAGCAATCAAACACAGCATTCATTAAGACTTATTGAAATGTCCCTACTGAGATGTTAACAAAGCTCTGAGAGGCATGAATAGAAAGTTATGAAAAGGCACGTAAAGGTTGACAGACATACATTTTGAGAGTATGTATGTCTAATGTAGCACACTACAAATAAGTGTTTCTCTATTTATCTCTTTCTCTAGTACTCTTTTCCCCCCTGCACACACACACACACACACACACACTCAGTACCGTCTGCTGTCTCCATCATGCTGGACCGGCTCTGGCCTCGACTCATGCCTCGCACCGTGGCATTGGAAGGCAGATCCACACGAGAGCCTCTGGCCTGAGCTTGGAATGGCACATCAGGGGGCCCGACTCCTCCTACCGGATCTAGTATAAAATAACACATATTACTCACTCATACCCAGCACAGCTAAACGTTTTATAGATATCATATCCTAGCTCTTAAAGTAACAGTTCACCCAAAATGAAACATTCATTTCTAATTACATTGTCCCTCCAAACCTGCGTGGCTTTCTTTCTGATGTGGAAAACAAAGAATCACATTTGTACTGCTTTCAGTATACGTTTCCTTGATTTACTTAAACTGGTGATAAGCCCAAATATATCTTAAAGACAACATGAAATCAAACAGCCTCTATTTACTTTATTTATACTATCTCTGGAATACTTTATTTTGATTTATCTAACATTCAAATAATTATATATAATGTCATTTAAACTGTGTAAGTGACACCAATTTCCTACATATAGTAAATTACTGTTCAAAGGTTTGGGTCATTAAGATTTTATTTAAAATAATTTTACACTTTCATTCATCAAGGATGCATTACTTTTTCAACAGTAACAGTAAATACATATTGTTCAAAATAAATTAAAATAAATAAATGCTGTTCCTTTTAACTTTCTCTTCATCAAAGAATCCTGAAAAAAAATGTGTATCATGGTTTCCACAAAAATTGATGATAATCACATTGATGATAATATAACAAATGTAAAAACAAATTTAATTATTCACTTTGTCATTACAGGAGTAAATTACATTTTTTAAATATATGATTTTTTTTAATATTTCACAATATTACGGTTTGCTTTTTGATCACATAAATGCAGTCTTGATTTTCAATCTGCAGATCTGCAGATCCTCTTTCAAAAACCCAAACTTTTGAATATCAGTGTCTCTTTCTTCTCACATTATAAAGTCATTTATTCTCAAATAATGTAAAATCAAGTAATGTCCGTCTTTATTGTGAGATCATGTAAAGTGAGTCGCTTGTTATCCTGCTGCAATATTGATCACCCTGTCAGGGTTTATTATACCTACTGTCTGCACATTATCTCTTACATAACTGTCTGTGGTTTGTTGTGTATCATCATCATCGTACATCATTGTTTTCATAATCTTTTACCAAAATGGATTAACTTTCTCTGCCTCTGTGGGCTAAGGCTGTGTGGGTGGAGAAACATAACATTAACCAATAATATCAGCCTACTGAATATTCCATTTCAGGTGTGATGCAAATAAACTGTTTTTGCAAGGGTGTGAATGCGGTTTCATGTTGTCTATACATTCACAGTTGATTATTGGTAGATTTTCTAGTCTAAGCACATAGTCTACAGACTGTCTAAACGTATTGTCTGCATTTCATACACACTCAAGGTAACGTCATTTGCAGGAAAAGCACACTCACTGAATAGAGACAGCATGAGATCAAGTGTGTATTAGGTATGGATGATCAGTCCTGAACCACATAAACAAGTTCACCCACTTTTTTAAGAAGCTTTATTAATTTTTCATTATGGACAGTCTATTATTCATAGGCTTTAAAAACACAGGTGGAGCAGAGGCTTAAGGCTTGGGCATGTGGAGGGGCATATTATATTCATAACTCATACATTTTTTTTACAAACACAAGGAAAGCTGGAAGACTGCTAACACTCAATTGTACCTCTTCCTATTCTTCTCACTGACAGTCACGAAGGATATAAACAAACATAAAATAGTCATTTGGCAAAAGAAAACATAAAAGACAAACAATTTAGAAATAATAATTCAATGAAAGCACACTGCAAAAATAGCTAAAATTAAAACTCAAAACCAAATTATACAAATGAAAAATCTAAAGTGTATAAACAATGGCAAAAAGAGTGTGTGGTAACTGTGACTCACCGATGCGTGCCTGAGCGAAGGCCTCTGCCAGGGCGGAGGGCTGGGAGTGGGAGTGGGGCGGGTGGGCAGGTGCGGGTGGAGGCGGGACCTGCTGAGACTGAGGCTGAGGAGCCTGGGTGGGCCGAGACTCCCCATGGGAGAGAGTGGAGGAGGCAGAGGAGGAGGTGGAGGAGCCGTGCAGAGAGCTATTAATCCAGGTGTCTGGAGACTGCTGAGGCTCTGCACTTTCACTCGACACGGCCTCATCATCAGAGGAAGAGGAGGAGTCTGGCCGAGAGAGCGAGAGAAAGACAGAAAGAACAATAGAAAATAAATTAAAAGACCAGGAAGAAAATAATGCTAAGAACTATTTAAGCCTTTTTGTATTTTTATTTTTTCAAGAATAGTTAATGGGGCTGTCACAATAAAATGTCAGCATTTTTGCTACAAATTTTAACACCACAGCAAAAAAATTTTTTTAATACATTGGGTAATAAATGTATATTTATAATAAATAGATTTATATATAATAATAATAAATCATTTTTATTTACTTTTTTTACTTTTTAATTAATTTTGGGTTTATTCCTTAAAATTCATATGCATTATAAATCTATATTAATATTAACAAATTAAATTAACTCTAATTACATGTTCAAATAAAATGTTCCTTAAATTAAAAGTATTCATAAGATTAGATATAAAAATAATTTAATTTAAAAGTAGTAAATGACTAAATGTTCGAAATAGAAAAATACAACATGAAATACAAATTGTTTAACTGATCTAACTCATATAATATTGACTACAGTATTATTAAATAAAATACATAAGGATAAGGATTTAATGCTATCAGTTTCACTGAAAAAATGGCCATTTTGTCCTTACTATATGTGGTATGGTTCTGTAAGTTTACGTGGGATATTCTTCTTTAGCTCTCTAGTGTATTAGTGTAATGGTTCATTTGGTGCTTGTATATTACCTGGTGGGGAGCAGTTGTCACTTGGTGACTGTACACATGCGGACCGACGTTTGGTTGGCATGGGCAGTGCCATCTTTTCCTCTTTATGCTTGGCCAACGCTGCCTGAACTGCCTCAGTGTGGATATCTGAGACAAAAAGAAAAAGTAAAAACTAGTAACAGGCCATTTTTTTTTCTTGGACCTCTGCACTTAGTGAGATGTTAGCAGATGTTTGGTTTTATTCAAATTGACAGGTACAATCAATCTTGAACATCCTGTGGTTAAATGGGGTTGTTCTCCAGAGTACAAGAATGATTGGAATCTGTACCTTGATATAAATCAGTAACTTTTGTATATCAGCAAAGCTTCTTAACCAACAGCAGTCGCCCATCAGAGTTTTGGTAATGCTTACATAACAAGGCCCTGAACATAAATCAACTGAATGAATCCACAGGACTGATGAAACCGCTTTCTGACAACAGTAGGACAGTATCATTTATAATCACATCTGTGGTGAGCAACCGAACAAGCAACTTACAATCAAATAAGCAAGCTGACATCTTGCAATTGCCACAAAGCACCAGAAATCCACAATGACACACTTCATCCATTTTGTCCATGTATGATGGCAGATGACTAAACAGTTCTTACAAGGATGTGGTCAGAGAACATCTGCACTATCTGCAGAGTCTCTGTAAACCTCACAACCCATAAATCTTAAGTAAAGACCAGTCTATACACAGCTTGCAAACTAGAGTTTTATGTTTTAAAGGTGAAGGGTGTCATTTGTGACCCTGGACCACAAAACCAGTCTTAAGTCGCTGGGGTATATTTGTACCAATAGCCGAAAATACATTGTATGGGTCAAAATTATTGATTATTGATTATGCCAAAAATCATTAGGGTATTAAGTAAAGATCATGTTCCATGAAGATATTTTTTAAACTTCCTACTGTAAATATATAGAAAGTTAATTGTTTATTAGTAACATGGATTTCTAAGGACTTTGCTAAGGCATTTTGTATCTCTTTGCTGTCAACAACCATGTTAAGGAAATCTTGTTATGAACTAGTGCTTATGTAAAGTCCGTTGACATTAAATTAAGTACTTAAACATATTTTTCCACTCCTTTGCAGATTGTAGGATGCAATGTGATATATTTTGAATGCTTCTATTTGTCACTTTTGACTACATGTTCTTTTTGTGAAAAAAGTACTTGATGGAAAGGTTTTTTATATATATATATTTGAACTCAACATCAAATCAGCAGAATGTTTTTTTTCAAGATAAAGGGCTGTGTTATTTTTGCTATTTTGCTTAGTGCCGTTAGAGGCAAAACATTTATCAGCCTCTATAATGGCTGATTAAAGTAATAGTTTTTTTGTTCAGTGGCGCTAAAGGCAAAAACATTACCTTTGAATTTACACAAAATTAACTGATTCACATTATAATTTCTGATAAAATGAAAATGAAATAGAAAACGATTTGTATGCTGTCAGGCTGTTCTAACCTGATCTATAGCGTTCATCCCTCGTCCCACTGTTCCGGTGTGGACGCCGTGTGCGCCGTTGGCGAGAAGAGGAGGAGGACGAGTTCGAAGGGCCAGGTTCAGGTGCAGAGGCGGAGCTTGGACCAGGAGACTGTGCATCATAGGCCGGAGGCGGAGCTAAATCTGTAGAGACAATGAAGAGACAGTGAACTTCATGCAAACTAGCAGACGCAGTCAATGATTACAGAAAATGGAAGATATTAATGTGAAGTAGATGTGAAAAGCTTTGGTTTTCATCTCATATCTCTCCAGCATAAAAAAGACAAATCAGCCCAACAAATCCTACATATCTTGCATGAATAAAATAAGAGCAATTCATGCTGCAGTCCAATGCATGAACAGTAGAGGGCAGTGCAGAGGGACTCCAGATTGAACCCTCCACCTCAAGAGGAACAGCGAGATGATGTTTCATAACCACATTATCATATGAGTCAGTGGACGACTGAAGAAAAACAAGGAGAGCGAGATAATATGGCAGAAAAGTAGATGGACAGAAGAGCAGAGCAGAGATATTTCTGTAGTCCTTACTTTGTGTTTGTGTCAAGTAGGGTGCTAAAACTTTGGCCCTCTTCTTCTCGTATCCTTTTTGCGTGATGTCACCTAACAAAGAGAGATAACATGATAACATGTAATTTTGAGATACATTTTTGGTTGAACGTTCTTCAAAACACATCTTTCCACTTCACTTCTGTGTAATATTCAATATGAGGTTGCCTTCCAAAAAGTTTTTATACAGTTAAAATACAAAAAATTACTGTATTAGATCACAAAAAAATTTAATCAAGTGACATTTGTTTTAAAAAAGGTAACAAAAATACACCTAAATCTAATTTATTTATAGCTTAATTGTCAAAACACTATTTTGGGGTCGGCGGCGCATCTCTTTTGTAACCCAACCAAGGCTATGTGTAAGAAAAAGGGAAAGATTTTTAATTTTGCATTGTTAAACAGAAATTATGACTTAAATAAAATTGTCAATGATTGTCAGCATATTAAAATAACTGTGGTTTTGTGCATATATACACTAATGTTCAAAAAGAAAGTAATACTACTCAACATGGATGCATTAAATTGATTTAAAGTGACAGCATTTACAAAGTTACAAAATATTTATACTTCTAATAAATGCTATTATTTTGAACTTTAATTCATAAAAGTATTCCAAAAGAAAGTATCGTTATCATCTTTTACTGTATATATGATCAAATAAATCCAGCCTTGTTGATCATGAGAAAACAAAAACACCTGAACTGTTGAACAGTAGGGTATAGGCATTGGCATTGTAGTAGCAGATTATAAATAATGATAATGCTAAATAATATCTGGTAAAATACGAGTTCACAGGAACACATTTTAGCTGTTGATGGAGGAGGTTTGGAAACACTGGTTTAGAGAAACCCAAACACCCAAATCCTTAAAGATCCTCACCATCTTATAACAGCCAAGCTGATTTGAGTGAGTTAGTGCTGGACTCGTGAGTGTGTGCTTGTGAGTGTGAAAAAGAGCAGAATGTGTAATCTAGTGGGATTATGCAGGATGGAGGGAGCTTTGGTTATGATACATGCGTGAGCAGCTCAAGCTCAACACATCCCCTGAAGGGGAAAGATTTCAAAAGAGATAACATTAAAATATTTATTATAATCCCATAGAAATCAGACTGGCCCGTACACTTAAGCATTGACAGTAAACGGCAGAGATTTATGAGACAGGCCACTAAACAAATCAATCTTTCGAAAGCATTTTCAACATTAAAAAAAGAGAAAATAGCGAAAGAAGAGTCAACTCCCATAAGTAATGCATGAGGACCTAACCCAGCTGCACCATGGGATATTTTTAGCTTCACCAGACTGCTTTATCACATGTAGCTATGAAGGGGGTTGTGTATATGTGTTTGCTCAGTATGATCCTTTCAGTGTTGTTCAGAAAGAGTGGTTTTGAACTGCAGTAAATGAATGTCAACTTTCAAGACAAGTCGATGCGCTCCAGCAAGTCAACCGCAATCTAGAAGGTTTTATTGGTGGCCTAAGGTGGTCCGCTCCACACTGAGGCTCAGATGGATAGTGGTTGGTTGTTGTGAGAATGATGATGATGAGAAATGAGTGACAACAGACTGAGGCAGAAATCTACATTAAGCCTTGACCACTCACTCTTACACATGACATGACCTAAAGTTAGACATCAACACACACCGTCAGTCTATAAATCAGTAAACTGTAACATTTATGCTACAATCCCACCTCAGAATCTCACTTCCACAAATTATAGATCTTGAAAAACATAGAAATTTGGAATTGTATTACTGTGTCTTTCAATCTAATATAGTAAAATTACCCATTCTAAACCATATATCCTGCAATCTAATGTCTGAGCAATAATCTGTAATAACCTGTAATCCAGACATTATGCCTGAAATCAAAGTTAACTCTTCTAAACTGTAATTCAAATATACTAAACTGTCCAGAAAGATAAATTATTACAATACTTAAAGCCAAAACTGGCCTAAGATCTGAATCTTATTTAGATTTAGATAAATAGTATCAATGCAACAAATCCACTCTATAATCCAATATTTATCATATACTTTTGTAATATGGATCCTTTGTCTAAATTGAGCTGATATCGGAACATCAAGAGACAAATCTTTTTTAATCATGGGAGCACTGTAATCTTGTATTTGCAAGCAATTTTGGACAAAACTCCTATGAGAAGTGACCTTTTTCAGTTCAGCACTTCTTCTCCTGTCTCTGGCATTTTCCATGATTTAGTTTATGCATAAAAAACATCTACTGGCATGCATGCATACACACATACAAACACGTGGGGATTTTCTTGGCTCTGAGAAAAAGGAGGTGAGGGAGGACGTCACTCCTTTAAGAGATAAAGCTACATGAGTGTTACAGTTAGACTGCATTAGCAAAACAGAAATGATTAGAGATAATCTTAAAAAGTTCCTCTGGCAACCTACAAGTGACTTAAATTTAAAATTGACATTTTACATGCATATTCATATTAACAGAGAGATTAAATTGAATAATAATGGCTTTAGCAAATAAATAAACACATTACCATTCAAATATTTGTGGTCACTAAGATTTTATGCTTTTGAAAGAAGTCTCTTTTGCTCAGCAAGGCTGCATTTATTTGCTTAAAAATACAGTAAAAATTTATTTTGTAAAATATTAATAATTAATAATAGTACAATTTAAATTAATTCTTTGCTATTTTAATATATCCTAAAATGTGATTTATTCCTGTGATGGAATTTCTTGATGTTGCACAAATACTAAACTTGGTGGTGTTTATGGTTTCACATTATGCATTTTCTGTAAAGGTAATTACAATAGAGACAGAACCATCCAATCCCTCAGTGGCTTTCTGTACGACAGACATGCACACCAGCTGCTCGGACTGTGGGAAAGCTGGATCTGGAGCAGCAATATGTGTGTCTCACTGACTAGAGTGTGTGTATGAGGGAAAGAGAGAGAGATGGACAAACATATTTTTTTAATTGACTGTGACTGCGAGAGAGAACTTGTCTTGTTCTTTAGAAAAGCATTAACTTTCCCTGACTGCAACGTTTTCAGATACTCATATCCACCCTCCCTCTGGTGTGCTGCATCACTGGCCCTGAAACACTATGACACAACAGAGCGCTCACAATGACTTTCACCACTCAAGACACAATACAGATATCTCTCCATTGTGTCCCTACACACACACACACACACACACACAGCCTTTTTTACCCACCACCAGATGGTGACTCAACATTCAGCAACTGCCAACACTGTACACTGTACTGAAGTTGAATTTCATTGCCCCCCTTCACTGTTCTTTTGTCCACATCCAACATTCTGTCTTTCCTTACACACACACACACACACACACACACACACACACACACACACACACACACACACACACACACACACACACACACACACACACACACACACACACACACACACACACACACACACACACACACACACACACACACACACACACACACACACACACACACATTTCCTTTCCCTCTGGATGATGTCATGTTCTCCAGTGCTAAATCTTCTACCCTATGACATGGTTTCCTGTTCTGCTGAGAATATAAAAACAGACTGTGAGAGACAGAGAGAAACACAGACAGACAGAGAGTGACAGTGAAAAAGACACACCAGGGAGTTCAATTCATTCTTATCTGTTCTTGGCTCGTTCTGTATCATACAACCATATATACAAACCGGCTTTGAAAACCTGCTCATGGAAAAAGTAAAGTCTAGGTTACCAGGGTGTGTGCATGCAGGTGACAACAAGACTCAAATTACCACTTTACACACCTGGGAACATGCCTTGTCAGGTGTAAACTTCCTAATTCACTTTGTAACACAGTATATATGGGGATGATCTGACCTGTGTTTACAGTGTGCTTTACCGTGTGCAACTGCAAGTGTAAATGTTGTCAAACTTTATCATGAAGTGGTCCAGATCACCAAAAATCTAAATAAAATAAAGTTTAAAACCCTAAAAAGATTGTAGGACCCTTATGAGTTTTTATTTTATTTTTGTTTAAATAATGTCATTATTTGTAGGGACAATTTTACTTAAAATCAATCTCAATTTATTCAATTCTCATTGGAGTCTGAATTCAGAGTCTAATTTAATATATATTTTATATAAAAAAAACAGTTTTTATTATTACGTTGTTTGTTTTACTGCATCTAACAGTAAAAAAGTGGTTGTACAAAATTATTTCAGTATTGGGAATAATGATTAAACAATTACGAGAAACACAAGAATTAGGGGTGAATGTTTAATTGTGCTGAAAATAAATGTCACAAAAAACTACTGGACATAATAGCCTTTATTTACTTTTATTAAATTATTTTATTTTATTATATTTAATTTTGTTTTAGGATAAAACATGACACATCCTTTCCAAGTTTTGCGAGATACACTCCCTTTCTAAGGCTGTTATTAATGCTGATATGTAAAGTTAGGGATCTGAACCAAACCCAAAAAAAAATTTTCTTGGCATATAACCCATCCGACATTGTTTATGTCTTGAATATGAATATTATCAAATTATGTGACTTGTTGAGGAGAGCTTTTTTTCTTGGCAGATATATGACACATATATATCAAATAATAATAATAATAATTGTATGTATATACAGTGCCTTGCGAAAGTATTAATACCCTTTCATTTTTTTCACGTTTTATGTTGCTGTCTTATGTTAAACTGCTTTAAATACATTTTTTCCACATTAATCTACACTCCATACACTATAATGGTAAAGCAAAAAAAAAAACAACACGCTTTTGCCAATTCATTAAACATAAAAAACTTAAATGATTCAATTGCATAAGTACTCATACCCTTATCTGGGACGTTTGGAATTTAGCTCAGGAGCATTCATATTGCTTGTAAGTGTTACTAGACTTGGAGTGAAGGTAATCTGTGGCAAATTCAATTGAATGGGTATGATTTGGAAAGGCACACACGTCTTAATAAAAGGCCCAACAGCTGATAATGCATATCAGAGCAAAAACCAAGCCCTGGGGTCAAAAGTGGTGACCAAGAACCGGATGGTCACTCTAGTTGAGCTCCATGATCGTATATTCAGATAGGAGAAATCTACAGAAGGAAAAACATCACTGCAACACTCCACTGATCTGGGCTTTATAGCAGTCTGGCCAAACTCAATCCTCCTCAGTGTAGACACATGAAAACACACTTGAAATGTACAAAAAAGCACCTAAAGGACCCTCAGACTGTTAGAAACCAGATTCTTTGGTCTGATGAACCTCAATTCCAAGCATCATGTTTGAAAGAAAGCAGGCACTGCTCATCACATGCAGAGTACCATCCCAAAAGTAAAGTGTGCTGGTAGAAGCCTCATGCTGTGGGAATGTTTTTCAGCAGCAGGACTGAGGGACTCATCAGAATAGAAGAAAAGCTCAATGCACCAAAATATTGAGATGAAAACCCAGTCCAGAGCATTCAGAACCTCAGACGGGCAGAATATTTACCTTCCAACAGGACAGTGACCCTAAGCACACAGCAAGAGTGGCTTATACACAACGCTGTGAATGTCTTTGAGTGGCCCAGCCACAGCCTGGACTTGAACCCAATCAAATATTTCTGGAGAAACCTGAAAATGTGTGTCTGACCCGATCCAACCTGACAGAGCTTGAGAGGTGAAGAGGTGAGGAGACAAATAGCAGATAATTGCCAAATGTTGAGGAGCAAAGCTTGTTGCATCAAACAAAAACAACTTGAGGCTGTAAAGGTACTTCAGCTAAATATTTAGTTAAGGGTATGAATACTTATGTAATAAGAATACTTATTTTTTATTTTTAATGCATTTAAGAAAGTTGTGACAATTCTGTTTTTGCTTTGTCAATATGGTGTATGGAGTGTAGATTGATGTGGGGGAAAAAGTAATTTAAAGCAGTTTAACATAAGGCAGCAACATAACAAAACGTGAAAAAAATGAAAGTATGAATACATTCGCAAGTTACTGTATATATATATATATATACACACACACACACACACACACACACACACACACACACACACACACACACACACACACACACACACACACACACACACACACACACACACACACACACACACACACACACACACACACATATATATCAGCATATCAGCACAAACACCAAAAGTCACACATGCTGGTGGAGGGCTGATGATTTTGGGCTTGTTTTGTAGCCAGTAGGGCTGTCAAATTGGCTGAAAAACTACAATCAAATTTTTTACTAAAATATATTCGAATTTAAAAGGCATAAATTCAGTTAGGAAAAAAAGCTTTTGGCTTCTCTCCTGAGGCCACAAGAGGGCGAATCGAGCAATATATATTACCAAATGCACGTTTCTTCAAAGTAGGGCTGGGCAATATGAGCAAAAAATCATATTGTGGTATTTTTGGGCTTATTTGCGGTATACAGTACATATCTCTGCATTTTATATTTGGATTAAACAAATAAATAAAGTGAATGTAACCATGTAGGCATATATAATGTGCAAAAAGTGGCCGGTGAGTGTATACACACACACAGAGACTATACCATAACACTTGTGCCAGCAAGCAACCACCCGACAACAAGCCAAAAACCACTCTCAACACTTTTAGCAGCACTCACAACACAACCCACTAGATTTGTGCAGGAAAGCACCATTCACATTGTCCTCAGCTATTTATACAATTATGTTGTGACACAAAAATTACACACTTCACCTTCCAGCAGCCCTCTAATAAAGGTCACACTGTGTGGTATGTGTACTACAGTTCAAAGGTTTTATGTCATGCTGTTTTAGCTGTTCTTGAGGCATATGGGCTTCTAACTGCTTTGAGCTTTATTTGTTATGAATGAGACCAGCCTAAGGCAAACTCTACAGTTACCATAGCAACTATGACTCTAAATACAACCCACTTAAATCCATACACACCAACAAAACAAAAACCTACTCAGATGAGAAATTATCTTTGCATGTTTGGATCGATCATTTTAGCCACAATAGCACAGGGACATTTAAACTTGCTGAGTGAACGTATGACCACAAACTTCTGAAACTTTGTTTAGGCATTTACACAGCAGAGAAACAGAATTGCAATATACAAATGAATTACGAATACCATTTTCAGTCACATGCAGTCTAGTTAAACATATGGAGGTCTGATTCCACCACTGAGAAAAAAGTTATAAAAAAAGGGAAATTGTGATTTTATATTACTTCTTGCATAATATACACTCGCAATTGCGAGTTACAAAGTCAGAATTGTGTGATTTAAACTTTTATATATCATAATTCAGAGAAATAAGTCTTAATTGCGTGATATGAACATGCAATTGTGTGAGAAAAAAAAATACATAGTTGGTTTTTTCTCATGATTGTATGTTTATATCCCACAATTTTGACTTGAAATTTATAACTTGCAATTGCGAGTTTATATCTCGCAATTCTGAAGAAAAATAAGTCAGAATTGTGAGATAAAAAGTCATATTAATCTTTTAAATGTTTTATTCTATGGCGGAAACAAGCTTTCATAGTTACCTGAGTATAATGTGTTATAAGAGAAACATCTCCAACTGGTAGTTTGGAAAAACTCTGCTCCCTGACAGAATAGTGTGTGCTAGTCTGCTAGAAGTAAAGTGTGCATCTCTTCTTTTTCAAGCCTAATGTCCATCACAGACCAGTGAATAATTCAGTTACCGAGAAACCCATATCGCAAGCATTGCAAAAGATATTAACTATTAACATGTCCTGTGTGATGTGCACTTGAGAGCGAGCTAGCTAGAGAAACCAGGAGAGATAAAAAAAGAAGGAGATAACAAACATGGTGGGAAAGAGGAGAAAACAGAGAGGAGGTAGTGGGAGAGACAGAAAGCTTGCTGTGAATCAGTAAATGAGTGCATTTGCTTCCCGATGCTCTGTGACCTAGATTAGAGTAATCTCTCTCTTTCTGTTTTTTGTCCCTAGGTCTCTCTCTCCCACTCTATCTCTTTCTCTCTTTTCTTTACAACTCAGAAATCCTGCCTGTCCTCCTACAGTCACAGTGGGCGCTTCAGCTACTGAGGTTACCTGAACAGATGCACACAATCAGACATTGTACAGCTGGTCCGAGCCTCTTTAGTTTAAGTATATGCTGACCAGCTATGGAAGAGGATTTCCACACACACACACACACACACACACAGCTCATTTGATCAGCTTAAGTGCATAAAAGCGTCTGAGTATGTGCTGGGAATTCAAGCAGAGATCACAACTGCTCGGCCCTGATGCTTTCAATGGTGCTCATTGTGTGTGTGAGTGTGTCACAACCTCCTATCTCCACCCCTCTTCCTCTGTCATGAAGACACACACAAACAGAAACAAACTATTTCATTCACAACACAAGTTCATTACAAATAATGATACATGATGATGGTGGAGGCTCTCATCTCCTGTCTTGTTACTGTAAACAAATACATGCACATGACACAAGTAATTACTTTAACGCTGTACAAATATATACTTAGTAAATATATTATGTTATGACTTA
Source organism: Ptychobarbus kaznakovi (assembly GCA_027422405.1). Taxonomy (NCBI): domain Eukaryota; kingdom Metazoa; phylum Chordata; class Actinopteri; order Cypriniformes; family Cyprinidae; genus Ptychobarbus; species Ptychobarbus kaznakovi. Next base: position 8,428,570 of record CM049800.1, on the reverse strand, counting down.
ATTTTATAAAATGTGTGGGAAAGTTTGCAATTCTTGGCTACATACAGTACATTTAAATGTATACATATTTTATGTATATGTAAGAATATTTTAAATAGAATATTAAGCCTATTTTGTATCATTTACAGGGCTCGAAAATAAGAATGTTTTGTCTGCGGGCCCAGTAGAAATGCAGCAATTTTAGCAACATATTTTAAATGTATGCATATTATATGCAAGGATATTTTGTATTTAATATTAAGCCTATTTGTATAAGTTACAGCGTTCAACATTAAGGATTTTTTCTACTGGCACAGGGAAAATGTAGCAATTTTTAGCTACATATTTATAAATGTATGGATTTTACTGTATATGCAAGTATATTTTTATTTAAATTTGAACCTAGTATTTACGTAATTTACAGGGCTTGACAAAAATAACGTTTTATATGCTGGCCCAAGAGAAATGTTTCTTAAAAGGATATTTTTATTTATTATTATTTTATTTTAAGGACTTTTTTATCGTATGTATATTTTATGTAAGGATATTTGTATTACAATTTAAAACTATTAGTATAATTTACAGGGGTCAATAATAATAACCATGTTTTTTTTTTTTTTTGTTCTTCTGCCTCAGGAGAAATGTCGCAATACATATTTTATTTGTAAGGATATTTTGATCACTATTAAGCCTAGTTCAAATTAAAATTTCTGTACAAAAAATCTCAAATTTGTTGTTGAATATCTTTCAAATCTGTCACTTTACAGAAGTAAAATAAGAGGTAAATGCACAGCCCTTATTGAGGGAGATTTATACTGTATAAGAGAGAATGATACTCTATAAATCAATCATTCATACCATCCTTAGTCACATGTGGGGTGCAATGTCCAAAAAACATGACATTAGCATAGTAACATATCCAATTCCATTATATTTTACAGTACTATTACAGTACTACAGTACTAACAGTGACAACTGTTACTATTCATACAAATGTGTTAATATTGTCATAACACATTATTCTGCTATTAAAACAATAAAAGGCCTACATTAACTCAGCAGGCTAGAAATAACAGCAGCTCTATAAACTATTGTTGTCAAACCTATGGCCATAACTACACTACTGCTATGTCTGAACCCAAACAAAAATCATGGAAGCAGGCTCTTTGAGCAATAAGCTGGAAGCAGCCATACTCCCACTGGTCCTTCAAAGACTGAAAGAGTCTTTCATTGTGACCTTTTCTTTGTGCGGTCTTCGATACAGTCATTAGTGCAAAGGAAAGACGATATGGGTGTGATGCTAAACATATGCTCATATTCGTGACAAACATTACTCTAAAGCAAACCTTGCTACTTAGTTAGTTTTGCATGTATTTTTAAGGCTGCAGTAGGCATCGCCTGTCAAAGAGCCAAAAAGTGAGGACTGTAGGTGGGGACTGTGAATCGTGCCAGGACTGCATTGTGGGCTTTGAGAAACAGATACGCAGTCTTAGCTAATACATAAACATATATATAAACACATACTTCAGGAATCCAACCTTTGGGAAATTAAAAACACATAAAAGACAGACAGAGATACGCATGTGTGTGTTTGCAAAACTGCACCAGCAAGGACACAAGATGATGTACGCAACTGTCCAAAAATCCAAAAACACACGACAATAGTAAGTGAAGCCAAACGCAAACTAGCCCATCATTTGTAATCTGCCTCCAGGTGCTCTCTTGATTTGCTGTGTGGGAGAAACACTGAGAATGAGTGCAGGCTGCACTGATGGTAGATCAGCTTTATTTCAAACGATTCTCTGGTGCAGAGATAAATGAGAATCTCTTTTTATATTTCGGTAATGCTGTTTAAGATATTGTTTTGCTCTTCTGAATCTTTCATACACCACTGCTGAAAGGCTTATATAACACATAAGGATGACTAAACACACACGCAAACAAACAGAGCCCCTTCTGCAATGAATCACAATGACAATTACGGCACATTAAACGTAAACAACCACACACACATATCTGTGTTATAATTTCTGTGTTATCAACTCACAGTAGACTCACCGTTTCTGAATTTCATACTGAAGAATAATAGATGCATACAGAATTGCCCATATAGCATATATATGGGCTATATATTGGCCCGGCAAAGCGGGTCCACTGTGATGCGAAGTTCCGGTCTTGTGAATTTACCACTTCAAGATAGCGATTCATGAACTTGTTATTAATACTTATTTTAATGTATAAACTGCAATGTTCATTTGCATAGCATATGCATGATTTCTACAAAGTTTGCATTTAATTGTCTACGAAATGTCAAAATTGGTACTTAGCAATTAATAAGGCACTAGCAATGTGTGAAAATGTTAGTGCTTGCAAATATTTAATATTGGTCTGTAGTTGGGATATTGAGAGTTCCTCTCTGTTTAATGTCTGTATTTATTTCATAAAGATTGAAATATTTATAAATAATAATTTACATCTTAATTTTTTTCAAATAATTTAATACAGCGGTTCTCAATTCCAGTCCACGCGGAGGATTTGCGCTTCGCAACGTCTTTACACACGGACGAGTGTGACATCATATAGCCTACCTCTGTAAATATATACAATTTAAATTCACGTCTCACACACTTCAATGCACTTTGAATGGAATACGTTCGCTTTGAACTGGAATCATGGCGGAATATCCTATGATGTCCACTTCGCAGGGCACTTACGTTCGAATAGAACAAACGTCTGAAGCAATAAGAGAAACATGCGAAATGTGCAGAGCGGGGGGGGGGGGGGGGACGGCACGAGGACTGGAATTGAGAACCACTGATTTAATACAATGAATAAGACCTAATAGTACTACTGAAAATGGGAAAAGTACATACTGATGTTTGATTAGAACACATGTAAATTACAGACCTTTGTGGGAATTCAATGGAAAAAAATTGCAAAGGAATAAGTAATATCTAATGCACAAGTACTAGAGAAATTAATAAATACTAGTAATTATTGGATTACTTACAAGTAATAAGTAAAAATAAGTACCAGTAAGGACATTTTTTAAATGTACATTTTCATTCTGAGGAATAAATGTTAAAACGGCTTGCCATACATGACCTCTCATTGAATCGTGTATGGGTGTTTATTGTTAATGCAGGAGAAAATAGTTTAGGTCTACTAATAGCACTGTCAATGTGTCAAGCAGTTTACTCATTAATGAAGCATCAAGCCTTAGGATAAATGTTAGTTTGCCCAATATACTTTACCCATAAAGAGAGTACCCATTATAATAACAGCCATAGGCCTATATATTACAAAAGCTATTGTGTTGTAAACAGTATTACATGTTTTTTATATTTTTTCCATTATAAGATTAAGTAAAGACTAAATGTACAACTAACACTGAATAGTACTTATTTGATGGAGTCTGTATGAAGTATGAAGAAACACAGATGCAGGCCTGTAAATAATCACATAAATGCATCCAGCGCGTTTCAGACTCGGTGTTTTTGTGTTGAGCAATGTAACAGCAATTAAGGAAACATATTAAAGTAATGTCATGACAATTAAAGAGCAAAACAAAGCGGAACAGACGTTTAAAATGCTGATAAATGCGATGTTGAACCAGTGAGATGCAGAAAAAGAGGTCAGTATGTTTCCGCGAGCGGCGGCGACATTGAAGCATCATCATCACGGAACCTGTGTGTGGATGCTCTTATTGAGGATGCAAGACTGAGCCTGTCGATTCAGTACATGTCCATCTAAATGCACGCGTTGAAACAAGGAAGGACGAGCCGTTGTTGTTTAAAGGCTTACCCTCCGACAGCTCCAGGTCCAGCTCAGCGAGCTGCTCCCGGACCTCTTGGGGGAGAGCGGACACATCCACACCGCGCTCCGCCATTATGGCCCGAAACCGGGGGGAAGAACGGCGCAGAACGGGTTACCGACAACAAAAATGCCCGTGTCCTCCTCACAGTGACAAACAAATGGTATTAAACAGCAGACCAAGCTCCATCATCTCCGCCATGCCGAGAGAGAAATCCCAGCCGATGGGAAGAGTCACATGACCAGCTCGGGATGAGGAGATCCTGTGCTCTGAAGCCGCGGCGGTTTTGCTCCCTCTGGTGTGGCGAGAGAGAATCAATGCAGTGTCTTCAATTCAAACACTTCTATGGTTAAAGTAGCCTAATGTTTTTTCCAAAAAAATCAAATCCTCTTGTTATTTACTTTCTAAATCCGTGTCCTCTTTCGTGAAACACAAAATAAGTTTTTAAGTAACTTCATGCAACATACGAAGTATCTCAAAAAGATGAAAAACAAAACTATATAGAGATTTTGTAAGACAAGTGGGTGAATTTTGGATCTTATTCGACATGATTTACAAAAGCAGGGTGTGTTACTGGATCACTACTTTGGATCACTAACAAACTAAAAGAAACAATTATAAAAAGTAAAATAACTCAAATGTGGTGTCACAAAGGTAATTCTAGAATTCTACATAATTTTTTTTTTCTCTGCAAGTTCTTTTCACTTTGAAACTATACATTTAACAGTATTTTACATTTTTTCCATTAAAGTCTCATTAGGTCTATTACAGTTGTTTTTATGTATATAGCAAAGGTACTTATTTATCAATTAACAGGTTCTTACATGTTACAAAATTTCCCTGTAAAATTAGGTTACATTTTTACAAAGATATTTTTTAATCCAAGAAACATGCCCTACTTTTGTACATAGCATTGTAAATGTTATTTAATACACTGGCAATGTACAAGGTTTGTATTGTTTATAATACATCACTCACACTGATAAGAACACAATGCATATGCACCTCATTCAAGCTATTCCACACACACAGAGCAGTCACGCACACAAATCCCACCGTACCATCTCTATATACAATATTGCAGAAAACCAGCTCAATGCATCTCAGTGAATGCACAAGAGGCTAGAGTTCCAACAATGTTTAATTATAACATATCTTAAGGACCGTTTCAGTTAGTCAATATCATACAGTAAGCAATATTTGTATGCTGACACATTTCATATTTACAGCTCGTTTAAGGGCTTCACTTACACATTACACAATTTGGGATCAGTGAGTTATACTCACTGTGGAAAGCAGTATGTTCTACACCCAAATAAGATAAATCCAGATGCAAGGAAGGTCAGTGACAGAAACTGATATGGCAGATTGGATCATTGAAAAAAAAAACTAGATCATCTAAACATCATCTACTCAAAACACATTATGAGAAGAAACATGATGCCAATTTCCTCTATAAGAAAATGTATGCTTTGGTAAATCATAATTATGAGATAAAACATTTACAATGATATTAAAAGTTATGTTTGACAAAGTCATTGTTATTCAAAATCTATAACAAAAATGCAATTTTCTTTCAAATTCAGTTTTGTCGAAATTACTTTTTATGCATTAATTTTACTCTGTATCTCTTTTTTAACTTTATGTCATAAATCATGCCTATCACTGCTTGTTATTTTTTTTGTATGTGGCAGAAATTAGCTTCTATTTAAATAATAATAATACAAAATTGTTATGAATAAAAAAAAAATAGCAACACTTTTGATAAAAGCCAAGCTTAAACTAACACAGATTATCCTATTTTTTAAAAAGGGAACAGGCATGAACTGTTAAATGGAATACAACTCAATAAGTTATGTGTTAGTTATGCGCACCAGATGAAATTCATTCAGGGTGGCCAAGTGTGAGTCTTTCGGGCCCAAACAAAGACAATGTTTTATTTCTATAACACCATCCTGTCACTTATTCAAAAGCATTTCAACTATTTTGAAACAAGACTTCACATTCATAGCCGGGTTAGTTAACTACTGTACATTCACAAAACGCAATCACAAGTCATAACGCGTGAGTTTTTGTGTGCGTGTTCCCTGTTATGAGACCAGATGCACTTCAACTTTGGGGTCTAACCTCTAATGCAAAAGGATTTATGTATTTTGGTTAAAGATACCTATAATTCAGCAGAGCATATCATAATCATACTGATCTAAAACATGTCCACATGGTTACGCTACCCGTTATATCCATATATATATTGCAAAACGCAGACAAACCAATAACGATATTCAAATATAAAAATATATTTTCTCTCCAATCTTAAGCTTTTGCGAGTCCATTCTGCGGCACCAAGTTACGCTAATGTGAGAGACACGATCTTCACCAAAAACAGCCACAGAAGCACGGACCTGAGAGAAATTACTTTAGATACGACAATAAAATTAAGAGAAGATAGGAAGAGAAAGAAATTGAAAATAGAAAAAGAAATAGAAAAAAGCGAGTATGTGTGAGATAGCGTCACCAAGAGAGAAAGAAGGTGTTAAACTTATCTGCATAGTGTAGTAATCATCTTTCTAATGTGGCCATAATCATGCAACGAATCATTATATTAGAAAAACCATTGAATAAAATGCAAAATAATTAAAAATACCTGCAAACAAGACAAATATCAACTCAATGCATTAGTGAGAAGATCTATACAAGTATATGTAAAGGTGTATTTTATAGAGATGACAGGAGAGACTTCATTTCCACTGCAGTGCTTCCTAGTCTGTGAAGTCTGACAGGGGCGTCCTATGATGTCTCTATTAAGCCCGGGGAGAGTCTGTGATAGGCTAAGGGTGAGCAGGGTGTGGTCAGAGCGTGGTAACATTGGTTCCCATTTGTCACATGAGAGCATTTACAAACACACCAGGACTGACCAGTCTTGAGAGGAAAAGGGGGATTCGCTCCTTTAAAAGTATATTTAGTTCCAATTGGCTGAGCATAGACATGCTCATCATCTGGATGTGGGCTGCGATTGGGAGGAAGCATCTCCAGCTGTGTTACACCACTGGCCCGAGCCCATTCCCGCTAAAACAGCAACAGCCTCTGCTGCACGCATGCTCAGACCGTTAACCGACACCGGAGCCGGTACCGTCACGGGCATCACCAACGCCGACGCTGAACTCTCATCCACTCCTGCAGCTGAAGGGAGAGAAACGGGGGAAGGATGAATGTTACGTATAAGGAATTTCAGACAAATAAAGTAAATATGTTGGCCGTGTGTTAGGAGAATGATGATTATTAATAGATGATCTACCGAGATATGCTTTTTTCTGCAAGGCTGTAACAGGGCAGTCCTTATGGGCCAACAGCAGCTCCTTCAGGCGTGTCACCTCAGTCCTCAGCAGGGAAACTTCACCCTGCCAAGCACATTTACAGGACTGTGTCAAGGAACTCTTATTATCAAAGTGCATGAAGGTCATTTTTGGATATACCATCTCTGCTTAATATGCAGAGACAATAAGAGGAAAGCCATTAATAAGTGTATTCCCCCCAAAAGTGCCTGACCAGCTGGACACAGCAAGACTGGCTCAACCAATGGCGTGATCAAAAATACAAATATACTGTTCCACAATTTGGGTTTAGTAAGATTTCGTAATGTTTTTTTTTTAAAGAGATCTATCTTGTGCTCACTAAGTCTGCATTTATTTTAACAAAAATACAGTAAAACTGTGAAATTGTAAAGTATCATTAGAATTTAAAATATCTGTTTTATATTTGATATTTGTTAAATATTCTGAATTTTCAGCAGCTATTATTCCAGCCTTCAGTATCACATTATCCTTCAGGAATCATTCTAATATACCGATTTAGTGCTCAAGAAACATTTCTTATTCTAACATTCTATATCAATGTTGAAAACAGTTGTGCCGCTTAATGCTGTTGCAGGAACCGTGAATAGTTTTTTAACAATGTCAAACTCTTTCCTGTCGCTTTGATCAATTTTAAGCATCCTTGTTGAATAAAAGTACAATTTCTTTCTTTTTTAAATCTTACTGACCCCAAACAGTTGTGAAAATTTCAACAGCATTATGAATTCTGAATAATGAATCAAATCATTTTATTTCCTGTCTCTTATCACTCGGTCCGTCTGACTCACATTGAGCGTGACGTTAGAAGTAGCTAACTCGTCAGCGCGCTTCTCCAGAGCACTGACCCACACTTTCCGTTTTTGCCGGCAACGGGAAGCAGCAGCTCTGTTCCGTTCAAGAAAACGGCGCCTGCGCTCATCCGGCTCAATATCTGCTCCTCGTCGTCTGCGCCCTCCTTTTGGTGGAGCAGGGGACACCTGCAAGATATTGCTTGAGCTGTCAAATAAATTGTGAACTTAAGCATATGACAACAGTAAAATAGTGTATACCAGGGGCGTAGATTAAGTGGGGGACGTGCCACACCCCCCCCCCCCCCCCAAAAACTTTTAATATCACGTAAATTCGACACCGCACTTTTTCGGGCAAGTGTGTTCGCATGAAGGTTAAGTGCCAGTGTGAATAAATATAGATTTAAATTCAAAGAGACAGGATAGTCTGTGCATGACCTGATGTTTTTAGACTCAGACTAAGGCGAGATGAACATCACGGAGCGCTAAACACTCATTACATGCAGTGTGTGTTCATTCATACTCGACGCCGGAGGGCCTGGAAATTCCTAATATGGAAAAATGTCCAGCTATTGCTGTATGAAAACAGCTGTTTTCACAGAAAAAAAACGGACGAGTTTGGAATTGCAATTGCAACAATACATGGTTTATTTGTGTTTTTCCAAGTCATCTCCAGGTAATAAATAAATGATATGAACAATGCAGTGCTAATTGACATAGCATTCATTACAGTATAGAAACTATTCTGCATTATGTGATAAAGTGTTTGTAGTATATAAACAAATCATTATTATTGGTTATTGTCCAGCAGTGTATCTGATTTATAAGCCAATTAACAACCGGAACCAGTGTTGCGGCACAACAAGCCGGCTATTTAGAAAATATAGTCACGGGAAAAATTACAGAGCCGTGGGTTGCGGTTTTTTTGGGCTACTTTTATAATGTACCGCAGCCGCCCAAAGTGTATGTAAACAAATAAAACTGAAAATAGATCCTTTTACTAATGTGTATCTACTTGGAATGTATACTATACCAAATTCCACATGTGATCGCAAAAGGAAGTTATTACAAACACTCGATGGTGGTTTGAAGTGAGTTCTGAGTAAAAGTGTACTATTAATCTCATAAATTGTCTTATGAAGCATGATGCTAATGTTAGCTCTAATGCAGCTGCAGAACAGGTCCCATTCTTCTTCATTATGCATTTTGTCATAATACTTCAAGTAAGGTCACAATAAAATGTTTTGTTGTATTTATTTAGAAATACTTTCGATAATAGATGGGGAAATGTATACTGGGATTGAAGTGATGTGGCTTGGTAAATATTGTATTGCCAGTATAAAGGCTGAAAAAAAACATATCTCATATCGGGTGGAGGTGTGAAAGGTTCTTTTCCTTAAACTAATTTGTCATGCATTTCTTTATTTCAACACATTTACAGGTAAATCCTAGTATTTTAAATTTGTGATTAATCAATGACTTAGTCCATGACTGTGATTAACGCGATTACATTTTTTATCCATTGACAGCACATATACATATATATATACACACACACATACTGTATACATTACATTTCTGTCCCCCTCACTTCTGAAATGATGGCTACGCCCCTGGTGTATACTGATATATAATGCTTTAGTTGAGCTTATTTACTATAAGATATCCCATTTAACCTATTAATTTAACTATTTGTTTAAGTCACAAACTCTATTCAAAAAGAATAGGCAAATGCTAGCATATATGCAACACAGGCATGAGATGTCTGTGAGCACCTGGGGTTGAGCAGGTGATGGTGTCTCAGTCTGATCTGTTTTTTGTATTGGTGCTGGTCCACTAGGACTCTGCTGAGATAGTGCTGCTTTTAGCCTCTAGATGGAGACAGATCCCATACACAAACACAAGGAAACGCCACAACATGTAATTTAATGCTCAAACCCTGTGTGCTACATTTTTTTGTTAGTTATATCGTTACATAATAAGCCCATTGTTAAGCATTTATACCCAAGTAAACACTGCGTGAGCTAGCGTGGGTGTGTGTGTGCGCGCATTCTCACCGTCTTGGCATCAGAGTGTGTACTGTATCCAGACGGAGAGGAGGAGCCACTGCTGCTCCCACCAATAGGAGGGCCTGGAATCCCTGGGATATTGGGCACTGGGTTTGATGATCTGGCAAGCTATATATAAACACATAACAACACAAGTTTAACATACTATAAACACAAAGCATAGACACAAATACAAAACAGATGTGAGCTTGGTTTGAGGGTCATACTGCTGAAAATGTCATCACAGATACTGTAAAGTAGGGCTGTGCGATATGACAATATATATATCGGATGGACGAAATAAAAAGTCTATCGTTTCATATTATGTTCTATTGTTTATTTTGTGGTGTCGCAAAATACATTGTTTACGGTGATACCTTTTCATCATTTGAGTGACTGCGATCTTTATACGCCGCGTGAAGGGGAGACAGAACGACCAGCCAGGACAAAACGAGGAGCTCGTTCCTAAACGAGGGACTACATCTGTAGCATGGTCACGCGTTTTTAAGCACTGCAGTTTTAAAACAACCGATTTTAAGCCGTTGAACTACAAACAACAGACCTATATGCGTGCACCGTCACTTTCTGTGTGAGGAGCACGCTTTTTCTTTTTTGCCGACTTTTAACAATTACATAAACACTTATATGCGTCAGAATCCCCGTCTTTGCAAGTATGCTCATAAACACAGCGATTTAGGTCTTAAGAAAGAGTAAACGGCAGAAAGAGAAAACGCATATGTAACAGTAACTTAGCTATATTGGATCCGGACTTCGGTCTTAAAGGGGAAGCTGTCCAATATTCGTTCTGTCTGCCATTCATGTTAATCATAGCACACTGCTAGAAAATCTCTCACTGCTCTTGACTAAATCACTTTTTAACTTTAATGAGAATAAATAAAAAAATAACAATAATAATGATATTTATAATATGTATAGACCTGTAATTATATCTATCATAGATAAGATAGATATAATTAACACAGTGAAGACTAATTAATTTACACAATGTATGTAGCGTTTCTTATTTATTGTAGTTTTTTGTCCTATTGCTTGCAATTAGTTTCTTATCCTTATTTCATCACTGACTGTTTATTTATCTTCAGTGAGGTTGAGTTTTTTTCTCTCTTTTTTTAGGCTTGTATTAGTTTGATATTGACATTGGTGACAAGGATTATGAAAATTATATGGTATCAAAGATTTTCATATAAAAACCTTTTTAAAAGAAAAAAAAAATCACTATATCGTGATATATATTGTTATCGTGATATAAAATTGGTCATATCGTGATATAAGATTTTGGTCATATTGCCCACCCCTACTGTAAAGGTAATAGTAATTGCTACTGTTTTGATTTAAGAATGATATATTTATGTGGGAGGTTTTGACAAGTGGAGATGTACTATATACTTTCATATTCATTTAGTCAATTGTCTTTAAGACCATCTGTATAATTAAAATGACTGATTTTATGTTCAACAAATTGGATGTATTCTTGCATTAGAAAGCAGCTGGACAGAGTGCAGTGGAATGCATAAATTTTGAACTATTTTTAACTTGACATGCTGATGATGCAAGAAGCTGGAAAAAAAACTGTGCAAGAAGTGCAAGAACACACATTCCTCCATAAGGGTAACAGATATTCCTCAAATACTTGAGCTAAATAACGTCTTGCTGTTAACTACTGTTAATTGAAATAATAATGTAATATAAATATTTAAGATATATTATACATTTTAGAAATGTAGAAATGTTATCCTATTGACTAAATAAAATAAATTCTAAATTAAATACTAAAATTACTAAAAGTAAAAATGTTAAATATAAAAACTAAGAAAAGCGACAATATAAAAAAGCCAAAACAAAATATGAATAAATACTATAAAAACAATACTAAACTTATAACTTCAACCTTTTAAGTAGTTAAATCACCAGCACTAATAAGACTAATACTAATTGTAATAATATTACAAATAAAACATTAACTAGCTGACCTCACTAACTCCGACTAGTTAGATGGAGAATGGATAACTGACGACCCTGACTCATCCCATAATGAGCACATGTGTGAGATGTCATACCGATATGACTGAAGTCTGCCCTGGACTGGGCAGCAGAGGAACAGTCTGACCATTTGGAAGCTGCATCAGCATGGGAAAAGAACCAGACGGCGAGCTGAAAAGAGTCATAGAGGTACTATTTTAGGACATTTTTCCTCACGCAGGGTGAGGAAGCAGAGGTGTGAACAACACTGAAATGACTCATGCAATTAAAAAAAAGAAGTTTCAACTCGGAGGAGTGAATCTCCTTCACTGCTGAGGATGAACACAACCTATCACAAAGTCAGGCTTATGATTTCATTTGGTTGGATCAACAGCTACAATGCATAAAAAAGGCTTTTAGACATGCCCTCTGCACTAGAGTGTTTGTACCTGAGTCTGTTTGACGGAGGGGTCCTGGTGATAACAGAGGTGGGAGAGGGCTGAGTTGGGTTCATGGCGTCGAATCCTTGGTGAAGTGGGAGTGAGCCTGGGCGCACTATGGTTGGTGTAGGGGTGGAAATTGCTGCAATTCGTGGAGGAACATCCTGTAAAAATCACATACATGACAGTTTTATATGCAGCACTGAAAAAAACTGTAAATACTATACTGTAATCAATCTAGCCCCAAATTTAAATTCACCTTGGCTTTCCTCATAGCAATAGGCTCTTTTGCCATTACAACTGCATCTTTGCTGTGTGTCATGCTGTAGGAGGAGTCTGTGCGGTCTAGAGGGGAGGAGTCAATCCCAAGAGGCCTTTCCCTGTCTTTAACCTCTGTAGGTGTCTGTAGAGCTTGAAGCTTTGAGGTTCAAGATATCAAAATCATTAAAGATACTGTGTCAGACAGAGCATATAATTGATAACCTTGTAATATTTTACAATTTCCTTATTTGAAATCTTACCGTGCCCTTAATTCTCCTCTCCTCCTCCTCCTGTGTTTTGCGGAGATCTTGCTCAAAGGAGCCTGCCAGCTCACAAAACAAACCCACCTCCTCACAATTCTTAAGAAATCGGGTGGGAGTGGGTGTCTGATCTGCACACACAAACACACGTTTGTTTGACTATTAGTGAGGACGTTGCATGGACTTCCATTGATTTTCTATCAGGTTAATGATATTTTCTATCCCCCCAAAACCTAACCCTCACAGAAACATGTTCATAACACTAGATTTACATCAAAACATGCGCTGGCCAACTCATAAGACTTTTTAACTAACGAGGTCCGGTTAAATGTCCTCACTAGTTGGCTGTTATATTATTTCACTACATAAGTTAGGACATTTGGCCCTCATAAGTATAGTTAAACAAGTACACACAGTATTAGCAAGAAATACAAACAGTCAAAGGGTGGCTAATTCTTGGATCCAATTTTTTGTTAAAATGTAATGTAGATGCACTTAAATGTAGTACAACAGCACTCTTATGTCATCTGACAATTTAATAGCTCAAGCCCTTTTAAAGCAGAATGGATTCTGCCTTAACGGTTACGACACAAAGCAACTATATAGTTGGAATCAAGAATCATTTTTGATAAAACACTGACAGCCAATCAGAATCTACCCGACTTTAAAGGACTCAAACATTTCAAACATTAGAGGACATAACTTTAGAGTGCGCTTATAATAAGCACAATATTCATATTGGTATAATATCATGGTATAATAAACCAAATTATCATTCTGGTGTAAACAGGCCTTAACACAAGCACTCATTGACAAATCCATCTATGTGGGGACACAAACCTGCTATGATAACCGTGTCTGTTCTAGCTTGTCCGAACTTCAGCGTCATCTCATGCTTATGTTTGTGCACTGCCAAATGGTCCTCATTAGTGAACCTCTGACATGAGAGAAACAGAGACACATGCATTAAACCCATTGCAATGTTTTCAGTCAATTTGCGTCTCATCCTAATTCAAATCAGATGGAAGCTAGAAGCAGAGGATGATATCAAGCCATCTGTTGTTTTGATGACGGCTTATGTTATCCAGTTATGCAGTGCTATGGGAGCCTCTTACAGTTGCTCAGTGGAAGCAAGGATTAAAACAGCTGGTGAAGATTTTAGAATAAAAGTTTGGGGCAACAATCTGCTTCTGGCCCCAAGATTAAGGGCCATAAAGATCCTTATACCTTATTATGCACCTTATGTCGAAGGACTGGACTGGCATAAAAAGGAGAATTTAAGAGTAACAATGCAAAAAAATTGCTCTTACCTGTCCACAGCCTGGGGCAGTGCAGACAAAAGGTCGATCGTCTCCCATTTTAGATCAACTACTTCCTGTGTCACTTCTAAACACCATCCAGAAAGAATAGTTGTGATTGATCTTATGAGACCCCGGACTTTTTAAAAACCTCAATTCTATTAGTTTCATCTTATTTTTTTAAACAGTTATCTGACCATAAACCCCTATTTTTTAAAAAATCCTGCCAAACTTTGCATTTGAAATGTACAGTGTCTTGAAAGATGACAGGAATCCAGACTTCATTGCAGCAGAGGCCTGCTAGGTTCAACTGATTGCATAATGTGCATCATGATTACATGATAAGACGCTTTCATTTGACTATTGTCTGAGATCATCCCTGTTTAAAGAACATTTCCGCTAAATGAAACCCGCTTCAACCCATAGCTTTATCACACCAACACATACTGCTAGCTAGCATGCGTTTCCTCTGTAAGCCATTCCAGAATTATATATACAATAAAATTACTCCACACTAACGTTAGTATGCAATAAAGCCATAACAACCGTTTTAACGAAACGATAACGTGTCGGAGGATTTGTCGTAACTCCTGGCTCGCTGTGTTTCGTTTAAAAGGCTCTTATTTAGCGATGTCCGATTCGTGAACGAATCGTTCTTTTGATTGAACCGATTCACAAAACCAGTCCGAATGATTCGTCCACGAATCTGACTGACAGTAGGAGCATTTGAAGTGAACCAAAACGTAAAATTACTTTAATGTTACAATTAAAATAAATTGTAGATATATTTACGACGTGACTGCATAGCAGCTTTACCAACACGTGCAAAAACGTTAGTAAAATATGTAAAGTAGAATGTTGTAGAAATATTTAAGGTTCTATAAGGCTATTTTAAAAACAACTGAAACATGACATTATTATTTTATAATAAAAACTGATAGTATTATTAATATCAAAAAGTTCACAAATCAGTGACCAGTAGATGACGCAATTACGTGGTGACGTTAGCGTACGTAATATCTGAATCATTTTGCCGAGTTTTTTTTAAACGAACCCTCCAAAAGAACCGATTCGCGGAAACGAGTTGGACTTCCCATCACTAAAGCTAACAGGCTAATGCTAACCACACATGAGCCAACAGGCTGTAACACCGCATTTACACTGCAAGCGAGCGACGCGAAGGGACAAAACAAGAACACTCCCATCATATATTAAACGACGCTGCAATGCCATGGTTATAATGGGAGTGTTCTAATTGTGTCGCGGCTCGTGCAGTGTACACACGGTGTTCATGACACATCCACCATTAGCGCGACCAGTGCCGCTACACTTGAACTCACTAATTGCACTGCTCAGATAATCCAAATGTGTTGCGTGTCACCTGTTCATCAGCCAAGGGTTTCAGTGTTTACAAACTTACCCTGCTCCTCCCTCTCTCGCTCGTTCCCTCTCTCCGCGTTCCCACCTTTGGAACTCCTTCATCCAGCTTGCTCACAATATGTAAATCTCGCGATATGTTGAGGTAATACTCAAAACCAGATTTAAGTCGTTACGTAACAGATTTGGAGCCGTGATGAAAAATCCGGTTCTCTAGTTTAAGCATCTCTCCTCTGAACTGCAGATGACAGTATTCTATCCTTAACATATGGGCCAATATATAGAAACCTTTTATATTTAAAAACACACACACATTTAACCCTCTATCAATTGCATATTTATTCTCTAACTGCTAGCTTTTCTTGTAAAACTAACACTAAGTTTCTTTATTCTATATAATCGTGTTCTTAAAAAAAAAAACCTTGCTACGTGTACTGCGTTAGGCTAACCAGGACTTGTTATAGCACTTGCATGTTGTTGCTCTTTTGTTGGTCACTAAATGACTAAATAAATATTTAATTTAGGTCATCATTTAAATGATTTTTTCATAAATTAACTTTTCATAAGCTAATTTATGGTATAGTTGAGTAATTGTGCAGTAAATGTAAACAAAAATACAAAATATCCACAAAAACAGCATAAATGCATAGCTAGGTAAATAAAAAAAATAAATGATATATAGTTTATCATATAAAACATATATATTTCCTTATGCAATTGCTCTGTAAATGTTTGGGGTCCATATGACCCCGAAGAACCTAGGAGTAAAGTCAATTTGAGTGGCGATTAAGGGCTAATGATAATTAATATTACTTAATCACTTTGTATTAAAGTAAATATCATTTTGTAACTTGACAGGTAAAGAAAGTCCCAAGGGTTGTATAAAATATAAAAAAATACTTTTGTTCTGTGTGTGTTGAAACATTCAGGATCACTTAATATTTGGTTAATTAAAAGAAATTGCTATAAAAACATTTTGTACAGCTTGTTCAAGACTAAAAATCAAACGCACAGATTAAAATCATTTATTTTCTTTAATTTCCTTTAGCATTTTTTTTTATTGAACATCTACAATATCATCCAAAACACTTCACTCAGCAGTTGCTATGTCTACCCCCTATATAATTAACAAGAAGTCAATACTTGTTTTTCTTTTGTGGTTAAAGACTTGCTACTCGTAACTGCACCATTTCATGTCTAAAAAGCGTACAGCCTACACAGGTTATGAGATTAGCAACAAAACATAATACATTTCATTTTACCAACCAATTATGAATCAAATCCATTAATTCAGATACAAATAAAAAAATAAAACCAGGTCCACTGATTTCTCATTTTAGTGGCAGTTTCAAAATCATTTTCGTATAACATTGCCAAATATAGAACACAAAAATCTGAAAACATCTCAAACTAATAACACACGTTAGGTCAAAAAAGAGAAAAAAAGTTAAAGAAAGAGACTATTTAAAACAAAATTGATGCATGAACTTTCCCACCATCCTTTCGTCTGAAACAGTCAAATAGAAAGTAGGGGATTTTGAGAAATTATTCATAGGACACCTTTATAAGGTTCTACACAAAGTTTCATAAAACTAAAACATACATTGTTCAACTCACTAATCAACATAATCATGATTTTAACAACGGACTGACTCATTCAACAGTGGCCCTGCCCATGGCAGAATGATGAGGAGTGAGGAGGAGATACTGCATTTTAACAGCACTTCCTGAGATTGTCTCTCTGCTGATTTGACTTTGGTCTGGATCTGTGCACAGCCCATCCATACATGTGAATGAGACGATAAGGAGGGGAGGAAAATCAAATTGAGGAGTGAATCATGCATTACAGTGTCACTGATTAAACTTTTTTTAAAACATTCAAATATACATTAACTGAAACTTAAGACCTCTAAACAGTTTAATGTGGTTACTGAATTCAAAAGGCTACCAATAAAAAAAAATCCTGCAGTATGCATTGGACAAAATTAGTCACATCATCGATTTCCTCTAAGGTCCCGAGTTCCCTCTCTTTCACCAAAGCCGACATGAGATTGGATGACAGGTACATTATGAGTGCTGTAGCAGGTATATTACATGTAATCATACAGGCATAAATGCAAGCGTCACATACAGATTATCATTAAACAAACATATAAAGAAAAACACAGACTGACTCAATATCACAGACTGGACATGAACGGTGATTCTGAAGCATACAATCCAACCTGATTATAGTCACCAGCATCTACAGCAGAGGGAGCAAAAATAAAATAAAACTGAAATGGTCAAAAGCAGACACTACAAACAACCTGCTCACTAGAAAACACTAACAAGACTTAAGGAAGACGAACTGGTTTTGCTCATCTAAGTGAATGATTTCTATTCATTCTTTCAATAAAGCAGCTTGATCTTTCTGTTACAGACAGACCCAGCCTTCAGAAACACTGGACATCACATGACATTATACAAAACGACACACCAACTCAAACCACCTTGAATATACACCGCAATATATGTCCGAATCTTTTTTCAATGGATGTCTAGTCCAATTTCATCCATTCGTCATGACAAACTTGTTCATTCTCAGTGTCCTTCAAACAACACATTTTCCTCATCCTTTGTCTGAGTAACGTACACACTGGGGTGGGAATCTATAGGCACCTCATAATTTAATTTTGATTCAGCCACGAAGCAATTACAATACAATGGCATATGTGCACAACTGAGTCACTTTACGAATCATGTGAAACCCTTAATACCCTTGAGAGGTTTTTTTTTTTTAAATGACATGACCAGAACATAGTGGAAACACGTTGATGTTTTGGCAATACACTTTTAGAAATAATTTAAAATCATATTAAAGTAATTTCTAGCTGTAGAATGAATTATATTAGTGATATGACTCACTTTTCCTAGTCTCCAAATCTCACTTCTAGAATTCCCTGGTCTTCCAGGATTGTGGGAACCTTGAATCGATATCTCACGTTTCATCTTGTGCACATTTTGAATAAATTAAAGAACAGTTATGAATCACTGTGCATCGATCATTTTTAAAAGCATCACATCTGAATCGATTTTTTTCCCAGCATCTTTTAGGACTGGTGCAAATATAGGAAGTGAAAAAAATATATAATAATAAAAAAAAAATACACACACAAAGGTGTGGACTGGTGGGGTGTTGCCATGCTGTCTTTTTGTGTGATCTGTTGCATATGGAGAACATGTGCTGGCTTGATTTCTCACAAACAGTACTATCATATATATATATATATATATATGATAAGTACAGAGTTGTACACTACTGCCAGGACCTTAAACACTCCAAGTAAAATCAAAACTCATTCACAATCTAATTGCTGTAAAATCACATACAACAGGAGGCATAGCCTCCATTTCATCTTTCAAGTGTAAGAGGTTTTTTGTCTTCCTTAAATTCCTAGATTTCTTCTGTAATTTTAAAGCACAACTTCCCAGATATCACAGTCATTCGGGAAGCAGAGGGTTCTTCGACACCACAGTGCGCAAGTCCAGTTTTCATATATAGATATATAAAGATTTATATACTCTTACTTTCATATATATAAGTTGTGTATCTAAACATACACACAAGTGTGCACGTGTGTTGAGGGCATACGAGGCATTACTTTGGCGATCTGGGTGGGATGTTTTGTTCTTTTCCACTGCGTCTGTTGTACCCCATCTGTGGAGAGGAGCGCCGACCCTGTAGAGGCCGTCTCTGTTGATCTCTGTGCTTAAAACCTGACCCTCTGGGGCCGTTACCACGTTGGTAGCCAGTCTGTTCTCTGGATGTCCGACTCTCGTTTCCTTTCTCCAGTTTCTCACCAGGACTGCAACGGGATGAGGCTGGGCCTTCTGCTTTGTTGACACGAAGTTCACGTAGGGGTTGGTTTGTGGTGGGAGAAGGGGTGGGACTGGGGCTGAGCGGAGCTGCCGGTGCAGGGGGAGGGTCTTTAGGTGGCCTCTGACACACCTCCGCATAGCTCAGCTTCCGAGGCTCCTGAGAGGATAAAAAAACAACAACTGAAAGTTAACAAACGTCGCCATAACGACCTTAGATGTGAACAAGCAACAGGAAGATTTATAATTTAGCACATGAAAGCATTTACCTGGACAGTAGCGCTTGTTGGGACAGGTGGTGTAGATGCAGTGCTTGAAGTGCTTGATTGGCTACATGAAGGTTTGGGGGCAGAAATGGGCTGGTCGTGCTTTATAGTCACCGATGCAAGGTCTGGAGGTATGTCAGAGACCTGCTCCTCTTTCTCAGGTCTCTTCACTTGATGTGATGTACTGTAGAGAAATGTGATTTGAATCAACCTGTTTCTATTTGTACAACCTTTCAATTATATTTTTTTAAACGCATAAATTTGAATCAAATTGTTTTGATAATATGTATAGCAAAAATAGGGTTAATTTTTTTGAATATTTAAAACGTATTAATAACCAATAAATAGGTATTACAATGTATAACTATATTAACATTCACTAATTTAAACCTAGATAAATAACAGTACTAGTAAAAGTTGTTCAATGGAAATGTGATTCTTTAAATTCTTCAAAATATAAGATCCTACTGTACATGCATGCGTGTACCTAGTGGTAGGTGTGTCCTGTTTTGTGGCAGGAAGCTTTGGCGCTGGAGTAGAGGGTCCAGTCGATTGAGCTTCCACTGGACATGTTCCAGGATCTTGACTGACATCTTGCTTGCATGTTTCCGGCTAAACAAACACAAATTGTAACTTTACTTACGTGATATCGGAGATTCTCTGTGTACAAGCAGAACAAATGTAATTGAGAATAAATGGTTACAGGAAGTAGTTCTCACTACCTTGTCCCTGCTGATGCCCTTAACAACATCTGCCATGCGATTTTCCAACATAGACTCAGTTTGCACGGTCACACCAGGCAGACGACTCGGAACACCTCCAGGCAATGGCGGGAAGTTAGTGGTTGCGAGGTCAAACTTAGGGGGTGGAGCTTTCACTTCCGATTCAGGATTCGGCCTCTGTGAAAAATAAAACGCAAATGAAATGAGAAGCACAAATAATGGAGCATGAATGGGCAATAAAAAATGTACTTCAGAGAGCCATGTAATAAAATTGAGGACTTACCGTTCTTTCATCTTCTCTTCTCCTCCTCATCATGCCACGATAGCTTCCTCTCCTAGACACATCACAAGTCGTTAAATACAATCCTATCAGCAAACCTGTCACCACTCAGTGAACACACTCAACAGATGACCCTCAGATCTCATAATCTTTACGCTCACTGGGACAGGAGTGACAGAGACTCGAAGGAGAGCGAGAGAGAGAGAGCGAGAGACAAAGAAAGAAAGAGAAATCTCAGAAAGAAAAATAACTCCTAAAGTCTTCCCATCACTCCCTGCTTCCCTCTATGCGCTTAGTTGATCATCACTGGGTCAAAAAAACTAAATTTGCTGCTTAATTTAACTTAAATTTATATATAAACGTAAAAAAACGGACCTGGCCCGGCTGCTAATGCCGAGGTCTGAGTGGTGGTTCTCTCTGGGGGAAGCTGGCTGTTCAGAGAGCGGAGTGAGGGTGGAGGCAGTTGTGTCTGAAGTAGGGGTGCATGGAGGCTGGGGACTACCGGTACCAGACGAAGTCTCTGTCAGCTGACACACGTCAGCACAAGGCTGTGGCTTTACCTGATTCCTGAACAGAACACAAATCAGAGGTCACTGCATGTAACTATAACAGAGCAAAGAGCAAGAGCAAAGCTGAGTAAACATCTGGGGAACAGATAGTTTATCAAGCTGGACTTTAAGGGTGGTCTCTCTGGCTGTGCAGAACAAGCATCACAAATGGAGGTGATATACACATGTAGTGACGAGAAAAAAGCTTGTTTGGTTGAGAAGTTCCTGAGGAGTAACTATTTTCATTTCTTTTGCAGATGTTCTCCCATTTAGCAGCACAGAAAAACCAATATAAACTAAACCAACAGATGAACCAACAATAAGCAAATAGAATTCTGCCTGTGTAAGCCTTAAAATACCAAAATTCTGTGTAAGCCCTAAAATTCCAAACTTGCATAATGCTATTTTGCTAAAGCTTTTTTAAAAGCTCACAATAAAAAGTACAGAAAATATACTTTAAGAAAAGTCTTTCGAAGGTAAAATACCTAAATATTAAGTTTACATTTTTTTTAGAACTGGACTAAAAGATTGTTCTTGACTCTAAAATTAAAGATGATTCTAATATGGCAAATATGATCAACACTTGTTACAACTGCCCCTAATCATCCTTGGTGTAAAATACTGTGCTCATTTCTTTACAGCCAAAACAATGCATCTCTCATTTGTCATTAAACCTATTTTGGAAATAAATGCACCACTGGCTAACCGGTCCTGTAGATCTCATATCAGGTCAACCAGTGTAGATTTTTTAATAATGCATGTACTTCCCAAGACATCATCAGGAATCTCTCATACACAAGAGCGACAGATGATACATGCAAGGACAGGGTCACATGACAGATCTGATGACATTGCACTGACATTCATTTACTGTGAAAGGCATCATGCGTCAAGATGCGGCTTTTAGCCGAGTCATGATGGTCAATACCTATGAAGTGCTTGCTCATAGTTGAATAACACTAAAGGTTCTGGTTATCTTTGAAGTTATGTGATACAGCCCATCCCTTAGCTATAACGTTAGTCTAACATAAGCCCAAACATTTTAAATCACCCCAATGCAGATCTGGCATTCTAATCTTTTAAAGCAGTTTGCATGGTACATGAACATGCAAAAGAATAACTTAAAATGAAATACTCCAGTAAAAACAGAGCATATCTACCTGAAGGCATTGATTACATTCTTTCGGGAATAAAGTGGAAGTCTAGAAAGTAAAGGAACAAAGTCATCGTGACTCCAGTGCATCAAACAGCTCTGCCCCACTTTCCATACATGAGGAAATAAATGTTTCTCAAATTTCACACTTTGACAAAAAGTACATCAAATTCAATTGGAAAGGATGCACATTAACTGAGGTACAAATGTAATTTGCTTAAGTATTATAAATAACTCACAGTTATCAGAATTGTTTATTTTACTGTGTTTTCCATCTCAAGTGGAAGAACAAGGAACTAAGCAATGCTAAGGTCATAAGTTTGACTCATTTTTATCAATGTATAGCTTAAAATGTAAGCCGCTTTGGACAAAAGTGTCTGCCTAATGAATTAGACAAAACCAAACCTTGCAAACACATTTGAAATGCAGCAAGTTAATGTCTACAAGATGGTTCTACCGTGACCTCCATAAAAAAAGTCAGATTTGATTAAAAACCAGCTCCTGGGACACAAAGTTCCTATGGTTAAAGAAACAACCCATTACGTTCTTGGCAGAGAGGGAAAGGAATAGACTGAGAAAGGGATTCTTAAAACAAAATGTAGGGTTCAGGATCTTACCGGTTGCGGGGGTAGTTGCGCGTAAGGCTGATTGGAGAGGAGCCAGTTTTGTAGTTTCCTGATGTGCCAAAGCCATTAACAAATGTGCTGTTGGGAAATGGAGCCTGCAAAATGAATCAACAGCTGAGATTAACCCACACATCTTTAAACAACTACAAATTTAATTTAGGGCTGTCGCGATTCGTCGATTTTAGTCGACTAGTCGTTTTTTTTTTAAATCGTCGACTTCATTTTGCTCGCGTCGACTAACCAGCAAAATACCGGAAGTGGCGCATTTCACAGACGAGAATCCATAAAACACAGTATTTTCTAAGGCTGCATGATATATTAAACCCATTTAATCATAATTAAGCATAACTGAATTCACAAACACTATGATTTAATTAAATAATTATATGAGATGCAGCTCTAATACAGTATATGCACTTTATTTAGATGCGTGTAGGTTAAGTACATGCTTCACACAGCGGCTCAGATCACAGTAGTTCCACAGAAACTGTTACCATTTACACATGAAGCGTCTCAAACTCCATCTCTGCATGTTCTTGTGAGTTTGGGTTTATTATAACGTTTATATGGGAACGCAACGTGCGCCATTTCATCAGATTTGTAAGGTAAATAATTTATAAACCCAAGCAAACACAGGATACATCGTGATTTCAGAATAAAAGTTCAAACCCTCACTCTTGAGTTTACACGTTTTGATGTACATATTTTAATTTAATGACAGTGGCTATAGCATTTCTGTCCTAAAGATAGACAAATATTATTATTTTTTATATTTAATTAATATTACATTTGAATTAAATGGTGCTTGGTCAAGGTCAAGTCAAGTCAAGTTGAGGCTTTTTGTCATTCCGCTACATGTGTGGACATAACAGTGGGATGAGATGTCGTGCCTCACAGGACCACGGTGCTACATAATACAGACATACAACACGAAGTAAAAACAGTATAACCTATAAACAACTAACCTACTGTCAGCTTTGAATATAACTTATGCTATATTAAAAGTGGTTAACCTCTACATAAAACTAAAAAAAATAATAAAAAATACAAACTGTACAACTGTTTGCAGACGACTTCAAATACTGTACTTGTGCAAAAAGAGAGACATTCAGCAGCTGATGGGGAACAGTGTAGGTGATTTGTGGTGCATGAGCCAGTAAACATACATTAAATTACAGTTATATAATTGCAATCAGTCTTTTTGTGGGATTTGTACCACAATGTGTGTGAAAGTGTTAGTGCATGTAGAGGCGAGTGTATGCTACAGGTGGCTTGTGCAGGCCCGCTCACCTGTGCGTTTAGCACACTTGAATTGCACAAAAATAACACAAATAATAGTTTTTTTTCCTCGTGATGTGGCAGGGGTGTGTGTGTGTGTGGGGGGGGGGGTTAGTCCATGTTTCAGGATGTAGGGGTTTTTTTGGGGTTTCAGAGAGGGGCGGTGTGATGCGAGTTCAGGGCTCTCACAGCCTGGGGAAAAAGCTGGTTGAGCAGTCTGGCGAGCGGGCTCTGAACTCTGGTACCGTCTACCTGAGGGTAGGGCTGGAAGAGACTGTGGAAGGGGTGGGTGTGGTCCTTCACGATTACTTTTTGCTTTGCTGGCGCATCGTGTAGGAAAATATCCAGGATGGAGGGGAGAGGGGCACCAATGATTTTTGCAGCGGTGTTCACTGTCCGCTGGAGGGTCTTGCGGTCTGCTGCACTGCAGTTCCCGTTACCAGACAGTGATGCAGCTGGTCAGCACGCTCTCAATGGTACCCCTGTAGAAGGTGGTGAGGATGGGTGGAGGGAGGCTTGCTCTTTTCAGCGGCGGAGAAAGTGCAGGGGTGCTGTTGTGCCTTCTTGGAGACAGACCTGGTGTTGGTGGTCCAGGTGAGGGTCCTCTGTGATGTGCACCCCCAGGAATTTAGTGCTGCTGACTCTCTCCACAGTCGAGAGCTGTCGTTGATGCAGTGGGGGGTGGTCAACAGAGTTTCTCCTGAAGTCCATCACAACTTCCTTTGTCTTCTCCACATTGAGGGACAGGTTTGTTAGCGCCACACCATTCAGCCAGCTGTGCCACTTCCTCTCTGTTAGTGCGTTTCATCATTGTTGCTGATGAGACCTACCATGATGTGTCATCGGCACTTGATGATGTGGTTGGAGCTGAACTTGGCAGTGCAGTCGTGGGTCAGCAGCGTGAAGAGAGCGGGCTGAGCACACAGCCCTGTGGGGCAACCTGTGCTCAGTGTGGTAGTGCTCGAGGTGTTGTGGCCGACACGGACTGACTGAGGTCTTCCAGTTAGAAAGTCCAGGATCAATACAGAGGGAGTTGTTAAGGCCCTGCAGGTTTAATTTATTGATGAGCTGTTGTGGGATTATTGTGTTGAATGCTGAGCTGAAGTCGATGAAACAGCATTTCTAACATAGGAGTCTTTATTTTTCTGATGGGTAAGAGCCAGGTGGAGGGTGGAGGAAATTGCATCATCCGTAGAGCGGTTTGGGCGGTATGCAAACTGGAGCGGATCGAGTTGTGTTGGGGAGGCTGGTTTTGATGTGTGCATGACTAGCCTCTCAAAGCACTTCATTATGATTGGAGTCAGTGCTATGGGACGGTAGTCATTTAGACAGGAACAGGTGATTTTTTTGGACGGTATGATCGTTGTGGATTTGAGAACATGTGGGGATGACTGCCTGGCTCAGCGAGGTGTTGAAGATATCTGTTAGGACATCTGTCAGCTGTTGCAGCACAGTCTTTCAGTGCGCGGCCAGGTATATTGTCAGGACCCGCAGCCTTGCGTGGGTTAATCCTAGATAGGGTCTTCCTTACGTCGCTGGAGACAGACAGAGTGCCTGGTCGTTGGGAGGTGTGGGAAGGTTTTTGTGCAGGTGTGTCGTTCTGCATTTCAAACCGTGAATAAAAGTGGTTGAGTACATCTGGGTGGATGTGTCGTCATCACAGGCCTGTGGCGGGGGCTTGTAGTCAGTGATGGTCTGAAAGGCTTGCCACAGGCTCCGTGTATCTCTGCTGTTTGTGAAATGATTATTGATTTTATTGCCATATGGACTGTTTTGCATTTTTGATGCCACGGGACAGATTGGCTCTTGCTGTTTTGAGGGCTGCTTTATCTCCTGATCTGAACGCTTCATCTCTGGTTTTTAGCAGCCCAGAAACTCTGCTGTCATCCATGGCTTCCGTTTGCACGTGTGGTGATCTGGTCTTGGTGACTGTCACATCATCAATGCAGTATTTGATGTAAGCAGTCACAGTTTCAGTGTACTCCTGCAGGTCTGTATGGTTATTATAGGTGGCCGCCTCTTTAACATGTTCCAGTTGTGTCCTGGAAGCAGTCCTGCAGTGCTGAGGTAGCATTGTCTGGCCATACCGTGATCTGCTTTTGAACCGGTTTGGCCAGTTTGAGAAGTGGTCTGTATGCTGGGTGGGGTTAGCATAACAGAGATGTGGTCGAGTATCCGAGATGGGGGGGCAGGGGTTCGGCTTTGTATGCGTTTTTCATGTTGTGTAAACAAAGTCAGTGTGTTATTTCCCCTTGTTGCAAAGTTCACATGTTGGTAGTAGAACTTTGGTAAAACTGTCTTAAGTTAGCGTGGTTGAAGTCGCCGGCTATGATGAAAAAGCCGTCGGGGTTATTTGTTTGTTGTTCGATGATGGCGCTGTACAGATCAGAAGCGCGTCCTTAGCATTTGCACACAGGGGAATGTACACGCGACAATAACAATGGCCGTGAACTCCCGCGGCAGATAGAACGGTCGACATTTCACAACCATAAACTCACCAGCGATGAAACAGTGTTTTGATAATACAGCAGCATTGTTACACCATTTTTGTTGATATACCACACACAATCCGCCCGCGAGTCTTACCAGACAGTGATGAATCTCTGTCCGGGCTCGGCAGCAGGAAAGTCCGTTAAGCTGAATGGCGGAGGTCCGGGATGTTGTCGTTTAGCCATGGTTCAGTGAAAACAAAAACACAACAATCCCTTGTCTCATGCTGTGTAGACCGGCTGAGTTGAATTAAGTCCAGTTTGTTTTCCAGAGAAGCGAACGTTTTGAGAGCATGAGTGATGGATATCGCTGGTCTAGTTGGGTTCAGCCCTAGTAGCCTAGCTCGAATACCTCCACGCTTGCCGCGTTCTGTCCCCTCTCACACCGCCGGCGTCGCCGTTTTGTAGTGGGTAGCTTCAGTAAGGACGAGGCGCGGTCTCGGGGTCCGGCTTCAGCAGCAGACAGAGGCCTTGTAGTCTTCTCAGTAGTCGCCGGTTGAATAGCTGATGTTTTTACACATTGCCGCTATTTCAATATTAAACAAGGATTAGATCGCGCAGTAATATGTAAAAATAATCATGCCTTTGATGTTATGAGTAATCTACATTAGCTCTGTTTATTATAAATGTATTTTAACAGTTTTGTTTAATAAAACCATATGCTTTCTTGCTTTTAATACATTATTTGAACTAATTATTAATGCATCATTGCTATTATGTATTTTAAGTCATTTTAAAAGCTATTGTTTACTTACATCTATTTTTATTACCATAAAAAAATATTATAATTATAGGGCCCTATAAAATCCGTTTTATGTCCAAACTCATTTTTTTCCATAATTTTATATACTCCGTTTTATTGATTAAAAAAATTATTAAATCAAAAAGCCTGTCTAATTAATTGAGTTTTACAGTTTTATCTGTACCAAATTCTGCTTTTCCATTATTTTCTGGATTCCATTTTAATGGTTCCATTAAATGTTAATAATCAAAAGCATCTCCAAATAATAGATTTTATACTTAAGAAAAAGTGCTTCTTTTCAGAAATATTGCACATTTACAGTTTTCACCTAAATAAATTCTGGTAAATAATATTTATGCTAAATACTCCTTTAAAAAGTGTTTTTTATTATAATTGTATTAGTAGTCTAGAACACGTGGATATGTTGTCATTCTTACACTAACACTGAACTTTGATTTCAGTGATTTGGACTACGAGATGGACACTTGCACTCTATGTTGCACTTTACTTTTGCTTTAAAAAGGATTTCATAGAAATGTGGATTAATAAAATATTCTTAAGTCAAATTGTTGATCTTTTTTGTGGAAAATTAATTGTTTAGATTAATCTAAATAAAAATAGTCGTTAGTGGCAGCCCTAATTGAATTCACATTTTTGTGACATGGCCAAAGCACATCTTTACATTAATGTGATATGCTAAATAAACCAAATAAATGTTGGCATGGTAACCAATCAGAAGGGATTCATCTGCCCTGACTTCACTGCAGCAAGTCCCCTGCAGCTCGGCCTGCAATCACAACCCTGATTACAAACTAGGAGACCCACAGTGACTCCATCAGCGTATACCCTCAGCCTTCACGACTGCAATACAACGGTAACAAAATAAAAGATAGGTCACATTCAAAGTGACTCTAAAATGACTAGTGGACTGCTACAATGCTCAGCCATAACAAATAGTAAAGTGACCCTCAGATCTCATAATCTTAACGCTCACTGGGTCAGGAGTGATAGAGACTTAAAGGAGAGAAAGAGAGAGAGAGAGTCAGAGAAAGGAGAAAAGTGAGATAAAAGTAGCAGAAGAGAAATAGAACTCCCAAAATCGTCTGATCACTCCCTGCTTCCCTCTATGCGCTTAGTTTATCATCACTGGGTCAAAACATCCAATTTTATCATAGACATCTTTCATAAACACTTACATTTGTGTTTCTACACATAGGTTCTCTTTATTTTGAATTGAAGTATATCAGGATTAAGTTCTCACCAGTGGCGTTTCAAAGTAAGGGGTTGGTGAGGGGGTCCATGTCTGTGGCAGGAGGCTATAGACGGGGTACTGCTGTGGAGGCTGGTACACTTGCTGCAGGTAAACTGGAGATGAGTACTGTGATGGAGTCGAGTAAACCCCAGAGTCTACGGCCCCATAACCGTTCTTAGCAAAGAACGTGTTTATGGCCTTGATACGAGCCTGCCAACACAAACATGCAAAGAGACACCTGTATTAAAACCAGAATATCTAAAAAGATCATTCATTATGGGTTACACTCAAAATATGAAACTAAAAGGATACCCATAAATGACAAATCAGCATTCACATTTGTCCAAACATAAATAAAACTGTTCATGCACCTCCCTAATCCAGCAATTACTGTTATAAACATCTACCAGTCTCTCAGCAGGGCACTTGAGAGCAGATTCCCTTCATGTGGCACAAACGTATCTCATGTATTACTCATACAGATGCTTTTTGTTTGACTATTTATAGATGTGGGCTAAAAGATCAAATGTATTTTGTTGTAATGCAAGAGATTTTGAACAGAGCAAAAACAGCCTGGTTTGTGGATTACGTAATCCCATACACTGTCTGTGGGGTCTTTTCTATTGGTTACATATTGATGGGATAACTGATCACTGATTGGTTGAAAGACTGATTGGTTTCTGCAGGATTTTTAAGCTCAAATTTAAGACCTGCACAAATAAAATGAATATCATGACCGCGGGTAGGGCAACGTCTATAGTACCATAACAAACTGTAAAATGACTGCAAAAAGCATAATTTACAGTTCAGATACAAGTTCACAAAAACAAAAAAGTTGTATAAAATGATAAACTTAATTTCTGCCTTTAAGGCATTTTTAAGAAATTTGAAAATTATTATATAAATTAAATAACATGAATCAGGGGTGTGCAATATTGACCAAAAAAAGTGATATTTTGATTTTATCGATAATGATAATTAGACTATATTTTGCTGAGTGTGTTATTGTGCTGGTCTTAATCTATCTTAAAGATTAACGTGGACAGCGGACTCCTGTTTTTTTTTATATTCTTCATATTCTGTGGGGTCCACAGCAGCGATAAAAATGAATCTTTTCCAATAAATTTTATGGGCATTTTTACCGTCAAGCCATTTTTTTCTAAAAGAGTGCATCATCTTTTGAGTCAAATTCTTGTATTTGGGCTGTTACCAAGCAAATGAAATAAGTATCAACAAAATTGATCTTTGTAACGCAGAGGAAACACAGAAGCTGCATCTGAAGAGGCATATAGATGTATTTACACACTGTTTAATGCAGGGACATAGAATGCTTTAACCTGCAGTTACAAATGCATAAATAATGTTTTGATATTTGAAGCATAAAAAGTTGAAAACTGATGTTTGAAATTATATTTAAAAGATGAAAATACTTTAAATGTGAAATTAAAATCACCAGCAGGTGGCGTTGCGACAACAAGTGAGTCGTTGCGACTGAACCGAATCATTTAAACGATTGATTCATTCAGGAACAAAACCCTGTCATGTTGCTCAGAGACACAAAACAGTACTGTGGCGGTGTTTGGAATAATTTCTGTTGGAGAAATAGAGCAAAAGCAGGAAATATGGTGTCTAAAGCGTAAGTCTCTTAATATTAACTTCTTGTTTATTGAACTGTGGTATAAAATCAATATCACATTTGTAATCATGCTGACTTTGAGAAAAATACGGCACTCTTCGGGTGATATTAATTGTATGAAATGATATAAATATAGGCTATACATTTTCTGCCCCCATATCTTAAATGATGTGATATTTCTAATAATAGACAATCGTGCAGTGAAATCATAGCCTTTTCTGGTCTTTCTGTCCCCAAATTTAAGACCTCTTGAAATCATAAGACTTTTTAAGACCTTAAATTTGATACAACTAAATTTAAGACTTTTTAAGACCCCGCAGAAACCCTGAAATGAACAAGGGTCGAAGTTGAGTACTTCAAGTGCTGTGATGATTAACAGGATTCTCTGGAGTGGTTAAGGTGACACTAGCTGTATTTGAAGTGTCGGCCAGGAATGCACACATTCAGGGGGCTTAAATTACAGCTGACCTAACAGAAGAGATGGCAGCACAATGTACACTCACCATAATTGGTTTGCCCTGAAAGGTTTTGACTTCCTCACGCAAGTATCTGTAGGCCTGTAAAACAATGTGACATGAGTCAGTGCAGAAACAACGTTTCCATATAATAAACCAGCACAGAAAAGACAAAAACACTTTAGGCATCATTAATGCAATAACAGCAGAGCAAATGTAGGTATTTATTAGTGTATCAGACAACTACTGCAGCTGTTAATGTTTTAACCCTTTCAAATGGACCAGGTAACTAAATCAGCAATTTAATTACAATAAATTAATAAAACACAAAGGCTAACTTTAACTACCGCTTTTTAGATTTCCTTATGACCATATTTAATAAATAATAATGGCAAACAGAAAGTTACACATAATATAGATTAGAAAGTCATAAACCATAATTACATGAAATAAATTCAGGCAATTTTTACTTGCATCATATGATCTAAAGTCAAAAACACAATATGGTGGCACTCCATCCTCACATATTTTTACCAATTATATATATATATATACACACATACATCTATTCCATGAGAAAGGCCTTTTGTGCATGTTTGTCAAAAATACCTGCTGAGCATCGGTGTCAGACTGGAATGTGATGTACCAGTTGTTATTGTGCGCAAACTCCACACTGATAACCTGCGGACACTTCTCACTTTTAAACAGGGCCTCCACCTCCTGACAGAGACAAAAGCATCAGTCAGCAAATTTAAAGAATAAGTGAACGCTACTGACAAACAAGAGGCCAGATTTCCCTCAGATCTCATAATCTCACGGTCATTAGGGCAAAATCCATTGTACTGAGAGACAGAGAGAGAGAGAGAGAGAGAGAATAAATGAAGTATAAAGAGATAAGAGTTAGAAAGACAGAATGAATTCTCAACAGCAGCAATGGTTCTGGATCCTTCCAAGCGCGATACTGATCATCATCGGGGTGACCAAATTAATGATAACCAAACTCTACCATATACAGCCACAAGAGATGACCATAAAGTGTGCTCTCACCTCTACAGGCGTGGTCTCAGGAACCTCTCGGAGGATGATGATGCATCGCTTGTGGTTTGGCCGTACCTTCTCACCCTTCTCATCCACCTGCACCATGGGAGAGGCTAAGGAGGACAGAAAACAAGGAATTAACAAAGCATTGCAAGGCATGAACGAACTTTGAAACTGTGGTCAGATTTTGTTTGTTTTACCTCGTAGCACCTCAAGAATCAGGTCCATATCAGTAGTCAGCAGTTTGACCCCCTCCATACTCGCAATAGTCCAAATAGGGACAAACTGATCACTGTCCATCTGAGACATCAGGTAAAGGTCCTTTGAGAGATTCTCTCTGTAGGAAATAAATGTTAACGAACAGATGTTGAACACTTGCAGTGATATTCATAAAAGTTCAAATGGATCAAATCTTTGAATACTTAAGAGTATATAATGGTAAAACAGAATTTGAATGTCTGCTTTGCCAACTAAAAGCCTCCATTGCATAATTTGCATATTCCATTGATGGAGTACTGAATACTATCATGTTATCACGACACCAAAAGGACTCTTTTACTTAAGTTTACACATGCAAATAGAAAAAATTTGACCTGAGAACTAACTTTACACAGAAGTGTAGATTCCTTCTGGAATACAGAATTATTCCTACACACTGTACCATGTGCAAAACTACACATTTTCAAACTAGACTAATCAGTAGGTTTCCTGAACGATTAGTCAACTATTTGGTCGTAAGGAAGCCTTATATAAGACGAATGGTTTCAGTTAACCGTATCGGACATTTCTGGGGTTGCAAGAAATGTCTCAAGAAACACTGAACACTGACAAAGAATCTTTTACATTTACATTTATGCATTTAGCAGACGCTTTTATCCAAAGCGACTTACAGTGCATTCAGGTTATACATGTTTTGTCAGCATGTGTGTTCCCTGGGAATCGAACCCACAACCTTTGCGCTGCTAACGCAATGCTCTAACCACTGAGCCACAGGAACACTATCAAACAATCAAAAGCACTGCAGCTAAAACAACAAAAGTGTGGATGACTATAGAAATTGATATTTGGAAAGTAATTATCAGCATCAGAACATCCAACAAGTCCTTGAATATTTAATTACAATTGTTTTTTGTTTTAATCTGGTTAATATACACAAGTATTGGGCAACCAATATTTAAAACCAAAAAAAATGTATTAACTCTGGAATGGGATATTGAACAATCTCACTTTCAAATTAATCACATGACACAAGAACTAAAGTATGTTTGGCATCCAATGACCATACGGGGTTAGCAATGAGAAATTATTTAAAAAAAGGACATTTAATATTTGGGTGAGCTATTTTTTTTTTAAGTGTCATATTTTCAGATTAAACATTCCTTATTTGGCAACCGACAATTACAATGCTCCCAAATAAAATGGCTTCAATCGGATCATCTACATCAAATCACAGGTCCATTATGACATTGCATTTAATTAGTGAATGAGAATTTTCTCAAGCAAGAGTAAATAAGCAACACTCTACTGTGCAGATGATTATGAATTTCCATTCATCCATTACACAATTACATAAAAAGGGGAGCAGGTGTTAGCATGTCTGAGCGTACAGTGGGCGTTACCTTGAGAAGCAAAATTCCAACTGCTTCTTCAGTGATTCCTTCAGATTCTCTTCAGACAGCAGAGGCTGCTCCTCGACCGTCTCCCCCTCCACTGAGCAACACAAAACACATCCCATGACAATCACACCGATGACAATCAGCCAGTAAGCAGCACTGGAATGGAGTGGAACTGAAGTGTGACAGTGGGTGTATGTGACAGACCTGGTTCGTAGAGTGGGTAAGCCAGTTCTGCGGACTCCATGCCATTCAACATGCTGTTCTCCATAGCAAGGGCTGACTCAGAGTCACCATAGCCAACACCATACTCCTTGAAACCTACAGAGCAGAAACGACCATAGATGAGTTTGCAAGCTCACTGATCGTGTAAGAACAGCAATAGGCCATTTAACCCTCAGATCTCATAATCTCACGGTCATTAGGGCAGACACACTCCACTGAGAGAATGAGCAAGAAATTTAGCCAGAGAATTAGATAAATATTGAAAAAGAAAAGAATGGAGAGAGTGAGAGAGGAGAAATGAGAATGAAAGATCTCTACAGTGAGAATGGTTCTGGGTCCTTCCAAGCGCGATACTGATCATCACTGGGTTTTAGCAAACTTTAACATCACACTCCAAAATGGTCATAGCTGCCAAGAACACTTGCAATGAATCTAGCCATTTCCCAAATAGATGAACTAATGTGTAGAAATAAAAATCTCTCAAGTTCTACACAACTCAAAGCATATGGGTTTTGAATGACATGTTTCAACATGAAGTAATTTGGCCTCATTCATGAAACATGAGCAGAACGAATGTGTGTAAATGGTTCAAAGCCACTTTGACAGTTTCAAATTCATGAAAATGTTTGTATTTTCAAAATGTTGGTGTATGAAAAATGTACACCTGCTCCCCACAATGTGTAAATTCTGCGTAAAACATTTTGTTTTCTTTTTGCACTGCAAACTCATAATAACTACAAGTTAATTTGATTGCCCTCTTTTTTTTTACTGATTTTTGATGCTGTAAAACGCAGCAGCGTGTCGTCAAAGTAATAACTACAAGTTAATTAGAGGACGGGCGGGACAAAGAGACCAACAATGCCATTGCCCTCTTTTTTTTTATCAGGTGAGATGATAACTGTAAAACGCAGCAGCGTTCGTCAAAGTCACTATTTACCCAGCCGTATATAGAGGACGGGCGGGACAAAGAGACCAACAATCTTACTTGTACATTTACTTAAAAATGAGATACTAGTGACTTAAAAATGAGATGCTAATATGTTGCTGCCGTGGATATTCCAAATAATAGCAACTAAAGCATCTCAGCTGGAAAAACGCTGTGCCACCAGTGTTCTCAAGCACCACCAGCTGGTCATTTTAAAAAGAGCTCCTGAGATTTTTTCAGCTGGCTATAAACACTTTGGTGGACACACATATTTTATTGTAAGGGATATGACCTATTAGTCTAACATTTTTGCCATTTACAGGAGCCAAACCTGAGAAAGTAGACCAGAATATTCCACTGCATTCCGTGACACATCATTTGCGTAGCTGTAATTCATAGGCGGGATTATGATAATTGTGAATGAGCTTGCAGGAGCACCCATTTAGGAATGATTGGAAATCATTAACATACACATGTTTAACAATTTAACATCAAAGCGTTTGTGAATCCAGAGGAGAGTTTTCGGGAAGATCTGTTTTAGGCGCAAATCACTCCACATTTACGCAAGTTTCATGAATGAGGCCCAAATTTTCCACATTTAATTACAGCAATAAACAAATGGCAATCAGGATATGTACCTTCCGACTCCTCAGTGGAGACAGTATCTGCTTGTGGCCAATGGCACGTCTCTGTGGCAGCCTCTGGAGCCTGGTTGCTTGGTACAGACATTTCCTGCCACACTTTAGCATTGGGATTCAGACCGGCCCCCTTGGTGGTCACCTTGAAGACAAGGTTAAACAAATTCTAGTTTAATACAGTAATCATTTTTACAGTTAGATTTACACATCACAGTAAAATAAAATCAGCAGAAATGTCAATTTAACTGTGGCTTAATTTAAACTGAATTATAAGACTTAAGTAGAACATTGCTGATCATTTAACAACCTATTATCATGCATCGGAACTAGACCCATCTATCATAGGACAAATTTATCAAAGTTCATGTTTACTGAACAGGCAACACTAAGCGCGTTTCCGTTAACCTTCAAATTGCGCAATTTAAAATACGCCAAATGGAAACGAGTCAATTTCTCAAAAACTCCTATATATAGCAAAAATGTTTTGCTTTTTTCGCACGAGGTGGTTTTTCAGGCAATTCAAAAAAGGAATAATTAGCAAAAGTACAATGCAAACGTTTTTTTTTTTTCGCATTTACAGGTCACGTGGCTTATGTATAAAAGTCATTATTATTCTTCAATGTACTAACTCCAAGAAACACTTCATACGTGGTCGCTCTCAAGTATAAAGGATTTTTCCCCGCCAGTAATGCTTAGATAATTTACACTGCACACGTCTGTGGTGTAGTGTGGCTCAGATACGGCTTCATAAGGTGGCTGCAGCCGCTCTAGTGGAATGTAGTTAGGCGTCAGTGTATTAGGAAAATAGTTATCCACCCTTTTTCACAGTATGGTGGGAAGGTAACCACAAAAAAGGGGATAATAATCCTGAAAACAAAATGCCTTCTGAATTCACATTAGCAGCATCTACTTCTCAAAGCTTGCTGGTCACAGCTGTTGAACTATCACTGATAACTGGCAAAACTGCAAACACGTTGGTAATAACTTTACAAGTATCCGACTTCAATTTCTCAATTCTCAACATGTTAAGTGATTACAAAATGACAACATTCCTCTCAATATCAACTTGCATAACAGACACTCAAGTGCACAAAAAATGCAACAGTGGGCTACAAAAGTTAATAGGTTTCTTTATTAGTAACATGATGGCATTTAAGATTGCATGGATAAAATATTGCAAATGATTTGACAGCATTGTATTTCCGCAACGTTTTTCCAAACATTCACAAATGATTAAAAAAACGAATTTTTAATAGTCACTTTCACGGGGGGGGGGGGTTAACAGATACGACGCTATCAAAGGTTCACATGACACGCTGAGGCACAAATTACATAAAGTAGAATTTAACGTGCATCTGCTATGTCAGCAAATTAAACATTGCACTATAGCCACAACCTTGGCGAAGGACGTCTGAAGAGCACGGTGAAGGAATACGAACTCCAAAGGACAGGCATGAGCACTAACTATTAACACACTTGACGAGTTTAAAAACCAGAACTGCGCACAACTTATCCCTTTAGCTTCTCTATACTTTATAATAACTGTTACTGCTCTCGATCAGGGATGAAGCTCATTTACAAGATCTATTACTTACCCGACGCGACACTCCATGCACACAGGCTGGAGGTTTTAAATAATCGGCCTTTCACCCATTTAATCTGATTAGCCACTCTGATAAAACAGGGCAAGAGTTTAGAGGGAACCGCTACAAACCTGCATCTGAAACGCAGCCTGGTTAACCTGACTAGCGCTTTATTGGATTTGGACGGGTTAAAGTTATTTGTGAACTAAAGGTTAAACTAAAAGCCGAGGCAATTCGTGGATACCTTTAATATTCGCTTTAGTAGTGATCCGCACCGATACATTTTACGTATTTTGCGTAACAGTTAAATAAAAGACGCTGGCTACACCGCTAGCATTTGTTGTGCGCACGTGGATCTTTTGCTGACGACGGTCTTACATAGCAGCTTAACTAGTCTTGCTTCTCGCTAACTACTCATTTTAAATAAAATAAAACAAGAACACTGATGACTGCATTACAAAACCACAACAAATTCTAATCCTTGTTGAACTCATGGCAGGCGCCATCGAGCTGAACCCATGCTGCAGCTGTGAAGAGCCTTCGCGGTCGCCAAAATGACCTCATTAAACTCACCTCCACAAACAACAGCATTGTCTTCTCCCCCAACAATGTTTTCACTCGCTAGATATTCAGTAGGCGAATTAATCTAGCTCACAATAACGCGGCACCGGATTCCACTTCTTTCCGTTTAAAGCAAAAGTGCAAGTTCACAGCCAAAGCGTTTCGCGGCCACTCATCATCTGCATCAATCCCCTTTGCTCTGCGTAAGCATCTACGCGGCGCTTAGCGAGTCTGATTGGCCGTGCGCTAGTCTTTCCTTCGCCTCTTTTGTGATCACATGCAGCAGCGCGCGTTGAATATTCCCCGCCCACCGTTATGGGATTGGTGCGTGCTGGAATACGTCATAACGAATCTCCGTATGATTGGAGCAGCATTACGTCTGTCAAACGTCTGTTCAAGTTACCGGAACTGTAACCTCTGCCACCGAGATCACTGCTGAGCACGTGGCGACTGCTGAAACAAATGCTGTACAGGCCTGACAAGAAATTAATCGATTAATGTAGTTAAAATGAAAAATTTCCAAATAGCGTTACATTCCGAAACAATGAAACGGCCTTTAAGGACGACAATTTGTGTTGCTGTATGTCTAATATTGTGTCACGAAGCACCGAATAGTACTAGGAACGCCCAATTCAGATCATGGACAATCTGGTGGTTGGCTCTCAATGCAATAATTCGCTGTTGAAGACTATTATGCAGAACAAACCGATACTTGACAAAAGCGGAAATCGCCATATAAAGTCTTCTAGAACTTTCTAATAAAAAGTGGTTTGATAGTCAGACAAAATATTAAGTGTGCTATTTTGCTCAAAACAATATAAAACAAACAATACTTCATGTTTATGTCATTATTTAGGAAAGTCCATAGTTTCCCAAAGTTTACTTTTCTACTGCTGGAATTGTAGCTATGGGAATCTTGATCTACACTAGCTTGTTAGAAACCAAAGTGATTTGTATTTTATTTTGAATTTACACATAGGGAAGTTAAAACAGAGGTTCTCTAGCACTGGGCTGGAGCCAACTAGGGGGCCTGAGAAAATGAATTAGGTAGCCTCAAAATTACTTTAAAATTAGGGGGTAAAAGCATTAAAATATGAGAACACAACTAACAATCAAGATATTTTTTGTATTAATGCAAGAAATAATAGTTCCGTGGCTCAGCGGTAGAGCATTGCGTTCGCAGCGCAAAGGTTGTGGGTTCGATTCCCAGGGAACACACATACTGACAAAAAATGTATAACTGAATGCACTGTAAGTTGCTTTGGACAAAAGCGTCTGCTAAATGCATAAATGTAAATGTAATGCACCTCCTCAAAAAAACTCCCAAATACAATAGAATAAGGTTGTCTACTTTTAAAAGTATAATTTATATACCTGCTAAAGTCATGTAAATTAATAAAACTGTAAAACGTAATGGGCATTTTTGTTATGAATATACATTTTTCTAGTTTTGCCGAACTCTGAAATATTTTACGGGGTAGAAGTTTTGAGTATAAGTTGTTTTTTAAAATCCTTATCCTTAATCATTATCATGAACAACTATCCATTTATTATCATGCTGAATATGAAGTGTTATGTGAGAATGGGACTCTTTAATAATGTTATTGTAAAAATGTTAATTAAGAATTATCTCTCTTTCCTAACAACTACTCAGCAACCACCTAGCAATGCCCCAACAAACAACAACTCTTAACACTTTAGCAATCACATAGTTAGGAAGGCCAACATTCCTTGACATTTCAAATCTCCTATCAAACTTACTACATATTCAGTCTCAAAACAATCTTTGAAAACGTCCTTCTATTCAAAGTTTGTTTTTGCTCTTTATAATTAATAGGCATTTCTTCAGGCTGACATTCACATTTCATGCTGTCATTGTGGCAAGCGACAGTTCAGATGACTGAATGCCATAATTAAAAAAGTGGGGCACAGAGAGAGCGTGAAAAAGAAAGAACATAAATCATGATCATCTGGAAAAGTCACGGGGCCTTTAAATATTGTTGTGGACAATGGGGGGCCTTGGAGTCAAAATGCTTTCTAAAGATTCTCACAGGTTTTATTGATGTCTGCATAATTCTGAAAGATAGAGAGACTCCTGCAGAACAGACTTGGCACATCTAAGACAGAAATTGGAAACAAAACCCCAATCCGCTTCATTTTGTTGCAAGTCCACATCTGAAACAAGTATCCTTTTAATATTATATTTAATATTATTACCAATGAATAACATCACTGCATCATAATGGTGCATTTATAGGTAAAATGAAGGGTTTTTATGTTAAAGCTGACTTTCCTCACCATGTTAAAACATTCCTTCCAATCACCAAGCCACTTAAGCCTCTTTAATACTCAACAAATGACCACTGTCGTCATTCATACAGGAATCTAAGCAAATCTTTAACAGCAGTATGCACCTGATAAATGTATAATATACCTGTAATCAAATGTGTGTCACAGACTCACAGCTAGAAATTAAACCATGTTCAAATGGAAAAACACCTCATACTGCTTGGTTTGTTAGACAAGAATATCATCAGCATTGCTTTATATGACAACAATTTAATACATTTAATTTATAAGGTTTTAATCATTTTGAAAATGCTCTTTTTATCTATATAGATTATTAAATGGAAATGTTTTTTAAAAAAGTAGTTAATTATAGCCTAAAAACTAAAGCAAGCTGTCACGTGGTCGAGATGTAGTTTCATAAATTTCCAAATGACATTAACCCGTAGGAATAGAAAAGTTGTCAACATTAACTAGTCACGCGTCCTAAAGCCTTGAAATCATTGCTCAATTACAGCAGAGCTCCGCTGACTAGCATATGAACACGTGCTATGCAATTTATGCGCAGACGAAGCCTTGGTGCCAATATATTTAGTTTATGTTACCTAGTAATGTCATCTTACTGAGGTCCGACGTAAAGCCGTCTAACGTTACCCAGACCCAGCTAATATTCAACTAAGTTACGCGGTTTATTAACCAAACAATTTCAGTGGATCGATATTTAATTCGCAACGCAAACGACCTGGCAATCTGGTTAGCGCGCAAGGACACAGGTAGTTTGTCACACATTGCAAGTACATGCTTGTGCTTACCATTTCGGTAAACAGCCACTCGGTGGTCTAAACACGTTTTTTCT
The DNA here is from genome assembly GCA_027422405.1 of Ptychobarbus kaznakovi. Taxonomy (NCBI): domain Eukaryota; kingdom Metazoa; phylum Chordata; class Actinopteri; order Cypriniformes; family Cyprinidae; genus Ptychobarbus; species Ptychobarbus kaznakovi. The sequence continues at coordinate 8,387,945 of CM049800.1, read as the reverse complement.
AAATATGGACGTGCTGCATTATAAACGAAAAGTTACCACACATTATCGTCGCGTTAAGGGGGAGGGTAAAGCGCCGATTCAGCACCACAGGCCTGAGCTCACCATGCCGCCTTGGTCCTCGCCGGGTTTCTCCTCTTGATCTCGGGCGACTGATCCCAGCTCGACCTCCTTCAGTTGCGCCTGGCTGCTGCTCTCCGAAGTCATCGGCCGCCTTTGGCTCTGCGATCCTCCTCGCCGATCCGCCGCCACTCCTCTCCTCCTCTGGCCGGCTGAACGCAACAAGCGCTTGCTCTAGCTAGTTAGGGTCGGTTTGTCTTACCGTTTCAGAAACTCAACGAATGAATGAAGGAAGGAAGAAAAGGGATCACTGACGCTTGCGAATCTATCTCCAGTACGAATCTACTTCATACTCGAATAAGCCTTAATGGGCACCAGCGAGCGTTTCTGACAGACGGCACACGGCAGACATTCACGCACCGCCACCGTCCCGACAGACAATGCGAGCCCCCCCTCCATCGCGCTCGCTCTTCCCTGGCAACAGAGCGCAACACGCGCTGCGCCGCATAGCAACCAGCAGGCGCTCGCGCCGCATAGCGACAGACGCGCAGCGAAACTGCAGCCGGGCAACTGGAACCATGACAGCGAATAATACACATGTAATTACAGCAGTCCTAAACCGATGACAACTCTTTATTATTTTGTGTCATTTGAGATGGGTCAAAGTTTATGCTCTTTATTATGAATGTTAAATGTTTTTAGTGAAGTATGGGCCATTATTGATGTAAAATACAGTGATATTATGAAATATTACAATTTCAAATAACGTTAACTATTTTATTTTTTCATAAATTTAAAAATGTAATTTATTTCTGTGATGCAAAGCTACATTTTCAGCAGTCTTCAGTCTTCAGTCATGTAATCTTTCAGAAATCCTTCCAGTATGCTAATTTGGTGCTTAGTTATTAATCGTGGTTCTTCTTATTAATGTTAAAACAGTTTCTGCTACTTAATATTTTGTGGAATCTTTTTTCAGGATTATTTGATGAATAGAAAGTTCAAAAGAAGAGTGTTTATTTGAAATGAAATCTTCTGTAATGTTATATTTGTTTTACTGTCACTTTTGATTAATTGATTGCATATTTGCTGAATAAAAGCATTACATTTAGTCATTTAGCAGACACTTTCATCCAAAGCGACTTACACATGAGGACAATAGAAGCAATCGAAACCAACAAAAGAGCAACAACATGCAAGTGCTAATTCATTTCTATTAAACACACACACAGAGACACTGACACATACCCAAAGATTTGAATACATCATGGTGTCTGCTTAAATATTAAGCAGCGCAACTGTTCTCAACATTTATAATAAGTCATGCTTTTTGAGCAGCAATTCAGCATATTAGGATGACATTGAAGACTGGAGTAATGGCTGCTGAAAATTCAGCTTTGTATCACAGGAATAAATTATATTTTAAAATATATTTCAATAGAAAAGTTATTTTAAATTTTAATATTAAACAATATTAGTGTTTCACTCTAGTTTTGAGCACCTAAATGCAGCCTTGGTGAGCATAAGAGACGTCATTAAAATATTTAAAGATAATGTTTACAAACTTTCAACAAGTACAGTATGTGAGACATGTACACACACACACACATCATAAGTCTAGATAATTGTCTTCAGAGGTCTACACAGAATAATTACATTTACATGAATGCAATAAATGATGTAGTGTCAGGTTTTAAATGTAAGCTTTTAATTTCTTTTTCAGCATGGGTGGAAAATTGTACATAAACATTTTACAGTAGTCATAACATTTCTGCTCTCTGTAACATGGACTAGTAACTCATCTGCTTGGGACAACAAATCAAGCTATTTATTTTATTGTTTTGACACATGAACATACTAATCAAATGCAGATACTTGTGCATTTCTGTAAATTCGCTTTTAGAACAGCGAGAACTTTTTCTTTAGCCAATTCCAGATGTAAATATTTGCATTCAAATATTTGATGTATAAAAAAATCCACAGCAAATGTTTGCCACAAAGCCATGTTGTGCCACAAAGTAAATCTCCTCCAAAGACATTAATCCCAGTGCTGGGAGGCTTTGTGGATACAGCCAGGCTGTGCCCAATGCTTCATTTGCTCGCTAAACATGAGAGTGAAAACATGGAACAGAAAAATTGATTAGTTGTTTGATGCAGGCAAAGTGCTGGACGTCCTTCTCCCCCCAAGGAGATGTGAATATTTTGACATCAGAGCAGTGGTTCTCCACTTCAAGGGTTCAGAATGGATCCATCTGAAAGATAAACACTCAGGATCTCCCCAGAATTTTCTGCCATGCTGCTTGGAACCGTTTTAGGCTTTAGTGGTGCCAGACTGTGATGCTTGTTGGCTGTGCACCTGCTGAAGCTTCATATTCATGACTTCCACAACAGCTGTTGGAAGCAGAGGAAACTCTTATTTAATGCATTTACGATTTGTGCAGGGGTTTTGTCATTTTGAAATCACCAACATTTTGAAATCACCTTGTTTCATGGCATGTTTTTCTTGAAGGGCAGGCTGAATTTTCTCAATTTGTTTCGTAAGAAAGTCGATTTTGCGCTTAAAGAACTCTTTGCCATCCTCTACATTCTGAAAAGACAAAAACAAATGTGAGATTTATTTGGTAATGTTTTCAAACTATTATACAGATGGCTCACTACAAATTCTTGGCTCACCTTCTCCACAAAATAACCGGTTCCGACATCCATTAAGACATGATCCACATCATTCAGTTTTCCAGGCACATACATCTGCAATAAAGCAGTTAAGGGGACATCTTATCTGAGATTAATACAAATTAATTACTTAAACACCAAACTGTCCGTCCTAGGGTCTGGTGACGGATTGATACTTTCTGAGACAACATTAATCCATCATCACTCAGCTGAGCTGTTGAAAGGATACAGAACTGGTGAGTGGGACAAGTAGTTCTTTCCCTGAGGGGGAAAAAAAGTTCAATTCATTCAGTGAACAGATTTGAACTCGATTTCTTTAAAATGAGCATCATATAAAGCTCAGCAGTAATACACACCTTCATTGCTTTTGTTAAGTACATTCAAACTGTCTTTGGCCTCCACGTATTTAGTTTGGACGACTTTCAACTGGCCTATGGATGATATCAGGAACTCTGTTTCCTAGAAAACAAATTCATGTCATTTTGTTTGTTAACATGGCTTTGATAAATTGCAATTTACTAGAACTTAAAAAAAATGATTCTGTGCAGATTTGTTTCATTAAAGCAAAACAAAAAGTAATGAAAATGTAAAAAAAAAATACTTTTTATACTAAAAATACACAATAAATAATTTTGCTCAGTATATACTCATTACAAAAACGTTTAAAGGAAAAGTTTAGCCAAAGAGTTTAATTCTATTTAAGGTAAGGCTGAATGTTTTGATACAACTGAACTGATTGACAGTCACCATACAGTTTCATTCCATTCTATGCAAATGAATGGTGACTGTGGCTGTCATTCCGCATCTCATTTTGGGTTTCATGGAACTCATACGGATTTATAAGAACAAGAATGTTTGTATATAATGACAGAATATTGAAATTGTCTGAAGTATCGGTTTAATGGTGAATTACGGAGCACCACCAGCAGCACGCGTACAGACAGCATGACAGCCGCTTCGTTCACTTCACTAAACCACGGACTGATTAAATCAGCGCATATTGCCATACAAAATTAAATAAATAAATTATTACATTTATAACACAATTTACCTGATCAAGCTGAGTTTTCAGACCTTCTATTTGTGGAAGAGACAATTCAGTTAGATTCACCGCCATGTTGACAATAGAATGGGGCGAGGAAAGCTTCCGGGTCAACCGGACACAAGGACTTTTAGCAACGGTTTTGTATTTCAATAAACATCATTCAACAGTATTTTAAAAACAATAATGCAAAATAATAATAATCATTAAAATGCTCTGTAAAGCTCACAAATATTCTTGATGGCTTTTTGTCTTTAATGATGTCACTTAAAATAATGGATCCACCCTGTAACACCATACAATGCATCAGGTATTTTACTCTGATCAAAGTCTCTTTCAATACATGCTATTTTGCCAAAATTTTACAACAAAAGTAATGTGGATTTTAAATCCACTTATTTATGGATGCCCAAAATGTAATGAGGTGAATCAAAGAAACCAAGGCCAATAATTGAAAAACAGTATCAAAATCTAATTAATTCTCCAATTAATATTTTCTTTTCTCACATCCATCACTGGGCCTGCTCTTGCACACATCAGAGAAACATCGGAGGCATGTCAGAAATGTATGTCCTCTGAAACCGCAGTCCTTGACACTGAAGACACAGGCTTCGTTGTTTATGGCCGTTGCTGCTGGAACAGACTGTCAGTTTATCCATTATTGCTAACACTTGCCCTGTTCACGCTGTTTTCCCCCTTTTGCACTCTTTAATTCTTAAATGTAGTTTCTTCATGTCTACTACACCATATCAAGTTAAAATAACCACCACTCTCAAAAACACACTATAAAATCACTTTATTTTAAAGCAGTTTAGCATTTGATATAACTTAAACAGGAAATAAAAATGTACAAGAAAGAACTTCTACATCAAAAACAAATAGGACTTAAAATACTTAAGAAAAACATCTTGAAGTAACTAAATTAGCAATTGCAACCACACAACATGACAAATCAAATGAGGATTTTAAAATGGCAAACACTTTGAGCTTGTGGCATAGGCACAGGTTAGATTTAGTCCTAGATCTTCTAGATTCATTTTCATATAGGCAAAGCTTTTTATTGTAAACAAGCCCTGAGATTGGTTATATTATACCTTAAATAACAGACAGTTGCATTTACACGTTAAAAAATTCACTATATTAGCTGTGTATAATACAAGTTCAAATTTAAAATCTGGGCTAGTGAATATATACAGGCAAACCATATGCAATAGGTGCAGCACCAATTATGTGTTTTAAATGTGTGGCGTTACGAGATTGTGCTAAATGCTGAAGAAGGGAGGAGCCAGAACCAGCAGAGAGCCAGGATTGGAGCAGAGCTGACGTGAAACGATCTAAATCACGATCCGTTACATCCCACAGGTTACCGAGCACTAACGGGCTGGTGAAGAGACAAAGAACCATATTTAATGATAAAGCAGTTCATAACACAATATTTTCGTACATGGATAGGTACTCTACCATCCTGCGGTCAAGTAGCTGAGGATGATTCCTGTTCCCTCCTGGTGACCAAGTACACTGAGAGCAGCACTACTGCAGCCAAACAGAAGAGCTACTGCCCGCACTGGCCCTTTCAAAACCCTCTGAGCATCCAGAAAGCGGGCTCCTGCGCCATGTCCTATGTAACTACATAGAGGTACAAATACATATAGTCAGACACAAATCACTTTATATTTCATCACTGATTTTCTAAATAAATAATAGAAACTCTTTGAAATTTCACTCACATGTAGAGGTCTTTGGTGGTCACAGCCTCTTGTAGTTTATCTGGGTCTGGAGCAGTTCCACAAACCCCCTGCCATGCTCGCTCACTGGCCAATCCCAGACAGAGATGACAAATTGGAAACAGGACCAGTTATATAAAAGAAACATGTGGCTGTCAGTGTGTTAGTGCACATTTTGTGAACTTACCCAGTAAACCATTCTTTAAAGCGATTCTCAGTGTCAGGCAGATTTCTGTCTGGGTTTAGCACATAGTAGACTTTCTTAGGGTTCACGCCACAGGACAGAACACAACTTGAATCCATCTGAGAAAAGACAAACAAACAATTCACATGAAAGAAATGCTTCACCCCAAATATAATAAGTTCTAGATAACATGAGGGTGATTCAATTCTAACAGAATATAATGTATTTGTCTTTTAATGGAATTGAATGGGGGACGGTTGAACTTCAAAGACAAGAACAAAAATATTCAAAAATTGTTCATAGTTCATTTAGGCTTTTGGGTTACTGCTCTGTGTGTGACCAACTAAATGTTTGATTCCTACAGGTTTCCTTCATCATACAAACAACATTTATGAATTTAAGCCTAAATACAACTACCAGAAGTAAAGTTAGGCTACAAATAAACTACGGTCGCACGACGACACCAACACAAAGCATCTTTCAGTCTTTAATATCTACAAGTTGGAAATTTAGAATAGTCTGCAAGAATGTGAGTTTCCAACACATGTAAAAGCTTTTTTTTAAATCCTCAGTGGGGTATAGCTTATTTATTTTGTGTTGTAATATAAAATGTAAAAAATATTGAGCTTATGTTAACCACAGACCTTATTTCAGGCATTGAACCAAAAAACCATGCATAAAAAAGTCAGAACAATTAAATCTGACTCACTGCTACAGAACTAAATAGAAATAGATTAACTTATGCCATAGCTCTCAAATCGCATTTGTGTCCTGCCAAGTTTTTGACATCAAATATCAATAGTTATCACAAATAGAAAAAAACACCAATTCTGCTAAATATCTCCTTTGTGTTCCATGGAAGCCAAAGATTTAGAATTATGAATGATTGGTGAACTAACTCATAACTAACAAATAATATTCTGCACATGTTGTGCTAGTACTAAGTAGGGTATACACCTCTTTCAGATGACTGTGTCCAAGCACTGCATGTAATGAGGGCATACGAGTGACAGAACGAGACTTCAGACAAGCGATGTTCTCCCAAGGCAACCTCTGCAAGAACTGTAGAAACACAAAATGTTCAGTATATGGACCCGGCTCAAATAATGTAATTGCCATGCAGAATAATGACGGTGTACTTTGTCTAAGATGAGAACTGTATGTCCCTTCGGCTCCTCCCTTCCTCTCAGTCCAGTCACACCACCCTGCAGAAGCCTCAGGAAGTCCCTGTCCTGCTGACCCATCCCCTCCACAAGGCACTGCAGGTCTGGCAGGGACAGGAGTGGAGATGCTGAGAGAATCACCTTCAGAGAAAAAGAAGTATTGAGAAAGTATTACAGGTGGGAACATGTGATGATCAATCTAATACAGGTGCAAATAGATGCCACATACCTTAAGAATGTCCTGCGTGATCTTTGTTCCTTTCAGTGCCTTTTGGAAGCACTTCACCTGAACTTCAAGCTCAGGGTCAGAGGTCAAAGGCAGGAGTAGAGTTCGCCACACCCCTAAAACCTCTTCCATCTCTTCTAACATTTTCTGATGGACATAAAAACAGCCTCACACTGAGTATCCAACATCCTTCCTTCTACATTAATCATTTTCTAATTGTCAAAGATCGTGTCTTACCTCCACACGAGCATCCAAAGCCTTTCTTCCTTCCCACCACTGCGATTTCTCAGCCACTGTGCTCACTTCCTTTTGCCCCTTCAACACTCCATCCATTTCTTCCAATAGCACAGCAACAGAGTGCTAAAAATAAAGGCAAATTGTTTGTACAAACATCTCCCCAATGTGAAAAGATGATCTTAATGTTTTAAATCTGTTGCATTAGGTAATTAACCAACGTCGTGAAAACATCAGCACACAAATATATCTGTACCTTTCTGTCTGCAGTAGGGATTCGAACAGTGAATGGGGTAGAGCCACGCTCCAGTCGGGTCAAAAGAATAGTGCTGCCAATTTCATCAGGATACACACCCGTGAGCGACAGCATGCACACTGTTATTCCTACAGCAAAAATACATAACATTTAAATGGTTTATTTGGTGTTTTAAACCCATGCCCGCATCTTTTGCTATTTTTATGGTAAGTAACAAGCTGAAAGAGTATAGAAGAGCAATTTAAAAACCGTTATGAATGGGGAAGTAAAAGCAAATACGGCCTAAGATAAAAGCAAATACGGATTCAGACTTTTTTCAAGAGTGCTTGCAGTCAGAGTAATACAATTTCCTTAAACCAGGGATTCCCAAACTCATTCCTGGAGCCTTAGCAACACTGCACATTTTGCATGTCTCCTTTATCAATCACACCTGATTCAACTCATTAGTAGCAACTCCAAGACCTGAAATGGGGGTGTCAGACAAAAGAGACATGCAAAATGTGCAGCGTTGGGGAGGCTCCAGGAACGTGTTTGGGAACCCCTGCCTTAAACCAACACTATTTCATCAAAATTAAATAATTCTGTATCATTCTTACAACAAATATCAACAGGGCCAAATATTACCTTACATTTTCTTACCACCATCAAACTTTTCAAATTTCGCAAATGTGTTACTACACCGGCATATTTGTCAAAAACGTTCAGCACAGCTGTTACCTGCTGGCAGATCTTTCAGCTGCTGCGTGAACTGCTGACAGTGTGTCTGTGGGAACTGTGTTGGGTGTGAGGAGGTGAAGGAATAGATCTGCTCCAGCGCAGAGAGTTTCTGAGACTGTGTAGCCCCAGACGTTTCCTCCAGACTCAGAGCGCCAAGACCTTCTGCTACATCATTACACGATTTCTTTAGCTTTCTACAGAGATAGACAGAGAGAACAGGTTCTATTCCTTGGGATGCAACTATTTTTCTGTCAAAATGTCTGCATGCTAAACTGACATACCTGAACTGGCTAACCACATGACGGGTCATGTGGTGGCGAGTGGCCACACCCAGCGACTGAGCGTGTAGCATTGCAGTAGTGATGGGATCCGTCTGGCCGAGTGACTGAGCGAGCAGTGAGCAGATGTGGGCAAAAAGAGAGGGAGGTGGGAAATGGTGGAGGAGGAGCCACGAGGAACGCAGGTACGACTGGACTGCCTCTACTGATAGGTCAGCTAAATAAATGAAATAAAACAAATACATTTATAGTAAAAGACACTCAACTTTGACAGCCCTTAATAGAAAGACCCTAAAAACTAAATTTTTATTTTTCACACACTGATTCAGTTTTATTACATTTTTGCTTATGTTCATCAAGGTTGCATTTATGTGATCAAAACACAGTAAATATAATACAATTGTACAATATTATTACAATTGTGCTGCTTAATATTTTTTTGTGGAGACAGGATACATTTTTCAGGTATCAAAAAGGTTCAAAAGAACAGAATTTTAAGAATTTACTTAAAACATATTTATTTTGTAACATTATGTCTTTATTGTCACTCTTGATCAATTTAATGCATCCTTGCTGAATGAAAGTATCCAATTATCTTTTTATTCTGACCCCTAACTTTCAAAAAGTAGTGCACACAGTATTTACCTAGGGGTGTAGATGCATGTGGTAGGGTTGTGTGAGATCCATTTCTTCTAAGCTCACTGAAACACTCTCGTCCAACATCTGCAGCCAGATCTCTCCTCAAGACCTCACAATCAGCATCTGGGCTGCCTAGAACCACATATGCACACAATTAATTTAGCCCAACAAGAATCAGTCAAATGAGCAATAATAAATTATATCAGTTTTGTTCTACAAGCACACCTGTGTCATTTATCTCTGTGTCAGACCCTCTGAGCTCCTCCAGGCTGATATCCAAAAGAACCTCATCATTCTCTTTAATCATCCTCATCCTTTCAGGTTCCTCTGTGGCCTCTGAACTTTGACTCTTTTTCGGTCGCCCTCTGCGTGTGCGTGTCTGGGAGGATAAGCCAGTTTCTTCCTCAGAAGAGAGGCAGCTGGTAGAGGAGAGGGCTATGCTTTTCTTAGTGGTCCGTGTGCGTCGGGAAGGTTCTGGTTCTACAGAGGGGTTCACAACTTTGTTCAGGGCTGGTTTCAGGATGCGAGATGTTTTGGAGTTGGAGGTATTCCTCTTTTTTTCTGACTTTTCCACTACAGCAGGAGGTGCAGCTTCAGTGTCACTTTCATCACTGAACTCGACCTAAGAGAGAGAGCAGATGTAATGAATTCACTAATAATTTATGATATCTTCTAAAAACGTCTCTGAAACCACTGGGCCAAACCTTGAAGCGAGAGCGCTTGGTTCGTTTAGGCGCAGCTGGCACAGCCACAGGTTTCTCCTCTGCTGGAGAAGAATCTTTGTAAACTTTGAACGACCCCTTTGGGCCAGTTTTTGACTTCGCAATCCCACGATGGCTGGCAGATGGGTGTAATGAGGGTGTTAAGTTGACAGAAATTTCAGGGACCTCATTAGTGAAGTCAAAGGCTCTTAAGTCACCAATGCCAGAGCTAGTGGAGACTGATTTGGGCCGGGATGTCCTTGTTGCTTTGGGCGTTTTGAAAACCATGGAAGATTTTGTGAAGGTAATTATGGGCACCAAGTCCTTAGGTTTCTTAGGAACTACAGAGGACTCTTTGGTATTTTTGCTTTCCTGCTCTGCAGATGCACTTTTCATGTCAGGGTGGCGTTTGTCACCCGTCTCTGGAGGAGTTGTGTCAGAAATAGGACTCTTGGATTGTTGCTTTGATTCAGTTTTGAGTTTTAATTGTGGTTTAATCTTCAGTGGATTCCAACCCCATACAGAAGAAAATAGTTCTTCAGGGGCACACTGTTTCTTTATGGCCAATGCCAAACAGCAGGCCACAGCTTTAGCCCCCAGCAGAGCAGCTCTGATGGGCCCAAGCTCTGGTGTCAATGCCTCTTTGGGTGTCACTGCCTCCAATCCTGCCTCTATTTCCTCCCACAGGATTGTAGCCTTCTCTTTGTCTCCTGTTCTAAGGAGCTGAAGCACAGCGCCCAAATGCACTTTGCCTTGTTCCACCTGTAGCAGGGACAGACATAGTCCAGTTGACTTTTTAAAGGACATAAGTGCTGCCAAACCGTTTTGGAGCTTAGCTGAAACACTATGGCAGCGTTTCCTGGCGTATTGGCGTAGTCGGCGAGAACGCTGAGGGTCTGTCTCGAGGTCTGCCTGTAATAGTGCCCAGTGGATACTGACTCGAGCCACACTGAGCTCACTGCAGCAGGGACAGGAGCAGGTGTCTGCATGGGTCAGACATGAAAGCACATGCTGGCGTTTGGGCTTCAGAGGGGGAGATGCTCCTTGGCTTCCTAATCGAGATATTGTCTCCACAGGCTCCTTGAGAAGGGTGCGAGAGCTGAGGATTCCACTCAGATCATCATCTTCGTCAGGGATGAGACCAGAGGAAGAAGGGGCAACTGGCCTCCCTTTGCGGGGTTTTATTTTAAACTCAGATTTCTGTTGCCGTCCCTGGCCAAAATCTATAAGCAGGGGAGATGAAAGCATAATAAATCATTTGTTTTTATAATTACTCCCTATAAATCTAAATACATAAATATATTTATATTTTTGTAAAGATTTTTTAATGAAATTAAATAAATGTAAAAAAATCATCCAATAAAGCATTTATATTATATACATAACCCTAAAATAATGCTTCTAACAACCTTTCTGTTCCCCTTTACATATAAAAATCACAAATAATGTATAGAGAGGGTTCAACAGGTCTTGTCTTGGTAATTCTGGGTGGACCTTTCAAAGGGAAAATCAGAATGTCTCTGATCACATCTTTACCTGTGCAGAGATCAAGTAAGTTTCTAACTTGCTCCAGATCCAATCTACTAGCTTCATTCGCACCCTTCATCAACTCCAGTTCTGCTTTCAACACCAACAGCTCAGCACAGCTATAAAACAAAATAACATGCGATTACAAATGCACAATTAATTTGTCTGGCATCCCAGCAGTACATTCAAGCCTACTTGTGGCTTAAAAGAAAAAGCATTAGTTGGTTTGTGTTGATGCCCCTCAATGTCAGAAACACACGTTTGGATCTGACCTGTCACACATTCTGCCTCTCACATTCACAGATATGGAGTATGTACTCACTGGCTGAGTGTCTGCAGTTTGGTGGCAAGTTTGAGAGCCTCTAGACACTGAGCTTTAGCTTCATGAACAGCCCCACTGCTGCTCCTCACGATCACCATCCTTTCGGAGCACACTAGCACCTCACTCAGCAACAGCCACTTAAATACAACACTGTCTCCTACAGAGAGAAAACACACCAAGTTGAAAATAACAAAGAATAATTTTTAGGTAGACAAATCTGTTTAGAAAAGGTTTTTACCTTGATCTACAAAGCGTGTGTCTGTGTTTGGTCCAGGGGCTCCGTAAAACCCATTGCCCAGCAACATCATCACCAGGCTGCACAAAAGCTTTAACCCTTCATATTGAGCCGTGTCTGGAGTCTTCAGACCTACAACACACACAATTCATAAATTTACTCCCGCATGTGTCCATTTCTATTAAGTTGTTCAAAACACATTCACTACCATTCAAAAGTTTGGGATCAGTAATATTTTTTCAGATGTTAACATTATTACATTAACATTAACAACATTTATGCAGCAAGAACACATTATAAAAGAATTCGGTTTCAAATGAATGGCAGTTCTTTTAAAGCTTCTATTCTTCAAAGAATTCTGAAAAAAAATTTATGACAGTAAGCTTAACTGTTTTCAACAAGAATATGAAATATAACTTGTGCACCAAATCAGCATATTAGAACAATTTCTGAAGGATCATGTTACCCTGAAGACTGGAGTAATGGCTGCTGCAAATTCAGATTTGTCATGACAATAATAAATTGCACTTTAAATATAAACATTGTAATAATATATTAAAATATGTTACTGTTTTTAACTATTTATAATCAATTAAATACAGCCATGGTGCCACTTTTCAAAATATTTTATGAAAAGCAATATTAAATTGCAATATTATTTTTTTTACTGTATTTTTGCTCAAATAAATGCAGCTGTGATGAGCAAGACAGGCATCTTTAAAAACACACAAAAAATCTGACCCCACACAAAGTACATTTAAATGAATTCAAGAAATAAGAACATTTTATATTTCCTTTTTTTCCTAGCTCTAATGAAAGCTCATGCAAGATGATGGGATATAACGGTTTCGTTTGTGGTACCTAAATGTGTAACATGTAAATTATATGATAGCTAACCATGCTGAGTGATGCTCTGACGTAGCTGTGAGTCCAAAGTCTGTGTGTCCAGACTCAAGTATTCACTAGCTGTCTGCAGTGCTCGTGCCCTGAGCAGGTACCAGCTCTTAGAATGATGCTGAGCAGACTCCTTTATCACCTCTATCAGGCAGCACACACCACGCTCCACCTGAGAGAGAGAAAGAGAGCGAGATCAGTGCTTCTGTGAGCAAGTATAAAAATACAGTATAAAAGGACAAGAGTCTACTCCTGAATTAAATTGACTAGCTGGTCCATAAATAGTTATACGAACAAGCATTACCTGTCCTAAAGCATAATGTATCTGTGCTTTCTGCAGCATAGCAAGCATGGATATAACAGATGTGCCCTCGGAGCTCGGGACAGAGGTCAAACTATGTTCTGCTTTTTCTAACTCCACCTGAAACATACAGATAAAGTTGTGGTATATATAACATGTTAAGAGCACAGAGGTACAGTGTAAACAAATTAATTCACCTGTGCAAGCTTAGGAGAGCCCAGATACAGCAAAATCCTGGCAGATTGGCAAAAGGCATTTGCACCATTCTGGGCATCGCCGAGGCTTCGGAAAAGGGCAGCAGCGAGCTGATATCCCTCCAGAGCTTGCAGGTGCTAACAGAGAAAATATTTATTCAACCTGAGTCTCAAATACTTCTCTCTTGGTTCTGAGTTTGAGTAAACTGATGTTACAGAGAGATGTAGGTGTGTAGTCTTACTTTGCCCATAAGACTGTAGAGGGCAGCCATCAATTTCATGGAAGCAGCAGTGAGTTTAGGGTCTCTAACTGCAGGCACAGACCCCTTGAGCAGACTCCGCCACAGAGACAAACATCTGTCCAAAGGCTCACTCAGCTCTGAAACACACACAATTCAACCACATTAGATTATCCCATAAAGCAGTGCTTCTCAAATCTCTTCTGGTGTCTGCATTTGAGTGTATGACTTACTGCTTTGAGCTAGTAGATTGAAGCATAGTCCATCATAGATTAACTGGCTCTCTTGTGATTTTTGTTTGTCTTCATACTCCAGATCATTAGTGGGAACAGGATCCATATTCATCTCTGTTTTATTCTTCTCCTGCACTACACGCAATCGCTTCTCTGTGTCCACAGCCTGTGACATGCCAAATACAAATAAATGTACCTTTTTTTACAGTATGTACATTATGGTTCAAAGGTTTGGGGTCAGTAAAATTGTTCAATCTTTTTGAACATCTTGCTTCGAAAATAGAATCTGTAGATTCTATCTGTACTCTGCAAAGCTACTGACCTCCTGCAGGTTGGTCTCAAGAGTACAGATGTAGAGCCACAGGGAGGCGTGTGCCTTCTCATCCATCAGCCTATCAGCATTCTCTGCCGTCTCTGGCTCCGAATCCAGCAACCTCAAAGCCTCATGGGTGAAGTCAACTGCTGAGCTGATTACCAAGAATAAAAAGATCTTAAGTGCTTCATATTTTTTTATTTATCTCTGATTCAAATAAGAGAAAAGCAGAAAAAGTCTTTAAAACAAATATGGTCCTGTGGTCATGTTTACCCACCAGTCAGTCTGTTGGCTGAAGTCTTGATAGCACACAACCTGTGCCATCTCACACAGATATGTTGCCCGTCTCAGTGTGTGTGGGGTTTCTTCATGGCAGATATCCAAGAGGTCACAGAGCGTGTTGTAGCGCTCCTGGGCTGTGTCTCCAGTCTGCTCTTTATACAAACGCAATTCTTCTTCTAACAAACACATCATCACCTCCTCATCCGTTATTGCTTCTCCCAACCCATCTCTCAGAGTCCTGACCAAAAAAAGCCCATAATCAGCACATTAAATCACACTTAAACAATAGTACATTAGAAACCCCTTTCAATTGGCGTAGTTTAAGCTACCTTAGACGTGTGTCGTCCTCTCCGGCTCGGGCAGCATCACACTTGGTTTTGACCCACAGCGAGACAGGTTCTGTGAAATGATCCAAAATCTGTGGGCCCAAAACCTGAATCCAGCGCACAATCCAGTCTAGAGCCCGCTCCAGCTGACCCCCACGCCGGCTGCACTGCACCGTCAGCATGAAACAGCGGTTAACCTGAAACATCCACATAATACATCTACAGCTGAGAGGCTTTTACTGACATTTACACATTTAACCTAATGTACAACTTATAGAACATATATTCATAATAAACAGAGCAGACACTACACATACAAGGTACTTGACTTCAAAGGCCAAATGAGTCACAAAATGTCACAATATTGTATAGCTCATTTTTCTTTGTTGCTAATCCCAAACAAAGTTAACAAATGACCAGAAGGAACTGTAGTTCTTACTCTATCCACAGGAAGAGAGGGTGGGCAGTCCTTACACAGCTCCTGACACACAATCACAGCCAAACCAAAGGCTCTCTCATGCAACTTCATGTTAAACAGCTCATACACCACATTATTCACTGCACACACTAGAAGAAGAAAAAACAATCAGACAAATTAGTACAGAATTTAATTTACATGCACAACTTTGGGGTTTGTAAGATTTTTTGTAAAATACATTCATATTTTGATTCAGCAAGGACACACTAAATTAATAATAATTAGTTACATTTATATAGCGCTTTTCTAGGCACTCAAAGTGCATTACATAGTAAGGGGGGATATCTCCTCATCCAACACCAGTGTGCAGCATCCACCCGGATAATGCGACGGCAGCCATAGTGCGCCAGAACGCCCACCACACACCAGCTTACTGGTGGAGAGGAGACACAGTGATGAAGCCAATCAGTGTATGGGGATTATTAGGAGACCATGATGGTCAGAGTGGGCGAATTTGGCCAGGATACACCCCTACTCTTTTTTGAAGGACCTCCTGTGATTTTTAATGACCACAGAGAGTCAGGACCTCGGTTTAACGTCTCATCCGAAGGACGGTGCTTTTTTTTTTTTTTACAGTATAGTGTACTGTCCCTGTCACTATACTGGGGAGTTAGGACCCGCAGACTGCAGGGTGAGCACCCCCTGCTGGTCTCACTAACACCTCTTCCAGCAGCAACCTAGTTTTCCCAGGAGGTCTCCCATCCAGGTACTGACCAGGCTCAACCCTGCTTAGCTTCAGTGGGAAACCGGTCTTGGGCTACAGGGTGATATGGCTGCTGACAATATTGATCAAAAGTGACCAACTTTTACATTGTTACAAAATGTCTTTCAAATAAATGCTGTTCTTGTAAACTTTCTATTAATCAAAGAGTCTTTAAAAAAAAGTGTATCACAATTTCCACAAAATATTAAGCAATAATAATTGTTTTCAACTTTGACAAGAAATGTGTCTTGAGCACCAAATCAGTATATTAGAAAGATTTCTGTTGTGACATTGGCATAATGGCAGCTTTACTATCAGGAATAGCATTACACATTACTTTTTAAAATATATTAAAATAGAAAACAGTTATTTTAAAATTGCAAACATATTTCACAAGACTGCAGTTTTACGTTTTATAAATCTTACAGACTCTAAAGTTTTTGAAATGCATCTACAATGGCTTCAAACACAACCCATCCAATAAAATTTCAGCATGCAGATTCAGGCAGATGTACCTGCTTTAAGCAAGAAATTATCATTGTCGAGTGTCCGCAGTTCAGCAAGCATCCGTCCTGCTGTCGCCTGGCAGTACAACAGCACTCTGTCCAGAGCATCGCCCGCAGTCACCTTTGGATGTAAATGTTAAATGAAGAATATGAATGTGAAACATCTAGCTGATCATAAAACTTAATCGTGGACTCAAGACAGTTTAGCATATTACCTGAGATGCATGAAGACTATCATACATGCTAATGAAGCCCTGGTAAAAACTGAAACAAAGCGAGTACTGCACCTGCTGTGAAAATGAGCCCTGAAACACAAACATAAGCCTTTATAAAATTCATATTCAAAACACGTATTATAGAGTACCAACTAATTGTTATATAATCTTACTTTTTGCTGTGTGAGCAGAAGTTCCTGATATTCTTCTAAAAATGAAAAGCAAGCCAGCAATGTAGTTACGTCCATCCCTTTACACTGACCAGCTTCCATCGCCCAAACAACCAGCTGACAAGCCTCTAATAGGGCATGAGACTCTGCGGCCGACATGGAACGGGGCAGCCCCCTGAGGGAACGTGCACATTCAGTGAAAGCCTTACTACACTCACCTCCCAAGGTCAATGCACTCTGCAGCTGCACTGCGTGATCTGCAAGGCTTAAAGCCGAACGCAGACCCACGTGTCCATCAACACTCTCCAGAGCACCACGTAAAAGTCCAACAGCCTCAGCTGAAAACCTATTCTTGCAGAGCAGTTTACAAACCTTAAACACCACCTCACACCGCACGGCTAGCGAGAGACTAGTCAGTACAGAGTCCTGCGGATTTATTAAAGCGCCGAAGAACAGTTCTCGTAATTCAGAGGACAGAAAACTCACATCGTCATGAGTAAAACCACTACAAGATCGTTCATATTCTACTACTGCTTCTTCTACGAATAGAGGAACTTTAGATGGAAAAGAGGCCGAGTTGGACCCCTGCTCTAGGAGTTTGAAAGTTAAAGCTTGCAGCTGACAGTGAAGTCTGTCCCGCGGAAGGAGGGTGGAACCACTCGCTCTGTTGGACAGGAGACTGTTCCACAGCACTGCAAAGCAATTCCGCACCAGAACATGGAAGTCATCCGTCTGCTGACAAAAATAAATATGAGGTTCACAGAAAGTACCTTGACATACAAACACATTTTTGTATATTAAAAAGAAATCAAACTGTCCAAGTTTCCACAATTTTATCAAGATTCAAGGCTGGAAAAAAATTTTTTTGAGTTTTTATCATTTAACTGAAACTAAAGAAACATTTTTGTTAATTCAAATAAAGCTTATATAAACAAAACTATAAATATTGGATGAAAATTACAAAGAAAATAATAAATGTCTTGAAATTTAGAAGTTTTTGAAATTTGTTTTGATTTAAACTAAAATTTGATTAACTAAAATTGTACTAAAATAAAGTGAATTTAGTAAAATATTAAAAACAAAAGAAAAAGACAGAACAAAATGGCCAAAAATTTAAATAAAAACAAAACAAGAAAATACAAAAAAGGCTAATTCAAAGAAATAAAAACTATCATGGATTATAAATAACACTGGTCATGACTCATGATCTTGGGAAAACTGTCATCAAGCACATTGTACCTCTGCAGAGAAACGCTTTAGTCTTCTGTACATAAGTTGGCCCAATCGACAAGCAGGGCCGTGAGCTCCAAGGCTGGTGACTTTCTGTAGGTTGTGGAAGACAATTTTTTCCAGATAAAATGGATTGCTTTGCATTCCTGACTCCTCGAGCGATTCAAAACCTTGGACGGCTAGTTCCACCAACTCCACTATCTTCTCCGATGGGCAGGGTCCACGGTCCCCTGCCCAGCCGCTGGTTACAAGCCCGGATGATACGATCGCACATTGTGCGACCATTTGGACCAAAGCCATCATCCACATGTTTCTGCAACAGAAGAAAATAAACACAGGTTTTAGCTTATTGGAAACTGTTCCCAATTTCACATACAACAGCTACATAGAAAACTATTTTTACCTTCAGCTCGTCGTGAAGAACTAAAGTGTCCTTTACACAAGATAACTGCTGGACGTACTCTTCTGTTCTCAAGCACTTCATTATCACTGTTGTGACTGTAAAAAAACCTGCTTATTAAAAGACAAGTCTTTCAGGTATTAATGATTTAGTGACATGGCATATACACACAAATACAGGCAAAATACACAATTATGTAATACAAGTTTAAAAGATAAGGTCTGGATGACAATCTACATTGAATAAACGTTACTGCATTAAAAGTATATTCCATTAACAATGCTGTCTTGTACACTTTGACATTTAAGTATAAACTAACATGTTAGCTAACGTTAGCTACCTTAGGCCAGCGTTAACCCACAATCCGTGTAAACAAATCAAACAAACCTGTTAGCCTGCCACCACCATGCCAGGTTAAACGGTCAATTATGGAGGAACAGCGATCCTATCTAAGAGCTGTGAATTGCGTTAATTTATATCTTTAACTAATGCGGCTAAATAAAGGTCAAATTAGTTATTATTTCCACTCGCACTTCGCCGTTATTTGAATGACAGCAGCGGAACGCAGAGTGATGCCGCGCACTTGTTTAAAATACCGCAAAGCCTATCGGGAAACTGCCGATGTTCCGGAAGTGGAGCTGATTTACCATGGGTACTGTAGTTTTTTAGATTCGTCCTTTAGAGTCGTGTGAAATAGAAATGTACAACAGAATTTGACCTGCTAAGGAACTAAAATTTAAATATGACAGAATAAAACCATTTTTGGGAATTTTTAATGACACTTTTATATTGAAGCAAAAGCAAAACATTACACATTAAGGTTTTGGAATAAAGCTTTTCAGGTCATACCTCAAACATAACTTGAAGTCACTGTTTAAAAAAAATAAAATATAAATCTGCAAACCTGCTGTTTAAGCACTAAAAACATAATTGAGGTTTTTGTTAGCAATACAGCCGCTTAAAAATTCACAAAAATCAAATACATTTTAACACACACTTTCTTTTACTCATAAAGGGCATTCTCCAAATCTCTAGGTAGAGTTGTTCAGTTTATCAACCATTTTAGGAGAACGAAGGCTTTGTGTTTGTCATATATATTAATATGCATAAAATACATCACAATATTTACAACAATCATGTAATCCTGTTTTTATTGCTAACTTAGAATATACATTTTAATGAAGATGGCACAATTTAAGATATGACAAGATATGACAATAGCAAACTCCCAGAGACCCTCTCTCTCTCTCTTTAAATGAAAACTGCTTCAGAATGTTCCTTTTCGTTTTCGTCTTTATCATGCAAAGGGTTATACACCGTTGTTGTGGCACCTTTGAAAAGAGGATTCTGGACCTGTACAGAACAAACAGACATTTGATTGTTACATGGTCATTCTGTAAATTATTTAATTTCACACTGAAACAAACAATATGTTGTCAACACAGGTTATGATTTGCTCTACATTTAAAACCTAACTGTGTTTAAGTGCTTAATAATACAGAGTGTCTTTGCATGTACCTCTTTCCATTCGGTCTGTTTCTGCGCTTTGACAAAGTTCTGATATTCTCTAATGTCATACAGCTCCAGCAGGCAACGGTAAATAATGATTATTATAATGCCAATAAAAATTATGCTTGACACAGAGATGCCAATTATAAGTGTTGTCTTATCAACAGAACCTAAAGAGACAAAAAATAACAAACATTTAACATTAACAGTTACATCAATTCTGTGTCATATATGAGTTTAAGAGTGTGCTTATTTTAAAGTCTTGTCAAATGAACTTAAAGTAGATTGTAATACATACGAGGCAGGTCTGCATATTGAAGCACAATTTTGCCGTCATCACCAAGTTTCACATTATATGAAATGGTCGCTTTGTATGTGCAACGCAGCTCATGAGTGCCATCAAGACGAGATACTGTAGCATTCAAACATTCTACAGCACAAACATTGGTATCAGGAGTTCCAGCTTCTACATGACATGCCACACAGCCCCTGCAGACATATTAAAACAAAGACACATTTGTCAGACACTTTTATTCAAAGTGAATTTGCGTTTGTAGTACATTGCTTTCAAGGTATTTTATCAGTTCATGCATTCGAATCGAACCCATGACTTTGGTGTTGCTAGCAGTGTTATTTTAGTATAAATGAGATACTATTATAGGTTTTAGTAATATTTCAAATTAGTTTTTAGTTTTGTATTTTCTGTTTTTTAATATATCTATAAAGTTTTTGTTCATTTTGATTTCAGTTTTACTTTTAGTTATTTTAATATCAATTTAAACTAAATAAAAATAAAGATAATAAGTTTTAATAAAAAAATTTTTTTTTTTTTTGGTTATTAAAGTACCAAACGGAAGTCCATTTTACCCTGTTCCAGCTAAGTGGGTAGCTGGAATGAGCCTTACAATGATTCACAATCACAAAAGTCTTGATACCCAGCACTATGATCATTACAAGGTTTATGAATAATAGAAAAAAACAGGAAGGGAAAACTGAAAATTGCACAGCTCACAAAACACAACATGCACAGATATTAGTTCACAGGAAGAGACAGATACTCACTTCAACAGCATGCACTCATCAGTGAATGCAGAGCAGTGCTCTTCTTTGAAGCCTTCGTTACACTGACAACGGTTGCAAGTGCATTTGCCTTGACCGCTGCAAAGCCCTTTGTCATTCATACACTTGTCTTGGCTAGGTGAGCACTCGCATGCAGACCCCGTGTAGTTACTAGTACACTGACATGTTCCACACTTACATCTGCCTTTACCTATGACAAACGCACAGAGGTGTAGATAGTGAGTTTTGAATCTTAAATAAAAAAGAAAGAAAAAGCTGCATTTTTGTGCCAATCCACTGGACTTACCATTACAGAGAAGGCCATCATGGTGTTCACAACTACTGTCATCACATTCGCAGAATTTCCCACTGTAATGGCCACGACACACACACTTGCCACACTCACAGATGCCGTGTCCACTGCAAACCAGCGAGCCGTTGTCAGGTCGACAGGATGCCAGCATGTTGACGATAGAGTCCGCATCACTCTGTTGCTCACACTCGCAGCGCTGACCCAAAAACCTTTCATCACAGCTAACAAACACATCACACACACACTTTACAAGTTAAAAACATTTAAACTGTAAGGCAGACAGTATTTGCCAGTATGCACCAACATTTAAAGCTGTTCAATCAAATACAGTGTTCATTCAAAAGAGTTTTTTAAATAAATCAACATGACAATCAATTCACATCACATCACACATCATTCCAGCCCCATATTATATTTTCTTACATTTACATTTAGCAAACGCTTTTATCCAAAGCGACTTACATGAGGACAATAGAAACAATCAAAACCAACAACATGCAAGTGCTATAACAGCCTCAGTTAGCCTAACACAGAACACGCAGCAAGTTTTTTTTTAAGAAAACGAGTTGATAACCTGGTAAATTAGATTCAATGTATTTTTTTTGTACTGACTAGGCTAGATTTGTAAAAAAAAATTTTTTACAATACTTTGTTTACTTATTGTGTTTATTTACATAGCTATACTAAATAGTTTACATAAATACGCTAAATGTTTTAAACATAACATTTTGAATATAGGAACATAATCTTTAAAAAATGTAATTATACATTAAATCTGAAAATAAAAGAGGACGGTAGGTGGCAGCAAGTTACTTAACAAGTGAGTCATAGAATCATTCATTCAAACAATCATTTAAACAGCTGATTCATTCAGGAATGAAGCAAGTGAAGGTCTTAAAAATGGACCATTTAATTATTCCTCAAATGATTTGTTCAAATTGCAGATTCATTCATTAAGAGAAACAACCGCTGTGCCTTGGCTTTGTTTGGAACTATTTGTGTTAGTGGTAAAGAGAAAATACTGTTTTAAAATGTTTTACACATTAAAAAATGTATTTCTTTAAAGTGACATAAAATCAATATCACATTTGCAATCGTGCTGATATTCAGGAAAAATACACGCTTTTACTCATGCGATATTGCCATAATATAGGTTATTTAAACTTCAAATAATAATTAAAATAATCACATTAAAATACATGACACAATAGATAATTTTAAATTACGATCAATATGTCCATGAATATGAGTGGCAGGCACACAAGTGACTAATGTGACTGGAAATGCTATTTTAAGACCTGTTGATGACTGTAATAGAAAATTAGACACAATCATTGTGCTTTTCTGTCTTTTTTGGAGCTTGGTAGTATAAGTATTGTTGGTAAAATATTGTGGATTAGCCTTTCAGCTAACTTGGGTACACACATTTATGAATGTAAATGTACACTGATATTATTTTTAGATAGATAAATACAACTTTTGTAAGAAAATAATAAAATAATACAGGGCTGGAACAACATGATGACAAAATGTAAATTGTTTTAATTATTACTTCAAGTTCAAAGATCCTCTAATCAAGTGGTCTGTTAGCTGATGTAGTTCCCTGCTCAGACACTAGGGGTCTCTACCTGCACATGCCGCATGAGAGAGCTCCTTTCCTGCTACAGTGTTCGGAAGCCTTCTCTGGAACACCACAATCACAGTGACACTCTGTATGAACTGTGATCTTCACCTCCTCATTGATGCCTTGCATTTTGATCCGAAATGTCTGAGGCTCTTTCAGACATGCAGATGCATTCAAACGTACATTGAATGTAATCTATAAAATCAATAAATGAAATAAAAAAACTTCTTCAGGCTTATGAGATATATCAAAAATGTTTCCTGGTTGCTGATAATTCAGATGAAACTACTGATTTTGGTGCTTACCTTCTCATGCTTGATGCCTTGACACACTCCTTTCTCCTTCCATTCACTATCTAACTGATTTCCCTTACATGTTGACCAGTAGGACACGTCCAATTCTTTTGGAGCTCCCTCCTGCTCTAACACCAGCGTGGACGACAAATTCTGGCCCACATAAACAGGTATTTTCAGTATGTGTATATAAATATACAGTGATATATAAATTATTAAAGCAAAAACATACATGTCTTTGGCAAAAGTCATTATTTGAATCCTTATTGAATCCTTAAAATTGCCATATGTAATAAAGTTTTTCAATAAGATGGAAAAAACAATTAATTAAATATTATGCAGTTTTCTGAAATACTTGATTCTTAAATGCTTAAAGGGGTCATATGAGGCAATTTCAAGTTTTGCTTTCTCTTTGGAGTGTTACAAGCTGATTGTGCATAGATAAGATCCCGGAAGCTGCAAAGACTAAAGTCTCAAAACCAAAGAGATATACTTTATCAAAGTTAAGACTCTGCCACGCCCCTAAAACAGCTCATTCAAACACCCACATGTCAACCTCACGATGTGAAATATTTGCGTAAGGCGTGATTTCAGTGCAGTAGTGTTGATGCAGGATTTTGCGTGTGTGTGTGTGTGTGAGAGAGAGAGAGAGAGAGAGAGAGAGAGAGAGAGAGGGGGTCACATCTCAGCACATGAGCTATCTTAATCGCTGGGTGTATTACTGTGTCCGAAATCGCTCACTCGTTCACTCATTCACTAATCCCTATATGTGTATGGCGGTTGAGTGGACTATATCAGAGAGGAGTGAACGAAATAAGTGTATACACTGCGCGTGAGACTTGCGCTGTTGCAAAAACATCTTTGTCACATATGTACTTTTATATTACATGTACCTTATTTTAGAAAATAATATCAATAGCAATACCACTCAAAATTACTTTATATTGTAATTATACATACCTCAGCGTCAGATTTGTGGTTTCATCATGGTATATTATTAAATACAATCATTGTACACCGGTTGTACACTCGGAATCAGAATGCATTGTGGGTAAAACGTAGTGAGTAGGGAATTAAGTCGTTCACTCAGAATTCGGACAGAACTACAAAATGGCTGACAACCCGATATGGTGCACTATACAGTGGATATGGAGCGGTTTCGGACACAGCTATGTGTGTGT